>CM029376.1:20519951-21014951 GCA_017165825.1 Hepsetus odoe
AGAGAGAGAGAGAGAGAGAGAGAGAAAGAGAGAGAGAGAGAGAGAGAGAGAGAGAGAGAGAGAACGAGACTATAGACTACAGCAGTAAGTTGTTGCTGTGCTCCGAGTCCCTGCCTGTGAAGAGTATTCTTATTAGAATGGTTGCTTAAGAGAATTGAAAAGCCCAAAATGAGAAAAATTCAGACCTGTTTTTGCCTATCATACCCATGCTGAGGGGTAGTCAGAGGCCCATCCAAATCCACCTTAAACAGGAAGGAAGGGTTCTTACTAGAGACGTGTCTTCAGTCTCTGGGCTCAATGAGCCTGGGAATGGCTCACTGTCCAATAGGAGGTCATCTTCCTCCTCCGCCTCTTCTGCCTCCTCGGGGTCTTCCCCCAGCGAGGGAAACACAGACAGCCCTTCCACCTCATCCTCTACTATGCCATCCAGGCTGTCTGTAAGAGCTGCAAGTAGGGCCGCATTCTCCTCTTCTATCTGTAGGGGGCACAAGAGAAAAGGCAGGTATGAAGCAGTCTGTTGGTGGTGACCTCTAACTGAAAGTCTAGAGTGCCCTGCACATGCTGCCCAGAGGACAGCATGGCTATCTTTTCATTATGGATCGGATTAATCTCAAGGTCAGATGACCCCAGGTTGCTGAGTGCTAGTTGCTAAAATCCTTAAATTTGTGTCTGCAGCTACTCATTTTGTGTTCCCTGGACTTGTGTCACGTAACTATAAGCCCTGTATGTGTGCAGCTCCAGGCATACAGAGGTCACGTGCTGCGGTCAGTCTTTCCACAGGAAACAGTTAGGTTTCATTTTACAGAGTTTTGTCCCACCTGAAGGTTAATTGAACTTGGCTTGGAGATCAATGGCTTCCCTACCATCTCAAAATAAACCTCTAAAGGGATCCTCTCTGCTCAGTGCCTAAAAAAATCCATCCGAGCCGAGAATTACATGAAGTGATGAGTGAATTAGCAGTGGATACAACAAATGTAGGATCAATCCTTGTCTGACGAAACTGATGTGCCTTTGGACGCGACCTCTGTCATCACACATGTGAGACAGTACCACCCAAAGTGTGATCGCCTTGGTTCGGATATCTTCAGCAACATTAAACAACAATCAGGCTCTTTAGTTTTTTGTTTCAGCTGATGAGGTTGTCAAATTAACCGCTTTGGTCCAACTGAGAACTATATGAGTTTAATTCTTTCCTACATATAAACTCAAGACAATAACGGGACACTCTGAAAGATGTCCACATTCATACTTACCACTAAAATTGCTAGTAAGCAGGATTGTCCTCAGATTGGACCAACAGATTCTTCATTTGTGATGTTGTCATTTGTAGAATCGAAGGAATCATAAAAACATTTTGCTTTTGCTCACCATGGTGTGGTAGAAAGATTCCTTTATGCTGTTCCTCACTGGAATGATGTGCAAAATACCTTCCTACTGGCTGCTGTAGTGTAGACACCACGATTTCCCAGGTATATATAGTTTTTTGGTTAACACAAAAGCCCTAATGGAAATTTCCCAGAAACTAGGCCTCATGTAGGACAACCATCCATCACCAGGGACTGGAATCCAGCAGGCATTCACACTCACCCACTTCCCATTTAATGACCAGTAAAATGTCTGGGTAAAAGGGCATAAGTGACTGGAGCCATAATTTCTTTTATCAGCTACACCTTGCCAAATCAGAACCTCCTGGGCCAAATCAAGTTCCTTCCGGTGGGAACAGCAAGGAGTTGAGCTAAGATTAGATCAGAGCTTTCTGATTATTGGCTGGAGGATGAACAGTGTGGCGTCTGACCTCAAAAAGTTCGGGGTCCCCTGCGTTGTACTGGATGGAGGCGGGGGAGCTGTCTGACTGGTCATTGCACCAATGTAGCTCACTGAGGCAGTTCACTGAGTCAAAGTCGCTGGCGTCCAGCTGAGAGAGGTCAAAGTCAGGAAAGTCGGTGTCCAGGCGGTCTGAGCAGACCTCCTCCTCCCCATACTGAGAAAGAAACACAGAAAGAGAGAGAATGAGTAAGGTCACAGGCCTACATCAAAAGGACTTTTCCCTGAGGACCATATCTAATAATACACCCCGGCCTTTGAATGCTAAGAGGAATCAATAAGCAGGCCCTGCGGTGGTGGGTTAACTGCATTGCTTTTGCTTTGAGCTACGGCCATGCTGTGGGTATCATCAGCACTGAAGACTATTATGAGTCAGCCCGTTCTCTCAGCACACCTTCATTAACACTAATGAAGCGAGCGTTGTACCAGACTAAGCCAAGCAACACTTCTGTAAGAGACTCACACCATGTGCAGAAGGAGGGAAAAAAGAGGTCATTTGTGTGTGCATGTGCATGTTTTGTATGTGCGTATGAGAGCAAGTACTGTGAGAAGGGAAGTGCTTCAAACCCCAAGGGGTGGACAAGAAATACCACACATCTCTTCTCACTATATCTTCATGTGTAGAGTGAATTCTTCACTAGCACTACTTTCGTCATACCACCCGTTCTCTCTGAAGGTAGCGTAAACCCGCTGCCACTTATTCTTACTGGAGGTCGAAGCATAAATAATCAGTGGGGCCACTAGGATGCATTCTTGATGAGATCTTGCGTTACACAGTCCTCTCCTCTTCACAAAGCTTACCACGGAGCAAATCCAATTGCATTCAATTCACTGAACCAGACCTGGACAAGTGGTTAGGAAGCCAAACAGAGGCGCTCAGTGTTGGTGTCTGTTTCCTAGTGGCAATCTCTTAATATGCAATGAGGGATCAGTACTTTAAGAAGGCGTATTGCTAGTTACTGAGCAAAGATTAAATAAGGCTCAGACGTTTACTGGTGCATCCTTTCAGTCTTATCGCGACTGCTGCTGCTTTTAATCTGCCATCCATTGGTTTTGTTGCAGCATCACTCTGACTAAAACTCATACCAGTGCTGGTTACCAACATCTTGATGACATCGTAGCATGTCCAGATTAACGTGATAATAAGTGATGATAATGAGAGAGACAAGGCTGTTGTCTGAAGCCCAGATTGTGTGTGGGAAGCATGCAGGTTCTTATCCAGTATCCACGTTCCTTCCTCGCTATACTCTCCTCACATCCTCCTCCCGTGCCCCTGAGTCATCCCCCCACCTTTATCCCCAGCTCACGGGAGTGGCCGAGCCCTGGCTAATCAATCACAACATACCCTATGTGCCACACATTTCCACTCAAGCGCTTGTCTTTTTGTACCTCCGTTCCCTCCTTCTTCTTTTCTCCACCTATCTGTTATGGAGAGCTTTAATATCAATCGATAAAAAGCTCCTTGGGTTGTTCGTTTAAGGTCACTCGGTGAGCATGCACGTGCTTGGCTGTATATATGCGCATGCATACACCAGCACACACACACGACCTGCTCTGGAAATACAATGCTTCTTAGCTTTCAGTATTGTAGAGGGGTCTCCTGGATTTCAGACAAGCCAGCATAAACCACGTGCCACAGGAGAGCTGGCTGCTGAGGTGTGACTCACATACCAACAGCAGCTTCTGACCTTATTTGTGGAAGCTGTGGATTCCCTCCCGTTCAGCCCATCAGCGAAACATTAACAAGTTGATAACGGCATCTCTCCCCAGTAACTTAACAGGCGCTGGGGGTTCACCATCACGTGCTTATGCAATAGAGGATCATGTGAAGTGAAACTGACTATTCTTGTCATTGTGAAACGCAGCACAGCACACAGCATACACATGCAGCAGGAGGCAGCTATTGAAAGCACACGGGGAGCAGTGGTGGGGGCAGTACCTTGCTCAAGGGTACCTCAGGGCAACCTACTGGTAGGGGATTCGACCCCATGACCTGACCTGAAGTGTGAGACGCTGATTTATATTAGTGTTGAGCTTTGAATGACTTCACTGTGACTCCAAGACGGGAAATATGCAAATGAATGGAATTTCCTTTGAGGTTTCCCATAAATCCGTGCTTGCTCCTTGTTTCTCTTTACGGCTTAGTAAACCATCAGGGAATTCTAGGCCTCCAGAGAAGGCATTTTGGTACCTAACTGGTAACTTTGGTCATTTTCGGTTCACTTTTACACAGCAGAACTCCAAAAAAATGAAGTGCTACTGTTAATAATAAATTGAAATCTTGAAACAGTAGGGTTTTATTTCTCCATGGTATTTAAGCTTATATTGCTAAATAAATGATTGATCAATCCTTCAGGCCCTGTTTTCAGTCATACATTAATCTCCAACATAATTAGGAAGTGGCAAAGGAATCAATCACATTTCGCTTCACAATGGGTGGGACCGATTTTGTGAGGAGCAACAGAGAATCCGCATATATCAATGACTATGAATACGAGCAGCAGCCTCACCAGTGGGTTTTCGGAAGAGGAAAGACATTTTATATGTTAATATGCTACAAGCTTCAGATAGGACATTCATTTCTCACTAACCTCCTTTCCTCTTTTTTCCTACTTTCAGCCAGGACTTAAGATCTGGTTCTAGCACTCATGGTTAGCCTTTAAAAGTGGGATTTGATTTCAAGCTCATTAGACATCATTAAACAGGAATGTACTGGATGACTGACAAAAAAATATTATTTATCTGAGCAGCCTCTCTAATGACTCTAATGATGACCTTTAGCTCTTACCTTAACCGAGCAGGGAAAATGTTGAAACCATCTTTTTTGTCATTAACATTTAGAGTTTACGGCCATTAAATGTTACCAGTTAGTGAGGGCATCTGCTTAGTGTGTACATTAAGAAACACTGAAGGGCATCAAGATAGGGCATGAAAAAACGATCGTCCTTGTGACCTGTGAGGACATTCATGTCCTGTCAGCTATACAGCTCCTGGAACAAAGTTACGCAGTCAGAGACCTCACTGAGACAAGTTCCAGCACATGACCACACAAGGTCAAACCTCTAGAGAAGGACACTAGAGTGGTAGCCGACCACTGGCCAGGTCACTTGAAAGCTACATATACTTGATTGTTTTAGAATAAGGATAAAAGGAAGAAGAAAAATATCAATAGGACACTTATTTTTCTTCACGAACATCTAATCAAATATCTTGACCGCCTTCATACGTGTGGAGGAAACCTGAAGGCCACTTGCTTTTGGGATGTTTATTAATGAAGACAAGAAGATGGCTCTGATTGACTGAATGTATGATCAAGTCATTCATCTCCTGCTCCTGTGAGTTAATAGGTTCTTATCTGGGTGCCCTGTTCCCTTTGAGCCTACTGCTATCTGAGGTATGTTATATATAGCCGTTATCCTTGGTCTTATGACTGGCTCTTACACAAGCTGCTTGTGACGGGCCAGGTTTTAAATGCTACCCATGCCAAATGCAGATGGGCCAAGGCTGAGTGCCTTTCCCTTACTCTCTCTCTCCCCCCCTGCTAGTCACACACACACACACACACACACACACACACACACACACACACACACACACACACACACATCACCTTTCCCCTCATAAAGCCCTCCAGCTTACTCCCAGACATGTCCTACTGCTTGTGCTAAATGGATTCCCACTCAACCCGTCCCAGAAAAAGCTGGCCCTGTATCAGTCCGCCAGACTGGACAGAAAGACTTCTACAGCTCTTCCTTAGCAGCCAGGCATTTCCAGGAGCTACACATTGAAAAGGTGAAGCAAAACCAGCCAACGCTCCAGAAGTGAAGCTGTGTCGGTGTGCACCTTGTCCATCCAAACTCCCCTGACCACATGACAGTGACTGCAGAAAAGACAGCCTGGCTAATGTATTCCTATTAAACAAAGTCCCAGATTGCTGTTACATGTGCTTTAAGTGAGGGCTAACTTATTAAACCTGCTCTTCTCAGGTAGTTTCTGAAGGGGCTCTCTGCCACAGCCATGAAAGGAGGTCTAAATTAACTGCAGATGGTTGAAAGTAGGGCAGTTAAAGGAAGATCTGGGGCAGCCTTACACACTGGAGGAAGAATCCTGTCTGTCATAATGTTAGACAGAGTGAGGCAGATAAAAGACCTAGATCATGAGGCCCCACTGGCCATGGTTATAGACAGGTACAAACCAATCTTTCAGATACCTTTTTCCCCAAACCAGGCACAAGCACACTATCAGGGGGTTTCTTTTTTTATCTTCCTCATCTAAAACCAGTTTGGGGCCTTCCAATATGTCTACCTTCTGACTGAGTCTGACAGTTTCAAAGTAGTAAACTTCCTAACACTCCAGGACAAAACAGTTGTAACTGCAATTCTGGGCGCAGTGAGTTCCATCTGTTGCGGCTAACAGTGTCTGAATCTGATTTTGGCTTTGTTGTCAAATGATTGGTTGTTTTTTTCCTGCCTATACCTACAACACTGCCGCCTTCCAGCACGTATTTGTGGAGATTACTATGAGTTTCAGAGGTTATGGGGAATATACTGCCTCAAATCGAACTCACAAATTTCATCACACAACTTCCTGAGTTGTGTTGTTCATTCAGGTAAAGAACCTGAGAGTCCTGCCAATATATGTGTTGGTAAATATGCCATGTGAGGTTCCGAATGTACAGCTTTAAACCTTCTTAATCGGGAGATTAGCGGTCGAACTAAGTCTGTGTCTTTCCGGGTGAGAGGTGTATGGCTATGGGTGAAGGATACCAACAGGGGCGAGAGGGGATTGGCAGGGAAGGCATTAAGATGAAAGATGAGTTCTAGTGCCCTCAAACATACCAGGACAGTAATAGGATCCGATTAGAAAGGCTTCAGTATGTAGGAAAAAGGACCTCTGATAGGCTGCCAATTCATTCAAGACGAATAAAAAGAGTATAGGCTGCTGAATAAAGAGGAATGGATTAGAGTGAGAAGCCATCTCCCCATTCATGAATGTTAAAAGCGCAAAGTCTCTTTGCTGCGTATCCATTGTGAAAATTGATCACACCAAATCTCTACCTTTATATGATTACATCTGGATTTCATCCAGAAGAAAATACAGACAGCCTCTCTGATCAACTAGTCATTCACCCAGTGATCTGGTACAAGGCAATGCTCTTACTGATCTGACTCCCAAAGGGAAATAGTCACTGAGGCATCCTAAGCCAAGAGCTGGAAGTGAACCAATTTGGCTGTATTTTATTCCATTCTTGTTTCTAAGACCTTCTCTACTCTACACAACCTCAATCACTACATCCTTCCTGTCACATGTCAATGGCATGAAAGGCCTTACTACAGTCTAATTATTTTAAACACGTCTGAGAATCTCCAGACATTTAAGACATGCTTTTAAGATCTAGCAGAGAACAGAAGACCAGATCGAAGATTATAAAGGTTAATGATGAAAAGAAAAAAAACCCCACAAATGCAGGTTTTTGCAGTAACGAAGGTTTCACAAAGGTTTCATAAGGCCAGTGTGAAATGCCTTTTATTAAGTTACTGCAGAGTTTAGCACCTCCCCACTGACATGACTCATTGTAAAAGTCCAGTGAAGGTGATGTGACCTCAATTTTGACTTAGCTGAAGTTATTACATCCTTACAATGCTCAAGCCCAGAAGGTGCTTTTCCATAGCCATATCTGTTTAGCTCATGTGGTCTCAGCGTAGTCCAAATAAACACTCCAGCTCCACCTGTCTCATACATCAGCTCCAAGACCATTACTCATATACTGATAATATCTAATTAATTAGGAGTCATTACATTATCTTCTGGGGTGTGAAGATCACCAGAAAGGCATTTGGAGGAAACAGCAATGCAGAAGCCATCCAGGCAAGGAGCACCGTTTCAGAAAGCCCTAAAGGAACTAGCACTGAGGTAAGTGCTGAGGATAAATCCTCAGAGGACAATCTTAACATGCATAACATGTATTTTTCACATCAGCTCTTATGTGTCATTAATTCAGGATTATGTCTGCTTATCTTAAAATGAATCCTTTAGTTGTGGACAATGTCAACGGGGATGATGTTTCTCACACAGGTCCTCTCTTCCTGTGGGGTAAACGTGTACATATTGAAGTCTTTCAGGATAGGAGTTACAACCTGTGGGGCATATCAATAATAAAATGAAAGAATGCCACTGTTATGAACACGTTTCCTCTTTTCTTGGTCGAGGATATGATTTTCACCATAGGCATTCTGTCAGGAACTATCCGTCCCCTCCATGGTTCAAATCTGTCCAGGACGAGCCAGGTAGAATGCTGGCTAATGAGAAAACAAAGGAAACACTAGAGAAAAGACATCCAAGGAAAGGAACATGTTTCTTCCAGTCTGTTTCTGAGAACCAATTACAAGCCAACATGCCTTGTATCTTAAATCTTAAGTGTCATTAATAACATAAATCTTATTACCTGCTTAAATAACTGGGATTGAGGTTGAAACCCAGCCTCCCCAGGTCATGCACAATGTGAAAATATGGAAGTGGAACATGCAGACAGCAGCAAGAACATGGTAGTACTGAGAGTACAGGCATTAAGACCGAGCACTGGCAGCCAGTGTTGGCCTGCAGGTCACTTAAAGATGTAGAAGATGAAGCATCAGCGGGAGCTCCGAAAGGTTGTCAGCACTCCTGAGTTTCCCAGGCCCGATCCGTTTCAGCAGAGCAGTGCTACAGCACTTCTCCAGTTTCAGAGGCTCATGTAAGATTGTTGGCTGGCCTCTGCATGTCACATGCTTCTTGCACAACCCTGTAGCACAGTGTGGCTCGACTGGCACATGAGCTGCAATCCAGTCTCACGTTATCACCATCAGGGGCCTGCAGCTTCTAGGAGATGCTGCAGTAAATGCACCTGCTACAGTCACGACTAGAGTGGTGGAGGGGAGTCGCAGGACAATGCAGGTGCTGTCTCTGGGCAGAAACAAGGCTGTCGTCTCTGAGAAGCAAATGGTCTGGGAAGAACGACTCAGCTGAGCCAATCAAAAATGATGAATAGTGTCATGACGAATAAAAGCGTGAGATTTAAATATGGCAGAACTGTAATGGGGAAAATCTAAATAAGTGGCTGAGTGTTTTTTATTACATCCAGAGGGTGTATTGGTTTTGAGGGGATCTCTTCAACTCTGGCTGATGAACGGTGGTCTAAGGAAGAATTGGAGAGATGGTTAAGGATGTAAAATGAGTTATATCCCATCGGGGTGACTGCAGACAGATCCTAACTCACGACAGCCAAGGAAGATGGCATCAGCCCAGCTCGATCTAATTCACATGCTGGAGTCAGTGTCCGTCTGCGCACTTGCTCTTTGACAACGAGGACGGCAATAATTAAATCAAAATGCTTTTCTTGCCTGCTCCTCTCCAGCGGTGGAGCAAAAGGCCCTGTAAGAAAGTTCTTCTAAAATAATCATCCTTCAGCAGGCTGAGAGGAAAATACACCTGAGAGTGCAGTACCTTTGTGTTGCACAACCTCTGCTGGAGGTGACATTTTGCACATGCACAGTCTCCAACAAACAATCAGGAAGAAATCAAGAGAAACATACTGTCAGAAGCTGACTGCACTTAATGTTTTAGTCTGGAAAGTGTGAGACTGGGGTAATAAGATTAGAGGCCCTAGTGTCCATCTGTCACCCAGGTCACCGTGTCTGGGGTTCACCAAATTTAAGCACCCCTTCTATGGTAGAAGCCGACCACAAGGGGTCGAGCAAGACTCCTGAGCTACAGCAGTCAACACAGCGTAACCTCCACTGAGCCTTGTAGGTCATGCATTCTTTGACATGATGAATATTAAGAGCACTTGCTAAATATAGATGCCAAGTATTCATAGACAACATCAACCTGCATGTAGTGTCATGGGGGGAACCATAGGTCATGGTGAGAAGCACTTACCCGAGGGTCCCCACATAATCCTGCCCAGCAGAATTAAGCTGCCTTAGCCAGCTCATTATAACAAAGCCCAAATTTTTGTCTAAATATGGGAAAAGCCCCCACTGCGGATTTCTATACCAATGCCATGAGTACTGGCACTCAATTGTAGTCTTACAAAACATTGCTCTGAGGATTTCTCATTAGTGGGAACCCCAGAAATGGAGAGATATGGCCTATAAAACACAGCTACATACAATGTCAAGGACACAAACTCTTAATTTAAGGTCCTCTGGCTGTTTAGCAGCGGCCAAGAATCTGAGGCACACAATATTCTCATTTCTATTTTAGGGGGGCTCTGAGAGAACGGGGTTTGTTTTGAAACCGAAGAATCGACTGAAGTGCCGAACTGACCTTTGCTTCGAGAGAGGTTGAAAGGACACATACGAAGACACAGCTGTTCAAGTTGCATGCAAAGTTGAGTGGCAGCAGTCTTCTGCAGCAGATTGATACTAAATTACCAACACATACCACGGCTACAAATAAGCCACACATCCGTGCCTCCAAACATGTAACAGATGTTATTTCAGCATTCCATTTATTATGGTACTCATTCTCTGAAAGCTATGAATGCAGGAGCTTACAAATGCTTCAATATGAAATTGGTAAACTAAAAGATTGCATCAAATTACAAAGCCGGCAATAAATGTTGCAGGGCCCCTGAGGGCCCCTGAAAGCTCTTGTAAAGATTTCTAAATCCCCTTTCAAGAGTAATGGCATCGACACCTCTCCTCTAACATATCCCCATGTGCTCGGTGAAGAAACCTCGTTTCTGCATAACCTCTCACCTCAATACCTATCCCTGTCCCACATCGGTCCGCCATTTACCAAAAGGCCAAGTGATATTTCTGAGTCAGCACTGTTTGAGATCTTGGGGCAAATCGTGAGGGGTCTACGGGACAGTTCTGGCTTTCTGGGTGAGCACTGAAGCAGGAAGATGACTCACCCTGAATTCCTAATGCTCAAACAGAAGGCAGTGCCATCTGCCAGGCCTCATCTTCAAGCCATCGCTGTGGAGAGCATAACTGTAGGGCGTTCCGACATAAAATGTAAGCAAGTCATAATGTTTTCTGCCATTTAAATACTCTTCATTTCCACCTTTGTCTATGAAGCTGGTATTTATCAGCTCTTTGTTTGTGCTAGGATTCTTCGTCTTTTCCTGTAATGGTTAGGCTGAAATGCCATGGCCCCTGACAGTTTCTGTGTCCTATGTTATTTAAAGAGAGCTTACCCTGTGCAGAATGGCAGTGATGCCACCGATGCTCAAGCCATTTGTCACATTTGGAAAGGGTGAGCAGTCACAACAACCTGTATTTGGCTCTTAATGAATCTGCCAGGATTAGCCAACGGTTAAAGTCATTAGGAGTAATTAAGATAGAGGTGATTTCTTTTCCACGTCAGTTTCCCACCCGGACTATGGAGGGAGCTGTCATGTCAAGGACATCGCAGCAGCTTAGACCATGTGCTGAGCACAAAGCTCAGACAGTTGGAGGGAACTGAAGGTCATGGCAGAGTAGCTGCTTTGCTGGGAATTAGGCCATAGGAATATTACTGGCTTCTTCCTTCTTTTTATCCCAGTAGGTAAAACAGGACATTCTCCATCTTGGTCAAGCAAAGCTAATTTTCACTTTCCCTTTCACTTTTTAATTGGTTTCTTGAAGCCGCCTCAAATCCACTAGCGCATTCCACTCTCTTAAACAGCCAGATCTAAACTGCTGCACCGGCTGAGCTGCCGACCTGACAGTTCTACGCTCGTTCCCCCATTTCTTAAAGACAGGCTCGAAAGTATTTTTCTTGATCTTTGAGTAAATATAAAGATGGCAAAGATTCTTTTCTCAGAGCAAAAACGGCTGCGACAGTGCAAAGATTTATTTGCATCCCTTATATTTACCAGAGCTGCAGACGGGATAATAATACAGTCTGCTCCCCCTCCTCGGGATGCAAGCTGCCCATTATGAAGAGTCTGATCAGATACTCCATTTACACTCTTCTGCACAACAAGTAGCACTTCAAAGCCACAATCATTTCAAGAGAATAAACTGTTCTTTTTAACAAATTGTTATTCCTTTTATGGATTCCCACCCAGACAAATTCTGTTCCTTGACACACACTGCTGCGTTTGTGCAAGTGTTTAAGCCTGCAGTGTGCTGTTTGTCATTTTCCTTCATTTCATTGTTGACAGTCGTTATTAATGTCCAATTTGATCAGACACATTTGGCTATCCCAGTCCTCTCATCACATAGTCCCTTTAACGAGTCTCTAAAGCATTTTAACATAACAACAACCGCGACGAGGTAATGAGTCCCAATAGTTTTTAAGGTTCCGCACCTTGTACATTGCAAGCCCTCAACTCATTTAGATTGCAGAGTGCTGGATTGTCACCCACAGTGTCCTCCGTGGAGCTCGGATGTGTGTACCCTGTCCCGGTACTACCTGTGGGGTAAATCCCAGTTCCCTCCTCCTCCCTGAAAGGTCAGACCTTTTTGGTGCAAATATCAGGCCCTTCATCACGGGAAACGCAGGGTAACATGTACATGAGATCAGCTGCAGCACTGGAGAAGCAGTATTTGCCCTCTGCTCCCCCAACCCACTCCACTAGATCTTTAAGCCCTTTCCGGGAAGGATCGAATTAATGTCATCTCATACTCTAGCAGGACCCATTAATAATAAAGACTGGAACAGCAGGGGAATGGCTGCATGTTTCAATTCATTCAGGACTGTTCCTTGAGTCCTTAGTAGCTCCAAACAAACAAACATTTAAATGGTCAGGAGAAAGCTTCGGCTTTACCCTTCGTCCACGCATGCTATAGAATATATAATGGTGTTGAAGATCTACACAAGAAATAACGACAACACTTCATTTTGATAGAATGTAGATGCTTTGTAGATCCTCAACTTGTTCTTAGTAAACATTCACCTAAATGTCTGCTACATGCTATACTCCAATTCTACATCTTCACAAACACAAAACCTCACATTGCGTCAGCCTGTCACCAGGCTAATGGGAGCACCAACTTGCAGGTTACTAAGCCCCCAGAAAACAATGCTCCTAAGCATCACTGATACGCACGATGAAAGCGCCTCTCAGGACTCCTAGTGCAGCACTGATGTGCAGGCGAGCGTTAATATGTGAACAAAAACAGCAAATATCTTCCATCCATCATAGCAGAGATTTTTTTAGATGGGGTGTGAATCATGTGCTTCACCTTTTCCTGCAGAACTGTTCCCTGATTTGTTCATTATGCCCATTATGTCCAATCAGCAATGCGGAAATACACGAGCAACCTGTTTATTAGTGATTCTAGCTCCATTAAGCAACGATCGGCTTTAAAAACGGGTGAACAAAGGACCAAAAAACTTAATTGTGGGTTTTCAACATCCTGGCCTTTAGTTGTGGATAGTCTGGCTGTACAATAGTGTAATGTGTAACTGAAGTCTCCACTGCAGCGTAGCCTCAACCTGCTACAACACCTTGACTTTTGATTGTCTGTTGGGCATTCAATGAGGTTTTGTGCATGCAGCTATAGAAATGCTTCTGGTTGTTGCTGAGAGACTGGAGCCTCATGCCAAGCTTGATGACAGATTTACAAAGTCAGTCAATAAAGATTAACAGCGAGGCCAGCTGAGTGTAAAGTAACTGCACAATGGCTGACAGCACCGCATGTTTCTTTATGCAACTGATTCTTCAGGAAAGTAAACACAGTTCTATTACTAAGGAACCTGCAAAAATGATTGACTCCCCAAAAATGTGTTGAAGCTGTAACACTCTTTTGTGCTTCACCATGGTATTTGATTCGGTCAGGAAGGCTGAAGCTCTTTTCCCAAATTGGCAGATGGACACAGCGTCTGTAATCCGAAACAGTCGATCCACTGGGTTCGCCAACACCAAAGCAACTGAACATGAATGGAGCAGCACTGCTTGTTTCAGGGGTCAATCAAATGCTTTCCCTTTTGAACATGACCTCGAATGATTTCAGCTGAAAAGGCTCAAGATGCTCGCGTGTCCTCAGCTGACCCATCTGCATGGGACTGAAGTGCCAACCAAGCAAGAAAAAAAGTGTGAGAGAGGTGAGAAAGAGAGAGAGGGGTGGGGGGGGGGGGGCAGTGAGAAAAAAGAAAGATTCTGCCAGTTTAAAAGAAGAGAGCATTAGAGGTAGGGAGAAAGAAAAAGAAAAGATGCATTGTTTCTGAGGCTTTTCCCCCCACTTTCTCATCCAGGGTGCTGCTAAGCACTATTGGAAGGTGCATCACGTTTGTTCTTTCACAGCTCACTGCTCCTGCTGCCTGGCCTGTTCTCCCTCTAAGCAGCACTAACATCCTACCCCTCCGTATAACGGCTACAGCCGCACGGCTAGATGTGTTTAACAAAGAACCATTTCCCATGACAGCCTCAGAAACGCATCTGCCGCACAAACTCAGGGCCACAGTGCTGCTCCAGCCAAAACCACTGACATCTAAAGGCAGCAAGACTACAGTGCAAAAAGCCTGACAAGAGCCGCCGTACAAAGCTACACTTCCTGTGCAACCATTCCTTCCCAGCAAGGTGACTGATAAGCTAAGAAAGTGGTCCTCGTCCCACACGGCCTCTTACAATGACCCACATCTGCTGCTGGAGAAACAGGTTTTTTTTTAGAGCAGGCATTAGCAATTACAAAAATACAAGCTGATAATATTTGTCACTCGAACTTAATTCAAATGAACAGAGAATTGTGTCAGAAATCCCCAACACCCCATTCCTTTCAATTAGAAGATGCTGAGAGTGTCGGGAATGAAATGAATGAAGAAAGAAGGGAGCGTAGGCTGGAAGGAAACCGTACGCACATGTAAAATACAACCTTTCATGCAGTTGAACAGGTTCAGGTAGTTTGGCTTGGTTTCCTTTTTCGAACTCCTGTTGCATCATTATCTGTGAAACAGCAGATGGATAGCTATACCCACCCTGAAGACAAGACTAATACACCGTTCATCAGCGACTCCTCCTCCATAAAACACCAGTCGAGGAAAAAGTCAACTGAGGCGTTAATTGTTGGCTTTGAGTAACTTCCTTTCAGTATTTTAGTTTTTCACAACTGCGGCATTTAGTAATTATGGTACTATATTTTAATAGTGCAGCATAACCTATGGGTCTCCGGTCTTCAGCTTTCAAGCTTGTGATTCTGCTTTTTTTTTCCTACTCCTCCTATGAAAATTGGCTAAACGTTAATACTGTCTGTCTGGAAACATTATGCTATCGAGTTCCGATGGATGGAAAATGCTCAGAGTGCCCTCAATGGTATGCAATATAACAGAATAGAATTCTTCTTTAATAAGTCTGAACTACCACTACATCATGGTCTCTAATTACACTGTGCGTAAGTGAGCTTGAAATATGAGTTTAATTTAAGATGTATCTTAAGTCCAATTGAACTATTTCCTTTGTGTAACTCTGACCACTCAATACTCCCATTACTCCTCGCCGTTAACTTTTCGTTACTGCAATTAATTAGCTAATGTGCTCTTCCAGGCCTTGAGGCCAGCAGCTATCCTCTCATCTCTCCAGAGATATTTCATATCTTTCTATTCATGACCACCTCCCTCGAAAGCCAGCCAGCCGATATTTCGTCCATCTATGAGCTGGATTTTAAGGAAAGGCTTTTCCCTGCTGAGAGCACAGAACGGCACTCTTCATGCCCCAGTATCAACCTTTACCGTGCCCTTATCAAATGTCTGGAAAATGACTGTTCCATGCTTGCCATTATCTGGGACAAGCACATGAACTTGCCTAATGTCATATAATAATATTTTAGAGACTGTGTGACAGAAAATGTCTATCTGTTAGATCAAGCATTCACACTTGCCAAATATCCATCTATTTATTAACTGCTTTCATTTTCCAGTGCTCATTCATACATTCCCTGGAGGACTTTGCCTGTGCCGTATCAGTATCTTCAAAGTCAGAAACTATGGCCATAAATTCAGAGTTGTAGTATCGTCAGCGATTTTTGATCACCAAAACACAAAGGTCTTTTCTGACACGCAAACATTACAGCAGATAGCAAAGGAGCAGAGTGCGCACACGCATACAGACACTCTTACTTACTGTCTCTCTCCCTCTCTCTCTCACACACACACACACACACACACACACACACACAGGCGAGCGTGAGTGCCCGGGGTGTTATAAATCCAAGGGGAGCCATCTTTGGAGAGTATTGCGAGGTCATGGCAGATGCCGTTCCCTCTTCCCGCGTGCTTCCTTTTTTTATGATTTCAAGGTCTACTCCATTGACATGCAGCATCAACCATAACTCTGTCCAACCACCCACAAGCCCTGTCACTTGCACAGTGGCAATCTGCATGGGCTAATCCTTCCTGATCCATAACTGCCGTTTTGGGGATCCCAGTGTCTCTCTCAAATCAGTACTTATTAGCCAAAAGCTGTAATTACTAACACTTGGTTCTCCATGAACTAAGTCTTCAGGCTCGGTTTCTGCTCATAATTATGCAGCTCCCCCATCCTTGCGTGGGAAATTATCACATGTCTGTTCCCCTTGCCTCCGCACAAGCCTTGGTCACGTGAGCCCTGTACACATGTCGGCTTCCCACTCACCAAGGAGCATTTACTGATTCAAACTGACATGCAGGATATGCTACAAACATACATTCTCCTGCGCTGGTGCACTGCCTAATATTGCAGTCAAGCAAGCAGCTCAGTCAGGGCCACTAGCTGATGGTCAGTTTCCGTCTGGGGCTACTGCCAATGTAATCAGTGCAGTGATGTCCTTGAGAAGCAGACGCAGACTACCTCTGTGACACATCATCACCACTCTAACCACCTATCACTCACCCCCCCACCACAACAACCGCAAGCAAACCTGACCAAAACGCCAGCTGCCTTGCACCCATGCAACAGCAGACACCATGCTTCCCATATTGCTGTACCAGTTTGTCAGTCAGACACTCTGTCAGAATGTAAACAAATTCATCGAAGACTTACACTAGTGGGGCTGACTTACAGCTGTGAGATTCCAACCTTGGGCTAGAATGATTCCTGCCAGCAGCGTCTGAGATGACTGATAAGAGAGGAGCAGGGATGCTGTCAGAAAATATGCTGGCTTGCTGAGGCATCTGAGCTGCACAGCCATTGTGGCAGCATTCGCTCCGTTTTTCACCCAAGTATCTGACATTTGGCTTTTTATGTTATGTTGCCTATATCGGCAGACGCATCCAAGAGGGGCCGAGGAGGAGAGTCGTCACCTTAGACGACTCTTCGTGCAAAAAGCCCTTCCACTGAGGCTGAGCGATATGCTGCAAAATCAGCAGTTAAATTTACTCTTGCAGAGTCAACAGTCCCTAAATAAGGCAGACACTTAGCTGCAAGAACAAGGCAGACAAACATGTATTATTAATGCATCAAATAAGGTAAGGCAAGGGCTGTTAAGCTGTATAAAGTTACCCATTTTGCTTGACGGGTTCAACTGACTCAAAGGGCAGTAAAGAGTCCGTCAAAACACCAGTTGTAAAGGAAGATTAACAAATGTGAGCAGATAACCAGTGCTAAGTGCTTAAGCCCTGGCTGCTCACCGCGTTAGGAAACGTTGGGAATTAGACTACTGTTTACCTGATTCGGCCTCCACTCTGCCATTATCCTTACAGGGTTTAAAAAAACTTCAATTCTAGCTCTGAGCTTCGTTTTTTTTATTTCCTTAAAGTGAAGGAAAAAGGTCAGGCTGAATGCAAATCTCAGACTGATATAGATATTTTTATCACAAACAAAACTGAAAAAAAAGGAACCTGCAGAAGCGTCAGCTGGACCGAACAACTCTAAGACGCATGCTCCCGTCGGCCGTTTCTCCTCCCTACAGAAACGATGGGAAGAGATTAGTGCAGCACACTTGTTTACACAGTAGAACAGCCCTGTTGAAACAGCAGCAACTATGAGAATCATGTCACAGATCTGTGTGGTCGCGTTTCACGTGACAGCGCAGTTCACAAAGCACCACAGCCATATTTGGAATAAAATCTGGACTGAGACAAATGGAGACCAGGAGCATTAGTGGAAGGTTTCCTCTAAGTTTCTTGGTGAAACCCTCCACAAAAAAAAAAAAAAAGGCAAGAAATATTTCATCGATTTGTATAATGGAGGCCAACAATGTATAGTATCAGTGCAGCTGTTATCAGATAGGACACAAATTGGGTCTACAAAAGCACATGTGCTCTTCTGAGCAAGCAGGGCTACTTTGAACTTCACAGCTGTCAGATCAAAGCGGGATGTTCCTTTGAGTTTTCGGCAAACAAACTATCCCTCGTTCTGCGAGCCCAAAAGCCGCCATGTTCAAATACAATCACGCCAGGTTACATCTTTCTATTGGGGACCCACACGCATGTAAATGATGATCTGCAATGATCTACAGAGGTGAAACGGCTATAAAACGCCTGCCTTTTCCGATAAACCCCAGATCCATTCAAGCAAGAGATAAAAAGGGCCCCTTTTCTGTTCTAGAAAAGGACTCTACAAATAATGATTTCTGAATGAATAAATTCTGGCTTTCAGTCAGACAGTTTTGGTTTCCATCCATATATCCTCTTCATAACCGTTAAAGCGGGTTTAAAGTATTTCATTTTCCAGTGGTTCTGCAGTAAATCTCAGACAGTCAGGTTCAGACTGGATCCAGCAAAAAGGGCATGGCTGGACTTTACTAAATAATACATGGCTGTGAAATGTGACCACTCCATCTCAAAAGTGACCTTGCATCTCTACGCCATGGACAGAGCAGCTCAATGATCTCCTGATTGCTAACCACCTCACTGCATGTCTTCTCATGAGAAAATCAATCTGCTGACAGAGTAGATCATGTGGCGGGGCGATCGTTTCACCAGTATGTGTTGGGGACCCTGAGTGGCTAAATTCTCTATTCATACCAAGTGAATTTTGGTTCACTTTTCCAAGTGGTCCCAACTTCTCGAGCATCCTTTTACAGCACGTTTGGTAAATATGTGTGAGCTGCTATGTGGCCTGACTCCCGGGTCCATATCAAGGATGGGGACAGTAGCACAGAGTTGTGAAAGCCCTTTGGGACTTTGTGACAAACGCCAGAGAGAGGAAGGCACTGGCAGGTAATCCATCTTTGTCCCTTCTTACCCTACTCATCAGCAGATTAGCAGACCTGACTGGAGGTCCATGTGTCACTAGCAGTGCCCCGAGCGCAACCCCTGGTTCAGTCAGATCCAGTACAGAGCAGACAGAGAAGCTTGTGGGGGAGTGAGTGGGGGAGGTAGAGTAACGTCTCTGCTACTAACACTCAAACCATCTCACTAATGTCTGGCTCAGACACACTACATTGACAACTATATACTTTCTGTACTCCCTGCAATCCATCTGCCTTGCATTCAAGAAAATACCTTAACGACCAGTGGGAGTGCGCACAATAATGAACTCTACGAGGAGCAAAGAAAGTAGTCTTACAGAAGGGAGATTACCTGTAGCTGTCTCACTCTCTTTGACATTAGTACAATACGTCCCCGTGGCCAGTCATGTACTTCTAGAAGTGGGTGGGAGTTTACACCTTTAGGGCTCCTGTCAGTGTGAATTAGAGGCTGTTTGCCAGGGGGCGCGGGAGCCACTTATACAAGTTCCAGGCTTCCTAGTGGAGAATGAAATGACTCACTCATTTATTCTCTCACATATTTCCTCTCATTTCCTGTCTGTCCAGCTATGAGCCTTCAGTTGTGGAGGTAAAGCCTTTGTTTTACTTTAACATGAAACATCATACTGGATTCTATTTCCTTATGTTTTGCAGAATAAAGGCAGGAAAGCGTCAGCAGTGTGCCTGTTTATTGTATTATCTATTGTCTGAGAGTTTCAACTGCCCCGTAGAGACAGGCAGAGCAAGAGCATTCTGCAAAACTCCTTTAACAGGTCTCAACAATTATGCCTTTATTTAGGCTTTGTCCCAACCTTGAGCCACTGGCACTGCACAAATTCTCTAGTATGCCTCTCCCATCTTAACGACATTTCAGCAAGAGACGTGCCTAATGCTTTCCCCTCCACTCATCACTAGATCAGCAGGAGTTGTGTGGTTGTACCACCAAAACAAAGCCATGCTCCCCACATGAAAGAGCAACCTCCCATTCGCCATGACCCGACTCTTAAGTAGGCGGGATTTTAAACCACTACACTAGCTGGCAATGCTTCCATTGCCATGTGATCGGCCTTTTCTCTACCAATGTGCTGGCAGACCTAAGAGGCATTTATGAGAGTGATTTCCCCTTCAAAGAGAAACGTTAGATACAATCTGTAAACTTTTCTCATCAGGCCAGCTGACAGAGAATTCCACTACACTACATTTATAGAGCGCCTGTCAAGAAAGCTCACGGAGTGTGAAAGCCATAAACAGCTTGATTCTTTAGAAGTAATGTAGTAACCCACCTAAAGCAGAAAACAAATTTTCAGGGATCTGTCAAAAAAGTGTGTCGGGGTGCAAATTGTTTTCCTTCTGCGAAATAACCTCTAGAGAAATGCATCTAAAGAAATCAATAAGCCATCTCAGCCAGGTTGAATCCCAGTATGAACCTCCACCAATGTTTGTCTTCCGTACCAGTGTTTGCCTGAGGAGGCCGATCCAAGAAACGTCTGCTGTGTCGGTTACAAGGGCTGCGCTCGAGAGATAAACATTACCTTAATGCAAAAAGCAACACTGCCACTGGCTTTCAGCTATTAACAATGCGTGTTAATCCCAAACTCTGAGTTTGATATCAATTATCAGACAAGGACGAGGAAATGCAGCCTGTGTGATCATGTGAGAAAGCCAAATATTCAAATTTATGCAGAGAAAAATGCTAATATGCCCCAATGAGATTCCTCCTGCTCTCTCAAAGGCAGTGAGGCTAGAAACAGGGTTATGCACAGCCTAGCTGCATGCAGGAGCCACTGAAAGGCAAAAGGAGTGCTGAGAGAGTACATAAAAAGACTAATGGAGGGGAAGGGGGAAAAATGTTCTGTAGAGTGTGCAGAATTCAAGCCATTGACAGGGAATAAAACTGACTCCGGAACTTTGTCTTGTGATTGCTAAAATTTTGCCTGGTGGCAAAGCACATCAGCTGAAACCAAAGCCTGTCTTGAAAGCTTTAGCTCACTCTCCTGGTCTGGAAAGGGGTTTTTAAGGCCATGGGATAGCGCACTGTGGCTGAAAATTCAGCAGCTCCCTGTTTGTCAGCCTTGACAAAACTGATTTCACCATGAACGCATGAGAACCTTGAAAGAACCAGCTTGCTATTTATAAATGCTTTAGCCAACAGTTCAGGCCGAGATGTAATATATGTCTTTATATGGTCACTGATATGTCTGTTTCAGAGGCTGCTTCTCTCATCACTTTCACAAACGACCGGAACAAGAGAACAAGCGTTCCCTGCTTTATCCTGCGTCCTTCACTGAGTTCGGAGGTTCAAATAATAACCAGAAGGGTCTGATTTCGCTTTCCTTAGTATGTTATTACCTCTAACTCAACATCTGGGTAGTGTTTCCATGTCTGTTAGGAACGGCACTCCTCGCTACTAAATGTTTGGCATGCCTTCAGCTTAAAAGCACCTAAAACAGGTACATGCTGATTCATTCATAGTCTGCAAGTCTGCACCAGTAAAAGGCATCTTAATGTTTCAAAACGTCTGGATCTTCAGGCCCCTCCAAAAGTACTGAAACACCGAGGCCAATTCGTTTGCTTTCACTGTGCACTGAAGCATCCTTTGGTTTGAGGTCAAAATAAGAATGTGACATGCTTTAATTTTGCATTTATATCTAGATATGTTAAATGACATAGAGCACCTTGTTCATCTGGCCACAGTTTTTAAAAGCGAGCAAAAGCACTGGAACACAAGAAGCTGACACGTGTGTGCTGTTAGATTGTTTCAACTATAGTGTCCTTCTTAAGCAGCTTATTCTCAGTGGAAGCTCTGGATTTTACCTGTGAAGACTGCTTGAGGAACATAAGAACCAACATGAGGACCAGAGTGCTGTCTAAGGGGAAAAGCTGAGAAAAAAGGGAAATCCACAAAAAATAGGCATTTCCAATGCAACCATTTTAAAATGTCCTGAAAGAGAGATTAGGATTCATCCTAATTCAAATTAGATATGCTCATGATCAAAAGCTAATCTGTGAAACACACTGGAGGGAGTTTCATGGCTTGGGCTTGCCTGGCTGATTCTGGAACAGGATCAACAATATATTTTGATGTTGCAACATCAAAAAAAAAAAAAAAAAAAAAAAACCTTTCCAGAGAATATTTTGGAATATTTGGAGAGAAATACATCCAAATATACCAGGAGGAACTTTATCTTGCTGCGGGATAGCCAGAGCTAGCAGCGGTGGCCTAGAGGTTAGGGAGTTGGTCGGAAGATTGTGGGTTCAAACCCCTTACCAGTAGGTTGCCCTGAGGTACCTTGGGCAAGGTACCATGCCCGTCACTGCTCCCCGGGCACTTTCAAGAGCTGCCCCCTGCTGCATGGTGTTCCAGTGCATGGGTTAAATGCAGAGGTCCAATTTCGTTGTGGTTCACTGCGTGCTGTGCTGTGACCTCGCAATGACGAGGGTTGTCACTTTCACTTTCATGATACAAAACAAAGTCGACGAAGGACTCATCAGGTGGAAGTTGAGTCAATCGCCATGTCTTAACCCAACTAATCATGACTTTCTTCTCCTGAACAGAAGAATAAGAAAAACCCCAAAACAAGCCACAGATGCTGGGATCAAAACCTGAAGAAACATAACAGAAGAAACACAACGTGTCTAGTCGGTGGCTCACAGGTTTGACAGTTTTGAGTGTTAATGTAATTTAATATGACCAGACGTTAATATCAGGAAGGAAAAGCTGAAAATGTGATCACTTTTGATCTCAAAGCCAAATGTCTTCCATGCACAGCAGAGACAAACGAATTAGCTTTCAAATACTCACTTCCAACACGTATGGAGAGGACAGCATATGAAAGGAAGCATGGCTGCATCTCAGTAGAAGAGAGTTCACATATTTTGCAATGTCATCACAGTCAGCACGAATTCTGAAGTTAGGGCAGAATATCAACACATCATAATTACGGGTGACAAGAGGGGTGGATGGGAATAATGGGGCAGAGGTGAAATAATACAGTGGGGCGGCCCGAAAGGGATTTTAAAATCTCACGCTACATGACTTCAATCAAATCCTTTGAGATTAGGACGGATGAAGACACTTTTTTTTCTCTATCTGATACCAGTCTTCACCTGCAAGTCTGTACCAGTGAAAGGCATCTTGATGTTTCAAAACTTCCGGATGACTTAAACCTGTGCTTTAAGCGTTTGATATGAAACGAAGCATGGCTGCATCTTCACGCAAGAGAGCTCACAAATTTGACAGTGTCATCACAGTCAGCACAGAATCTCAAGTTAGGGCCGAATATCATAATTATGGAGGAAAAGAGGGGTGGAAGGGAGTAGTGGGACAGAGTTCAAAAGTACGGTGGGTGGTTTGTAGAGGATTTCAAAATCTCACGTTATATGATGTTAATAAAATCCTTTAAGACTAGAAACCACTTATTTTCTTTTGGATCCAAAACGCTGTAGTGCCAAAGCTAGAATCCTGACGCCAGTAGCTGCACCACTAACCGTAAATGGAAAATTCTTTAGAATAAAAAGGTTTCTTTGCTAGAAGTTGTTCCTGTCCCGTGCACTTTTCATCCAACTCGGCTTGAAACATTTATCCTGATCTCTTGTCTCCGCATCCCTCAGGTGCTTGTAGGCACATCTTTGCCTTTTCATTTAACTGAGACTAGCTTCAAAGTAAGAGCGCAGTGTGTTTAAAGGCAATCCAGACTGGTTAGAAAGTGACAAACTGCAGACGTGTAGTCACGCTACCATTAGCTAAGCCTGCCAAGCTGAAGTTCACTGCTGAATTAGGTCACAAGCACTAAGGCAGGGGAGCGGTGAGGGGGTTCCATTCACTTGAAAATGGCTCAGATGTGGTGAGCACCGTTTATTCAGCCATGCAAGAGAGAGAGAGTGAGAGAGCACTGAAAGACCTCCCTGGATTACTTATTTTGTCCACTGCAACCTCCTGTAGATGAACACTGTGGTGCTTTGTTGCTGTGAGAGGCACCGGCCCCCTCACCTGTTGCACCACATTGCCCTCCTTGTGGCGGCAGGAAAGTCTCCAGAAGAGTAGAGGCCTGTACCTTATAAATGCTGCCGGATTTCTAAATCCTAAAGCGGCGGCGACTTAATTCCTGTAGCCCACGGCAACATGTTTATCTTCCTACTCATGATCTTCACTCGCTGTTCCTGCTGCATTCCCCTGGGTGTGAAACCTCTTGGTCATAATCTGGTGCAGAGCTGGCTCAAAACACTCCTTTCAAAGTCAACAGTGAACGGGACCAAAATGTTTTGCACGACAATGTCTGTGGTGCAATGAAAATAGAAATGAATGGGTCAATTTGATGAGGGAATAACACATGCATTAGATTAGACTGTGGGACAAAACTGGAGAAATGGAGGATTAAAATATGTCACAATGTAAGAGCAATATTAAACACTGCACTCATATCTTGCAGCTATTGCCTTTAAGGGATAAGCAGTAGTGGCTGCTAGATGGACCATCTACCATGAAAGCATAATTCTCCTGGAAAAAAGCTCCCAGGTTCTATTTACGCCTGAACGTAGCTTTGAAAGATTCATAAAGGAACACTCTGCACTAAAGATAGCCTGTTAGTTTTCCAGGTTGACAGAATCCAACTGATGGAGATCTGAGATTTGTCTGTGTCATGAATGATTAGCTTTAAGACGCCTCTTGGCTACAACTGTATGCTATTTTAATATCCGACACCGACACAGTCACACGTGAAACATCAGTAAAACAACCTCCAGCCAAGCTGAACCAAGTCTGCAAAGCAAGCTTGTGTGCCGTCCATCAATCAAACATGGCATTTCTTTATACATGGTGTACACGATGACCAAGACAAGGTCAGGACTGCTCACAGTCCATAGTATCAAGTCTTCACAGAAACAATGTACCCGACTTGAGTTTGCAGTCTTTACCAGTCTGAGCTTGCCCTCTCCTGATGCTATGTTGCCCAGACGGGGCCCGCTGTACTCCTGCTGTACCAATCCAAAAACATGGAATTTTCCTTCCTCCTGAACTGCTTTATAAACATGACTCTGCAACTTCCACAAGCCTCCAGCTAAAACGACCAGAGTAACGACAGGAAAAAAGAACACTGCGCAGTCATCATGAGAACTGCATGTTCTGAGCTAGATATATCTCACCGTATCAACAAAACAAAATCATCAACATTCCTGAAACGCGCGTTTCAATCTCAACGTTTCATTTTATAGGTTGAGTATGCATTGTTCTTCTGAGATGTCAGTTTATTTTGCCTCCTGACTGTAAGCCATTCCGGTGAATCTCAAGCCGTTTGTCTCATACCCACATCCAATTAACTCATAACCGGCTCAGTGCAGGGGCCAAGACACAGCTTTAGCTAGACCCAGTGCTAGTTCTAAGATATCTGACATTTTCTTGATTATGTCTGCTGGTTCATGAACACAAACTCAACCATCTCACCTCACCTGAGAAGAGACATGACTACCTGTGCCTCAGATCAGACTAACGCAAGCATATTTGGTGGTTTGTCAGCTGCACTCATGGAGAACCAACACACAGTTTGCAAGAAAATACCTGACCTTACCCAAGCCTGAAGGCAAATCTTAGCCAGTTAACCGCCCACTGCTATTACATCATTTCCTCATCCACTGATCGTTCAGTCATGTCTTATTATGCAAGACTATTTCTGTGCCATTCGTTTGAATCTATGCACATTCAGAGACTGTCTGGCCCCTTTCAACTTCCACGTTCTGCATCGACTTCAATTTAAGATTTGGCTTATAGGCCCCGAAGACCGATTTTCAGGTCAGTTACATTAAAAATGTGCACCTATACGACCCTGAGACAGGCTGCCTGCTGCACAAAGTGTATGTTGTGCATTTATTTCACACAATAAGCAGGTGGTGAACTATACTGTCAGGGGAAGGCACACCTGTGACCTTGTTTAGATGTGCAAATTCAGTGTCCCAGGCCAGCTTGGGCTTGCAAATGATGACCCACCACAAACAATGACCTCAACAGCCTGGCCAGCCTCAGGCAGGTACAACTCCAGCCATCCAGTCTGGTCAGCTTTATTTGTCTTGAGCATACCGATAGGGGATTAATTATGTTTTCACACTAATAAAAAAGGGTTTCCATCTAAAGAATTGCCTTTCACCTACAGAAAGAGTAACGCAAAACTAGACTGCTGTTAAATAATTACAATATCACCGCTACATGCCACCCATCAAACAGTACAGCAGCTCTACTCTTCATCTGACCATTTGCAGTTAAAGGCACAATCCAAGGCCAGGTCAGCCACCCAGCAATAAAGGAATTGTCATCTATTATAGCCTAAATGGCCTCTCACATGACTTAAAGCATCGCTCGCTGAGAAGAGAGCAGCCTACAGGAATACTAATGTGACTGACCCAAGGTCAGTAATGCTGAAGTACCTGCTGAAAAGCCGAGAGATATTCAGATCAAGGGAGCCTGCGTATATATATATATCTATATTTATATATGAAGCAAAGTGGAAGTTTCTCACTGTTTTGGAGTGCCTGGAGATGGTATGCTTGGTGACTCAAAGCAAAGGTTAACGTTTGATACCAATTGTGCAGTCAGCTGATGATGATGGATAAGTTTCTATTAATTATTGATATCTGATACCCCCGTTGGTCCAGTTTCCCTCATGCAGTCAGAAATGGATACAGATCCGTGACAGTGCATCCACACAGGCCGGCTCACATCCCCAGAGGAACTCCTCAAAGATGCATGACAGACCTCTGGGGTACTGATGGAGAAAGCAGCTATTCTAATGGCCATATTGCTCCCTCACTGAGGAAGTGTCTCATGTGTGACAGGACGATCGGGGTGAATCCAGAAGAGACCGTATGGATAAGGTGGCCCTGCGAGCTCCATTACTAAAAACAACGTGATCCAAAGTGCTTTCGCTGCCAGCAGTGAGCAAGTGCTCAATGTGGCACTCGTTATATGTGCATTACAAATTAATAATATTGCCTGAAAAATATTGGATTTCTCAAAAACGAAAATCAAAGTGAAATAAGATGTAATGAGTCGGCTTCTCGACAGCACATCGAACGCGGCACCTTCAGCCTGCACATCTCCTTCACCGCTTTATTGAGCAACTTTGATTCTCGCAGCTAAACGCTGCTGTGAGGAGGAAAGAGATATGAAAGTGCTCAAGTAAACACACAAACACAGAGACCACTGTCTGAACTCTCTTTAAAGAGCATGTCGGCTCAGTGCATTCGTTGCGGCGAATTAGCATGTAATGATGAGTGTGGCGAGGAGCGCTGGGGTGACGCTGAGCTGTGTGGGTAGGGATGTTTTAAGGTGTAAGTGCACTCGCCTGTCTCTGTCAAGACAGGTGACTCAGCCTGTATCACGGACGCAGAACACATAGCACTGCAGTGCCGCACATCACGACAGCTCTCTCCGTCTAGGAAGCCTGAGAGCTGGTGCAGCATAACGTCCTCCTAAATCTGCGTCTTTCGGATGCTCTGCAGTCACTTGCCTTCTCAGATGCCATCTCACATACAGATCATGCAACCTGGGTATATGTGAGGCTGTGTTAAGTCACATGGGACCGGCATTTCGCAGGCCCTGGATAAAGCTGCCCTTTCACTCCATTTACTACATGATCGTTACATCATCTGTACCGCTCGCTTGAGCAGGGTCACGGGTAGTGCTGGAGCCTATCCCAGTAGACACAGGAGAAACACCCCAGACAGGTCCCAGTCCAGACACACACACACACACACACACACACACACACACCTAGAGGGCAATTTAGAATTTCCAATCAATGTCTCTTAACTGTGGCAGGAAACCAGAGCACTAGCAGGAAACCCACGCAGACATCACGCAAAGCCCACACCTGATCCTGACCCTGCTGAGAATGGAACCCAGATCCCCCCACTGCAGTGCTTTTACTACTGAGCTGATCATTCTCCTGCCCAGCCTTCACTGGTTGGCTTTTTTCACAGAATGCACCAAAAGGTATCTGCTGGGAGTGGGATGAAGCAGCTTGAACACCTGGATCCTGCCTGCTCGGAAGAGGCCGGATGTGGGATTAATCTGATCCCCTCAGGGAGCTGACTGCGCTGGGAGTCTCGGCTGTCGGGATGAGCGTCAGGCAGCCTCTCTCTGCCTCTCCGCGAAGAAACGGTCACTTTGTGAGTCGTGATGTAAGGCGCTCCGCTCTGCGCAGGCGCGCTCGCGTGCAGCCCCGGAGGCGGTCGCGCGCGTCAGCGGAGACGCCCCCTTCCTGCTCCGACGTGGAGCGACCGCGAGCGCGTGACTGCAGCGGCGGCGCGCGCTCGGGCTCCGGTCACGAGGAAAGAGTACAGTTACAGCCCGAACCGCGGGGGGGGGTCGACCCAGAAACAGCCACCTGCATCATCATCATCATCATCATCATCACCATCAGCTTCCTGACAGCTTTAACTTTGTTCACCGCGAACACCTTTTGTAACAGCAAGCACGTGACTGGAGACTGAGGGTCCAACAGCGCGCGCGCGCCCGCGCTTCTCTTTTCGTTTCATTCTGCACCTCCGCGCCTCTCCGTCCGAGAGGAAGGAGCCTCGTCCGAGCTCCGGGTTTCTCCACGAGCTCCGCAAAACGAGGCTCCGCGCGCTAAACGCGCCATGCGCAATCGCAGCGCACACCTCTGCACGCGCACACGCGCATCCCCCCTAAAAAAAAAAAAAAAAACTTTTCAACTTCGCGTGCGACTCATCCGCGGGGACCAAGCAGAGCCTGTAGAGCTGCAGCGGTGAAAAGAAATCACCAGTCACCAGCTGAGCTGAGTATTACAGCCTGCTGTCATTGCTCAGGACGGACCCGCCGCGGAGAGCAGGCTAACAGAAGTGATTATGAAAGAGGAGATACGGGGTTATGAAAGTGACGCGCGGGGTTCAAGGGAATAAAAGGGGCACCCGGTGAAAATCTGCTGCTCGTTTCTGTAAATTCTGCTTTTTGGCCTCGTTTTGTTTGTTTTTGTTGATCTTGCTCTAATCCGGTCGCGCGCGAGCAACTTCAAGTTCACGCGGCCGGCACCCACGTGTCAGTCCGGCGGCGGGTCTGATCTGCGGCGGGTCTGAAGTTCGCTCTGCGGGTCTCGGAGCAGCTCGGCTGTGGGAGCGCGAGCGGCGCGCGCGGGGTTTCAGTGAGCTCCGGTAAAAGGCTGATCGGAGCTCTTCAACTGCACGCGAGGCGCAGCGGCAGCACTGGAGCACCGGCTCAGGAGCGGAGTGTGTGCAGCACCAGGCTCCACTCTGCCGCCTCCTTACACACGCACGCACACACACACTCACACACACAGCGGGAATAACGCGCTAAAGCAGAGCCCGCGCTGCACGGCCGCGGCCCGGCCTGACGGAACACGAGCATCCCTTACCTGACTCCCAGAGTTTTCTGTCAGGTAATTGAAGACGAATGAAGAGAGCTCCTCATCTAACAGGGACACGCAGTCCGCCATCTTCTAGAGAATGAGAGGCGAGCGCTCGGAGGAGGGGGTATAGAGCTTCACTCGCCTGCAGTGACCGCGCTCCGCCGCCTGGGGGCGCGCGGCGCGCTCCCGCTCACCCAACGCGCTATTTCAACTATTCCAACTATTTCAACGTGACTTCATCCTACTGATGGATCCGACTGTGTGATGTATGTGATCTGAGGTTGTTTTGATATTCTTCAATGGAAGTTGTATGTAATCTCAGCACAAATTAGACAAAATACATGTATCTGTCTGTCTGTCTGTCTGTCTATTTGTCTAATTATCTGTATCCCCAACTATATCTGTCTATCTATCTATCTGTCTGTCTGTCTGTCTATCTCTATCTGTCTCTTTATCTATCTATCTATCTGTCTCTCAGTCTGCCTATATCTCTCGGTCTGTCTGTCTATCTCTGTTTATCTATCTTATCTATCTATCTATCTATCTATCTATCTATCTATCTATCTATCTATATATCTCTACACACACACACACACATTAAGTGTTCATATTCGTGTGAATGCACACCCACATGTACCTGCATATAACCACACTCGTCTATACACACACAGCATCATTCACACACTTGATCCTATTTGTTTCTGTTCCGAAGTTAAGCCTGGTTGATGGGAAACTTGTAGACACTGCCCACCGAACGCACTCCTTAAAGCATTAAGTGCCGTCTATCCCTCCAGGGTGCTGGTGCTGCTTTAAATGAGCCTGTGACTCATTTCTACAGCAAGGCTTGTGTTTCTACATGAGTGCCCACCAGATTTAGAAGAGATTCTCAGACACCTGCAGGACGTAAGCATTTAGACATGTGGACATGAGCATCCATACCACCTTATTAACCCATAAGACGTTCGCGGGGAATTTTCCAGGACAGTGCAAAACAGCATCAGAATGAAACGTCAAAACATCGTGTTTCTCGCCAGTGCATGTAATCATTACACGGTAAATGTAACGATTTTGTGACATCACAAAGAACAACATTCCATGTGCCCGACCGTTCAGCCTGCAGTAATTTGGCCCCTTCCATTCATTATGAGGACTGTTTCAGCATGGACAGTTTTCTTAATGACACACTGCAGAGCACAACAGAGCAGATGTCATTTACACACAGTGATAATTACAGGCTCTTTGACTCTAAGAGATCAAGAATATTTGGGAAATGGTCCTGTTAAAACATGTTTTAGTGCATAAACCATATTTGTGTTACAAGCGGTTCACTTATCCACAAGAAGGGCAGTGATGACCAAGTGGTTAGGGAATAGACCCCAAGACTGGAAGGTCATGGGTTTGAATCCCAGACCAGTAGGCTGCCCTGAGGTACCCTTGAGCAAGGTACCGTCCCCATAACTGCTCCCCGGGCAGCGGATGTATGGCTGCCCCCTGCTGCATAGTGTGTATGGATAAAAGGATTTATTTATTTTTGTGTTTCACTTTTTGCTGTGTGCTCACAATGACAAATAGTCACTTTCACTTCACTTAAGAAGAAAAATACAGGCTGGGGGCTCTTTAACGCACACAACCGATAACAAACCAATTCATATCATACTTCGAGCTTCCCAGAGCACATATCCAAAGATAATTTCTAAACCTCTTGGCTAAAAGTGAGGTGTTTTTTTGCACTTAAGTTACAGTATAATTGTACTTTACAGTCATTGAACCATTGTTTATTGATAAAACAGTAAAAAAAAAACAATAAAAATAATGTTTTTGCATACGGCCTATATTTAGTTAGACATGAATGAGTTAAATCGTGGCTTTTTTTTCATAAAGATGTGGATGAATTAGAGCAAAATATTATTAACTACGGTAAACAAACCCGGTACTTAATGTTTATGCATTATATATACACATGTTATCTAAACTGCATGGCATTAATTAGAAAAACCCTCGTGGTGTTTGCTGCCAACATCATCAGGGAGTCAGTAATATGTGGACTCTGCTTTCAGTAATTATGCTAAAGCACGCTGCCATTTTCTCCTTGCCTTCTATTTACAGATTTGAAGGATTTGAAGGAGGTATGCTGTTGATCTACTCATTGTGATCTTGTAATCAGAATGATTCAGTTGTTTACTCCAGCACTGCCTTCAGCACAGACCCAGACAAACCGTTCAGCTCCATCTCCGTCAGTACTGCACAACCCACACTGCAGCAAAAACGATAACAATAGTAGCTCGATAGTAAAAGATAGATAATAAAACACTGCGTGTCGAGGAACACAATAGATCTCAATCAACATGTCTTTAGAGAAGTTTTCCACTTTCTTGGCCAAATCAGAATTGAACTGCACTCTGACAATGGAGCGCACATCATGCTGTTTTAATGTCAGAAAGAGTCATTCAAAGACATGACCCAAGCGTACAGACGAGGATACTCTATGGACCAAGAGGTCGCAGGTTCGAATCCCACCTCCAGCACCACCACCAGTGGGTTCCTGAGCAAGACCTTTAACCCCGAGTTGCTCCAGGGGGACTGTCCCTGCAATCAGGAATTGGAAGTCCCTCTGGAAAAGAGCGCCTGTGTAAATGTTTCTAACATGTTAAGGAGGTTGTTAAGACCATTATTTAACTATTTTGAAGTTTATTCAAACTTACAAACTTCCTGAGTGTTTCCTGAACCCCTTGCTCACTGATAAATACTTTCAAACATTAACACAAGGCTCTACTTTAACACACCAGCAGCCATTTACACGTTCATTATTAATGTACTGGTAGAAATGGTTCATATCTTTTAAGAATGGTTTCCTTCTCCTGTGAAAGTCTTATACTGTGATCTTTCTCAACAGCCTGATGATAAACACTGTCAAATGCTGCCATATTGAAATACCTGATCTGCTGACATTTGACCTCAAACCTCAAGTGCAGCTCATAATCTTGGATCTGGTTATAGGGACCTAACCATAACAGTTCCATGGGAACCGCTGGTCATAGAGATGTAGAAACAACAGTAAACAAGACCAGTGGTAAGAGTTGAGGGATCAGATGACATTTATTGGCTGAGGCGACTGAAAAAAAACAAAACAAAGGGCCACAGAAAGGCAGGAGCTCAAGATCCTTTTAACAGCCCACTACACCGCCCCTCTCCCATGGTTGTGTGTGTTACTTATACACGCCACCTGCTACTATGGTGTCAAAGGTTACTGGAGTGAGTGGCTGGCGCTTTCACTCTACTGTTGAAGTAAAGAACTCAGTGCTGTCTGTAATTATCAATCAGTGAAATACCCTGTTTCATCAGCCACATTATCTTATTGATTAGCCCAGGAGGCCTTGGCTCAGCAAGGTCAATAGTGTTGTGCATCCAAGCCTAGTTGTCCATCGGCAACACTCAATACAGTTCACACTCTGTTTTCCGAAGCTGATGCCCACACGCTAAGTACAGCACATGGTTTGTTTTTACCTTATGCTCTGAGGGTGGTGGCTGGAACGGGGGATGTTAATGGACATGATGTGTTACTCTTGTGAACTTTTTTTTTTCCCAGCCAATTTAAAGCCCTTTTCAGCTAGAACAGATTTAACAGAGGCGCTGGTGAGAAGGCACACACACAGAGAGACATCTATCAAAGAGAAATTTCTGTTCTTGCCGATCAATTTAACGAAAGTTTTCATTCGTCACATGTAGCACTGAAGGCTAATTTTGGTGATATATGGTTGAGCTGTTCCTCCACAAAAAGCAGGAGGATTTCAGAATCAGAACGAGAATGACTGGTTGCACAAGTGCAGAAGTTGCCTGGGATTTTCCTAGTCACAAGACAAATCAATTAACATACGAAACAAAGCAAAACCTCTTTTTGGGCAGTGCTGAACTTAAGAAGGAGCTGTAGTACCGATAATATCAGCAATTGCAGCGATAATGTGGAACAAAGTGTGCGTGTATGTATTTTTCAAATATTCAGACAGTTTTAAAAACCCTTTTAAAAAATCAATTGAAAACGATACGGCTGCAACGGCCTTTTGATCTGCCAAATTCAAACTGTGTATAAAGATTGTCTGTTTTTCTGTCACAGGATGTAGCCGACCATTAGAGCCATTTGAGAGGATATCCATTTGTGTCAATGTAAACAAAAGGCTAAGCCCACAGTGGTCACATCTTGTCACTGGAGGCTTGTTTTATCAGGTGGTCAAGTACAGTCTCTAACTGACTGTAACAGTTTTTATGTTCTCTTCACTTCAGCAAACTCAGAAAACCAACAGACCATTTTCAGACTTTCAGATCCATATTGCATGATCTGTAGAGGAACTACACGACTTTTAATTCTTGGTTCCCGCATTTTTATGAGACTGAAAGTCATTAAGAGTTGATTCTTGGACAGCTGTGTGGTTTTGTACCAGCTGCTTTAGCAAAATAGTGAAAACAGACTTTGATTTTCAAACAAACTTGAGAGACCACATCAGCTGAGCAGTCATAAATGAGACGGAAACAGAAACGAATTTTAATAGGGATAATTTTCCTTAAATACATACAATCCTTCACTAGTAAAGAGGCCAGCTTTTTCTAGAATGTGCGCGAAGCCAGTAATTCCATTTTATTTCCAATTACACGTTTATCTCTTCATCTTTCTGTACTTCTTTCTTACGTGATGTTTGCACAGTGCAAGCATATCAGCACTAACATAGTTAATATGTAGCCTATAAAGTTAACAACTGTCTATAGCATAGCGTTTTATATTGCATCAGTATGAGAAGTCTAGATGAAATAAAATATCAGGGTTTTCCTTTAATTCACTTCAGAAAAACTCACATTGTTCTAGTGTTTGATTCTCGGACCCGGATTCTGTAAAGTTGCTTTGTGACAATGACAGTTGTGAAAAGCGCTATATAAATAAAGTTGACTTGACTTGACTTGACTTGAATATTATAATCAGATTTAAAAAATGAAACTACCAAGGTCTGAAACACTGCCAGTGTTACAACCTACTGAAAGGCCTCAAGAACAAAATGGCCAACACTTGAGCATGCCCTCGATTTCTAATGGCTGGATGAGGAGTATATTAGCCTGAATAAGAGCCCATGTGTGTAAATGGTTGCCAGTGAAATTGACTCACTTGTCTTTATTGATAATGGGAATACTGTCTGAGGAGCAATTCTGATGCATCTGAATTACAATAGATTCCAATCAAATGCCTGAAAACCTGTCGATACCTCACCCTTGCAGCGGGACAGAGGTGCGGTGATGGATATAGACCACCTTCGGGCTATACAGATTTACATGGCAATTGTATTTAGGATTCCCTAAAGTGGTTCAAGTCTAACAAGCTAGGCTTAAATTAAAACAGAGCTCATTCTCCCTGTACTGATGAACTGCACTATATGCTGCAGTAGAAGCCCAGCATAACTCTCCTGCAAAGGCATGAGCAAGTGTTTACTCGGTCAATAAAGTAAATTACCCTGCAATTTCCCCCAGTGACCCTAAAGGATGGTCTATTAGAGCACATCAAAAGTTCTGTCTCTGAGCTGGAAACAGGAACATGAACATTTTAAAAGAAAGGTAATGGCTGATAATCAGATTTTGGCCATTTGTTTTTTTTTTGTTTGTTTGTTTGTTTGTGTGTACAGATTATTTATTCATTTATTTTTGGTAAACAGATCTTCTTATCTAACAGATAATTTATTATTTTACTTTTTCTCCTTGATGTTTACATATAAACCATCCTAAATAATAAAACTTTTTTTTGCTACTGCGACTTTAATAACTGACCTCTGTTCTGATTGGCTGTACTGTATTTTGTCTTATTTAAAAACCAGTATGGCCTGAAATACTGTACAACTGGAATGGGCGGGGCTAAACTCCGGCTGGGTAAACGTGCTGTTCAGTGTTGATATATAACATCCCAAAAACATCACTGTCATTGCTCTTTCCGTGTATATCCAGCATAGGCTGAGAGCTGAACTGTACCTTAATAAAAACCTAACAGGGTTTCGAAGTCTTTTATTTTGAAAATACAGAAATGAATGAATATACAGAAACGTGCACTTGAGCGCTTTAACGACCGAATACGGAGCGTATCTGTGTTTTTTCCCTCTTTTCTGGAAAGTCTACTCCCTGTAGTCTCTAAGAGGCCTGAGAGTTTAAGTGTCACCCCTGAAGGACAAGTTGAGTAAGCTTCGAAAGAAAAGACCGTTTAACCACAGAGGTACGTGACTTAATGTCGTCTCGAAGCGGGAAGTTTAACTGAAGAGGACGCGCGTTGGCTGCAGTGCGTCCCTGATTCAAAACACAGCGAGCTGGGGGGCGTGGCCACAAAGATGCCGCGCTGTGATTGGGCGAGCAGCCAGGCGTACTACTGATATGCAAAGCACGCGAGGCAAGCCAGACTGTGATTGGCCACTACTCTCTGAGTGTGTATGCCGGTGTGTATAGTAGGACAAACGGCGGAGAGTCTTCCTCGAGCCAACACGTGCACTGCTCGTCACATGACTCGCGCGCAGCGCACCGGTGCCGCGCGCTCGTTGCTGTCACGCTAGTTAAATAAATGGACGGTCAGGCAGGTCACAGGAGCCTTTCAAAGTCATCTGATCTTAAACAAACCCTCCTCAGAAAGAGGAGAGGGGTCTGGCACCGGAACCTTTCTCCACATGTTTAAACCCCCCCCCATTCTCCTTGGTCAAGATAGAGTGAAGGGCAGAGAGGGTGAAGGGTTTTACATGAGGGAGGGAGAGACTGAGGATAAGAGGGAAACAAGAGTGAGAGACGTGTGTAGTGAGAAAAGGAGAGGAAGAATAAACCAGCTATAGAGAGGAGAAGAGGAAGAGAAAGCATGAGAGAGATAGATTTTAAATCAGAGAGAATGATGGGAGGACCATGCTGATCTCTGGTTTTTCTTCACACTCCGATCGGCCTTCCTCTCTGCTGTTTGATGTGTTTTATACCAAATGGGAAAACACAGTTTGGATTATTAAGGATTAAGGACAGATGCACTCTGACAGAACACATGAGATGATACACTTTTCCTTGCTCTGAGAAACATTCATCTGTACAAAGTCTGTATGTCAAAGGGTGTGGGTTCCCTCGGATGCTGTATGTTGGCGAGCACACGCAGTAAATTTAGTACGTGAAAGGAACCCACCCTTGAAGCAGGTTTTATTCTGCAGGTTCAGAACAGCTGGGCTTATTGCTCGACAGCAAAGGTTCAACCACATTGAGGTTAACGGGCAGACACTGATGTGGGGGGAAAAGTAGCCTTTTTGTGAAACTTTTACTCCTACTCTTCTAAGAAAAAGGTAGATGTTCAACTGACTTAGACTTTTGGACACAGCCTATCTGTTGTTTACAGTCGTTCACAGTCTAAGCTGTGCCCATGAACCCACTCTCCAACTACTGCCCCTCCAGATTTTCACTTTGATCTTTGATCTGACCTGGAATTTTGTGTTACTTCAATGAACATCAAAACAAGGCACGGGATTAGACAATGGCCGGAGGCCTCTTCGTTGGAGATGTCGGTAAACGAGTGACCTGTGGAGCTGTGTACAAAGCTGGAGAGTGACCGCATGGCAATGGCTACAGCGAGTGTGTACATTGCTGCATGTGTGGCATTCCTGCCTTTTGTGTCCTCATTTGGTGGACTTCATTTCCCTCCAGTGTTGTCCACCACCCGCCGAGGGACTAAACCTACAAAGAGCCTTCAAAGACTTAGCAAGAACATAACAAGTCTGCATAACAGAGAAGAGAAAACAGCACCAGTCATCATCCATTGTGTGAAGAGCAGTGAGAATGTGAAATGAGAGAAATGTGATTATTCACAATGCAAAATCACCCATGTGAAATTACCACTTTCCGAAAAATGATTGATGCAATGAGCCCACACAGTGTTCAATGGAGATAAGATCAACAATGAAAGTCTCAATTTAACAAAGGTCATTTTGCTACATGCATTCTTCTGTCCCGGTTTTATCCGAGCTTGCAGAGGTACAGGCTAGCCCTCGTGTCTCCTCTGGCACATTCCTGTCTCCATCCATGCCAGGTTACAGTTACTACGTCTGGCACACTGTAATCTTATTGTTTAAACCATGCCTTGTATCAGAATGTATATAGTAGATGCCGCCACTCTTGGAAACTACCAGGGACTGGATGTCCCTGCTTGCAGACAGCAAGCTGGGAATGTCTATAGACCCACCTCTTTAAGGAGTACCTAAGGGGCTAATTACTCCTCATTCCTCCTTCATTTGTTTCCTTTTGACAATCTTTAGTGAAGCTAAGAGCATCTGGTAAAGGCTGTAAATGTAAATTATGTTTTTCTTAACTGAATGTTAGGTTGGCTTTGGAGATGTCTTTTGTAGTCTGGTATCCATAAAGAATTCATGGGAAGAATTGTACACTCAAAAATAAAGGCTCCTCGATAGTTCTTGGGGTGAACATCAAGAGCTATAATTGTTCTGGAGCCTTTACATCTGTGTCCAGTCTTACCTGCAAAGGTCTGTTGGGGTCTGTTGGAAGGTCTTTGTTCCAAACAGACCAGGTTCTTCATTTAGCTTCAGTCTGTAAACAAGTGACCATGTGTCATCCTGCTCACTACTTTTCAAACCATGAAAGCTCACTACTCTTTTAACCCTGGAACCAGGTCTTGAAACATTTGTCAAACTAATTTACAAAATTGGCTCTTTAAAGAAGCACCCATTGATATGTTCTTTGGGAACCAAACATGGTTCTTCTTTGGGATTGGTCCAAAGACCCACTTTTAGGGTTGCATGGATTAGGATTACCTTGAATACAGGTGAGGGAGATTGTAGTGAAAATATGGAAGAATGTGGTGTGACTGATTTAAAATCTTAGTTTACACTCGTGCTTTGTCTTGTGAAAGTGAGAAGTTGAAAGTGAAGCAACACTGAGGTAAATTTAGGTCAGCTTCAGTAAGAAAAAGGTGTGAAGTTTGTCTTTGTCCCCAAGGGCCTTTCTACTCCTGCATATGTCTTCGAAATCTTGCTGTTGTAAAGGCGTGGGTCCGGTTCAGGTCTCAGCTGGGCCTTTGTTTTGCGTGGGATTTAGTGATATCAGGGCATGGGAGAGTGTGTGCTGACAGCCCACCTGCTGAAATGCTGAGAGCCCTGCCAGATGCAGCCCAGGCAAACTAGGCCACTTTAGTGTTGGAGGTAGAACAGTTTCTCTATGGTCCAGCACTGCACGACTTGGTCGTCCCTTGAGACATGTTGATTTATGGGCAATAGCACTGGAGAGACACAGGGCAGAATATATTGCACCAGTCCTTACAACCCGCACTCACATGCCTGGTGGCAAATAAGATACTGATACATCGAAAAAAAAAGGCTTATTAGTCATTAAAGCAATGCTTTGCCCAAAATCATTATATTATCTACAAGGTTACTATAGGAATACTGCAAGAGCTCCTAGCTGTCAGTACTGCACAAATTAATCAGTTCAGGCTTTCTCTGTATGGTATCTCACATAGACCTCACTGTGCGTTTATTGATTCTGTATGATATACACATGATATACACTGTTTTCATAAAAAAACAGGAGTAGTTGTAAGATCCAATCAGTTAAACAGACCCTAGCATTTGCCCCGGTATAAAGCCCTGCTTGAGAATTTTGATAGACTTTTACTTCCCTCACCCTTTATTATAAAAGGAGCCCTTAAATAGTTTAATACCAGAAGGATTTTGGGATGTATCAATAAATGCATCTAAAATAGCATACTGTGGCTCTTTGTGTCAACTCATTTTCAGGTATATATGATCATTTATACATTCATTTATACATTCAGTGACTTATATGTCAGTTTGAATAATTATCCAAATCTGTCTATAGTCTGCAAAGGTAAATTCAATACCTCAGTTAATATTTTTAAACCAAGGGTTAAAATAATGCTATATAGTGATCAAATTATTTCATTCAGTGTTTATATCTGAAATGATTTTATTAAGGGAGTTTAATATTTTTAGTAAAAAACCCAACAAAAGAAAAGAATTTTGACGTTTTATCGTATCGCGTTCAGTCACTATGGGATATTTTATTACAAATAGATTACCTAAAACTGCAGCATTCATTTTCACTCACTCACTTCCACTCATTTTCTTAGTTGCTGACCCTGAGTAGGGTTGTGGGGGAGGTGATGCACGGGTGGTGGTGAAAGGCAGGGAAACACCCTGGACAGTGCATTCATTTTCACACCAAGTACCGATTTTTATTGATAACAGAATGTCATATACCCCCATCCTGCACTGGGGATAAAAATGGGCTTGTGGGCTCATGAACAAGGGTGAGGGTCTGTAAGCACACAAAGCAGAGCCTCTGCAAAGCACAGACTTTACATACTCTACTGTCTAACAGCAGGTGCTGGTTCAGGACTGAAGGACACCTGGGTGTACCATAGTTCCACCTGATCTGGGAAAGACAAGCAAGGCAGGTGTTTCAGAGAGAAAAGAGTAAAAAGAAAAATAGATTGTTCTCTTTTCCTTTTCATTTCTATGTGCTCCCCAGAACCCCCACAGCATGCTTGGAGAGCAGCCCAAATGTTTGCCATTTACGAGATTGAAAAGAACTGACAACAGAGGCAGGAAAGATGCATGAAGGGAGTAACTCTGCATATGACATCCCCACAATCATTTCTGTAGATAGAGGCGAGAAGGGCCACTCCCCACACCAGCGTACAGCGCAGGACCAGCAGATTAGCTCCGAGCTGTCCTCCTGAATCCCACACAGTAGCAAAAGATGAAGTGAATGCTTGCCTGTCCCAAAAGGACAAAACAGTAATCATGAAAACGTTGGCCATAACCCCTTTATTTCTCTCTTTAGCTAAACACTCCCACAATCAACAGCAGTGCGGAACTGCATTTGTGCCGAGAGACATAAAATGTTATAAAACAGCTCGCTTATCACAGACACACACCACTTGACTGACAAACCTCTGGGTAATCGAATTATGCACAGGGCCATTTTCCTGATTATGAACTGCATTGCATGGATGGTCAGACCATATATGTGTTTTTGTGTTGATATGTGTGTGTGTGTGTGTGTGTGTGTGTGTGTGTGTTTGTGTGTGTGTGTGTGTGTGTGTGTGAGAGAGAGAGAGAGAGCTTCAAAAATGTTACTGATGATGAAATTAGATTTAGGCTGAGAAAGTTATTGATTTATGGGCATAAAACATCTGGGACATTGATAATTTGTGTATTCTTACACACACACACACACATGCACATACAGATAGATGGATGGATGGATAGATAGATAGATAAATAGATAGAGAGAGAGAGATGGGCAGAAATATAAATGTACAATAGACACATTTATAGTAATAGCATTAGTATGACATTATATACACACATATATTACATATATAATGTATCTGTTAGCTTGCGCCTCGGCTCATACACAGATGCTACTTTTGTTTAAGTCTCGGCTGTGCTGCAGTGGTTAGTCATAGAAAGATTATACAACTACTGGTACTCACTCTATTCCACCTCATGCTCATAAATGGGGGAAAAGAGCTAAATATAAACACATGCATCAGCAGCGTCTCTCCTGCAGTTCCCTGCACAAGGCCAGTGCCACACTTCTAGTGAGGGAGGTTTTCACACGCAAACATGACTCTTTCACAGTACACACTTCACACAAATAAGAGGGGTAAATATGGATTCTTTCATAACTGCGTTACATAAGTAGCACTACAGATTACATTTTCCCTGGAGATGAATTTTCTTTCCTTCAACAAAGTCTTCATCAAAGAGCTGTGTGGGAATGTCTTTTGAAACAGATGAAGGTGACTATGCTGTGCATTTGCATGAATGGGAAATAGCAAAAGTTGGGACAGAGCTTACTAAAGGAGACAATCAGGTTGGTTTTATAAGCATTAGACGAAGTTTTACAAATTCTATACATGGACAACATAAAAAAGGGGATAACAGGAAGCCAATTGACTAAGCGCTTTCCCCTTTTTCTCTGGAGATGGCTTTGCCAGAGCACCAAGAGTGGCTCTCATTGCCTTTTTCACTGCAAAAGGAGAAAAAAACAGAGAAAGAACAAGTGATAAATCAACCGAATCCTCCTCATTCTTCATTTCGACTTGTAAGCTTCGCAGCTGGCATTTTGAATCAAAATTACTTTGCCATGTGACTAGTTCCAGGATATAGTTTGTCCGTCCAAATAAAGCTTTTTCAGTTCCATGCTGGCATGGTTGGTAGAGTTTCCACTTCAATGTGCACAAATACCCACATGGACATATCTAAATAACACAGACACTTTGTACACTGTGTTTGTGGATAGTTTTCTTCATTTCATAGCTCACTGTAAGCCATACTTGCTTATACTCTTAGTATATACTAACATAGTATAGTTCTAAACTAACATGTCTGCACGATTATAATCGAAGCTGTATATGAATGTAGCAGTTTGAGAAGAGTTGGGCATGAACAGTACTGTGCAAAAGTCTTACACCATCCTTTATTTCTTCAGATTTAACTTCCACAGAACCAGATCTTATTATTATTAAAATATTTCGTTGTGGAATAGCTCAGGGTGTTGATGGTCTAGTGGCTGAATCCCACCTCGAGCTCCACAACTAATGGGTTCCTGAGCAAAACCCTTAACCCGAAGTTGCACCAAGTTCAAGCAGAACAAAGCTGTCTAACCTAAGGCATGAAGCAGTGAATGCAGATCAGACCAGTGATTATCCAAATATAAGACAGTCTGACAAGAATAAAATAGTATTTCTGCACCAACAAGGTATTGCCCTCACAAAATTTAAACTAAAATGAAGTGTGATTCATGACTTTTCCACAGTACTGTACGCTACGAAGTATCATGTCCAACTGATTATTATCTCTTGTGAAAACTGACATTGAAACACAAACACAGTTTGTAGTAGGAGCAGGGGATTTAAGCTGTACCTTACATGTCTCAATGTCCATGTTTATTCTAAACCCAAACAAAAGTGAAAGTAAAGTATTAGCTTGAGTTGGTTAAAAAGGCTGCTTCAGTGTGAATGCTTGCACACTAAACAGTGATATAATGTTTGCACTTTAAACAGGGGAATTTAACACCGATGACATGTGCTCCTACTGACAAAAAAGTTAAAGGTTCCATGTAATGAGAGACTGTGCCAGGCTTTTTATTTTAGTGTGCTATCAAAATACCTTCAGCGGTCACATGCATTTGAGAATTCTGTCAATATTAAATACAGGGCACACAGTAACTACATGATACTGGCTTACAGATTTGGATATTCTAATAGCAAAAATAAGTTTAAATGTCCAGTTATAGGGATTGAAGGAGGCACTGAAAATCAAGTGTATTTACTTGGTGTCCTCTTGCCAGTGTCGTTTCTGTCACACAACAGCCAACTGATGCCATTTCACCACGCCAGTCATCCAACAAAGCACTGATAAGAGCCACTAAAGGCAATGATGCAGTATACTCCTCACTGATCACCAGTCTAATTGTGTTCAACATCTGACACTCAGCTAGGTATGTCGTAGGCCTTAGCAATGAAAGTGTCAGCATTAAAACTAAGGAAGCCAATGTGACACTCTGGGGTATGTAAAATTATACACCTTATATATATATATAATTATATATAACTAAGATATACTGTACTGTGCAAAAGTTTTAGGCAGGTGTGAAAAAATACTGTAAACAAAGAATGCTTTCAGAAATATAAATAATGATTGTTTGTTTTTATCATTTTACAAAATGCAAAGTGAGCGAACAAAAGAAAAATCTAAATCAAATCAATATTTGGTGTTACTACCTTTTGCCTTCAAACCAGCATCAGTTCTTCTAGGTACACTTGCTCAAAGTCAGGGATTTTGTAGGATTATAGTCGGTGTCTGATCAACCAGTTTTACCAAACAGGTGCTGATGATCATCAATGTCACACGGAGGAGAAACACAGTCATGTCTGGAACAACCGACCAGCCGAGTTCCTTCAAAAACTGTGTGCATGTGTACCTAGAAGAATTGATGCTGTTTTGAAGGCAAAGGGTGGTCACACCAAATATTGATTTGATTTAGATTTCTCTTTTGTTCATTCACTGCATTTTGTTGATTGATGAAAATAAATGATGAACACTTCCATTTCTGAAAGCATTCTTTGTTTGCAGCATTTATACCTGCCTAAAACTTTTGCACAGTATATTATATATTGTATTATATTGTATAATTATATATTATATTGTATATTATATTATATATTTAACTTCAGTATTTAGCAATCAAAGGAAACCCACATACACACACAAACATACACAAACACACACACACACACATTGAGCCAGTGTTTTCACTAAGGACTAGTCCTTTAAAAATTCAACTGATGCAGCACATGCGTCTGGCAGCTTTATTGCGAAGCTGCCAGGGCACTGATCGAAGCAAATGCTTCCCACTCTGTTGGCTCAAATGTCAGCCTATGGGTTTTCCACTGGGAGGCCTCCCACAGGCACGCCATGCCACCAGACAAGTGACTTCATTTTCCCACTGGAGTGCTAGACAGCAAAAAGAACTTTTTATAATATTCAAATTAGTGTGTAAAATTAGTCTAATGAAGCCCCCTCTTATTCAGTTGCCCCCCAACCATCACCATATCTTTCTCTCCTTCTCTCTCAGACAGCTGTTGTTGGAAGCGGACCAGAGTAACAGCTTACAGGATCTGCTTAATGTGAGTACAGCCCTCAGGGGGAGGGGCTTCACTGAGCATGCAACTGTTATCAGAAGATCCCCCAGCCATCAGCATGCACATAATAATGCGCTATGACCTCTTCGTTTGCCTTCATTCAGAAACTCTTCTAAATGGTTCTTCACCTGGACAAATAATTCAGCACAGAGAATAATAAAGGTTCTTTTGTCATGCTTAAATGTTAATAGAACGGAACAGAACCTTGGCATCATTGAGAGGTTCCTAAAACTTTTAAAAGCATCTTTACTTTTGCACACCTTGTTTATAAAAATGGTTCTTTAAAGGTACCCGTTTCAAATAAATTCTGTGAAGTTGAGTGGTTAATGGTTGCTGCACTAGTGGTTAGGGAGTTGGCCCAAGGATCGGAAGGTCGTGGGTTTGAATCCCAGACCAGTAGGTTGCCCTGAGGTACCCTCAAGCAGTATACCGTCCCCATCATTGCACCCTGGTCACTTTAAGTAGATGCCTCCTGCTGCATGTGGGGGTTAAATGCAGAGGTTGCATTTCTCTGGGGTTCACCATGTGTTGTGCAATGTTTCACAATGACATGTTTTCACTTTCACTTCACTTTGAGAGACGGTGACAGGAACCAGAGGTTCCAATGTCTAAAATGCAAATACAGCTAATTTATTTATTATCCAAACAAGGTTGATAGGTAATCAAAAATAGTGGTATATCTGGAAAACAAGAGGACTATTTTGCCTAACAACCCATTGCATGTTATCATTATTTAAAATACCCATTACACTTGGCATATCTGAGAAATACAATTTTTCAGGCACCAAACAGTGTTTTCATAATCATTTAATGAACAAGCTGAATTATTGAAGTTATTTCTCCATTACTTCTTTGTCTGATTGTAATTAAGCAGCAATCCACCAAAAATTTCTGAAGGGAGACCAGAATGATAATAGTGATTAACATTTTTAATTAATTTATTTGTTGTGGTGTTTCTATTGCAGAACCCTTTTTGACACCTTTATTTTTAAGAATGTAGGCCTGCACTAAGAGCTTGTGAAGATGCTGTGGAGAAGAAGATAAAGTATGGGAAAACAGGGAGCTGGGATAGAATGCGGCCGAGTTTACCAATGAGACAGAAGAAAGGAATGAACTTGTGTAAGAAAAGGATTAGTCTTCTGTTGTAACCCTGGTCACACACTCCCCATGAAATACTCCTCTCCTCTGCAGCACTTCTGGTGACCTTCTGCTACAAAACAGCAACTTTAAAATGGCTCTAGTACAAAGACTATGAAACATTTAACCACTAAGGACTTCCAAGCTCTTAGAATCCTTAAAAAACGCACCATGCATGCTGCTGTGAGATTGTACCAGACAAAAATTGACTGCTGTGGTTGAGTGGTTTGAAAAGTTCTGTGGTTAGGGACAAAGGAGCTGTGCAGATATGAAAACCAGGACTTTCCCTCCAGAGACCAGCTGCGGAGCTCAATTGGGCCATGAAGAATGCGGAGTGCATGCGCTGCCTCGCTGAAGGCTGTGACACACATTCCCACAGAGGAGGAACTGAACCTGAGTCATAAATGATAGAGGAAGTGCGGCAAAATCACAAACCAGATACCCCTCACCATACCAGACATTAGCATGATGCAATTTCCTTCAAAAACTAAAACAGGTCCACAGTGTCTTCCATCCTTGAATTTCTCTCTGATAACATTACCAAACTGTGGCTCCCAGTCTGGACTGGAGAATCTCTGAGCTCCATCATTTGTTGTTTACTTTCTCTAAAACACTGCCTCCAGGCTATCAGCAATTCAACAAGCCCATTCTAAGCTGGGGTGTAATTTTTTGACTCAGCTTTTCTACTTCCCACTCAGATATTTCAGGTTCAGCTGTTTGAGGTTGGAAAAAAGATGCTCATAAAAAACTTGCTTGGCCAGTGTCTCCTCATCTAAGGTGGCAAGAGAATACTCTGGGTAAAGTAAAAGCATTGATTCAACATCTGTATTCAATTAAAAGTAAAAAGTACTGAAGTACTAAAATTGTTTCCGAGTATATAAGTAGAAGTAATATCTGAAGTACATTTTGACTGGCTGTGTGTTTACCATGCTAACCGAAAGTATCACCATATTAATCTACAACATATTCATCCAAAAAGAAATCTCCTGAAAATGAGGAACATTAACTTCAGTGCTTTACTTTCATCTGTGTTTAGTTCTCTCTATCATGGACTTCACATTTAGTTTCACTTTCTTGGCTGATTTATCTTGATATGTTCTTTAATTGAAGGAAAGACCGCAGGGTTGTCTTTGCTGTTATTGTCCATGAAGGTGGAAATCGGGCTAAAATAAAAATAATGTATAGAAAATTAGATGGAGTAGCTAGAAAAAATATTTGTGTTAAAAGGAACAAAAGTATTTCCTCAGAAAAATGTGGTGAATTACAGATACCTGAAAGCTCCACTTACAGTGACAAGTATGTGTACTTAGGACTCAGTACTCAGGTGACCATTAGAAATGTTCACACCATCACCCACAAGAACATGAGGTCAGCCTGCTTAAAAACCTTTTAACACATGTTTATATTTTTCTTATTTTTCTTGTTCTTACGTCACAATAACATTAAGTAATAGCTTCTTGGAGAATGCTGACTTTCTGAGAATGATCTACAGGTGGGAGAGTCATTTAGGGTTTCCATCTTTTTCTAGTCTCTGACATCTGAGGGAGCTCTGAAGTTGGCAGGTAGGATGTTCTAAGCTGGAAAAAGTCCCAGTTGTTATGATCATGCCACAGAAAAAAGAACAGAGTACAGAAAACATGAAAACTGAGGCATTGAGGCAGGGTGAGTCTCAACATCTGACTTTTTCTACCAGTGAGTGAAGCTTTCAGAAATCATGGCATGCTATCTCATGCTATGGGCTAATGGAACATGTTTGGTTGAAATATTATGGTGTTAATTTTCCTCTTACTGTCAGACTGAAAGACTTAGGGCACTGCCCTGCAGTGTTGCAGCAGAACTCTTAGCCAATATGTGCTTGTATTTCTCTCAGGATGTCCCTGTGGAGCTTATTGCCTGGCTTCCTGCCACTTGGGATGACAGTCAAAAACAAGGGCAGACGATGAAGATGGACACACTGTATTCTCAAGAGCTCATATAACTTCTCTGTGCTTCTCCCATTCTCTGCAGCATGCTAATCACTCAAATTACACAGGCATATTTCCCAGGAATACTAAGATAAGGATAAGATTGCTACGAGAATAGGGCAAAAGGTTAGGTGTGTTTGTGCCAGGCAGGAAATGAGCACAGTAAAGCCTGTGATGGTGACTTGTTTTGTTAGTATTAAGATCAAGCTATCAAATAAGGAGCTATAATTATTTCATCATCATTAATCAAAGTCTTATGATGAAAACTGCCAGGCTTAATAGAGGTTTAGGCCTTCACTAGCATGTGCAGCAAATGCATGAAGTCGCGTTGTTGCCGCCTCCTTCTCCATTTAGCTTATTGAGTTTCTACAGATCATTGCTGTTATATTCTTTCTTATTAAAAAAGAGTGGGACCAGAACGTACTAAAGTGTGGGGACGGTATCCTAATGTGTAGGCACAACTCAGGGAGGCTTATTAATGTTTTAATTATCTCAGTTTCCATGCTTATTAACAGGCAACGACTTAATATCCTTCCCTCACCTTACCAAGTTATGCCAACGACTTAATGATCAAACTCCTTTGTTGTAAAAACTACTTGAGCACAACAACGTAATTATCTTGTTCCCAGACTTTCCGAAATTTGGGGTCACCACTTAACTATCCCAATTTCATGCCTTATTTGTTGTTACCAAGCTTTAGGATCCAGTACTCGGCCCTGCAAGTTATTTAAATTAAGAAAGGAAGTCACTACGTTTGGCAAACACCAGAGCGACTTCCAGTTCCTAAGTACAGAGACGGTCCCCCTGGAGCAACTTGTGGTTAAGGGTTTGGTTCAGGAACCCAATGATGGTAGTGCTGCGGGTGAGATTGGAACCTGCAACCTCTTGCTCCATAGGCAAGTGTCCTACCCCTAGGCCCTAGAATGATTATAAACAAGCAGCTTTGTCTTTGTCTGATGAAAGGCGAAAAATTCAACTTGCTACGTAAGTTCACTGAATATGAGAGTATAGGAGCTGCAGAACCTGAGATAAGACAATGTTAGATATTTTGGTTCTTTATACCTTTTGTTTTGTCATTCATTCACTCGGTGGTCATTGCCACTCATCATTCTTCAACAATGCTACCAAACACAGAGGACAAAGTCCTCAGACACCTGCCTCAGGTTGCATGTTCTCCATCCAAGAATTGCTCAAAGCTGGCAAACATATTTTACTAAATGTAACAATTGTGACTCCTTTTTGTTTTTTGTTTTTTTTTAAATAGTCCAGGATGGTGAACCCATTGACCCTTGTGTAACGTGGATCACTGACCTCTCTCAGGCAGTAAATCTTATCAGCCTCTCAATCCAGAGAGACATAAGACCTGCCCAGCCCACACAATTCAGAGTAAGCTTGCTAAATCCTTGGTGACTTTACTGTGCTGTGGCTTCTGGGTTGTCACCAGTATCCATCTCTTAGACTGTTAAAATGTTATCATTAGCTTAGCATTCTTCTCTCTTTCTGATTTGTGATTTGTAGAACCTCGCTGCCTACATCAGTGTTTTGGGCGGGTCCCACAGATGAGATAATGTTTGAGTTTAAAACAATTACAAATAATTCATCAATCACAGGCATTCAGTTTCTTTCTTTAAAACTCATTAATTCATTCGTTTTATCATTCATTCACTCCCCATAGCATGAGATGAAGGGCAGAGTCCAGTTACATGGAATACGAGACTGCTGAGCCAAGCCCTGCTGTCCATTTTACCATACTACCATGATTTGTAATGTTTGCATTAATTATCTTATCTTACCCAGAATAAGTGATAAGTTCTGAGGTCTTGAGGAAATGTTTCTTACTACACCATGGCTCTTCAAAGAGGAGGCGGAGCTCATAAAAAGGTTGTTGTTTTTTTATGACAACTGGAGCCAGAACATCTCAAAGGTCTTTCTGATGGGTCTGATCCTGTTTGCATCTGAAATGATTTAACCAACCTTTTTTTTCGCTCATTAAAAGCTACAGCAGTAATTTGTTATGACACATATAGCTGGATACATTAACAGTGACAGAACTACACCAAGAACTTGTCATGGCATATGCATTATGCTCTCATAAGCTTTATGTCATAATAAAATAGCGTGTGGCATAAACTGGCACATCATGAATCCATGATAGTTATCAGCGTCGTAACATAGCAATTAAATTTTATTGGACAGTAATTACCATGACAACTAAATACAGCATACGATATCTTTCATAACTGTTAATATCATAGAAACATTGATGTTATATGTATAGTGTTCCAGCTGGTAATGCTTTGATTGTAACGTACACCGTACACAAGTTGTGATGCTTGAATTCAAAGTTTAAAATTTACAACACTGTTTAAAGTCTTCTTCCTTTTAATAAAGCAAGTGTGCTTTAGTAGGGCAAAGTTCACATTGTAGGTTCTTGCAGCCCAATAGGAAAAAACATTTGTCAGCATTTGTCACTCTCTTCACTCAAGGACAAATGGTGTTTGGTGGAAGGTTAGTTCCACCTCAGTGCCTCAACATTCCAGGGGTGTTGCCTCATATCTAGGAGTCAGCGGCTTTGCCGAGGTGACCTCCGAGTGTCATTTACATCCATGAAGCATGCAAATGGCACACAGCCACAGCAAACGATTTCTGAGTAAACCAGAGTTGGAAGCTCTATTTGAAGACACCTTCTCCCTCCCTGCATCTCATCCCAGGGTGGAACACTTAGTGGGTCTTATATCCAGGCCAATGGATGACTGTCAAAGCCCCTTCTCCAGTGCAAAGAGATGCAGCTCCAAAGACTTAATGGTGCACTGGGTTTTGTGAGCAACGAGAAAATGGTGGAGGTGATAAGCTCCCATCTAATTACACAGCAAGGCCGTTTCAAGGCCATTTATGCTCTTCAACAGTAGAGTTTCCCCTTAGGAATCAATACACATTCCACTGGGGTGAAGTCTGAAAGTCAAACACAGTGCTTTAAGCAGAATAAGAGGATCGTGAAGTGGAAATTGAGAGCATATGATAAGTGAGATTTTTTTGGCCAGCCCCTCTGACATGTTTTTTGCTTAGACAGTGAGATGTTTATGAAAAAAAGAAAGACCATTTCTCACCTCCATGACACCCACTTATTGGTTTCTCATTCTAGGGAAGGCAAGCAGTGCAACCCTGAGCTTCACAGGGTCTCCGCAGCGAGAGAGGAAATGACCTCGAATAATGAATCCTTCTGATATAAGATTATATATATTTAAGCATACTTAGGGATAATGTGCATTTTTGTAATCTTATTCACACCCAAAGAAATATATTTAGCTGATGTAAGGCATTTTCTGGAAAGCTGTTGTCAAGTTGTGTTCTGCGTGTAGGTTTAAGTTGGCCAGCAAAGTCAGAACAGCAGGGGCCGAGACAAGATAAAGTACAGGCAGCCTACAGTTATCCTGTATCTTATTTTTGTACTGAGATCCTCTTCTTAAGTTTGTATTTATGTACCAAAAAAAGAGAGAGATGTCATTATTTTTACATGCACATTTTCCAACCTCTTATGAAAATGAAACTGTCTGGTTTTATTTCTGTCCATTGCAAGGCTCATTTAAATATACAGAAAGTCTGGGTTAAATATATTCAAAAGGTCTGGGCTGAAATACTCTTCATAGCTTTAATGTGAATGCAGTTAGGTGAATTGACATCTATATGTAATTGCATTTGTTGTCTATAAAGGGGCCGTATTGAGTGGAGTATGGCGTGAGTGGGACATTTTGTAGTTTTAACAGAATTTAGTAAAAAGTACAAAATGAAAGTGACTTTTTGTCATTGTGAACACACAACACAGCCCTCAATGCACCACAGTAAACCCTTCTATGTATTTGACCCATCCACTCATGTGGAGGAGTGGGCAGCCAGCACCCGGGAGCAGTGATGGGGATGGTGCTCAAAGGTACCTTAGGGTGTGGTGGTGTAGACCGGACATAAATGCGTAGCCGGGAGTCTGGAACTTAACTTTATTCACAAACACTGAACTTTAACAACTAACAGAATGAGAGGTAGACCGAGCATGAAACCAAGAGAGACAGAAAGACCGACGCTCTACTCTGATTCATTGGGACCTTCAAACCCCTGAGCCAATGAGACACACCTGACGTCCTAATGAGGAGCTTGTGTGCCCAGTCAGAAGGGAGCGCCGCAACCGTGACATAGGGTAACCTGATGGTCCGGGACTCAAGCACACAACCTTCCGATCATAAGGACAAGCACCCAGTCACTAAGGCACCACTGCCCCACAGTTTACTGGTGGTGGAAGACAATGCTGCTGAAGCTCCCCCAGCTAATGTTAACAAGAAACCTGTTAAGGTTGACTTGCTTAGGGCTCCATCCACTCTTCCATCCCTGTTTTGCCAGGCTTGTACTTTTTCAACGGAGTCAGCCTGAGCCTAGCTTCCCGGGATATTTGGACAGTTGGAGTACCGGAATTCAAAACAAGATCATGGCGTTCCATCACCAGACTCATGTGATTTCTCCCCCTTTTCTCCAAACCACCTTGCCACCCTTTGCTCTACGCGCCACTGTTACTTGTTTTCATAACAGCGTGCAAAGGTTAAATCCGGCTTTGTTTGTTTAACATACACACAAGGATCATATCGTGAATGCAAACCCCCTCACATGCTCTTTAACCCTTTGCAGGTGGGAACGAGCGAGTGTGTGTGGATGTCTGCCTATTGGAGGCAGCTGTGCTTGTATTGGGCTGCTGTTTTGACCCTCTCTGCTGGTGCAGAGGTGAGAGAGGGCCAGCCTGAATCCTGAGCCACCTAGCATGGAAGAGTTTTTATGTCTGGGCTCAGCTCACCCAGGGTGTAGCAGAGATTTTAGTACTGACATTTGCTCGTGTGTGTGTGTGTATGTGTGGTGGAGAGGGTGTTCAGCTGTGAACTGCTCAGCTGTGAGAGATCAAGCTACATAAACACCATACAAACTAATAATACTGCCATTTTAAAAACACTGTAGTAATTTCATATAGAAACACCTACACAAGCTGTGTTTTCACAGTCATAACAAAACCTTCTATGTCAATAACAATAATTTAATAAAAGAGAGAAAAACTTCTTAACATTAATGTCAACAACTTTAACTACTGTTCTCTTCAAAGGTTTGTAGTCTCTTGTCATATTAATAATGATTATTTTATTTATTTTGTTTATATTTATTAATTGATTTATATATTAATGCAATCATTATTTCACTGAATCATATTAATTGAATTATAACTGAATTAATATAACGACCTAGAATAAAATGTTTTTATGTTAACCGACAAGTACTTTTTTTTTGCCTTTTCCTAAAAATGTCCCATTTGGGAGATACTTGTTTTTGCTGTTTTTTCTGGACAGTAATGATATGCTGCAGTACAGTAATTTGTTGTTTTTTGTCTGAGATATATTTGGCACTTTTCATATACAGATACATATTCCGCACCATTTCACAGAGCAACTCAACAGTTGTGTTTTTTATTTTTTTATTTTATTTTATTTGGTTATTTTTGCAGACAAATATAAAGTTTTTCACAACTTTTGACATTAATTCAGTCCCACTTACTTCAAGCTCAAACCAAACTGAAACTGCCACATTTTGGACATATTATTCGATGAACAGTTATTAGAAAAAGACAGTCACCTGGAACAGCTGATGGAGGAAGAGGATGAATAGAAACAAAATGTTTGGAGACAATCAGAGAAATCATGAACAAGAAAACACTGTCTACATGGGACCAGCTATCTGCACTATAATAATATTGACTAAAACTATGACAAAAAACTATGAAGCTGTATTATCGTATCGTCACAACAGCATAAACTGCCAATACAGCATCACAGCATCACTTACATTAGCCAGAGTGACCGTGGGGAAGAGGAGGGGAAAGCTGAGTTATAGAGACAGCTACATTTACAACATTTAGCAGATGCTCTCATCCAGAGCGACTTCCACTCCCTAATTATAGGGACAGTCTCCCCAGAGCAACTTGGGGTTAAGAGTCTTGCTCCGGATCCCAATGGTGTTAGTGCTGAAGGTAGGATTGAAACCTGTGACCTCCTGGTCCATAGGTGAGTATCCTACCTCTAAACCACCAACACCCTCAAGCCAGTTGTGCTCTCCCGAAAGCGCATAGGTAGTCATACCATCTGTGAACCCATAATTTGTTTTATCAATTAGCAAATTACCCAGCACACCTACAGCTCATGCCATTATAAATGATATACCAACTCTAAAGGTGTCACTGTCATACATCTCTCTGATGCTGATTTTGGGTCAAAATTTCCAGAGTATGATCAGATCTGGGACAACTGTCAGGGCCAAGCCAATAATTCTTGTTAGTGGGTGTTTATAAACAGATACAGTATGTTGAAAACAGACAAAGAAACACACACTTACACACAAGCACAAAGCAGGTGTCTCTGACAGATGCAGGCAGGCTCATTAGATTAGCTCATAAAACAGCATCCTGGCTGGTAATTTGAGGAGCTCAGAGGTTTAACAAAGCGCCTGCATCCCTCTGAAGTCAGAACGGGCTGAGGTGGCCACACATCACGCAGAGAGAACTGTTGAAGGCAGTGAGAACAGAGCGGCCTCAGCTCACTGCTTACGGTGAGAGGGTACATGGTGCTGCCCCACACAAGGAGGATTTGTTTAAAGTTTAAACATATCAATGTGCATTCAGGACCACTCTGGTCTGGCAGTTATTAAACAGAGCAGGACGGGAAGCAGAGGCAGGGGGGCATGCACATACACACACATACACACACATTCACACGCTGGTCTATTGTTGTCATGTGACTTGCTCTGGAAATAGCCGCCTGTCACAAAGAAGGAATGGATCCGAGTGCCCTCTCTGGTATGGTGGAAATACAACTCTCAGAGGTGAACCTCAGCTCCCCTTATATTTCACCTCATTCCACAGCGGCACCCAAAATAAAGCTCACCATATCACTGCACTGAGCCAGAGAGAGAGACAGAGAGAGAGAGAGAGAGAGAGAGAGAGAGAGAGAGAGCAAGAGAGAAAGAAAGACAGAGAGAAGGTTAAGAGTTTGGTGTTTGGTGTAAGGTTGGAGATGAGAATAGATTTGGGCTCTGAATGATTCATTAGATCTGTGTGTGCACTGATGCAGGAGTCCTGGGAAGACCCAGCTCCTCTCCAGCATGTTAACTGACTGCATGGACAGAAACAAACCACCTCCAGTGCAGAGGTCACATCCCCAAGCTTTCGCACAGCACTGCACTGTGCAGTGCAGCCGCTTTTGTTCCTCTCTTATATTGTTCACGTAATGCTCTGATATTAATCACACACGGTGTGACTTTCAGTGGAACGTTTTTCAGGCTGAGACCGTCTTCCTTTTCAATCTGAAACCTTAAATCAGGCCTCTTTCTAAGAGGAAAAAATCTCTCACTACCATTCACACAAATTTCACAATTGCAGTGACAGGTTTATTTTAACAGAGAGAGAGAGAGAGAGAGAGAGAGACAGAGAGAGAGAGAGAGAGAGAGAGAGAGAGAGAGAGGTGGGAGAACAAACAAGAAATAAGCTAGAGAGAGGAAAAGAAAAGAGACAGAGATAGAAAGAGACACAGAGAGAAAGATTAAGAGCGAGGGGACAGTGTGAGAGAGAAAGTTAAAGGAAGAGAAAAGGGAAAGAAAGTAAGAAAAGCAGAGAAAGAACAAGCAATATAGAGGATTTGAGGGAATATAGAAAGAAAGAGAGACACTCTTGGAGACCCCATGTCCTTTCCTTTTACCCGTCGGAAATATTTCCGTTCTAGAACAGCACGTCTCTGCTTTTGCTCAACTGTGGCCAGCCAAGCAAGGAGAGTGGTGTCGCCGCGGCAACCTCAGCCATCTAAACACCTGCCTCTACTCTTCTCATTAGGCGCAGCAGGGACCACGCATCTGTCACATATGACCGTGATGCACAGGAAGACCCACTTCCCAACACACACACATTCACTGTAAGTCACTTTGACATATGGCCCCATTAGGGACAAAAGGTCACAGAGAGCATTACGGGCTTCACTGGGACAGTTTCTTAAAAGGCTCAATGCAAACGGATATAAAAGTGTTAGGAAAGTGAGAAGCTAGTAGGTTTTACCAATGGATATTTATTTATAAGATATACATGTGTGTCCTCCAAACAACTCCTACATGCATGTGCTGGGTGTGAACATGGACTGTTACATATCCTGTTACAGTGAGGCTTAAGAACAGCCCTTAAAACTGCATGCTAAGATGTCAACTAACATTCTCTCAGCCTCTTCTAACCCAACAAACACTAATTGCCAACATAGTGCATTAGACACATCTCGGGTACGCTTTGGGTTGTTGGTTATGAATCATTCCCACAGCAACATTTTTTTTCCAGTCAAGTACCAGCAAGCCTCCCTTTTTTATATTGACATCATGTGAAGGATGTTTGTGTGTGTGTGTGTGTGTGTGTGTGTGTGTTCAATGTCTGTGTGTATACGTGGGTGGTGCTGACTAGCAGCACCCGGAAGAGCTACACTTGCTTAAATGCAGATGACTAATGGATAGAACAGCTTGCAGCTTGTTCTAATAAAAAGTAATAGAAAAAAGAAGGTAGAAGAGGCAAAATGGATGGGAGGGTACATGATGGGAGGCTTTTGAAACTCACACTCGGCCCGAACTCTGTGCTACTGTATACCTGCACTGTTTCCAGTAAAAGCAAGCCAATGCATTATTGAGAAGCAGCGCTTCAGGCCATGGCTTTGGGGTCATCCCATCAATAAAGAGAGCAGAAATAGTCAGCAGTCAGAGAATGCACACACACCCATGTCCCTCTGAGAAGCAGCTCAACTTTTAGCATGCAGCATGTGCAGGAGGATCACTCTCTCAAACATGCAAGCGCCACCAGAAAGGCTTTTTCCATCTCTGGAGGAAAAAGGATTGAGTCATCTCTTCAGAATGCAGAACTGAAATGCAGGAATGATTTACACACTTTCATCACATACATGTCATGTGGATCTGCCACTCAGGCAAGGTATATTTTTGAGAAAGCAGCTAAGGCTGTGCCCCTGTAAAAGGTACTTTCTGTTCTTTGTGAATAGAGCCTGACATTTTATATTTGCCCAGACATCTGGTTCAGGACATATTTTACAAACGTTTGGGTTCTTCATATTTGATCTCGCTCAGCATACTTTGACTTGGATTTACTCTTTGTTTTATCCTTCCTGCTTTGTTTTTCCACCCTACTTTTATTTCCTCAAATACAATTAATCTGGAACGCTGCAGCCAATTAAGGTCACCCAAGCTTCATGAGGTCTGCATGAAAAACACATTACCCTTTGTTGAAAGCAGTCACACTCAGAGGGTTCAAAAACACTGACTGATGTATTCTTACTTTTACTGAATGAAGAATTAAACATGAATTACACTTGAAAAAAAAGGATTTGTCATTTTCACTTTCATTTCTTTTTATTATTTGGCAACAATATACAGTCAAAGAACTGATATCTCCAACGCAGCAATACACTTTAATGGACATTGACCACTTTCGATATCCAGGCTTGTGGAAAAGAGTGCACATAAACTGTTTATGCACACATGCTTTTACAGTACAGAATATTGTAAACATAATTTTAGTGATAAAACCCTCAATATTGTAATGCTGGTGTGGTGCGGCTGGGACGTCAACACGGCGCCAGGGATCAGGAACTTAACTTTATTACTCACGGTACTCAAATAAGACTTTTACTCTGTTAATGAGCCACGCTCTATTCTGACTCATTCGGGCTTAAATAGCCAGCCCCAATGAAGCACACCTGTTCCCCGGTTGAGCCCAGGTGTGCTCGGTCAGAACAGAGCGCCCTCTACCGTAACACAACCGGGACAAATATGAAATATTTAAGATAATTAAATAAATTAATTAAAGTCCAGAGCTGTACATTTGGGTTCATTCACCCCGGCTATGAGATCTGCAAATGGCAGTTCAATGCTGTTGCCATGCTGGAAGAATAACATCTCATTATTTTTATAAAACTGACGTTTTTTTTCTTTATAATTTTATTAAGGAAAAAATGTTATTTCTCAGATTTAAAAAAATAATAATTCTTTAAAATTGTTGTTTTGTTTTAATATTTAAATTATATATTCACTTTGATAGTTTCACCATGAGCACAAATCTGCACAGAAATGTGTGCGATACACTGGAAAGAAAGTGTATCATTTTATACATAATGCCACTTTTTATTTTGCCAGGTTTTGATTTTTGACTTTTACATTGTAATAAGGCTCCAGCATTATTGAAAGTAAGTGCACACAAGTGTTCTTGGGATGCTATATATTATATATTCTATAGAACTATATCTTCTGCCTCTGTTTCATTGTGGTCAGATTTGGGGCAGATTTTTGTTGTGTTCTGATCCTAAACATAATATCTAGCAATGCTTGAAACTGGACCAAAATTTCAAGCCTGCTTAAAGCTATAATTGGGACACAGGCATGCTGCTAGTGGAAAAAAAAGCATGGAACAATGATACATGCAGGTCATTTGAATAACTTCAGGTTTGGTATTCTCTGGTTAAACCATGACCATAACCATGAAAAGTCGATTTAAAAGCTAAATGTAAACATACCGTAGAGGTGACTTTGTGTGCTAAAGGTCAGCGTTATCTCAGGGATATAATCTTTATGCGTTCTAGCAGAAAGATTATGAGAGTCTGAATTATCTGGCTAACAGAGTGAAACCTTCTGTTAATGGTTTGCCTTTCACCAAGCTGCAGCTGAAAGCAAATACATTGAATAGGACGAAGGAACTAACTACCTGTAACGCGCCGGTGCCAGCGAGGTCGCTGGGCACCTGTGTGCGAGCCCCGCCCCCCGCCACGTGACAGAATGACTTCCGTGAATTGGAGCAGGACGCGGGTCCTTGCGGTTTTGCTACGGAGTCATTCTGGTTCCAGACAACGCCGGTTCCCCCCGGAAGGGGACTTCTCGGGCCGTGAGTTCCTTTGGTTCGGAGGGGCACGGGAGCTGGCTCCCACGTAGGCGCTGCGGGATGCGGGCCTGCGATTCCGGCTCCCGTGTCTGCTCTGGGAGGTGCTCACGTGGTTCCGGCTTCACCGCGGAGGCGGCGGAGTTTTCTCGAGTTTCTAGTTCTCCCGGGTTTTTTGTGTTTTGTGTTTTTTTTTTTCTCTCGAGTCTCTTGGGTTTCTTTGGGTTTTGTGTTTTGTGTTTTTTTGTCTCTCTCTCTCTCGAGTTTTTGGTTCTCCCGGGTTTTTTTGGGTTTTCTCTCTCGAGTCCCTTGGGTTTCTCTGGGGTGCCGGGGGGATCCTGCCTTGCGGATGAGGCGGGATCGGGCGCCCCGGAGTAGGCGCCTTTGGGGAGGGGCATCTGTAACGCGCCGGTGCCAGCGAGGTCGCTGGGCACCTGTGTGCGAGCCCCGCCCCCCGCCACGTGACACTACCTTTGGTATGAAGGGCTCGAACAGGCTTGACAATGGCACTATCAAACATTAACCTGGGTCACAGTTTGCCTGGGAAACGGCCTCTCGCTGGGAAACTTTACTGAGATAATATAAAAGCTATCTTCAGTTTACAGTAGAGCTCAGCAATGACCCTGCTGCTCCCCGAAAATATGGCAAATGCTGCATGGCATGTGAGCTGGTATCTGATGTCATGGCAGAATCCACTGTGGGATTATACTCAGCAGCAGCTGGACTAGGGTAACATCTGCAGGCTTGTCTAGCAGATTAGTGCACAAGGACAGAAAAAAATATGAGTTTGGAACAGGGTTTAACTTGCACTGTTTAAACCACACATTTCATTGCATTTCATTAAATATACTTAGCAAGCCTACAAATTTACCTTGGTAAAATAAGGGCAATGTTCATAAACTGGCCTGCGTGTATGCTTAGGATGACACTGATGGTGCATTACCCTCCATTTGCAGCAGTTGTGAAAAGATGTTTGATTGAATTTGGGATTTTAGCATATCCCATTTCAAATATGTAAAAAAATGAATTCATTTAACTTAAAATGGACACAATTTTCTGATTATCCATTCAGATCTGTTGGGCGCAGACATAGTTGTGAAAGTAACACTTTTGCTTCAGCATTTAAATATTATGCTTTACACACTATACACCTAACGCCTTGCACACTAGTTATACACGCTGCATGCCTAAATCCTTACACACTAGCTGTACACACTATAAGGCTAAAGCCTTACACACTGGTTATACACACTGCATATCTAAAGCCTTACTCATTATTTATACACATTACATGCCTGAGAGCCTACAAACCAGCTTTACACACTGCTTGCCAAAAGTCTTACAGTCTGGATTTACACAACTAAAGCCTTCTAGCTTTACAGAGTGGAAGGTTAAAGCTTTACACATTAGCATGACACACAACATGCCTAGACCCTTTTACACTAGCTTTACACACAGCATAGGCCAAAAGCCTTACACACAATCATTACACACTGAATGTTGAAACCCGCCCGCGTTAACGTTGCACACTGCATACACAAATCCTTGCACACCAGCCGTACACACTACGTCCTTAAAGCTTCTTACTCTAAATTAATAGTCATATCTTGGCAATCAAATATAGGTATTCATATTAATGTTAAACAAGAAATGATCAGAAATGTAAAATGATAGCTTATTATTTGATAGTATTATTTATTTTTTATTGATTGATTGATTGATTGATTGATTGATTGATTGCATTTCCCCATTTTCATCTCATTCTCTGCCCACTAGCTTAGACCATAGTTATGTTATCATATAATAATATATTAAAATATTAACCAACCTTGTGAGGTTAAAAGCTAACAGGTCCAAATCATACTCATTACTAGATATAAAAAAAAGTTTAGTTATGACCTTACTACCAATTATGACTTCACTGAGTCTCTGGAGAGGGTGGACTGTTCAGTCCATCCAAGGACAGATTTAATCCCAGCCACAGATCACTATGACGTGGCCATGGATAGAACTATGATGACAGAGCCAACGTCTAGACAAATGTTTGTAAAAAATTCAGGCTACTTTTCTGCCTCTTCAGCAGTTGTACAACAGTTTTTATACTAATGCTAAAGGCTGTCAGAAACCGCTTGGGGTGGTTTGAGACTAATGTATGATGATGTAGTTGCAACTTAAATGTTAATTGTTTGTAAACCTTGTAGAGGATATAATATATTAGATAGATTGGCTGAACATGATATATTTTGAATGATCATCAACATTTGGAACATAAAGAGATCACTGATGCACCACTGATGCATCATTAAACCAGGCTTTGAAATTTAATGAAGGATAAATTTCTACACTTCTACAATATCAATCCAGGACTATTAAAGTTAGACATAAGCAATGCTCCTGAACTGACCTGAACACATGTTTGAGGTAAACTAAAAGTATGTGTATAACATCTTATCCAGGTTAATATGCCCTGATTTTGATTAGTGCGTCTACTCCCTAAAGATTTTACCCTCAAAGTGAGATTATAGCATGAGAACACTTTGCTCTGTCCTGTTCTTTGCTGTCCTTGCTTTGCTAGACTCCTGAGTGCTGGTTTGTGTGCTCTGCTGGGGGCCTGCGGCTGTGTATGATGAGTGGGCAGCAAGGCGCTGAGCCAGCCATCCTTTATTCTGCTTCTTGGGGGAGGAGGCTGCTCCATCTCCTGGGATTAAGTGCTCAGTGGTGACGAGTGCATCTCTCTCTCATTCAGCACAACACATGTGGAGAGCGAGGGAGGTGGAGTGAGGTAGGGAGAAAGAAAAAGTGAGAGAGAAGGTGAAGGAGCAAGGGAGACCAGAGAGGGAGAGAGGGAGAGAGAGAGAGAGAGAGAGAGAGAGAGAGAGAGAGAGAGAGAGAGAGAGAGAGAGAGACAGAGAGAGAGAGAGAGAGAAAGATAGAGATCAAATGGTAACTATGAATGAGATCAAGAGTTCCTTTAAATAGATGGGAGAGATATTTACAAAAGGACAACCAAAAGTGATGCACTTCACCAATCAGGCATTTATGGTCAGGTAGCCAGACAGAAGCCAGCATTGATGTTTCCCAAAAAAAAAATGCCATGAAAAACTCTCACACTATGATAAGGAATGACTCGTCATAAAGAACCAAAGACTTATTTGGACACAATTTCCAGTAGCGTAGGTTGTGGAAAGAAATCCCTAAGTTTCACCTCATTAATTTACATTTACGGCATTTAGCAGATGCTCTTATCCAGAGTGACTTCCCTGTCTTACAGGGACAGTCCCCCTGGAGCAACTCAGGGTTAAAGGTCTTGCTCAGGAATGGTGAGAAATGGTGGTAGTTCTAGAGGCGGGATTCAAACCTGGAGCCTATTGAGCCATTGGTACATAGGCAAGTATTCTACCACTAGACCACCGCCACCCATTAATGCCATGAAAACAGACAAACTCAGTGGTGGTAGCATCATATAGATAGATAGATAGATAGATAGATAGATAGATAGCGAGAGAGAGAGAGAGAGAGAGAGAGAGAGAGAGAGAGAGAGAGAGAGAGAGAGAGCGAGAGAGAGAGAGAGAGAGAGAGAGAGAGAGAGAGAGCTACACTATAGGGGCACAGGACACAAGCCTCAATCCTACCAGTGCATCTCTCTTAACCTGCAGTGGAACATGACAGGAACATGTGACTGAAAGGCTTAGGGGAATAAATAATCACAGGAGGCTGTGAGGTATTGATCCAGTACACAGTCTGGACAAGCTATTGATGAAGCAATCATCTACGCCATAGCCATGTCTCCAAATGGCCCCAACAATCTACATTATACGGCTTATGATTAAGATGCCAGCTTGACTAAATAAATAAATAAATAAATAAATAAATGGATTGTTGGAAGGACCAGTGGTCATATTACCCGCTGCAATCAAGTTTCTTAAACTCAGCGTTCCTGCTCCTCAGTTGTAATGCTATACATGAAAAGCAATATATTTCGGATGTTAATGTTGTCCTAAAGGGCCAATTTAATAGAGAGCTGAATTTTCATATGTGTGCTCATTCAGCCTAAAACATTTATGCCAATTAATGTTAGATTAAAATTTTCTTTGCCTTTTTGTTAATGTACAATTCATAAAAATGCATTATGCATTCAACAAAAATATTAATCATTTTACAATATGTCAATAACACATGTTTTGGAAAGAAATAAAACAAGCAGTAAAAACAAATTTTAAACACGTCTATGAGGCTATATTATTTGGTGAATATATGAGTACATTGATTGTAGTGAAAGAAAAGTAACTGGATGTCTGCAGTCATGAATAGTATTAGTTTACTAGAATACAAAGCATTCACATTTGGATTATTGGCTTGACCCAGGAACCTATTTCAGCTCATAGCGTCATTCAGTCCATAAAGTAAACACTGTTGTTTTATTTATGGCCAGTAAGAGCATTTTCATCCCTTTGTTTGGTAATTGTCCTTGGGGATAATGTTACTAACCAATAAGCCTGGAATGTACAAGGAAATGCTGCAGGAAGAACTTTAAACATTCAAACTGATTCTCAACCACTGAAGGCACATTTTGTCATTTTTTTGATAAACATGTGAATATGTTTGTAGGCACAGATGTCCAGGGTAGACAAACGAGATCAAATTGCATCATTAAATCATGTGTTGAAATAGCCTGTGGAAATAGCCGTGGAATAAACTGAAGCAAGAAACGTATAAAGGATTTACTTTTTTTTGGGTTAACCCCACGAAAATGAATAAATAAATAGACCACCACAAATGTCATAAGTACAAAAAAAAAGGTAAGGTATGGGACTTATGATATAATGGTGGTAACACACTTCAGACTTTAAAAGATGAGTTTGTTTCCGGTTGTTTGAGACTGACATACACTGATATAAACCACTTCCTGTTCAGTTTAACTGTAACTGCGAGGTGAAGTGTGTGCTTTGACTCAGTTTCAAAATAAGGGGACCCTCCCCTTCAACATAAAGACACACAAACACCCACCCACACACACACACACACACACACACACACACACTGTAAGAGTTGTTGTGCAGGTTTGTAGTAGGAATCAGGCTCAGTTGTTGTTCTTGGCATTATTGTCACCTTCTGAAAGTGGAACCTGATTACCAGATAAACGTTTGAGCCTATTTATTGTAACCTAGTTTAGATTTCTTGGCCTACACAGTGCCTTATTATCTTGGATTTTCATTTCAAGTACGTGTCTGTTTCCTACTTCCTTGTACTAAACCACATAAGAGTTGACGTGACTCATGATATTCAAGACAATGGAGCCTATAGTGTCAGAACACTTTGTTTCCCTTCACACAAGCTTCTCGGTGCCAATCCAATTCAACTCCACTCTATTCCAGAGTGAAAATGGATTAGATCCAGACATCACAGTGGCTGGAGTCAAGACTAATGAAAACCTAAGAAGAAAAGCCTCTGAGCAGCAACTAAAAAAGAGAGCTAGCAAGAGAGAAAAAGATTTTGAAAGCTCCAGACACACGTTCATGTTTAATGAAGAGCAAGTTGCTGTCTAAATTTAGTTCTGCAAGTGCATCACTGTTGCCTCTGTGCAACACATACTGCAGCTTTGGGCCCTTGTGATGGCTATAGTTCACCGATAAGGCAACTAGGAGCTGCAAAGCAAAAGAGAAAGTCCCATTATCATCCTAAAATAATCTCTCTAGATGTTGATCACATATTACCCCCTGGAGCAGAAGCATAAAAAGAAAATGCAGCATTCCATCAATCTATTCCCATATATTTGTGGGTATTACCAGTACGCTGGCATTGCCAGTGCTTTAGAGTGGGAATCAAATCCCAGGAGCTTGTCGGACGTGATTGCTGTCGATCATGATGTAATCAAATCGGGCTTAAGAGCCTTAATGGAGGCTTTGTTGGAAACATTGGGCTTGCCATTCACAGAGCGCTACCTGTGTGTGGAGGGAAGTGGGAGTGACGGCAGTACCCACGCAAGGCCATAATCTGTGGCAAATCCAAGCCAGGCAGCAGGGTGCTGAGGTCAGCCCGTAATGGGCACTGAGATTACCCACTTCAGTAACACACCGTGCTCAATTACGTCAGTCATCCTGACATGCCCCGTGCCTGGCTCCCTTTGAGGCTCACCACTTAAGCTGACAGCAGTGAGGATACACCTTATCGGACCACGATTTAATGTCTGGCATGCTCTGTGCGGCTGAAAACGCATTTATTATTTGGTGTCCCTGTGGCTTGAAACTACACGATGTAGGGGGGCAGGTTTCATAGTCTGGTCTGGAAATGAGCTCTGATTTTCCACTTCTTTTCTCTCTCTGCACTTCAGTCTTTCTTTCCATTAGTATTTAACTCTGCTGGGGGCAGGTTTGCCTAAATTTCTTTTAGCTCCAGGCAGAGACAAGAGGACATGACCTTCTCGCACTGTGTGATGTGGCCATGGGAGACTGTTTCTTTTCTCAACTGCAACTGCATTACCTGCTTGTGATCTACAGACTGATTATGAAACACTTGAAAAGGGAAGTTTATCTGTTTCTGCACAGTGTGGGAAAATACACGCCCTCTAGTGGCCACAGAGGTCTGGGATCAAGTTAAAATTTAGGAAGGAGTCAACATTAACCTGAATTTATGGCTGACAAGATAGAACAAGGTGTCAGCTCAGTCAGCTCTGAATTCCAGTTCCAGATCAGGTATCAAAGGGGAACCCCATGGCTTTTATTATAGCTGTAGAAAAAAACTGCAAATACAACTAAACGTTTTTATTTTTTTTTATAATATAAAGATTATCTAAACACTTCCTGCTTGTAATTTTCATAGCTGCAAATGTCATTAAGAAACAGAGGTTAGGGAGAATGACAAGCTCTGAAAGACCTGGAAAAACCACTGAAAAACTGTGTTTAGAGTGATCACATATGCAAAGCAGAATCCCCACATCACAACCAAAGGCCTACAGTAAGATCTGACTGGCAAGCAAATAATGATTCACTGGCCCACTGTTCAGTGTTGTTACACAAACATGGAAGGGTCATTACAAGGTTACCTTAACTCTGACCTCACCACAAAAGTCAACCTTGCTACATTATCACCAAAGGTATGTTTGAGGGAAAGGAATTACAATGAAAAACCTTTCCAACTCAAGCCGGCAGCCAGTGGTCTTGTTGTGGGAAATGTTGTGGGAATAGAATGAACAAAATCAGCAAATGTTGGACACTGTCAAAAAAGGAAGTGAAGAAAATAAAGAATGTGGTTGAATGCTTCAACAAGGCAATGATACAAAAACATACATCAAAATCAACTTTAAATGCCTTTACTAATTAAACTTAAAAGCTTTGAAGTGGACATCACCCCAGAGATCAGAGTTATTTATTCTGGACCAGCAACATTCCCCATGAGGAAATTAGTCTTGAATAAAGATGCTGAAAAATGAACGATGCACTATAATGTGTACAAATAAGAAAACTAACACAATGTGTAACGCCCAAAAGTTTGCAAACACTTGTGTGTGTTGCAAATTATTTGTTAAAATGAACTTCGTCAAACAGGTAAAGGTTAAGCTTTAAAAAGCAAGACAGGACCGGAAAAATAATTTCGAAGAAGTCAGGAAGTTTGTGTCACCTTAAAATTCTGCTCGTTTTGGCCCACATTCCCAGTTTATTATCACTCTTAACATCATCGGTTTATCATCCTCATCCAAGCTGGTGTTTTTATTTTTCAGTATCTTTTGCATGGATTATTTACACCACCAACACTGTTTACTACGTTTCTACCGTGGATCCTGTTTACATGTAAGCATTTTGCACTGAAGGCAAAACACCCACTTCCTGCCATTGCTAGCTAATGTCAGTCTAAATGCAGGAGAGCAATTTCATCTTTTCCAGCTAGGATCAGGATCCGCAATCCTTTCACTACCACCGTAGATTAAGCTGTGAGATAAATAGCTATTTGTGATGTGGTCCTCTTGCTTCAAGGTGAGAGGTGACGTTTGGTTCCTCCACTTCTCTGATTGCATGTAAGAATAAGTTCCAAAAAAATGCTCCGCAACTGACCTCCTCACTTGAGCTATAGAAATATTGAAGCTTCCAGGCCATCTGATAATGACCCCTGTTAAAGCTCTCAGTTCAGCATTCTGCCCTTGACTTATAACAGTTTTATCCTCGGCATTCACAGCCTGTCAGCACTATTATGGAACTGACCTTGCGCTTCAGTAGGAGACAGATAGGGACAGACACTCCTGTGGTCTTGAGGCAGGTAGCAGCTGAGAAACAATAGAAATTGAGGTCAATAGGAGAAGGCAAGCAAGGTGAGAAGGTGAGGACAGCAACAGGGAGAAGAGCAATGGGAGGAAGTCCAAAAGTGCCAGACTATAGTTCTGAGTGTGGATTTTAATCCACATGCAGAAACCTGAGGTAAGGGCTACAGTTCATGACCTTTCAGTATTGAATTCATCTGTAGACTGTTTTATGATTAATTAATTAAGTCACTCATTTTCATACCTGCTTGTCCTTATTAGGGTGGCGGGGGTTTCTGGAGCCTATCCCAGCCCTCAAACAGCAAAAGGCAGGGAGGCACCCTGGATGCACACAGACAAACACACTCACACCTACAGCCAAATTAGCTTCTCTAATCCACCTGACCTGCATGTCTTTGGACGGTGGGAGGAAACCGGGGTTCCCAGAGGAAACCCCACATGTACACGAGGAGAACATGCAAACTCCACACAGAAAGGACCCAGACCGCCCCGTCTGGGAATGGAACCCAGAACATTCTTGCTGTGGGGTGACATCGATATCCAACGCGCCACCGTGCCGCCCTCATTAACTAACTGAACAAGTATATCTTTGGTGATAACTTCTCTCACGTTGCATTCAATCTTTCTTTAAGTAAATGATTTATGGTATAAGGTGCTGCCACCAGTGTTTCCTGTAATGTATTATAATATGTCAAATGTCTGCATGCAGCAGATATACATTATAGATTCGTTTTTAAGCAAAACACTTTTATTCAATAACTGTTGAAGGTCTGCCTGAAATCATTTCCCATCAAGGTGTCATGAAACCCCATCTGACTTCCTTAATCACTACATTATGCACTAATGATAAGTGGGGTCAGATCAGGCAAAAAGCTTTTCAAATGCTTCCTGCTGTGTTGCCCATCAGGTGGAGCGAAGGGTCTGTGTCTACATTGCAGACAGCCTCCCTTGGTCTCCATGGCTTTGTTGGGAAGTTTAGTCTCTCAGCTCTTTTTTAATCTCAGCCACTGTTTCCCCAAACATTCCCTGAGTTCCCTCCGAGTGCATTCTCACAGCGGTGCGCTGGGACTGCTTTAATGAACCACAGGCAAGCACAATGCAGACAGTAGCTGAAATGTCAGCACACATTCCCTGTTTCACCTGTCACTGATCCAACTGGTGTGGGAGAGTGGACAAAGCAGTTAATTAAAGAAAAATGCAGGAGGTATGAGGCGCAGCAGCATAAAAGGCAGCATATGACAGACAGGTGTCAGAGATGGACACCATGAGACGCATGGCTATGGAAAAGTGAATAGCATGGCTATTTCCCTCACATTCATATGCAGAGTCCATTCTTCTGAAGAGCGCTAGATGCTGGAATCCATCTCAGAAATAGCAGTGCTTCAGCCATTGTGGAGAGAAAGAGAAAGGGTGAGTTCATTACCCCACTCAACACATATTCTAAAGATCAGATCAAAATCGAGAGCTAAGATTAAGAGCAAAATTTAGGCAATATATCTGAAAAAGGTCATCAATAACCCAGATGAAAGCTGTCTGCCTAGATGTTTAATCTTCTTTAGTTTTGTACTGGAGCTACAGGTAATGACATTAATAAGTATTGAAAGCTTATATCCAACAAAATGCCGACATGTTTCTCCAATGCGTAAATCATCAAATACCATAAAATATGTCTACTAGTAAAGTAGGATTAACAACCTAAAAAAGGGTAAATTTATAGAATATATCCATGTTTCAAGATGGTCGCTACCAGTGTTAGGCTCGCTTTATACATTATGTCACATCAGGCATGTGGACAAAATGAGTCCCAGCAGTAATGAGAATCTGCCCTTTCCCTCTCAGACTGTATAAGTGCCTTCTTGGTCGGAGTGTATAATAATTACCTTTATGTGGCCATTCTTAAGATTCATTTCCACAAGGTGAGGTTCATCTTTGCCTCAGTACAGTAGCTTGGCTTCCACAGTCTTCACTGGTATTGGCTCTTGTGTAGCACTGGCGCATATGAAGAATAAACCTCAGTTACTCTAATAAATCATGGCAACTTCACTGGAAATGGCACACTATTAACCTCTTTATGAAAGCATCTCATTATTATTTTGAATAAACACCAAACTAATTTGAAGCTTCTTCTACTTTAAGCTGTTCCCGTTTAGGGGTCGCCACAGCAGATCATCCGTTTCCATCTCTTCCGGTTCTCCGCATCATCTTCCTTCAAACCGACCACTTGCATGTCCTCTCTCACCACGTCCATAAACCTCCTCTTTGGTCTTCCTCTTCTCCTCTTTCCTGGCAGCTCTATCTTCAACATCCTCCTCCCAATATAATCCTCATCTGTTCTCTGGACACGTCCAAACCAACGCAGCCTTGCTTCTCTAACCAAGCAACTTTGAAACATCAGTATAAAATGTTAAACATAAAGAAGGTTCCTGTCATTAAAAATAATTAACTTAAAAAATGTTAGATCTTAACCAGGTTTTAGACCAAATTCACACTCAAAAGTATACAGGAAGCAGCACAGCGGATAAAGTTACAGTGTTTTACAGACAATGTTTTGTTCAAATGCTTATTTTAGACAGTAAAGCTAGTGTTTTTGGCTGACCTGGCGGAAAAATGCCTTTGTACACTTTTTTACACTAATTTGATAAGACTTAAGAAGCTGTAAATTAAAGTAACTTTAACCTCTTAGACCTGCTCGAGCCAAATTTTTTGTTTTGTAGATAGAAGAGAAAAAAAGTGTAGAACAATAGAAAGGTTAGTCGCATATGAATGTTAATAAGCAAATAAATGATAACTATAATATATATTTGCTTTTATTCTACCATTCTACTTTTATTCTAGCTTTTAAAAAATTTTTTTTTACCAAATTCGTTAACTGCTTGGTTAAATGGCTACCTTTTGAAAATGTGAACAAATGGAAATGTGCCTTAACACCAGTCGACCATGTGTAAAAAAGTAATTACCCCTTACTCAACCAACCAGTTAACGAATTTGGTTAATAATTGAATTAAATAGCTTAGACACATGCAGACTTAATTATGGCCAGCATTGTAAAACCTAAACATTAGCAAGGTTTTAGCAAGCAGCACACCATGCTGGGAAAAAAATAAATAAATAAAAAGAAATGAGAAAGAAAAACACTGAAATACAATTACTTTCGTACAAGAGTTATTTAGGTGTTTCTATTTTTCTTGCTTCCATTAAAAATATTATTTTTAAATTATGAATTTATTTGTGTTCTCCTCATCCAGTCTCTTAATTTGAAAAATATACTCTTACTCTGATTAAATAAGATAATATAACCCATTTGTACTGCACTCTAAACGAGCTCATATGTTTGCTTGAAAAAAATGAAGCATAAAGGAAGCCTCATCCATCTTTAATATTCATGGGAAGTTAAGCTGGAGTGCAAAACTAAAGAACCAGGCTTCAGACGCTAAATATGTCTCGGCTAAGGGGGGAATAAGCATGGGCATGATTTTGTTTGCCTGTTTGCTAGACTCTTAACTTCTTCACAAATACAGTTTAATATGCGAAGGGGATCTTCTGGAGAGAACATGTAATGTGAAATATTTAAACATTCATTTGTGTATTAGTGTAATCCACAAGTGTAGGCAAGGACAGGATGAAAAATGGAGCTGATGATAATTGGATTTGTGACATCCTGAGGATAGTAAAGGAGGGCTGCAAAGTCTGTTGATAGACTCTTTATGGAAGGGCCATCAGAGAGTGCTCTTCTCAAAGACATATCACCACTTACTCCTTTTATGGCCACGAGGGGTAGAAAGAACATCAGTAAAACATGGCAGCTTTAAAGGTACAGTTGAACCTGCTGGAATCAGGGAGGTATGAAGGGGTATGAAGGTCACTGCTGACATAGGTTAAGTGAAAGCAAGAGAGAAAGAGAGAGAGAGAGCAGGAATATGAGCATCCGTGCCGTGTTTCAGTATAATTGGATAAATTCCAGTGAAGATCTCTCCAGCTATAGCAAGTCTCTGTCACATTGTACAAATCCTGGCTCCCGACAGTGGAAAGCAGGGGTGTCTGAGGAATTTTTGTTTGGATGTGGAGGAGAAATGTGTGTGGACATAGTAGACCCTATCTCTCTAGCTGGCATTATCATTCAGTACAGACACTGTCTGAAGCTCCGAGTGGCTCCTTCAATCAATGCTGCTGCCATTTAGGATACATTCAGCCTTGCCAGACCTCTCTCACGATAGCATTATGGACTTCATGATATATGATCCTCAAAAATGAAAATGGAAATAGTGTGCAAAATGAAATCTGACAGGAACATGAGCTGGAGTATAAATGGCTCTCATCTTACATATAAAATACACATCCCCTATAACATGCACATGATGCCACTTCAGTGTGCCACAGAGCAGTGTTTCCGAGCCCTGGTTGTGGAGGACCACAGCACTGGTACTTATTTGAATGCTTTCCCTGCTTCAACACACTAACTTGAATTCAGTGTTGAATCAAGTGTGTTAGGACAGGGAAAACATGCGGGACACTGGCTCTCCAGGGCCAAAGGAGACACTGTTAGGGTACTATTTATCATAAAAACATAGTTGTGCTTAAAGACACAAATCTAGATTTAAAAGAATAACTTCAAAGAAATGAAAATGCAGTTTAATACAAGCTGGGCAGTTTGGAAACCTAATTGTACCAAACTAAGTTCTTTGAACTCGCATGTAAATGTAACACTGTTTAACTCAGGGGGTCATTTAAGGGTTGTCATTTAAAGTTTGTTATCAAGTTTCTTGCCAACATGCAACACACACACACACACACACACACACACACACACACACACCAAACAACATACTGAAGACCTCTATCTCTAGTGTTAATGGCTAGCATCATTTATATTCTGTGTCAGTAGTGTTTACAAGAACCAGAGAGAAAGAGAGAGAACGAGAGAGAGTGGGAGAGAGAGTGGGAGAGAGAGAGAGAGAGAGAGAGAGAGAGAGAGCGAGAAAGAGAGAGAGAGTGTATTGCTGTGTCCTGCTGAAAGACGAGGCAGACCTTGAGTGTCCTGCTGTGGCAGAATCACACGCATGAGCACCCCATACATTTCTCTCTCTCTCTCTCTCTCTCTCTCTCTCTTTCACACACACACACACACACACACACACATCTACAAGACAAAACAGCAGCCAGATGCAACATTTCAGACAGGGCTAGAATGAACATGAGACACACTCCTTGCTTCATCTAGCCCTGAAAAGACCAGTAACACGTGTTAGGTGTTGAGAGCTGAGCTCTGGTGAAGCGGGAACACAGAACACAGAACAAGTAAAAATGTACACAGTAGAACTTCTGAGATAGATATAACTAAAGCTACATGCAAGCTCAGCAGAAGCAGAAGTATATCTTGTCCTTTATGCAGTAGATAGGCATTCAAGAAATCTGGTGTCCAAAGCTTGCTTTATTAGTCTCTTTACTTTTGAATTTGAGGCACAAGGCTAAAAACACTTAGCCTGGTTGAATGGTTGAAAGCATGGACAAAATTCAGTCTTTAAGGTGGCTGCTGTTTAGGTAATGTGCCATATGGCAGCGGTGGCCTAGTGGTTGGGGAGTCGGCCAGAGGATTGGAGATTGTCGGTTCAAACCCCTTGCCAGTAGGTTGCCCTGAGGTACCCTTGAGCAAGGTACCATCCCCGGGTGCTTTCATAGCTGCTGCATGGTGTTTGCGTGGGTTAAACGCAGAGGTCCAATTTTGTTGTGGTTCACTGTGTGCTGTGACCTCGCAATGACAAGAATAGTCACTTTCATATTTTTGTCCATTTAACAGAGTAGCATACAGTGTCACAAACCAGTCTTGAAATCTGTAGTGCAGCACAATCTGGGGCAGCGGTGGCCTTGTGGTTAGGGCGTTGCCCTGTGCATCGGAAGATCATGGCTTTGATTCCCCACCAGTAGGTTGCCCTGAGGTATCCTTGAGCAAGGTACCGTCCCCGTCACTGCTGCACGGTGTTTGCATGGGTTAAATGCAGAGGTCCAATTTTGTTGTGGTGTGCTGTGCTGTGACCTCGCAATTACGAGGGATGTCACTTTCACTTTCATTTGATTTGGACATGATTTAGATATAGTCTTCACAATACTCATTTGTATGCTATTAGCTTACATTTCAGGTAGCCAATAAAATGCATAAAGCAAACATTGGACACCAGACATGTCTTTGCTAATGGGCAACATTAAGGGTAAGAATTGAAATTGTGCAAATTTGGATTATGGCCAACCAATTGCTTTAAGTTGTCTGTTTTTCTGAGAAAGGCTTCCTTCTGAAATACTCCCCTCAGAATAAAGTTCCCCTGCAGCCCAAATCCTCACAGTGCAGGAGTGATTTATTTCGCTAACTCTGGCTCACGGTTTCTTCTCTGGCTGAAGATGGAGCAACTGATAAGATTTACTGCAAGTGTGAGAAAGGTCAGTGATCCTCACTGCATGGCGGTCAACAGGTCCCAAATCCATGACTCTTCTATTATTTGTGTGTATTCCCTCCAGCCCAAACATAATTACAGACACACACATGTGCGTGCACACACACACACACACACACACACACACAAGATAAGCAGAGTGCATCAGAGTGTGTAGTGTGAATGAGAATATACATGCAAGGCAGCATCTTAGCCACCGTTAAGGATGAACCCCACATAAGCCCAACAGCTCCTGAATATTGACAGCAGTGGTGGTTTAAGGTCCCTAAAGTTACGGCAGAAAAACTATATTGATAATAAATATTTATTGCTGCAAATATAGAGGCCTATTGTTTTTTCAGTAACAATTCTTGTTATTCATTTTTTACAAAATTTCTCCAAACTGTACCAAGCAGTTAAAATGGAAACAATGTATATCATTTATAAGTAGATAATGCTAAGCAATTTACAGCTTAGAGAAATACATTACTATGCAAAAGTCTTGTCCTACCTCTCATTTCTTTATATTTTGCTAGAGAAACTGCCTTGTGAAAATAACATTCTGTTCCTGTCAGACTGTCTTAATTTTGCAATTCAGCAGATTAAAGGAATGAGAACAAATGTTTTACTGCAGCAGGCCACAAAGGGCCTAAAGACACAAGCACTCCAACCATCTCCAAGCATTCCAACCAATTCAGCATCACCGGTTTACCAGGCGCTGGCCTGATCATCAGTAATCACCTGCATCTGTTTATTCACAACTTCAGGCTTTTATTTAGATGTCTGACAGCTTGAATTGGGGACTGGACTGAAAATGAAAGCTAAAAATTTTGTCCTTCAGGAAACCTGGAGATACACTCAAATTATATTAAAAATATGAGAAAGCCTGGCTCTTTGGAAACAAAAAACAGAGGAATGAAGGGTAGCTCTAGGCTTTTACACAGTACTATACATCAGCCCTTTTCAGCCAAATCACCACCTCCTGCATCTGTCGTACACAGTTAATTTACAATAATGCTGGAAAATTTTAAAAATACACATCTTTTACTGGAAGATTGAGAAAATCCATACAAAACACTTCCCCTCTTCTTTATTTCTTTATTTAACAGGGTATGTAGAATAAGTGGCTAATCTCTAGTTCATTCTAAGAGCTGGTATTCACTTTCCAGAGGACAGAACCCGACGTAGGCATTACCAGGGTCTCATTCTTTAGCCTCCGCAGTGAAGAATTTGAGAGTGCTTGTGAAGAAGAGCTTGGAAAGATATTTATTGTGTCTCATCCTTGTCTGTGTAATGAACGAAGCTTTAATTTCATTGTATTGTATTTCATATTTTATATATTTTTTTCGAACCCTAATTCACATCATCAGCTGCCCTTCGGATTCTATTATAATTGCGTTTGGAGCCCAGACGTTTTGAGTTATTTTCCACCTACAGGAAATGTGTCTGAATCACTGTCCATGGCAATTGCTGGTGTGATACAGATGTGGCGGATACAGATTAGGCTGCAAAACGTTGGAGTATTTCTTTAAACCCAGGCTGGGGCCATGGTTGCTATTCTTGTACGGCAGCCCCAAGCAGATGATCTCCTCATGATTGCGCCTCACAGGACTTAGAATAGATTTAGAATAAGCAGCGGCAGCAGCAGGGCCACTCATTCAAGCGAGAATAATGCGTCCTCATGGCTACCGAATACAGATGTGCCTTCCCAGTGCCCAGACCTGCACCCAAAATGGACAGTAAATTCAGTCTGCAACTGGGGTCACAGTAGCCCCATACAACCTTGCAGATGCCCAAACCACACACACACACACACGTTACATTCAGCATACATGCACATGCCTGGGGCAGGACCTAGAGAGCATAGAGGGCGTTAAGGCTAAATGGCCCTCAGCCTAAGATGCACTACATAGTATGTACTATTAGTAAGGAAGTAAACAATATCTAATTACTCTAGTGTGTAAGCCTGGCTTTGGGATGAGGGTAAAAAAAAAAAAGTAGGGGAGGCACGATTCAGTGTTATGTGATCTACTCTCCTTCCCACAGGGGTATAAACTTGTGTGTGTGTTGGGGGTGGGGGTGGGGGGATAGGGTAGGCAGGGGGGAAAAAGGCAGCTGCATTTCCTGACTGTTCCAGCAGGGGGATCCTGCTGACAAGAGGCTATTTTTAGACCTTTGAATAGAAAAATGTATTTATAGAGCATAGGGCTCTGCCACCGTGAGGGAGCCAGAGCTGCAGAGGGAGTCAATGCATCAAATCACTGCTGACAAGCAGCTCTTAGCTGAGGAAGGAGATACTGACAAACAAAATATACACAAGCATGGATGTACACACATCTGCAAAAACACACACACACACACACACACGCACACACACACAACCTCTGCTGCATGAAAAAATACAGCCATCATCAGCAGAGCAGTGACATTCACACGCTCTCTGAGGAATACTGCTGCTGAGCTAAATGCAGCATCAAACCAGCACTGCTGCCTTCTAGAATAAACCCTATAATCAGGGCAAAATATTTCTCTTTGCACCAAAGATGTCAGGAATTGTGTAACAGAGTAACACTGTGACCAAGAGCATCCAGACACCCCTTCTAATTAGTGCATACTTGAAGGTTCACTCTTTGCTGATGTTCAGCTTGAATTATTCACAGAAAAGAGTCTAAGGTCACATTGCACAAAGCATCGAGTGTATAAAGTCCAAACATTCAGAACTGGACATCGATGATGCTACAAATACATATGCTTATGACTCTTAGCCTATCTCACTTGCAGTACACACACAGCCCTGACATCAGTTTATCTCCTTCTCATGCATTATGCATTACTGTAATTCAGAACGACGGTGCCCCTTCCTGCTTGCAACATGATATATTAATCATTTATCATTTTAAAATCTGAAACAGCCCATCTAATGTAAACATTTAGGTTAATATAAGATGCCAGTGAGTGTGGATTGGCACGCCTTGAGAGCATCGACTTCTTTGTCACATAATAGTGAGTAAGTAAGCAATTTACATGCCCTTAAAGTAAGGTACGTACTGGTGGGGGGAGAGCATTGGGCTTTGGAGTGGCATTTGTGATCTAGATCTAATCATTCAACCTCAGTATCTAATCTCTAGACTAATGCACTTGTGGCCTGAATTCAATCAAATACTCAGCAATGTTCCATAGCTATAGCAATCGTTAAGGCAGAGAAGCTGTTACTGCAGCAAAGGGGGTGGACACTCCTCTGAACATTGTGTACTTTGGAATCAGAATCAACACTAGGAGTTAGGATCGTTTGAATGTTTTATACTGAAACTAAACAGGGCTGAACAAATGATACAATTTGGCAAATGTGACATTTTTAATACAAGATCAAATCAGTAGTCTACTCTTGTACTACTGTCCACAGTACAGACACCACTGCAGGGCTTTGGCAAGATAAATTAAATAAAAAAAATAAACACAAACTCTCTCCTGTATTACAATATTCAGCAAGGGAAATGATGGCAAGCGATCGCGTCTTACAGGACCCCTGTAAGGGCATCCTGAGAGAATCCAGAGAATAATATAGCCTACTGCTCTCTGTTCTGGGATTAAGCTCGATACTGACTGAGGTAATGCTCTAGGCAAAAGCTTGTAGTGCCGCACTGCTCAGTGCACTTTTGAATATACTTGGTCAAGAGGCAATCTCACACAACACAGTACAGGAATAAGAACATACTGTAAATAATGAGTGGACAGAAGCAGCTTCTACCAGTGAAGGCAGGAGAGGCTTTGCAGATGGTGCTTTGCTGCTCCAAGTGGTGAGCCGCTGGACCAGCAGGGAGGCTCTCCCTTATCATGCAGAACACACACTGCAGCAAATCACATGCCATCTAGACATGTAAACTGCAGCTTTTGATAAAATGACGTTAAAACAGCAAATATCCAGTTAAAAACAGTTCAACAGGTATTACGATCTTTGGTACTGAAATAAAATAAATTAAATAAAATAAGCACCACCGAACTCACAACAAATGTGCAACATTGATCATGCTACTGTGCTAGTAAGCTTTTAAGCTAAGCTTGCCTTCATTGTAGCAGTTTGGTTACCATTCTTCAACAGAGATTAAGAGAAACATTTATAAACAGTATTCACTTCTGAATGTATCCAGGGAGGTGCAAAAAACCAAAGTGTCACACAACTGGATAAACAATTCTATCCAGTTCCTTTTTTCTATACGACCTAAAAAAGGTGTTTTTTTTCAGTCAGAATCAAGTGATTGTGTTCCAGTGTTAAATAACAAAAGAAGCTCATCCAGTGCTGGCATTCAATTTTCCTTCAGCATGAGAATCACAGCTGAGATTAGAGCAGAAGAGAGCTGAGTCATGCCCTTAAATCCATATTCAACGCAAAGCTGAAGGATCGTGAGCTCCTCTTTGCCGCAAAGCAGGGCATGGAGCCCAAACTCTGTCCATCAGCCCATCATTCCACTGCTCCACCCTGAAGGAGCATCCAGCTACACTCCATCAGAGGAAAAAGACAGTCAAATCCGATCCACACAGACAAACAAGGTTGTTGATGAGCCTTTTAAACACACACACTCAAACAAGCAAAAAAAAGCAGTGCCCCATGGCTCATTTTCACCTGTTAATGTGATCTCCCCTATATCAACTCTAAGAAGGGCCTGAATGACCTCTCCATGGCAGGGCACAAGCACCACTCCAGCTCACGCACCAGTCAGTAGAATCATTGCCCACCCCCATAGATGTGGAGAGTCCTCCAGTAAGAGTGCTCATGGTGGTTTTTGTGTGTGAATGTGTGTGGGCAGAGCAGGAAAATACAGAGGTTCAGCATCAACAGCAGCAGAGTCACAGTTGCCATGGTGATAGCACATGGAGCAAGACGCTAGTGGGAGGGCAGGGTGGGTGAGGCGACCACAGAGGGCAGCATGGCCAGATAGTTGGAGGGCACGTAGCCCCTCTGCCCACGGGCCTCCACCAGACTCCATTCAGCATTCCCACGCTTATCGTGTGGCTCCACCACCCGCACTTGTTCACCTGCCCGCAGAGAGAGCTCATGACTGCTCCGAGCTGTGAAGTCATATCCAGCAAAGACCTGCACAGAGAGACCGATTCTTAAAGCAATTGTTCATAGATAGATCCAACTTATGTACCATTCCTGGTACCCCAAATACAGCAGTTCAGTAAAGGCATGCTTGGTGTCAGTGTGCTTCCAGTATTTTCCACTGGAGCAACAAGATTAATGTAGCTAACAATAATGGAAACCTTTGCTCCATTAATTAAAGTGCAAATTGCATGCACCCATTATCATACATTTGCTTAAAAGTTGTTTAGTAATGTCAAGACTTCTTGTGGTTTCTGACACTCTGTGACCGCTACAAATAAAGTATGTTAGATTGAAACAGTGAGCCATCTTAAGCCTGACTTGATAATAAAGCCTGACTTCATAACTGGACTATTCTCATACATTACAGTAGGAGCATGCATATTCCCCAAAATATCCTGTTAAATTTTGCACAACACAGTTAATGTTCACAAGAAGACCCTCATTTTCCCCAAAATCTTGTCTAGCTTGACAGCTTCCAATGTAAAGCTGACCTTCTCATAAAATGGAGATGGGCTGTCCTATGACTTTACTGATAACTCATAAAGCAGGCACTGGATAGCTGTGATTAGCTGTGATTGGTGAGCATGTATAAACTCAATTTAAATATGTTTACAAGTCTCTTTAAACAAGTAAATCTATGTGCGCCCCCATCCCCACTCCCACCCCACACAAAAAAGCCTAAAACTACTAAACAGGCCTTGCAGTCCCAATTTGAGACACTACTGAAGTTACTTAACAGAAGACTCAAAAGGATCAAGTCACAACATAGATCAAGAACTCCCCCATGTGGCTGACCCTGGCATAGGATGTTCCAAAGCAAATCCAGAAGACACTGCCAATGTGTTTTTTTTTTTAATCCTGACTTCAGTGCCAAACTATAGCCCCCCTACCTGAGCTTGTGAAAGGTGAAGGATACAATGCATCTGCTAGATTAGACATCACCTGGCTGTGTTTCCTGTGCAGGAAGTATTCTACACTAGTGCAATGATAAATGACCCTGAAAGGGCAGGCAGAAAAATCTGTCACTTTTTACAATAACCCAAGCAGTATGTCTCACCTGCCCACCAAAAACAAATGGCCTTGCCTTTATACCAGAACAAGTCAAATAATACGCCACTATTTGACAACCACACCCCATAAATATATTAGTGTGTATGTGGTAGCAGTGCAAAATTGTAATCTAACACAGTTGACAAGGCTAGATTGCTCATTTTCAAAGTTCACTACATTGGTGTTCTCACGCTGCTGCTCCTGACACATTTTTTCTTGCTTAAACGTGTGAATGTGGGTGTGATTGATTGGTGGTCTACAGACGGTACTGCATCACCATCAATCTCTTTGTGGCTCCCTCTATCTGACAGACACACAAGACCAAATAACTATCCTTCAGATCTTGGTACTCAACCCCAAATGCTGCATCTGATACTCACCTGAAAGCAGGGCAGGGCCATGCTGACCACAGGTGGACCTCCGGGTGAATAGGAGTGCCTCCTGGTTCCTGGGCCAGTGGACGTGGCAGATAGAAATGGGGAAGGTGGAAGTGGGTCTGTGGTCACATGCTGGTAGAGGGTCAGCTTTGATGCAGGAACGTAGCCTCTAGGACCTGAAAATACAAACGCATTCAAACAATGGTGTTAATCTCTAGCCTTACAACCCTTCCTCTGATAAATGCAGAAAGCATTTAAACAGTTGTAGAGGAAAGTAAAACTATATACATATTTATAAACCATAGACCAAACATTGCTTGAATCATGGCCTTCAGAAAAGGAGAATACTTGACAATGAACTACACATCTTGGGCATATATTTAAAATATAATTGTGACGCTTTTGCAGCTTAATGAGGGGACAAGCATGCAGGCCTGTGCAGTAACAGCAAGTGGACAGTAGATGTCCCTGTTGGTATTATGAAAGCATAAATATTACTTATGCTGCCACGATTATCTCATACTATATATATCTATATAGTATGTATCATTCATTATTTCAACCGATTATTATGATGCCCAGCGTATATTGGGCAAAATGTTGACAATCCCCTGGAACAAGTCACCAGTCCATCGCAGGACAGACACACAGACAAACACAGTCACCAATCCACCAATGTGAGAAGAAAAACCCAAACAGACTCGAGGACAACATACAAAGTCCCTTCTTCCGTGAGGAGACAGGACTACCCAATGCACCATAAAGAAAAAACAGGATGGAATAAGTTTAAGTGGAAAAAAAATATTTTTCAGGAACGATGCTCTTCTAAGGAATCATTTCTGTCTTTCTGGTCCTGGATGTGAAAGGCAGCACATACAGATGTGGGATTAGTCCTACATTTCACATAATAACCTGTAGACATGGTCTAAACTAGGTTTACAGGTCATGATTATGAAATAAAAGCAGTCACATAAAAAACTGTGCACAAAAAAAAAAATAGTCTTTGTTGTTTATTTACAAATTTAAAGAGTCCAAACTGACTTGCTTAATTAGTGGTCCCAAAAGACACAGCGCACACTTCTCTGAATTAGCATCACCACTGCTGCAATAACATGTAGATGGCAGCAAGTTTTTATTTACAGCATTTTCCTCATCTTTATGTATTAAAAGGCACAGCGTTCACGTTCTGTTTATGACATATATGAGTAGAAAACCAAACAGATTAAAAAATAAATAGGCGTTCCCCTTAAATATCTCTTTAGCCTAAAGTGAAAATGATAACCCTCGTCACTGCGAGGTCACAGCACAGCACGCAGTAAACCACAACGAAATTGGACCTCTGCATTTAACCCATGCAAACACCGTGCAGCAGTGGGCAGCTATTGAAAGCGCCCGCGGAGCAGTGACGGGGACGGTACCTTGCTCAAGGGTACCTCAGGGCAACTTAGTGGTGAGGGAATTGAACCCACAACTCCCTAACCACTAGGCCACCGCTGCCCCTTAAATAATAATATTCAGGTTATTATTTCATAAATATATCAGGCACCCTTCTGGGTAATAAAATGGCATTAAGGTAGTTTCAGAAAGATGTTTAATCCATGTTTAATCCCCCATTTGGGAATAGGAACAGACTTAAACAGTTACCATTTCAGGCCAGTAGGTGGAAATGTGTTCCTTTAACTTGTTAGATTGTCTAGTCATTGTGTCACAACAGGGGCGGATTGCAAATGACACACGACCACTCCATTTGGAAAACTACAGCAGTCCCATAAAACAGTGAAACCAGAATAAAACTTACTATACTCATATCTTGAAAGTATGAAAATATAAAAAGTAAGTGTAAGGAAATGTATATAATAACTACCATCACCGATTTGAGAAAATGAGGCATTTTTGGATCTATATCAACGGTTTTGGAACAAATTATACCTCCCGCATCCACAAGCCAGCGGCGACGGTCCCCTCGAGTGTCCATCTCCCTGAGCACAGCCACAATCTCTCCCTTGCTGACTGTGAGGTCCAGGTCCCGAGTGGCCACCACCGGTCCGGTCAGCTGGTAAATCTTCTGTGGGCCGTGCTTGTCAATCAGAGATTTCAGGCGTTTCTCCTCCACGGTGCTGAGGGCCTGACAGGTCACAAACATAAAACTATTAGTCACCTGTTCAAAGTATTGGCCTTATGTCAAGCAAAGACATTGGAGTAATTACATTTACCACGAGATTTATGACAACAGTGTCCATATGAACATGAAGGGTTGATGGTTTTTATAATGCTTTGCTGTGGACAGTCAGCTCTAAAAACTCATTGCGGTGGGATGAGGTATCTTACTGTATGTTGTAATGATTGTTTTAGACTCTGAACAAGCCAGAATCTCATGAGGTCGTCAGTTTGAATAAAACCAAGAGCACAGGAAGCCAAATGTTCAGAATTACAGTAAAGGAATGGGCACAATAGCAAATATGACAGCTCATGCAAGAGTAATTCATTTGCTACAGCTGGAAGAGTGTCATGCACAAAAAGGTCTGTAAATATTCACCCATATAACAATAAACCACGCCTTAATATGTAGTTAATGAGCCTCTTTTGCACCACAAATGAAGTCAAGCCGGACTTGTGTAGAAGATGCCATGCAAAGCCTCTTTACTCACTTGCTCTTTGATCAACCAAGGTTTACTAATAAAGACATCAGTATCAATATGTCAAACTGAAGCAAGCACAAGGCACTGATTAGAAACTGTGCTCAGATATAGCCAAACCCAGTCATATGAAATAATGGCCTATCATCAGAAACCAGACGCCGAACTAAAAGTGTTTACAGATTGACAGAGGATCATAATTATGGGACCATTACGTGTATTATGACAGCAGTGTCACAACTACTTATTTTGTCAAGTTAACCATAATGAGTACTAATGATTCCTTTTTTGGAAAATAAGGTGTTTTTTTCTGCACAACATGATCATTTCTTGCCTAAATATAGAAACGGCATAAATAGAAGACAGCTGTTTGCTTCAAGCTGTGTTCCTAGTCATAAAATGTTGGACTTGAGTAGCACTAGCCCAGATATGACCATGTAGTGGCTAATTTAAGGTAAATGGTTGCACTGAGTCAAGCTTTCTTTCCACTGTGCTCCAAAACATGAGAGTGGACAAGCTACTGCTTAGCAACTTGTCTCCGCCCAGCAGCGGATGGACAATGGCCATGCTCTGTGTAGGGACGGACCTGCACAATGGGTGCGTTGAACTCGTCCTGAACACTCTGACATAAGGCCTCCAGGTTCTTGGCTCCTTCCAGTACCGACCCTTCCGCCCAGTCCCAGAATGCTCCGCTGTCCAGATAGCTGTGCGGGAGCTGCAGAGAGAAAGAAAACATGACAGAAACATGAACAACATCTTTATTCAACAGCTAAATCTGTTGCCACCTTTCCACACTAAGTTTATTAGCTGCAGAAATGCTTTGCAGAAAATTCCAAGTGATTATGGAATTTAAGATTTGTAATTTGATCATGTGTTTTAGAGCAGTGCAGTAAAATGCCCTGCTTGTGTGCCAGCTTATTAAGCAATGAATGTAACAGAATTTCAAACAAAGATGCTTTGTTTTGCCAAGAGCTGACTGTAGAAAATTCATGGTCCTGGGCTACACCTAAAATCTACACTATTACCATGACCAGAAGTCCAGAACTCCAGTCCTTAAGGCCCAAAGCATTTCCTCAGCTCAAATGAACATGATTCACTTAATTCATTGAAAGTGAAAGGGAAACTGCCATTATGAAATACTCTGTTGCCGTTGTTCATTCCATTTGCTTTCAAGGACAAACAGAAAGTTAACATTCTGGTCTTTCCCAGCACAAGAACTGAACCTGGTACAGATTAGGCTCAGCTTTGGATGCTCAACCCATAGAGGAACACAAACAATCTAATGCAATATGTTAAGGTTCGTACAACAAAATGGGGTGCAATAATAATTTTACAAAGTGTATTTATAAAGTATACTAGAACATTGCACTTGCATTTGAACAAGTCAAATAGCAAAGCTAATAATACATTATCCATTGCTCTAAAAAGTGCTCTTATTTTTAAACTTGTATTCTTTTTATCAGGCCTATTTGTCTTACATTTGCTGATTGTGCTTTGGTCTGTTACTGTCAGTTTCAACATTTGCCTTCCTCTGAACATTTTGTAAAAACAGCAAAATCACCCTTTTCCAAAAATACCCTTTCCAGTGTTTTGGGGGTTAGCCAGAACACATCAGCCTGAATTCTTTACTAAGGTTTACTAAAAAAGATACAGATTTCCTGAGCTTGAATAGAGAAAAATAAAAAAATTTAAAAGTAGACAACATGGAACCCTAAATCCACTTATTGCCAACCACTGCTCTTTCAATGATTTCTATGCTCTTCCTCCCATCTTCACACCTGATGAGTGAAGCTAGTAGCCAGTTGCTCCATGTCTGCTGCCAGGTCCCTCTGCAAGCAGCTAAAGGCTCCTAGCGTGGCCCACAGTAACTGCAGAGCTTTCCCATTGAACTGAGGTAGCTCGGTCAGCAGCAGCGTGTTCATGGTTTTGTAGGTGTTGGCCACGGCCTGTTCATCATAGCTCAGGTTGCTCTTCTCCTCGATCATCTCGTAGTCTAGCAGCTTGTCCTGACGCTTGCGGATCAGGTTGCGTGGGCCGGTCATCAGCTCCCGCAGAGAAGACAGGGGTTTGAAGACCAGATTCTTCAGGCGAGCCTCCTGCAGGAAAAGTTTGGGCAAGAAGCAGAATGAGTCAGTATATTATATTACAAAAATCTATAAATGAGAAATAGCCATTATATGTAAATATGTGGTCTTGGCGTGGAGATCTAAAGAAAAAGAGTGTGAGGTAGAAATATCAATATGCACCAGGACCAGCTTGCATGTAAACAGATTCATTTTGTCTTACACTCCAGTAGGTCAAGAACAGCATGCTCTAAAACAGGTGAAAACACACACTTGGCAATTACGCAAGAGACGTTCAACTGCCTTATTTAATCCACTTACGTATGCTGGGTATATCCACTGTCTGAGTGCTACAGTGATTTCCTTCGAGAACAGGGCCGCCTTCTCACCTTCCAGGTCCAAGTCTGCCTCCTCTGGTTTGCAGCTGAGGAACCGCTATAACAAAATCAGAAATTCACCTCTCAGAAGACTCAAAACACACTCTACTAATGCACAGCTGTGAGCTGAGCTTCAAAAATGCATTTTTCCAGAATGGCCTGCCCTGGGGTAAACCCCATATTGATTTTCTTTGAACTCAACCAGCTGAAGTTGCAATAAAAACTGACCAAGAAGAACAAAAACAAACGAAAACACAGTTTAATCATGGAAAAGTTAGCCCAGATGGCCAAAAGCAGAAGTTTAGTTTTATTTTCCTACCTGCAGGTGGCTGAGGTAGGCCTCCATATTGTCATGCAGCTCTATTACCCCCTTTTCCAGAACAATGAAAAAGCCGACAAGAGCATCAAACTCTTCATCCTTTTGCTGAAACCCAAAAAGAAACATTAAAGCAGTAAGACCGTGATCTGAATACATTCACGCTGAACTGAACTGACTTGGAAGCTGAGCATCATGAAAGCAAACATGAAACACACACGACTATATATTATGACACAACTGTACATAACAGTATATTTGATGCATGTATGAAATTAACACTTTAATATAATAATAGACCTCACTGCCTGAAAACTGCTTGGACATAAAAGAGGCAATGCCTCCCAGTTTAAAGATTAAACCACTGTTTTCAGGATGTAATCACAGTTTATGACAGAGCAAAGAATGCCCTACCCTTGGGACCATTCCAGTCTCATGTTTAATGAACTGGCTCAGCCTGGCTGTCTTCTTAGCAATGCTGTGGCCACTAAGTCGGTTGATCTTGTCTTTGATTGTCAAGTTTTCTGTTTTCTTATATTTATCAGCTTTGGAAAGACAAAAAAAACCAAAAAAACTAACATTAGCTTTGTTCTTTACAAAGGTTCCAATTACTTATATAATCAATAGCAAACCATTACCAGTTACATAAGACAGCTACTTTGGGACTGAGCAAGTTCCCTAAACTCATGCCATGCTCACCCACTTCACGGAAGCGCTTGTACTCATTGATCCTGCAGTTGAGCTGGACAGCCGTATGGGCAGTCTGTTCCAGCAGGGCATAGGCAGGATGCTGGGCATCTGTGTGCTTCTGAATGGTCTGCAGGAGAAGCGGATAGCGGGCAATTCTCTGTACGGGCATTACCAGGAAAAAGCTCAGGGTGGAGGCGTTTACCTCTGGCCTGAGGAAAAGAAAGAGAGAGAAGGGAGGTGGTATAGAAACAGTATACTGAAGCAAAACTGGCTGTAACTAGCTCAACCACTCATTTTTTGTCCTTTTTTAATGTTTAGGGGTTTTGTGGTTAAAAACATTTTAGGAGTTTACACTGGTAAAGTTACTAAGACCCTTTTCATCAAACATTTTATGTGATACCAAGAAAAAAAGTGGATTCTTCAATGTGGATGTCCTAATAAAACATCCATCCATCCATTATCTGCCGCTCGTCCCAAACAGGGTCGCGGGGGAGTGCTGGCGTCCAACCCAGCGCACACAGGGCGAGGACGGGGGACTCACCCTGGACAGGTCGCCAGCCCATCGCAGTGAGGAGCGAGACGGGGACGGTACCTTGCTCAAGGGTACCTCAGGGCAACCCACTGGGAAGGGGTTCGAACCCCCGATTCTCCGATCACGAGGCCAACGCCCTAATAAAACAGCCACTGTATATTTAAAGCCGGCTTTTTGTGCGGAACTGCCCAAAACTTCCCTTTGCAGCGAAACCCTGTAGGCCTTGTCGCCCCAAAAGGTCTGAATGAATACATCATCTCAAGAGAACAAGCACTGATTCAGACCCAGTAGTTGAAATCATGAACATAACAACTAAATAATAAACAAATCGATTGGTACCCCAGCTGTTTCCTGAATACCAGCTCCGATGTCTAAATTGATGCTTGCAGTTCTGTACATTTTTATGTTTCACAGTAAGTCATACTGTCCAAAACACAGTGCTGACAAGCTGAGAAATCTGCAGCATCTCAGAACTTACGCAGAAGACTTGATTACTCTGACCATCTCAGTCCACACAGCCTCCTTCTGTTTGTAGCCATTCTCTATTGCTGTGATGTTATTATAGTTGGCCAGGTATTCCTTATACGCCATCTCTATGTCTTTTGACAAGTTCAGGAAAGAAGTACCTAAAAAGAAGGAGCCTGTGTTAGTATACAGTTAGTTACGGCTGATATCAGAAAGCTAACATTTTAATCGGCAAGGCCTTCAACTTTACTGATAAACCTAACCTCATCATCTACGGTTATGTTTGTAACGTTGAAACTACTGAAACTAGACGATTCTCAGACGATTAAAATAACTTTTTCAACCCATGCACTCATTTAAGTACTGTCCAAGCAAGTACACCTTGTGGCTAAAAATAAAACCTAGGCTTCCGGTCACTCCCTTTTCTACTTCTAACACCAAATTTACAAAGGTTCTTGGTCACGTCATGGTACGTTTACATCATTACATAGCAGCCCTATGAGTGCATTAGCTGTTACTTTCTGTGCATCAGTGCATTCCAGTGGAGTGTTTCACAGGTCAGGTAGGACGTCAGATCATGAAACAATTCTAAGAATTTGAGCCTGAAATTCAAGTTTGTGCTAAAATATTTACAGATTAGTATCTATAATTACCGCAGCATGTGCATCTGATCATGAAAAGGATTCTGAGGAACTTAAACCTGAAGTTCCAGTTCAGCCTGCGATACTTACAAAGAGTCTTCAGATACTGAGGATCACCAGGCTTCGTGTGCGCCTGATCCAGCAGACTCAAGAGCCTTCCAGACACATTCATCACCTCATCTATGTGCTGAAACATACCATCCAGATTCGCCAGCGGAGGCTGCAGGGAAAGAAATATTTACTGAGGTTGATATTACTCATCCCATTTGCCTTAAACAGAAACTAATGTCAGGTAACACTATTATAATTAGAATAATTACATTTTTTACATATTCCTACAGCCCGTTCATTGGCATGTGTAGTTCACACGCCGTCCACCTCTTAAACATGCATGCCCATATTTCATCTCTTAAAAAGATACAAACCGATTTAAGGTTCTAGGAAGGACCCTTAAAACTGCTACAGTACAATACTGTTATGTGATTGTACATCACCAGTTCTAAATCCAGAAGTTTTTAACTGAACAATGTCCCCTTGAGTGTATTATATAATGTATTATAGGCCAAGGCCAATTACACTAATGCCTCTGATTTAGTGCCCTCATTGTCGGTGGGCTACGAATGGTCAGATTGTGTGGTATTATTCTCTGTCTATTATTCTATGGCAAATATACTGCTAAACATAGAGGAGCACCTTCTGGAGCTGTTAAATATGTATCTTACATATGTATCTTATGCTATCTATACAGACAGCTCTACACTGAGAACAATTTGTTCTGTTTGAACATCCACAACGTTTGTATGCTTGGCTTAGCCACAGAGACTTTCCCCCCATGATTACAGCAGGACAGGGCATAATTTTGCACCAGTAAATTTGGTCTGGTGATGCCATTGCTGACCTTCTTTTAACTAAAATGAAACCTGAGACAAGTGAGCAAAGGCCAGGAACATTGATGTGATCCAGACCCACTCATTTTAATTGGTCTGCACTTAGAAGGTCAGAGGGTCATTTTGTAAGATCAGAATATTCACATTTCCTGCTTTGTGAAGTTTTAGTGAAAGTGACTATGTGAAAAAGGACAGGATGTATGCAAAGTGGATCTGGCCAACCTGCACTTTCTGAAGGTTGCTGTAGATAGTGACAGTGCAGGTCTGCAGGTTCTTCAGAAAGCTTTTCTCTGTGTCCACGAGTTCCTGGATGGCCATTAACTGTCTCTGAGCGACCCTTTCTCTGGCTACTGTCTGTTCGGCCGCAGCTCTCTTCTCTCTCTCTGCCTCTGTCTCCTCTTCCTCCTCCTCCTCCTCCTCCTCTTCTTCTGCTTTTGCATCTTCAGTAGGTCCACCTACATATTCTGCCATTTCTGTAACTCTTCTCTGGCCTCTCACCTGCCCAGCCACTTCCTTCACCTCCTTGCACAGTTGTTCTGTTGTGTCCTCTCTCCTTAAGCCCTCTGTAAGTGATCCGTTGGTCCTGAGGGTTCGTTCCATGCTAAGGGCTACAAGAGTTCAAAACAGATCCAAAAGTGAAGTGTTAAATTTTACAATGACCACAGCTTAAGGCTCCAAGGAAATGAGAAGCAGAAGCAGGATTCACAACACAGCAAGAAAAAAAAACTAATTTACAATGACCTCGTACAATATCATCACTTTCTCCAAAAAACATTTTAGTTTTATTTCACCGTCACAGTCAACTTACAGAAGAAAACAGCACTCTTTTAATTTGAATGTATGTTAATGAAACAAGATTTCAAGCAATGTTGGACCATTTCATTTCTTGATATATATTTGATATATTTATCATGTTTTAAATAGTGTTTATGGAAAAAAAGAAAAATGTTGCAAGGTTTGGATTTGGCAGTAATATACAGTATAACGTTTATCCTGGCACACTAAGAAACTCAAAAGCAATTACATAATTAAAAGCAAAACATTTTAGGATGGAAGTGGATGGCATGGATGTCCTTTGGGGTGGAACACTGCTCATGGGAGGGTCTTTAGGAGCTCAAAAAGATGCTACACGTGCCAATCATTTACATTACAGATTGTATAACAGACTTACTAATATATATGTCAGAGAAAACATGACGTTAGAAAAGTGTCAGTATTAGTAAGGACTCCCGTTTTCATATTCCTGCTCGGTTGTCCCAGTGTGCCACAAAGAAAGAAGAAGACTTGTACTGTTCAGATCCCAGAATAAACTAGCCAAATGCACACAAACAGACAACAACTCAGGCTCAGCATGTTTGCAGCCTCTAAGCCTGGTTTAAAGTGGTTCAGTGCATTACACCAAGCTTTGGGACAAACCAGGCAGAACTTGACAAGTTAACAACCTGACTGATCGCATACAAGATAAATGAGAGTGCATCGTTACCTTCAGCAGCCCAGATAAATCAAAGCTAGGTCTCCGATCCCGAGTTGAGGGAAGGTGGTGCACTCCAGCAGGAAAAACCTGGCACACAAACACACAGACACACTCAGGCTGGCCTAACTTTCTCCACTGAGTCAGACTGCGGGGCCTCCTCGTGTGGCATGGGTGTGTGAATAGAGGGGGGGATGGGATAGGTCAGTGGCTCAGTGTATAAGGGGAAGGAGGGGCTGTTAGCAGCAGGGAATGGGATAAGGCCAGTGAGGACACACACACTGCTGAATAGGCTGATTGACTGCAACAGCCAGTGAAAAGGAAGCATTGCCTGCAGAGGAAGCCACCCATTGCTGTGGTCTAAACAAGACTAGCAGTAGGCTGTGCATGCAGAGCGACAGGATGCACACATGCTCACCATCAAAACAAACAATTGAGGGGAAAAAAGTCCCTTCCAGCCCATGCACTACAAAAAAGAGTCTAAAAGTCACCAGCATGTCTGAATCCTCCAGATCTTTTAACACACCTTTGGACTGGGGGCCCAAACACCAGTTGCAAGACGTGAGCTTTATTTACGTGACCGTCTGTCAGTGTGAACACACCACAACACAGTGCACAACAACTAAGTAGTTTCTCTACATTTTACCCATTCACCAAGTGCAACAGTGGGCAGCTGTTCATCCAGCACCCAGGGAGCAGTGCTGGGGATGGTACCATGCTCAAGGGTACCTCAGAGTAACCTGCTGGCCTGGGAGGTCAAGTTATTAACCAGCAGGCCAGCCATTTTACTCACAGACAACTGTGAAAGCATACAACACACTGGGGTTTAACTCATCCTTAACTTCACAAGCTCAGGGTGCATTTGGCTGATTCTCACACAAGCGCACAACATGCTCCCCATCTGGAACTGAGGACTGGCCCTTGGGACCAGTGTGGACGGAAGCATGCGTTCCAAAAACTGGAGATAACGATAACTGTTCCGCAGTTACTTCCATCGAGATAACAAGAGACAAAGGTACCAAGAACCAATAGCTGTGAGTCTTATTTTTCAGGAAGACGAACCCTAAAGTAAAAAGAAGTGTGACAAAGTGACGGAAGAATGAAGTTCCAGCTGAAATAAGGTTTCTGTCATTTGTTCACATCACAAAGCCACTGCTGTCAACAGTCGCATCTTTATGTTTAAAAAAAGTGTCAAAAACTAAACATCACACCAACCGAATGATGACACACTACAGAACACTATTTCCTATCTTCTGGACTGCAGGGTGTAAGCGGAGCCTGCTCTTTAAATCAGACCCACTGTGTACTCACCTCAGCCCTGAGGAAAGACAGAAGACAATCCCAAAGTCCCACAAGTTTACAAGCTCTCAAGGACACGTGTGGCTGCTCTTCGGAGCTGGAGATCACACACACACTCAGCATCACGCTTGGTCTACAGCAGTTGCTATGACTTCAGGAAACCGTGATACAGCTTTAACTAACATACCAACCCAAGGTGCGCCATGATCCTCACCTGCCCCACACTGCGCAGTCCGCCGGAGGAGGAGGAGGAGGAGGAGGAGGAGGAGGAGGAGAATGCTGTAGGAACGCCTGGCCTGTCAGGAACACATGCACAAGCTGTCAGTTCACTGTCAGTCCAGGTGTGGGCTGCACTGATTCCTCCACCTGCGACCTGACCAAAAGCACGTCTCCCTTCAGGTCCGCTCCATCACCTCCCAGCAGTTGAGTTTCAGTATAAATGTCGAAATGATGGCAGTTTAAAGCTTACGCGATCCCTCTGCCCATATGTCGCCCAAATAGGATTGCCTTAATCTTGTGTGAAACAGCGACATCGTGTGGTGGTCCGTGGAACTGCACGGAGGCGTGCTGCAGTCTCGGGGTGTTGATGTAAAATATCTGATGCGCCGAAATATGACGGCATATGAAGGCTACGAACATGTACATCCACGTGATATGAAGTCTTTTTATTGTCATTTCAACGATAAGCACAATACACAGTGAAAAAGCAGCGTATTCCTTCAGGACCTTGGTGCACAGATTACACAAGATTAAATAACAAAACTAAACTAACTAAACTAATTAAATAACAAAAAAGTGCAGGTAACAGTACAGAGTGCAAGGGACCCATCAGATCAAAGCAGACAAGACACGTTCAGTGTAGAGTTACTGTGCAAAAGTGTGCAAAATATGCAACAATAGCAGCAGTCAGAAGATATAATGTATTGATATTACTGCCACATTTATATAGAAATAAGGTAAATAGCTTGGTGTGGGGTGATAGATAGAAAAATAGAAATAGGAAACACAAAGAATCAGTCCTTGTTCAGAGGTCCGATGGATTTTGGGGAGAAACTCTTTCCTATTCTGGCAGAAAAGGCCCCGGAGCAACAGAACCTCTTGCCAGATGGCAGGAGAAACCAAAAGCCTTGACAATAGATATTGTTCAGAACTGCTTGGACTTGGGAGTATCTCTGTCCTGCTCCAACACAGAAAAAGGCATTTTCATCTGCTGACCTGGGAATCAGAGCAGGGAAAACTCCTAAATATGCAGAACGGGTTTTCTCCAAGACCTAGTGCCTCCAAAATGGCATTCTAGTTCATGAATAAGATGACCAAATATGTGTATCAGTTTGTGGTTTGGGATGCATTTACAGGAGAGACCAGCTGTAGTCCTGGGGGCAAGAGTCCAGAACTGATGGGTGATTTCCCTGATCAAACACACCTGATTCAACTCAGCTTTCCAATAGCAGGTTTGGTGGGAATGTTTGAGCAGGAAGGTCAGCAAACGTCGCTGAACTCCAGCGTGAGGCTCTCTCACTCAAAGAAGGGAAGAAACAGGAACAGTTAACATTTTAAAGAATGCGTAAGTGTGTAAAGTATTTGAAAGGATCCTGGTATTGTCCCAAGAAAAAAAAAAAAGTATTTTTACATGAATGACATTCAGCTGATGACTTGTAAAGATTTCATATTATATTATATCCTATTATTAGCAAAATACAGCAGTTTTTCCATCATGGAGAAGAATTATCATAAAAGTTCACATGAAACTTTTAATATGGTTCTCTATATATTAAAAAACTACTTTTGATTGTTATTATTGGTTATATTGAATAAACTAACACTATTGATGAGTGTAATGACCCCTTTTTCAAACAGAAGTAATATTTTTGGATGTGTGTCAGAGGGTTCCAAATCTGGTCCTGAAGAGCCCAGGTTGGTGGATCCCTGCTCCTCAAATACACCCACTAAGTCTGTCAATCAACAGGTGAGTTGAAAAAGGAGAGTTTGAGCAGGAAATCACAGAACTGTGCTGGAAACCGGCTCTCCTGGACCAGAGGACATCTTGATATATATCATGTATGCAAACCTTTGGGTGGCCCTGATTAAATATTACCATTCTGCCCATATCATTCACAAATACTGTTTATTTGCTGAATTTAACATACATCTAAATAGTGCAATAGTTATGGGCCCTTTTATAGAAAATGCCATTTTCAAGTTTGTCTTGAGGAGACATTTTTTTTCATGAAATTATAATGAATACACCCAAAGTGGTTTTTATTAACAAAAAAACTGTACTGTCTAAAATAGGTTCACATGCAAACATATTTATTCATATTTGCAGTGTATTTACAGAGAGTAAGGCATTCACAGCCAAATGCTAACTTTGAAGGCATTCGAAAAGAATTACATTTGGTAAAAAGTGCACATGCCATAAAGACAAGCCAAGGCATTGGTGTGGAAACAGAATCCCTACATGACTTGTTAAATAGCACCTCATATTTCAAGTTCATTGTTTTTAAGAGTTTAACTTCTTAGTCTGCATACGCACCTAACTCAGGAGCTTAATCCATGACACGATACTGCAAATATGCGTTTTGCTCCTTAGAGACAGAGATTGAGCCATTTAGTGGGAGTTGCAAAATGTAAAATCGTGGTTCTCCACACATTCTGTTTCCTGGCAATGTGATGCATTTCAACATAAGTCTTCCATGCGTGCTTGACTCTTGTCTCCAGTTTGCGTCTGTGGTTTCTGGGTTATTGATGTTGGAGAGGTAAATGGTGGGCCGTTCCTGTGGAAGCCATGCATTTTGACACGGCGAGAGAAGCTGTGGGCCCGTTGCACATCTCCGACAGCCTCGCTCTCACACACTATGGTGATGAATTAGAGCCCAACCTGCAAAACAAATGAGAGCACCAAGAAACAAGAGCCTGTCATTTTGCAGCCCACTGAAACCACAGCTGCAGGCATCTCCAGACGAGGCTGGCTTGTTAAAAAGCTGTTGTCCTTATTTTAAAATCAACATGTGTTTTCATGCTTTCAAAAGAAAATAATAATCAAATGGACTATGGTATATAATCATAATAATACGTTCCAGACCAAGAAACAGGCCTGTTGGAGGCCTTTGAAATAAACATATGGTTATCATCTTTAACTCAGCCTTGCATTCACTTTTTTTTTTTTTTTTACTTCTATTGAACAGCAATATCTCTTTGGGAGTTTACATTATGATATACCAACCTACAAATCGATTCAGAGATTTAATTTCTACTATATGCGCGCATTATGAACTGCTCAGTGTTGCACGGGAGCATTGGCCTCGCCAGAGAGAGTACAGAGTGTGTGTGTCTGTGTGTGTGTGTGTGTGTGTGTGTGTGCACATTTAGACATGCAGTAATGCTTTAAGTGGGATTTGCAAAACAAGTGGCCCTGACATCTTTTTAACAACTAACACAGGAGCACAAAATCCTCATCCTGGATTTCTGTCACCTTAGACAGTTCCGATCCAACACTCTTGGCAGATGTTCCATTTGTTACTGGGATCAGGTGTGTTAGATTAGACAGATGCTAAACTCTGCATCTGGATATGCCTGACTCTGAGGAGTACCTTTACACATTTTTTTTTTTTTTTAATGATATATTATTTAAAGAGGTAGGATATATCCGACAGCTTGTGAGCAATCAGTTCTTGAAGTTGATGCGCTGCAAGCAGGGAAATAGGTATGCAGATCTAAGCAAGTCCAATAAGGGCTAAATTGTGAGGTTTAGACAAGAGGTTCAGAGGATCTCTAAAACAGCAGGTCTTGATGAGCGTTTCTGGTGTGCAGTGGTCACTAACTCAAGGAAGGACAGCCAGTGATCTGGTGACAGGGTCGGGGAGTCTGAGACTCACTGATGAGTGTGAGGTGTGAAGGATAGCCCATCTGCTCTGATCCCTCAGAAGAAACTGTGTAGCACAAATGGCTGAAATGTCAACGCTGGCTCTGATAGAGAGCTGTCACAGTGCACCACAGCTCGCTGTGTAAGGGGCTTCGTGGCCACAGACCTGTCAGGGTGCCCATGCTGACACCTGTCTACTGCTGAAAGCACCTGATAGGGTGCAGGAGCACCAAAACTGGACCATTAGTCAGATACCACAGCACACCTGCAGAGGTCTTGTGGCATCCATGGCTTAATAGGTCAGAGCTGCTGTGGCAGCATGAGGTCTAGAAAATAATTTCAGTGCAGATATGAAGACCAGACAGTTTCCAGTCTGATTCCTGGGATTCCCATACTGGCCATATTTTCTGTACTGAACACAGATGATCCTGCACATGAAGAGCTTGTTAATTGGGCAAGACGAGGGAAAGCCCAAAAATGCGAACAATCCCAAAGAACAGCAGATCTAAAGCGGGACTTCTCTGAGAACTGAAAGAAAGATCTTCTTTAGAAGTCCCCACTGTTTTTTAGGATTGATGAATAAAGCGAGGAAGGTTCAGTGATCATTACAGCTACACGACACTTGGCCACCAGAGGGCAGTGCAGGCAAGCGAAAGCAGCTCCAGTCAACTCGAGGAGACATCACTTACTTCATCAGCTCGCTTGGCTGCAGTGATCAGCCAGGAACATGGCTGAGAACGGCCCATTGATTTTCATACACTGTGACAGGCCCAGACTGGAACTCATTCTGCCCTTTTTTGAGGAATATTTCTGTTTCTGTGTGAGAGTAGGCCAGGTCCAGAACTGAATCTGAAGCTGAAAATGAACCTGGACTGCAGAGCTGCTTTCATCTCTCTCTCTCTCTCTCTCTCTCTCTCTCTCTCTCTCTCTCTCTCTCTCTCTCCTGTCTCTCTCTCTCTCTCTCTCTCTCTCTCTCCCTGTTATATTATTGTATTATTATTATATATTATATATAATGTTGATTTGATTTAGATTTCTCTTTTGTTCATTCACTGCATTTTGTTGATTGATGAAAATAAATGATTAAAACTTCCGTTTCTGAAAGCATTCTTTTTACAGCATTTTCACACCTGCCTAAAGCTTTTGCACAGTGCTGTATATATATTAAATAAGTATATAGAACTTATGTGCTGCATTCTGATAAAATAAAAACTGGCCCAGTGTTTTAGCGACATCAGGACATCAGTCCATAAACTACTCTCAAAGGTGTCTGTGCCCGGTTTTCTTGGGGTGACAGAGCACCAGCCGCCTGGGTCGATCTGCTCCTCTTTCAGGCTGCTGGTCTTTCAGGCTGCAGGTCTACAGGGCTGCTGGTCTTTCAGGCTGCAGGTCTACAGGGCTGCTGGTCTTTCAGGCTGCGGGTCTTTCAGGCTGCAGGTCTACAGGGCTGCTGGTCTTTCAGGCTGCAGGTCTACAGGGCTGCTGGTCTTTCAGGCTGCAGGTCTACAGGGCTGCTGGTCTACAGGGCTGCTGGTCTTTCAGGCTGCAGGTCTACAGGGCTGCTGGTCTTTCAGGCTGCAGGTCTGCAGGGCTGCTGGTCTTTCAGGCTGCAGGTCTACAGGGCTGCAGGTCTTCAGGGCTGCTGGTCATTCAGGCTGCAGGTCTACAGGGCTGCTGGTCTTTCAGGCTGCAGGTCTACAGGGCTGCTGGTCTACAGGGCTGCTGGTCTGCAGGGCTGCTGGTCTTTCAGGCTGCAGGTCTACAGGGCTGCTGGTCTTTCAGGCTGCAGGTCTACAGGGCTGCTGGTCTTTCAGGCTGCTGGTCTTTCAGGCTGCAGGTCTACAGGGCTGCTGGTCTTTCAGGCTACAGGTCTACAGGGCTGCTGGTCTTTCAGGCTGCAGGTCTGCAGGGCTGCTGGTCTTTCAGGCTGCAGGTCTGCAGGGCTGCTGTCCTCAGGCCCAGGTCACAGGGCTGCTGGTCTTTCCAGGCTGCAGGTCTACAGGGCTGCTGGTGCTTTCCAGGCTGCAGGTCTGCAGGGCTGCTGGTCTTTCAGGCTGCAGGGTCTTCAAGGCTGCTGGTCTTTCAGGCTGCAGGTCTACAGAGCTGCTGGTCTTTCAGGCTGCAGGTCTGGGCTACTGGTCTTTGGGCTGCAGGTCTGCAGGGCTGCTGGTCTTTCAGGCTGCAGGTCTCAGGGCTGCTGGTCTTTCAGGCTGCAGGTCTGCAGGGCTGCTGGTCTTTCAGGCTGCAGGTCTGCAGGGCTGCTGGTCTTTCAGGCTGTAGATCTAATGGTATTTAGGTCTATCTGGTGTTTATTGCTGTACGTCTGTCTGGTGCCAAGCTGGGAAAATAGTGTGAGTAAACGGTGAGCTCAAGGCTAGGGGTGGCCATCCTGCCTGATGGGGTTGTGTGGGAGCAGACTGGGTGTGTTCCTCCTCTTCACCAAGACATGCTCCACATGCAGCTCCATCTCTACCTAGGCAGGCATGGATGAAATGAAAAACACACAGAAAGAGATAAAGAAGTGAAGCGTGTATCCTCGGTCTCCACGCCTGATCTCTTTACCCGAGAGACGGAATCAGTGTGGAAATCTGTTCCTGATAAGGAGCCTGTGGGAATCAATGAGTGAAAGAGGACAAACAAGTGGCAAAACGATTCGGGGAGGTAAAAGAAATAAACTCTAGAGTTCAACTTCATTTGCTTCATGTTAGGTGTTGTTCGATAGAACGTCACTATATCACATCGCCTTGTTGGGTTTGACAGATGATTTTGTATCCTTTGTATGCTTTATGATGTTTTCTTACTACAATACCCAGAATGCATTACCCTGAACACTTCTTTAACACTTCTCAGTTTTATTAACTAGGTGGGGCCTAAGGATTCTTCTCGGTATAGTGTGGGTTGCTGTCTTAGTTAAGCAATATCCCCGAAGAAAGAAATTGCTCATGGCTGAATTTATTTGCTTGACAAGCTTCAGAGTACAATCAGAGATGACAACAAGGGAGATTCTTCACAATTATATTTGAATATAAAATTTGGTTTTGTCAATTTTCCCCCATTTTACCACTTAACACCCTCTAGCTAGGTCTCTTGCACATTGCTCTAAGTTGAAGGTCAACTCATGCTTCCTCTGTGATACCAGCCTATCTTTCACATCTGCTTCTCACAACACAGACAGCTGAGCGCAACACTTGGAGGAAGGTATTTACTGCTCAACTCTATCAGCTAACAGATGCCTGTGATTAGCTAGAGCTGTGCTGATTGATATAAGTAGGGTCCAGCAAAGTCTCCTGACACCTGGCAATCACCTGCTGTGCTGCATGAGGGAAAAAAAACACAAAAAAACATTAAAAAGGTAGAGTGTAGAGTCACCAGAACATGGATTCATGATTTAGACAGTTTTGCTTAGACCGTTTTTCATCAACCCTGCCCCTGAACATTTACTTTCCTGCACACTTCTTCTCCAACCCAAACATTCTTTTTGATCCATCAAATTATACTCTTCAGAAGTCCTTGAACAGCTGAATGTGGTTGCGTGTTTAGTCTGTTAAGGGCCGCGAGGAGCTGTCCTGCTGGTAACCAAGAACAAGAGGGAAAAGGGAAAATGTCTTATTGACATATGTAACTACTTTTTTTACCATATAGTTATGATTTAGTATGAAATATGTCTATGAAACTGACTGGAAAAAAAAAATTAATGCCAGTTTATGACTCATACTTACAACAAGCATCTGCAGCAGAGATCTGTGTTTGTGCTGCTGCCAGGTGCCCTGTTGATTCACAGGTCTCGGTCAGCTTCAGCGCATTATTTCAATAATGCACAAAATACTGTCTGAGCATGTGGGAGAAAATAGCCTTGACCAGTCAAGTTGACATAAATAACGGTTCAACAGACTTAGACTTGGGTTCGGAGAGTATATGTAATTATAAGCTACAATATTTGTGCTATATTGGTCTACGATATTTTCACTAAATTGGAAGTTTATTACTTTTATTTGTATTTCAGCTTTCTATCAGGCCTGTGGATAGACATCTGTAATTTTGACATGTCATTTATCTTATTTTGGAGACTCAATATATTTAATGTTTGCTAAATGCTGGGCTTTTGAACAGGTTGGTTGTAATCATCTTCAGTTGGTGTGCTGTTTAACTCTAGGCCGACGTGCTCAAAGCCAGAAATAAGCACGACAGGTTATGATATCAAGATCATTCATTTAATGGTAGTAGATTTTGGATGGCAAAAAGCATCAGTGTTGCATTATATAGGAATACTACCAAAAACTATGTGAAAAAAGCAGTCCAGTATAAGACTGGGACACTGTGTTATGGTGATGAATAGCAGAACTGCCCTCCCAGCTGACAAAACCCCTTCATACCATTGTGAATTAGGTGTGCTGACATTGAGATGGAGGTGAAACATGACAACTGACTTAGAAAGTTATCACTTGAAAATAGACCTGCTTCGAAAAAAGGACAGCTCTATCAAAGCTGACCTATATTACATATAACAGGAATTGTTACTGGTCAGTAAAATATCTATTCAAACTTAGCCAGAAGCAGAAAAAGTTCATTATATATTTGGGATGATGTGCCTAGGAGCCCATTAATTCTGGATGCGACCGCACTGATCAGCTGCTAATCCTGGAAAATAGTGGCTCACATTTGCGTAGCTGTTCTTCTGATTTATTAGTCGTTTTGGAGAAATCACTTCTGAATGATGGTGGTCAGCACTCAAGGGGAAAAAGAGCCAGTCATGGGACGTTTGAAGCCAAAGGGGATCAAATCCCCCCTTGCTTGCTTGCCAAGGGGGTTTGCTTATATATGGCAAGTCACACATTTATTACCTTTACTAATTGTAAGATGAATGTTCAGTACAGCAATTAGTTTCTGAGTCCAGATTTCACTTAAAGGGAAATGTGACTTTATATGTTATTATACCACAGCTTGGCAGCTGTAATGAATATGCCGCTCCTAATCTTAACTCTCATATACAGTATATGAGCTGGCCTTAAAACCAGAAAAAGGAAATTGACAAAAAATGCAAATGAAAGAAAAGGAAATTTGAACATCATGGATGAACGATATAAATGTTTTAACCAGTCCTGTGTACTGTAGGAATAAAGTGTGTCTGCTTTTATTTCAGCCTCGTAAACAGCTAAATTGAAAATAAATTGAAGCTGTTCGGATGGTGTTTAAAGGCTGGACGGGCGGTTACTACACTGCATATTCATTGGTGGACCAAATAACCATGCTGGAGTGTTGGGCAAGCTTGTGCGAATGAGGCCGGCCGTTTATGAAAGAATTCAGTCATTTCTGCTGTGGTTTGGGCCCCGCTCGTATTTTACAGGATTTTTAGGGCACAAATAATCGAAAACGGCTGCGTTTCGCCCCCCCCCCTCAGAAACCCAGAGTTGTGAGCGCTGGAGACATTTCTCAGAGGGCAGGGATCTGACCTTAGCCACCCTGACAACTGTGCTGTGAAAATGAGCTGAGAGTAGGTTTGCTGAAAGCGGGTTGTCCTCTTCTGTTCCCACAATGCATCTGGAGCCTCGCTTGCTAAATCCAGGTACCCTCAGAGGTTTTAGTCCTGTGAGTCTTGAGAGGCTTGTTAAGAGAGAGGGAGACGTTTAACGTGGGCTGGGGAAATAAAGCTGTATCAAAATGTAATGGGCCAAGTTGTAAAAGTATTAAATAGTACATGTTTTAGCCAGGGGGTACCTTGGCCGACCCTAGAATGAGTGCGTGCGGCGTTTGCTCTTAACCGTTTCAACGAGCAGTCGGGCCGGCTGTAATCACAAACGTGTGGGTTTCATAGTCCTTGACGAAATACTGTGCCACATGTAGCCCTCACTTTCTGTCTGACCCTGCTCCAGTGTTATACAAAGTGTCTACGTATGAAGTAATGCAGCAGAGCAGGATTGATTTGTCTCATAAGGGTGGCTCTCGTTGTGGTACTGTGTCAAGTCTATGATAAACACGATGATGTATACGCATACGTAAGCTCATGCAGCCCTATTTTTAGGTGTAACTGGACCAGATTCAAAAATGTCCCATTCTTCTGAACAAGATTCCTCCAGCGCCCCCCTGCTGAGAGTGGTGATGACTACATGCACATCCTAATGGTGTGTGGACAGAGCAGTGATAACTCACACTTGACAGAACTAAAGTCACTCCTTTTACTGGTAGTCCAGCTAAAAACAAACATATATGGGTTTCATCTTGCTCCTTATGTAGCTGATCAGCCAAGACAGGTCTTTATGAAAACGTATTTCTCACTGAATGGATTTGCACAAGAATGATATAACTGGGCTTTTTCTACATCGTCCTGCAGAAAGTAAAAGGACTGAAATAACTGATCTGAATGGGACTAAGATCACAGAGAAATGTTGTTAAAAACTTGCATGAAAAACCAATCCTGTCTGAATGGCACTTTATCTTAGCAATAGTTCTCCCAAAGGTGAGTTTGTTTACTTCCAAAGGTAACGGCAGTAATTTTGCTGTGCTATTCAGTTGCTGCCCAAATTTGGCAGCTTTAGGATTCATTTGGCCCATAAATGAAATTAGGAACTAAACGGTTGCTTGGTAAAAATAAACTGAAGGTACTTCTTTGTACTTTTTATCATTTATTTTGTTTAGTTTCCTTCCAAATGAGTCATTTCCACATCTCATCCTCTAGTTAGGTTAGGTTAGACAGCAGTGGGCCACCTCTCCTGAATATTTGGGGGCTCCTAGACCAACTAGTTCAGAGGACTCCCAGCCACAGGTGAGACTTACTCAGACTTTGTGAATTCTCCTGAGCAAAGCCATCAAGTTATCGAGCCTTATGTATGGTCGATAACTTGTTTGGATTGTGACGCTTGAGTATTGACCTGACTTCGATTTTGGGTTTTTCAGTGCATGTCTGTTTGCCTCATTTTGACCCTTTTCTGTTTGACCACTATGATTCAGCTTTCCTCATAAAAACTCCATCCTGTCTCTCTCTTTACAACTTTTACAGAAATGGAGCAGGATCCCAAAATAGCTTTGACATCGTTAATGAATTTTAAAATTCCAAAACATTCCTTGAGTAGAGATCAAAATCAGACATTTAATGTATCTAATTGCCCACAGACCACCAGTGTCTGCAGAAGAAAAAGCCGTTTGCACGCACAGCTCTGAAATTATGTCCAATCGATTCATGTTCCAAATCAAAAACATTTGTTTAGCTTCATGGTAAAATAATAACCCTGTTTGTTTTGTACGTTTTATTCTTTAAGCTGAGCTTTAAATTCTCCATTTCATACACAAAAAGAAACACAATGTGTGAATATATGGTCCCCCCAAATGAACTGAAACAGCAAGACCAATTGATTGCTTCTGTCACCAGTGTCTACAGCACTGCCCCTGCTTTTTGCCTTTTTCTTAAGACGCATATTATTTCAACCTGCTCTACCATCACCAGGTTTTCTTTTGTTAGAATCTTTAAAATCTGCCCTCTAGTGGATGAATGGCCAATGCAAATGATGTATGGACGTACGAGGGGAGTGACCATTGTTTGCAATGGATGCAGTTATTAACGCACGTAAATGAATACCAAAGAAAATGAATTGTGTCGACTGCATTTCACCATGCAAGCCCCACACAAAGTCTCAATCCCAGGAACCTCAGATCTTCAGACATTTTCCTCATGGCCACATATACAATATACCCATAACAGAAGCACGAGGGCTAATACTTTCTCAGAACACTGAGGTAACTTAGATTGACCAGCGCTGTTTATAAATTTTATTATTTTTATTATTATTTTGTGCATTTAAACTCACGCCAGAGTGAATGACCTCATTCCCAAATGACTTCTTGTCTTCTTGCTGCAGTCTGAGCACGCTAAGGCCATGCCAGCACGTCCTGGAACACTTCTGCTTCTCACACTCGTAAAGATTATGTTTACCAAAACACTCCTCTAAAGCAAGTGTACAGTTCATTAATTATAAGCACACAGAGGCCAACCACATCAGTATTCCCATGCTAAGCACATGTGTATAAATGGAAAAAGGAGAAAATAAATACACTTCTAAATCCGTTCCAAGTGTAGCGGGGTCAAACTGCAAGGCCCTGCCAGTGTTTTGTGTGCAGTGGTTGGAGCAAAAGCAGTGGAGAGGCTGCTTGAAGATTTATTGCTGTGCCCCTGTCTAGTCACACCCATCCAGTTGGTAGAATGGATAAATACATGCTACTTTTATGGAAGAAAAATTCAAAGAAAAACACAATAACCACTTCTGCGTTTCAAAATGCCAAAAGCTGGCCAGCATTATTAGAATTAGAAAAGCCATTTGTCAGAATATGTTTGTTTTCTGTCATTCCGCACCATGAAAACAGGAAGAAATAGGGTTTTGATTTGCAATCACTCTTTTCTTCCCTTATTTCCTCTTGTGAAAAGGTTACAAGCAACATTGGTTTTGCCTTAATCATCTGTCATAATCCATATGCATCAGAGTTAAATGTGAATTATTTCTTAGCTGTGAGTACAGCCTCGTTTCGGATGCATTCCACAGACATGGCGTAGCCATGCCTTATAGGCAATTACTTTTTAGCATGCTTTATTATTGTAAAAGCTCAGCTGCTGATTTAAAGCACCTTCATTTTAAAGATACTTTTGCGCTCCCTTACGTGAGATTGTTTTCCTTATGTTCTTTATCTTTTATAGGGCAATTTAAGTAAAGAGCATTACCCTGCAGGGTGTTAAACTTAGTTTCTTACCTGGAATTAAAACTAATAAAGCTCTGCTAGCCGCAATAACTGAGGCATTTGCATCTCAGTCAATGGAGAGCATAAAAACATCCCATCGGCCAGGTTAGAGCCAGCCTGTTTATCATATATGCATTTTTCCTAAGGGAAAAAAAAAGTGATGCAACAAAGGGCTCCAAGACACCCTCGGCTCTGCTGATGCTGCATGCAAAAGCTGAATGTTCGTACAGAGAAGAAAAAGGCATTTGTGTGCACAGAAATTATGCACTAAACTTTCAGTTCATATGCATATGCAAAAACATTTGCATTTGGTTTAATTGATAACAAAACAACAAATACTGTTTGTTTGAAACTTTTTTTCATATTTTATACAGAATACCAATTCAGCTTCAAACGGTTATATTTCTAACTTTCATACACATAACACAAACAAACATGTAGTGTTTATACATTCCCCTCCAAAAGAATTGGGAAAGCAATGCCAATGAGTTTGTTTAGCTATGCACAGATGAATATGACATCAGAGATCAAGAGATTGTATTTATTTATAATTAGTATGTATATATATGTGAAATTACATAGAACCTCGTATCCTTTGTTTCTCATCAAAAATCAACAAAAGTATTGGAACAGGAGAGGCTGATAGGTTGTTACACAGGTGTTTCCTGTTAGAATGATTGCTTAAACTGTTGGTAGCTCTTGACATCAATCAGTAGATACTTTGGTTTTCACCTATGAAGATTGCATTTGTTGTCAAATGTTGGGCATAGCCAGTACTAGCAGCGGTGGGCTAGTGGTTAGGGAGTCAACCCCAGGATCAGAGGTTTGTGGGTTCGAATCCCAGACCAGTAATTTGCCCTGAGGTACCCTTGAGCAAGGTACTGTCCCTGTCACTGACCTTGAGATATGGACTGAAAAAACAAATTTAAGTCTTTACCAAAGAGATGGAAAGGCCAGAGTGTGAGGAAAGAAAGGATATGTTAATAATTAATAACATAAAATTAATCTGTGAAGCACATTGGCGGTAGTTTCATTGCTTGGACTTGCATGGCTGTTTCTAGAACAGGCTCAGTAAACTTTATTGATGATGTAATTCAAAATAGCAGCAAAACGAATCACAAACAATTTACAGAGACACAGATCCAAACTAATCAGGAGGAACTTTACCACAACAAACTGTCCACTGCCAAGTTTATAAAACTTAAATGGGGGAAAAAGGAAACGTTTTTAAGTGGCCAAGACAACCACCAGATCTTCTGAAGAGGAAACTGAAGAGAGAAACTTCCAGAACTAACAACAACTGAACGATGCTCCAGAATAAAGCCTGGAAAATCAAAACCAAAGAAGAAACCAACAATTTGATGAAGACTGTGGATTGCAAGCTTGATCCAGTTATTGCAAACAAGGGATATGCAGCTAAATATTAAGCATCATTTACTTTAAATGACTCTTAAACTCTCTTTTCCAATGCTTTTCAGCACCCATTTCTTTACTGCTTCATGACAAAAGTTAGAGTCTGGTATGATTCAATGATTCATATGTAACTGTGTGGCTTAACAAAGCAAAAAATGCCCTGAGACTGTTCAGGAAAAGGGACTGGCCTTAAATTGAGAGCAAAATCTTTGTCCTTCAAGAAGCCTGGAGAACTGTTCCTCTTATTCCTCGTTCCTCTTACATTATGGAGTCTCAAAATCTGGCTCCTTGTAGGCCAAGTATGGAGAAATAAGGGGTGGCTCAAGACCACTTAGCACAGAAGTTCCACTAATATGGAAGTGTATCACAAACTGAGTGAGACTAACAAGCCACTATCGTGTTTGTATCACTGCTTGCTGAGAAAGATGCACCTTTCAGCAACTGCCTTCTTACTGGTGGTTCTCTGAATGATGCAGGGGAACAGATTAAAGATTGTGGTTGTAAACTACAAACTGCACTAAGAGAGGAGCTGATAAAATGCACAGTTAGGTGATACACAATATATAATAAAGTGTCTTATAAGTATAGTATTAAACACCATAAGGGTGGACATATGCTGACTGGAATACGTTTATTACGCACACCTGCCACAAAGGGTGCACTCTACAGGTATAGGGAGCTGTTACTGTAACCCTGTTGGTGCACCATTCTCAGCATCGGAGTGACACAAAGAAAAAAATGTTGTACACAAAGTTGAGTTGTGTCTTTTCTTAGTGGAGGTGAACTATCATCTTTGTCGCTGACGTTCTGGTGCTTTCGTTCTTCTCCTCCTCCTCTTCTTTTGCCTGGCAAAATGGTCCAGTTCCCCCTCACTGAACTCCACAGAGCATAGCAAGGCAATTCCACCACTAGAAAATCCACACTCTCCCCTATTCTCTCTCTCTCTCTGTTGTGGGCAGATGCTCAGCACTGATATACAGCATCTTGTTGAAAGGGCTGCTTCTGTTCCACGACACCTCCAACAAAAAACTTCTTTCCTCTGCTGGTGATTGTTGCTAAGTAGCGGGCAAGGTAAACATCCTTGGTGGCGTTGGTGGGCAGAGCAGCTGACAGCAGTGTGTGCGACACTGATGAAGGAGATTCACACAGAGGGGGAGATAAGAACAGGGAGAGCCCTCTGTCCCGCTGATAAGAGGCCCAGCTCTCTGTTTGCAGTCGTTGCCATATCCTGGCCTCTTTGATGCACTCAGGACGCTGATTTATGTTCGCTCCTCTAAAGTCATTCATCCCTTGTCACCCAGCCAGTGCTGTTTACCCCGTTGCTATTGCTGTTGTTGTTGCTGTTGTCTTGGATTTTAAAGGCTCTATGATGTGAATGAATAGGAACTTTTATAAGATTACAAGTGCCAACATGCAGTGTCTCAGCTTTCTGGCGCTGGATCCAGGCTGTGCGATTAGAGGTGTGATGGCTACACTTCTCCTTATAAAGTCAAAATTTAGAGATTCAGAACTGAGTCATATAGTCTTCATAAGCTGTAAATAAGTTGAAAATAAGCCTTGACAAGCCGCCTTCCCTCACTCATTTTCCACTTTATCAGCTTCATTGACCATACCGACAGACTTTTTGTCTCTGCATCATTTTGTTAGGCCCTTCATTACTCTTCATCAATGGTCACTGCCAACATGAGGGACCACCAGTAAGCAGACTAATCAGGCTGAGGAAAACAACGTTAATATGTAGTGCTAGGAGGCTATGATAAAAATCATTGTTGCAATATCTCATTTATCCATGTATTCCCAGGATATGTACTATTCATTTAATATTTATGGCATTTATGTAACTTAAATGCACTTTATTTACTGTTTTGGACTAATTATCACTCTCACGCACTCTCAACGTGTATACATATTTATGACAATAATAAAAAAAAAACTCCCCTTACTTATTACAGCTACTTCAGTCGTCCTATAGCAGGTCAGCTGACACCACTGCCTGCTTCATTAAGGCATCCTGAAGTAAGTGCCATACTTTAACATCGTCGTTTTAAACGTGTTTCTAATCACATGCATGTTGTGCAGATGTATGCTGACATTCATTTTTCTTCTAAACGAATTGGCCATCCGTTTGTTCTGATTCCTTATCAGTCTGAACTTTCCTATGAATCTTTTCAAGAAAAACACAACTCCTTCTCTCCCTCATGTTAGATATTTTCCAGACAGCCTCACTGCGCTCTGTGCTAAAACCCTCCACCCCACCCTCGCATCTACAGCTGCCAGCTGCAATCTTCTAGGATCAGGTAATTCACGATGGTTTACACCCAATGATAATAAAAGGAGCACCCAAACCCAAAGCCCTGAAGGAACGTTCAGATCACAGATTCTCCTGCCATTTGTGGTCTTCATCCACTGCCTTATCGGTGTGTACATTAAACATATAACTGTCTGGAAGATTATATTTTGCAGAATAACAAACTATTTAGTATTTTACTAATACCTTCTGTCATTGCAGAGTTACTTTTTCCCTGCCTGGCTAGATCATCTGACTTTGGAGTTTATGGCACCAGTAATGAGGGAAGGTCCTGTAAAAGCTGCACTATTAAACCATTGTTAATTGACATGTTCACAGAGTGTATTATAATGACATTAGGACATGTTGTAAATTTATATGGATAATACAAGCAGTATGGTTTTAAACCATATGATGTAACAATTTTATTAATTTATTTTTAGATTCTTAGGTTTTGGTAAATGTTTCCAAATTCCAAAAGATTTTTATAGGATTTTCCTGATATGATGGATTATTAAATGGAGTTTCTTCTTTTTCATTTAAATTCAACTAAATGCTCCTCTGTGACTAGACATTTCCATACAAAGACACTGCTGCCAATACAAGCCCAGAATATTATTCCTATTATTATTATTTTTTTTTTTTTTATCAATTGTGGTTTGTCTGTTCATATTTTCCACACTATAAATTGAAACTAGGTTGGGTTGCTGTAATATATTTGACTCTATTTGCAAATATTATGACAAGAATGTAATTTTCTCACCTTTTCATGCTAAGAATGTATTAAATATTTCCCCCATGCAATGATAAGCAGTTTGTTTAAGCTGCATATTTGATAACATGCCAATTTTTTCTTACGTTCGTTCCCCCCAAAAATACCGCAATTATTTTTCTCCGTCTGGAATTTGAATCGTTAATCAATCCTGGCCTGCAGCTGCTGTCTCTAAGAAACCCTCTGCAAAGGGAGGCTGCAATGCTTCAAGTCTTTCAAACTTCTGAAACATTATTGGTCAGTCTGAAGAAAGGGCTAAAGGTTTCAGTGGCCTGAATTCCACAAAGTCTTTTGTGGTGACTGTAAGATTGGGAACATAGCAATTTCCCAGCTTGACAGTTAAAAGTTGCATTGTTTAGTAATTGCTCATATTGACAAATGAAGCTGATTAGTAATGAGAAAACCACATGTACTGTGAAAGCATTAGACGCCTATCAGGTTCTGATTGCATCTAAATTGACATAAATCCGGATATTATCATTTGTTAATCTGACAGATGTGACATTGAAAATAGTTCTCTGTAAGAATTCTCCCTAAAAACATTGAATCTTTGCCCCAACCTTGCTAGGACAAGAATTTCTGACGCGCAATTTGAACACGATTCACTCCGATTGATTTATAATGTAAATGTGGCAGGTAATAACATGAGTTATAAATCAAGTCCACATTTTATATGGGAGTGTCAGAATTACGTGCAACCAAAACAGCTTTGTCAACTTGAGCGTCTCAATAAACTGAGGCTTCATTCCAAAATGGTGAGAGAGATTGATGGCTATGCTGGAGATGGGATGGGGGAGTGTGACAGGTTTTTGGAATACTCCAGATTACTGGGCTGCTGGGAAGGGCCTGAGGAAACACATTGTGCACCAAGTGCCAGACTCCGTGGCCTGTAAAACTGCTGACCTGGTCAACTTTTTCCAAGCCATACTGGGTAAGGAGTGGCAGGGGGGCGGGGGGAGGTGACATCCTGGCCCCAACATGTCCCATGTGCATCTCAGTGCAGACCCAGCCACTGTTTGCATAGGCCTTTTATCTGCTCTTCACTTCTGCTCATTGTAGTTTGAGGGAAGCTGTTTCAGTAATCTTAGACAGGGCCAAACTGTCTTAAAAAAGCAACAGCGTGGCAGATAACAAGCATCTGGACAACTTATACAAATAATGGTTGGGCCAACAAACCTGTTCTGGGCAAAACAGTCTTTGAAGGAATATTGTTTAAAGGGATACTGTAATATACTGGAATACTGTTTAAATGAATATATGCACGAAGATGCAAAATGATCTACCAATGCATCTTGTGACGTGCACAATCTCATCTGCATTTGCCAATGTCTTGTCTATATTTCTGAGGATTAGTCTTAGTCTATGTCTATGCATGGTTAATTGCAAACAATACACTAGAGTAATGTTGTGGGGTTGTGGGTTTGAACCTGGCTCTTTCCTTTTTCCAGCATCAGCACCATTAGACCCCCCGAGCAAGGCTCTTAAGTCCAACTAGCTTAACTTGACTTTCATTAAGCACTGCACATCACTGCAGATGAGTGTGATGAATGCTGTAAATGTAATACTCTATCCAGCCACCAGTGAAGTGTTCATTGACACCACAAGGGGACAGTATAAACTGTTATAGCTGGACAAAAATGATATTTGCACCTAACATAACAACGTGATATCAGAGCTTCATTATCTGGAGGTTAGGCCTACTCCCAATCTGTGCAACAACATGGAACCTTACATTCATAATGTTCTGTCAGATTATGCCTTGTGGTGTTAGTGAGGATCTTTGTTCTACATGGTAAAGTGCTGAGATCTTCTTTCTTTGCTATGGACATTTCATAAACAAACACACACACATATGGATCCTCTCACAGTCCCATGGTCACAGGCGAAGTAACAAAGAAAGTGAAGCCTCATCTCTAGCATCACAGCCCAGTAGAGGGGCTGATTTTGGGTTTGTTCCAAATCTCAGTACAGGGTCATACAATCTAGCGCTTCACTGAGGAAGAAACTTTGCAGGTTTATATAAAGTCTGATCCTGGGGCTTTGCCTTGTTTAACTCCTCGATCACAGATGTGCTCCTGCTTATCATTGTGATCTTTCCTCGACTCCATACGCCACACATTAGTCTACATGAAGAAACGCAATGGGAATGTAGGAAAGTGACACAGTTTATATTGGACCGCTCTGGAAATGAGAGAAGCTGGACGTGCCTGGGGGCAGCTTACTCATGGACAGGAGATTTAGCACTGAGACAAATAAACACTGTTTACCAAATAGTGTTTTTGATCCAATGATATTTGGCGGATCCAAAAATGACAAAATCATGTCAGCTACTCTTTAAGTGAATTTATAGCGATGGCTTGCATTGCGAGTCATGCTGTATCATTATGTGGTTAGTGGTTAGGTTTATGCCCTCCAGGCAGCTGCGCCAGCCCCATTCTGTTTAAACAAAGCCTGATTTTCTCAGAGGCTGCGGCCCTCGACCTGCCTGTTCACGCAGGCCGGAGCTATGAGAGGCAGACGTCCAGGGAAGTTTAAACTGTTTAAACAATGGTATTGTGTCTCAATGAGACGGCCACAACATGAGCCAACACTTCTCTACGGCCATTCATCTTAAACATGACCGGCTCAGGCCCTCATGATTATGATCACAATTTGAAGCATTTTTTCTCTGAACGTACACTTCTTTCTTACAGAGCTAAACAGTGCAACAGAAGGTCTAATTCTTACAATTTATTTATTTATATTATTATTATAATTTTTAGGCTTTTTATTTTTTATTTTTGATGAACTGATGAAAAGTGTATTTTTTATTTAATAAAAAAATTATATTAATAGATTCTATTCAGTAAATTCTCAAGTGTGTATACTATACATTATTTGTATATTACTATTGTATAATTGTATAATATTACTATTATTATTAGTAGTATAACTATTTTTAACAAAACATTTGAAAGCAGCCATGAGCAAAGGTTTGAAAAAAATATATATATACATATATATATATATATATATATATATATTTTTTTTTTTTTTTTTTTTTCCAAACCTTTGCTCGTGGCTGCTTTCAAATGTTTTGTTAAAAATAGTAAGCAGCACAAACAAAGTACTGATGACATAAATAATGTATAGTATACGCACTTTTGCCTTACACAACATTTATAACCAAGATGGAAGTTCTCCTAATATAAATGTCTGTGACGTGTTGTGATCTAAACTGTTAAAGCAGAACAGCACTGTCAACACTGCGATTCTGTCATCTCCTCTCTTCTTCCTCTCTCTCTCCCTTTCTTCTCTGTGGCTGTGTGAACTCTTCCCATTGATAGGCTCCAGATGTTGTCTGCTGCTGTGAAGGTGCTGGAGTGAGATTCACTCTTCCTCCTCCCAATAAATGCCTGCCCTCCAGTGACCAGGTCAAAGTGTCTCGGCTGATCTTTCATTTGGGGAAGGCTGAGCCAGACAAGTAACACTGACTAATGACCTGTGGAACCTGACACTTTGAAGGCATGTAATAAATAAATTGTCTTGTGATTTCTTTCAGTCACTGTTTAAAATATGCCATTATTATTTAAATTATATATTATATATTAAAATTTGACATTATATATCCATATTATCATCATATATCACATATCCATTATATATCCAGTTGCATTATATATCCATATTATCATTTATTATCTGCCTCATAACGTGTGGTTTAATTATCCATTTTACATTTCCATAGTCCAGTTTCCCTTTACTACTTATTACAGCTTTTACTATTATGTAAATGCAAATGACCTCGTTCTGATTTGCTGCTTTGTATTAACAGGAATCCTTATCATTGCATCATAAAAGAGCAACTAAAGTGCTCTTTATGGACAGGCCATATATAAATATGTTCGTGGTTGTGATGTCACAACCACATTGAAGTTGAAATTTGAATCTTAGTTGTAGTTTTTTTTCACAGTTGCTCTTTTTATTTGCAAATTGTATAGAATGGAAAGAAATGGTCCATTTGAAGCAAACTCTCTTATTTCATAAGAGGTTTTTCCATGGTATTACCCCTGTAAGACAAGAAAGGCACACATGTGTAAAGGAAAGAAAACAATATATCTTTGTGATGCATTACATGGTTCTGTTTTCGTTGAGCGATGGTCTCACTAACCTTTGACAGATGTTCTTGCATGGTCACTTGCCTCCTGAAGCACCTCTCCTTCTGCCTCTGCCTATTCCCGCTGCTTTGCTCTCTTTCTACTCTCTGCAGCCTGCAGACTCTGCAGCCTCTGCAGAGTTCACTATGTCTAAACTTATGAGATCCATCACTCTGTTTGGTTATCTTGCCTGTGGTTAGGATGGGCAACAGCTGGCTCAACCCTCCAACTAAGTGTGCTTGTACGAGGAGCTCTCAAACTAACAGCAGAGAGGCCAAACCAATCAGTGGCCTCAGTGATGGCCTCTGTGATGCCCTCTGTCAACCTGCTCTTACTTTGTACTGGAAATCCCCGAATTGTAAATGGATTAAGCAAAGTAAATCTCCGATCTCTCCCGCAGCTAAATTCATATGCAAATTACAAACTTCCATCTGAGGCTATAGCAAAATTGATTCCAGAGATTTTGTTCAGCTTGACATCCTCACCTCTGATTGTGTGTGTTGACTAAACAGTAAAATATGTCGAGAATGAGCCAAGACTCTAGAATTTTAAATTAATCAGTTTGTTTAAAAGAGGACAGTCCAAGAACTGTGCATGGAAGGTAGACTTCAATTAGCTTAGTGGCTAACCAACCAGCCTGGATCAGGTAAATGTTTGCTACCCTAACTGGATGGAGCATTTACTGTGTTGTTTTCCATCTGAATAATGGATTTTTACATCTGTCTTTCCATGAATCCTTCCAGCAACCAGGAAGTCTGGCCTAAAATCTGCTTTATGCAAGTTTGACACTGTCAGCCAAATGTTTTATTGAGGTTCTAAGTAAAAATACGTTTACAGGTCTTCTCCAGTGTCCCCTGTCATGGACTGGCAACCTGGCCAGTTTCAACCCATGAGAGAGGGCTAGGCTTAGGACCGGTTGGATTGATGGGGGAAATACAGGGAACTAACTAAATAGCTTTTTAACTCAGGACATCATAAGGAATCGAAGCATAAACTGCAATGCGCCGTAATGTTTGCACAGGCCATATTGTATCAATTTGTTACATTTAGTAGGTCATCAGTGAAGTAAATGTGCAAGAAAGGTGCGTTCTATGTTGAATATGATCGCAAAGAAAATCAACCAAAACAGGTTTTGTCCAGCAGCACCCTGACACACATATCCAGAGATTTCAATCTTTGTTTAAATTCATATCATAATTGAATATTAGTGAATAATTCAATAATAAAAGTAGAAAATACTTTTTTAAATGTCACAATATCTGTTTTAATTTTAGCACCTTTTCCTTCCCTTTCTCAAAGAAACTGCTCTTCCTTCATGGAAGCCAAAGACGCAGGAGTTTTTATGCTCTTGAGAAAGATACGTGTTCACCCAAACCCTCCCTTTAGAGAAACCAGTTCTGGAACTGCCATTATGTTGTGTGTAATCCTTTATTTAATATGCAGCTTCAGCTGACGTTGTACTTGCAGTAAATATGGCCACTTTTAAAATTGGAGTGGTAATCAAAAGATCTTATGTTTCATATTCAGTGGAACCATTTTATTTAGTAACATTATAGCTTTTGAAAAGAGTTGGTTTTTGTAGGATTCAAACATTTTTATGGTTATGGCTCATGATGGAAGCCGACCAGTTGCCAGCACGATTACAGTGTTATAGGCACTGTAACTGAGAGGTACCACTGACTTGAGACCGGCTGTCTTGTTCGATTCAACTTTGCCGAGAGATTAATTCTAGATTTTACTGAAACCAGCAAGTGCTACCTGGAAACAAAAACAGATAAAAATGAATTTTGGCATTCATGCATCATCTGTGCTTAGAGAGTTAATGGTGATATAAAAATCGAAATGTGACTTTTAACTTTTAAATAATCGACTCTGACTGCAAACCATGCACTTACAGTGACTTAAGAAGATAAAATGCAATCCAGGTATTCTAGATATAGACAGATCATTTTTCTAAAGGCAAGGCATATGTCCCTTGTGTTTTGTTTCAGTGCATTTTCATTAAATTAACCTTTAAATAAAAGTTGTTTTCCATAAAAAACGTAGGATTGAAGATGATATATTTTTCTCAGACAATTAAACAAATTATCAATTTCTTCTTTCAGATTGTTTGAATTGATTGTGGAATTGCATTACTTATGACTTCCCCAAATAAAAATTGATTTCACTACATCTCCATTAATCTAAAAAACCCATACGCATCAGGACTACCTGCAAAGCACAAGGGTAAATGCAATGTACTTTCATTTAGTTACCAAGGCACTTTATTTAGACAGAAATATCCAATCACAGTAAAACTAATTTAATGGGAATGCAACTACCCCTGCCTTTGCTTAAAGGAGATGGCCAGCTGTCCTTGAAGAAAATAATGAACAGCTGATGCAGTTTGAAACTAGCCAGTAGAAATGGTTACAAAGCAGCCCCAACATAAACTCTTTATGTATAAAATGTAAATCTTACAGAGCTAATTCTGAATGAAATGCAGATCTGGGATCTGTTTGTCTTTTGTTTTCTTCTCCTTTGCTTTATCCATCAGTTTTATATTAGCTAGATGCTTTGACAAGTTGCTCAAAAAGCTGCTTCTTGCATTGCAGTGCTTACATTTGCAATCATAGTCATCTGTAGCAGGTCAACATGATTGTACAATTTAGGTAAATGGGCATAAATTAATCATCTGCAGACAAAGTTTCTGTTTGCATTGTGGGTGGTGGTGGTCTAGTGGTAGGATACTCGCCTATGGACCAAGAGGTCGAATCCCACCTCCAGCACTACCACCATTGGTTTCCTGAACAAAACCCTTAACTCCAAGTTGCTCCAGGGGGACTGTCCCTGTAATTAGGAAGTCTGTTAGAGGCCATAAATGGAAAATACACTGAAATATCACATTTTTCAGTGCATAACATTCTAATGACAAGAACTTCAACTGTAATGTGTTATACTACTTGTTTTCTTTACACTTCACCTCTAAAATATTGATTTTACTGACCAGAATCTCCTTTTTTCTATTTCATTACAAACTCTTGATATACTGAATGAGATCTAACAGCAGTTCAGTCCAACAAGCAACTGATTTCTGCTTTTCCTCTGAGCTGAAAGCACTGCGGCAACTGACGCTGGTTAACAGTTGAAGCTGCATGCATTCGCTTTTCATGCCACTTCTCTCCTAACTCAAACCAGGCCACCACTCTTGCCAAAAAAGCATTTTAGGAGTGGTTATGGCCCTCTGAATGGACCAGAAGTGCTGGACCTCATGGAGACTACAGGAAGAGAGTTCTAAAACAGTCCTCAGGAGCATCTTAAAACTTTTTTATTGTCATTTTAGGGAATGTGTGTTTTTCACCATCAAATGTTTTTTGGCATTCTCTATCTCTAACACCACTGGGCAGTAAAATGGGCAAAAATCAACAGTTTGGGATGTAGCAGCAGAGAAACGATATCATCAGTATATCTCGCTTACAACAAAAACAACTAATATTCTAATTAGGGAGTCACGATGCTATTTTAATGTCTCAGATTAACAGTCATTTTAAAACACGATTGAAAAAAACTGTAAAGAGTTTTTTGTGTCATTTTTTTGAAGCGAAACCAGTTGTCTAGTCAGACGTCTGTTTACCGAGTGCAAGAGCGTCACAGTGTCTTAGTGGACCATTAGAGTGCTTTAATGTGGGCCCCATACTGAGAGGCTTCTGGGAAAGCTCAGCAGGTGTGGCACTGATTATGATCTGACACCCCTGTTAGAGCTAACAGGAATCATACCAGGCAGTGCCATGGCACAGTTCTTGCATCATATTCTGTATCCTCCTGTATTCTTACTACCACTCTTTAGCCATGATCATCCTTCATAGACAGTGCTGTGCAGTGTTGGTGAAGTCGTCCTATAATTTCATTAGGATAACTGAATTTTTTATTTTATATCTGATACATTAGCGTTGTCCACCAGCATTTCTATCTCCTTTCTAAAACTGCATGTTCTTTTGTAAACAAAATATACATGTTCTTACAGAATATCACAAAGAACACTGATGTGAGTTTTTAAAAAAAGAGTTCAAAGCCTTATTTTCTTGTTATATTGCATTTAACCTCCTCCACAGAGCATCAATCTCACTCTGTTGTCTACAATCAGATAAGGTCAGCCAGTTACACCCATTCTGCATATAGCAGCACAGTGGTAGTCTTTCATCTTTGCACTTAGATTCCACCCTCTGAAATCTGGGAAAGGCTAGTGTGATATGCTGTCAAGCAGTTGTGGGCATGCAGTGACTTGGAGTAATAAGATTTTGTAGTTTGATGGCAAAACAGCCCCAGTAAAATGGTCATATCAACTAACAAATGTGAAGGGGCGAGATTTTTTTTTCCCCTCCAAAAAAAGAGAAGACATTTTAGAGGAGACATTTCAGTGACAAAAGGGCAAAAAAAGTGGCCCTAAAAAGTTCTACCAGTAACTCAGGCCAGATGAAGGCACAGAAAGAAGAAAGTGGTTTGGCTTGATGGATTTAATAGCCATTTACCCATGGTTATGCCTGTCGTTTGAGTTAGCTGTAATCAAGTTCATTCATCTTATCTGCACCAAGCTCTTTCTCTTTGATCAAATTTTGCCTGTATTGCTCCTCCCTCACCAATACATTTATTCCGGCCTTTCTGCCTCCTGGCATGGTTCCATAACCCACCCATTCTTATGAGCTCTTACCCTAAGCCTTGCTAGGTGAGTTGGCATCCCCAGCTCCCAAGCCTGAAATGCACATCTGAAAGCAATTCCAGGTCTGTGTGTGGGGGCTGCCGGATTCCAGTGAGACCCCCTCACCGGGAAAGTGGAGGGAGGTAAAGCATTGGGAAAAAGTGGGAATGGCTATTAAACAATCCCTGGCCTTTTGATGGAATTCCCGGCGGAGTTTGTCAAAGCAGAATTAATCACAAGCCTGATCCCGGTGATCCTGGATCTTTGCGTCTGCCTTACCCCTTTTTTCTTTCTTTCTTTTTTTTTACAGGCATGTGTCATTTCCTCATTAATATCCTGGGAAAGGAAATCTACAGCAGTTTTCAAAGAACAAATGGCTTTTTAATGTCTCCATGTGATGAAGCTTTAGGTTGGTCCTCTAAGGATCTCAATCAACAAATCATCCTGAAATTATTGTTCACATAATCCCAATCAAAAACCAGAAAGGACTGTGATATAAAATGTAAAGAATAACCGCATGAAATTCCACCATTGCACATTCCCCAGTTACCAGCACATCACTGTAATACAACCAGCAATTTAGTTTACATTATGCCTTGACAACTAGGTAATTACAGAGATTTACATCTAAAATGAGTACTTTCTTTTTTATAAATTGAAGATAAATCCATTTTCTTCACTAATCTAAGTGTATTCTGCTAACTCCACTTATGAGCACATAATTATATCATCCATCCATTTTCTTCCGCTTATCCGAGGTCGGGTCGCGGGGGCAGCAGCTCCAGCAGGGATGCCCAGACTTCCCTCTCTCCGGCCACTTCTTCCAGCTCCTCCGGGTGGATCCCAAGGCGTTCCCAGGCCAGCCGAGAGACATAGTCTCTCCAGCGTGTCCTGGGTCTTCCCCGGGGTCTCTGTCCGGTGGGACGTGCCCGGAACACCTCACCAGGGAGGCGTCCAGGGGGCATCCTAATCAGATGCCCGAGCCACCTCATCTGGCTCCTCTCGATGCGGAGGAGCAGCGGCTCTACTCTGAGCCCTCCCCGGATGACTGAGCTTATCACCCTATCTCTAAGGGAGAGCCCAGACACCCTGCGGAGGAAACTCATTTCGGCCGCTTGTATTCGTGATCTCGTTCTTTCGGTCACTACCCACAGCTCGTGACCATAGGTGAGGGTGGGAACGTAGAGTGACCGGTAAATTGAGAGCTTTGCCTTCTGGCTCAGCTCCTTCTTCACCATGACGGACCGATGCAGAGCCCGCATCACTGCAGAAGTTGCCCCGATCCGCCTTTCGATCTCCCACTCCATTTTACCCTCACTCGTGAACAAGATCCCAAGATACTTAAATTCCTCCACTTGGGGCAAGGTCTCACTCCCAATCCTGAGAGGGCATTCCACCCTTTTCCGACTGAGGACCATGGCCTCAGATTTGGAGGTGCTGATTCTCATCCCAGCCGCTTCGCACTCGGCTGCGAACCGATCCAGAGAGAGTTGAAGGTCACAGCATGATGAGGCCAACAGGACAACGTCATCTGCAAAAAGCAGTGACCCAATCCTGAGCCCACCAAACCAGACCCCCTCAATGCCCTGGCTGCGCCTAGAAATCCTGTCCATAAAAATTATGAACAGGGTCGGTGACAAAGGGCAGCCCTGGCGGAGTCCAACCCTCACCGGGAACAGGTCCGACTTAATGCGGACCAAGCTCTGACACTGGTTGTACAGGGACTGGACAGCCCTTAGCAGGGAATCCGATACCCCATACTCCCAGAGTACCCCCCACAGGAGCCCTCGAGGGACACGGTCAAATGCCTTCTCTAAGTCCACAAAGCACATGTAAACTGGTTGGGCAAACTCCCATGCACCCTCCAGGACCCTGCTAAGGGTGTAGAGCTGGTCCACTGTTCCGCGACCTGGACGAAAACCACATTGCTCCTCCTGGATCCGAGGTTCGACTATCCGACGGACCCTCCTTTCCAGGACCCCTGAATAGACTTTCCCCGGGAGGCTGAGAAGTGTGATCCCTCGATAGTTGGAACACACCCTCCGGTCCCCTTTCTTAAAGAGGAGGACCACCACCCCGGTTTGCCAATCCAGAGGCACCGTCCCTGATGTCCATGCGATGTTGCAGAGGCGTGTCAGCCATGACAGTCCTACAACATTCAGAGCCTTGAGGAACTCTGGGCGGATCTCATCCACTCCCGGAGCCCTGCCACCAAGGAGCTTTTTGACCACCTTGGCAACCTCAGCCCCAGAGATGGAAGAGTCCACCTCTATGTCCCCAGGCTCTGCTTCCTCCTCGGAAGGCATCTTGGTGGAATTAAGGAGGTCTTCGAAGTACTCCCCCCACCGACCCACAACGTCCCGAGTCGAGGTCAGCAGCTCACCATCCCCACTATACACTGTGTTGACTGTGCACTGCTTTCCCCTCCTGAGACGCCGGATGGTGGACCAGAATTTCCTTGAAGCCGTCTGGAAGTCCTTCTCCATGGCCTCTCCAAACTCCTCCTATGCCTGAGTTTTTGCCTCAGCAACCACCAGAGCCGCATTCCGCTTGGCCTGTCGGTACCTATCAGCTGCCTCCGGAGCCCCACTGGCCAAAAAGGCCTGGTAGGACTCCTTCTTCAGCTTGATGGCATCCCTCACCGCTGGTGTCCACCAACGGGTTCTAGGGTTGCCACCGCGACAGGCACCGACCACCTCCCGGCCACAGCTCCGGTCAGCCGCCTTGACAATGGAGGCGCGGAACATAGTCCATTCAGACTCAATGTCCCCCACCTCCCACAGGACGTGGTTAAAGCTTTGATGGAGGTGGGAGTTGAAGCTTGTCCTGACAGGGGACTCTGCCAGACATTCCCAGCAGACCCTCACGATGCGTTTGGGCCTACCAGGCCTGACCGGCATCCTCCCCCACCAACAAAGCCAACTCACCACCAGGTGATGGTCAGTTGACAGCTCCGCCCCTCTCTTCACCCGCGTGTCCAAGACATGGGGCCGCAAGTCCGACGACACGACCACAAAATCGATCATCGAACTGCGGCCTAGGGTGTCCTGGTGCCAGGTGCACATGTGGACATCCTTATGCCTGAACATGGTGTTCATTATGGACAATCCGTGACGAGCACAAAAGTCCAATAACAGAACACCGCTCTGGTTCAGATCGGGGGGGCCATTCCTCCCAATTACGCCCTTCCAGGTGTCACTGTCATTACCCACGTGAGCATTAAAGTCCCCCAGCAGAACGATGGAGTCACCAGGAGGGACGCTCTCTAGCGCCCCCTCCAGAGACCGCAGAAAGGGTGGGTAGTTCAGAATGCTGTTTGGCGCATAAGCGCAGACAACACTAAGGACCCGTCCCCCGACCCGAAGGTGGAGGGCTGCCACCCTCTCATCTGCTGGGGTAAACCCCAATGTACTGGCCCCAAGCCGTGGGGCAATAAGTATGCCCACACCTGCTCGCCGCCTCTCACCGGTGGCAACTCCAGAGTGGAAAAGAGTCCAGCCCTTCTCAAGGAGACTGGTTCCAGAGTCTAAGCTGTGCGTCGAGGTGAGTCCAACTATATCTAGCTGGAACTGCTCAACCTCGCGCACTAGCTCAGGCTCCTTCCCCACCAGAGAGGTGACGTTCCACGTCCCTAGAGCCAGCTTCTGCAGCCGAGGATCGGACCGCCAAGGCCCCCGTCTTCGGCCACCGCCCAGCTCACAGTGCACCCGACCTCTTTGGCCCCTCCCAAAGGTGGTGAGCCCATGGGAAGGGGGACCCACGTTGCCTCTTCGGGCTGTGCCCGGCCGGGCCCAATGGGTAAAGGCCCGACCACCAGGTGCTCGCCATCGGGCCCCACCTCCAGGCCTGGCTCCAGAGGGAGGCCCCGATGACCCACGTCCGGGTGAGGGAAAACGTCTTCCATAATTGGTTCTCATCATAAGAGGTCAAGAGGCACGTAATTATATCCTAAAAAAATCCTTAACGTTTTGTAACATTAAACCAGGTCCTTTATAACGAGTTTAGTACGTTGTACTCCGCTATACCCTTTAGGATGCACATTGCACAAGTGTAGGTGCCAGTTTTGTTATAATGGCAAAAGGGCAGATGCGTATAGCTGCAAACACATGTGCGTGCTTCATCATCAGATTAATGGGGCCATGATTCACCCAGCACGGCTGATAGTTTATTATATAAATGCTGCTCAGCCAGGCCTGGCACAGGAAGAGAAGGAAACGCACTTGGGATGAATGCTTCACATCATGGGCTTTACAGGCTCATTTGCAGACAACGGCTAGCTTGACCTCAAGACAAACATGACTCCAGAGGCTTGAAAACATAGAATGAAATTTAGAGAGAGGAGGCTTTAGTAAAACAACCACACAAAGGACTGAGATACTAAACCCTGGCCTCTGTTTCCACTATCGGACTGTTCATATTGATGGGGTTGCTTTTGGTGGCCTGTAACTTGAAGCAGGTGGCGAGAGGCAGTAGCCTAGTGCTGGGAGCCCTCACTGTCTTGGCGTGGGACAGTTTAATTGGATAAAAGGGGTTGGAGATTAAAGGGACCAGAATGGAGATCTTGCAAAGGCAGGCCCTGATTTATGAAGGCAGCAGACAGAGGTGGCAGCATGACGAATAGTCTGTGGAGGAATAGGAATGTCATTTCTCTTCTCTAAGAGAACGGGTGAATTCAGAATGAGACACTTTCGGATGGGACTGCAGTGAAGAGTTCCAGAGGATGGCAAGCAATGTGGATTAAACATCAAGAATCTGCTGTGAAGGATAGAGGGTTTGAGGGTCTTTGCAGGAGTGTATGAACAGGGTATGAAGCAACAGCCTCCAGGTGTCAAGCATCAAATTATTAAGTATCAATCATTAAATAGTGAAGATGTGCATTTGCTTTGGTACATCTCATGTATGAACTCATGTCCTGACAAGATACAAAAACAAATCTGTGTGTGTGAATGTGATGGGGGGGGTCAGTCAATTTGTGAAGGTATGTAGAAAAGAACAGAAGTTTGATCACAGTCCAAGATCTTCCCTTGTCTACCCCCTAATCAAATCTACACTACAACACTGGCCAGACTACTGCAGATGCACTCTATTTAGTCCCACACAGAACACACACATGTTAAATATCAGTCAAGTCAACCTAGTGTTTGAGCTGCAGCCCTTCGACATTCCGGCCTGACACAGTGCATTAGAGTCGGCTGAATTGTTCGTGTTTTTTTTTTTTATCATGCTCTTCAGTCGGAGTCTAGCGGAAACCTTTCCCTGTTTGGGTCGGACGTGCGAGTGTGTGCATGACGTGTTCAGTGAGTATATGTGTGTCATTCACCAGCCACGAGTGCACGTGCGTGCGTATGTGTGTTCAGAGATGTGTGTTCAGCCTAAATGGAGGTGGAGGCGGGTTGATGTAAGGCGTCTGGCAGGCCCTGTTGGCTACATTCTTTCCCATCTGATAGAGGCCCTTATCGGCCTGAGACGGAGGTGCTGAATAGGAGATGCATGTTGGGCTTTACAGTAACATCAACACATTCCTGCACACATTCCTCACGGCCAGTGAAAACACTGTAGGCCCGATAACACAAGGGCAATCAAAACAGCGATAAATCGTGCCGGATATAAAGCGCAGCTAACCAAAACGCCAGCGCTTCAAACAAATACTTTCCCTGCCAGCACTAAATGCGTGTAATACCCTCGGATGGAGGCATTTCAGCTCCACTGACTGTATTGTCATAGCTCTTTGTCTCCGGCCCCCAGCACTCTGCGTCCTGCTACACCTCCAGCCAGGATCCAGCAAGGAGTTTCCAATCTCCTAAGTGGGCTGTTACAAACCCATCATGTGTTGCATCAGGTTGGGTACAGCACCTTTTTGAAAAATGATTTGGAATAGCATATTAATGAATAATCTGATTTCTATCAATATTGCATTTGTGGTTTATGAAGTTTGTCTACGTTTATCTTATAAACAAGGTCAAATTTTTTCCTCTTGAGACGTCAGAACTCATCAGCACTGAAGCCTTTCAGGTGCTCCAGAAGTACATAACTTTATTAAATGGAGTTGTTCTATAATCTTTATTCTGCTCTTCATATCAAGGCAAACCTTTTGATGAGCTTGAAGCTGAGTGGTACAAAATACATCAAAAACCTTAGTAAACATGTGTTTTAAAATATTTTGTTCTTGGTTATATACTTAGTTTACAATTTGCAGATTTTTGCATAGTATCTGCTGAAAATCAAGCATTATAGAAGAAGGCAAGTTTTCCTCAAACTTTTGACCAGCAGTCTACCTATGCTCAGCCAGTGTTCCCTTTATTGCACAGCTCTTCTAATCAATAATGACTTTTACGTTCTATTTTCTCTGAAAATTGGCATCCCTGATGGTAGGAAATTGATGAGGTATGGATTTAGTGTTTTTTTCTGCTAACATTTAATCAATCAGTGTAGTCTCTGAAATATGTGCTTTCCCTGTGGTGCTGTGTCACTGTGTGCTCATTGTGGTTGGCTCTTAACCTAAGGCAACAATCAGGGCTTGCAGAACAACAAACTAGCCCCAGCGCTGGCTTTTGTAAAACACCAGAGAAAGGGTTGTAGGGCATTTTCCTTGAGTCATGGTGCGGCAATTTAGTCATTTAGCTGATTAAATTACTTTGACTTTTCCCCTCTGAAGGCTGAACTCTTAATGTGAAGTCTACGAACCACTGACTGAAGGAAAACATCAGAGTCAAATCTCTGGCTATTTTGAATCAAAATGGACAGTAATTTGGATAAGTTCTTTATTTATAGGGGTACTATCCATGTCATAAATGTTCATTTCTCCAACCACTTTCCCAGCTTTTATATTTTACCATCTCTGTCTAGTCCCAGTTTCTCAGCAGCAGATTAAACTGGCTATTTGGAGCCAAAGCTATTTAATCAGTCCTGCCATTCAGCATAGGAGACCACATTTCAAAGGCAAATCATCCCCATTAATGGAATCCAATGATCACAAATACCGCAGGCAAAACCTTAGGAAGCACCTAATTTAACAGAAATAATCCAAAACTTTAGAGAAAACAAACAGTAACCCCTTCTATCAATGAACACAAAAGTTCAACAGAAATAATATATGAATAGGTGATTTTTATTAATTGCAAATGTAATAGTACTCATATTGAGATATTCATGGACTGAATCAAGTATGTGTATTGAATGCATATTCATTTATTAATAATTACACACTGGTCAATTTAAGGGTTTTTAATAGCAACTGCCATGAAGGCTTTTATTATGTGATAAATTAGATAATAATAAGAGTGCGCCAGACTATATCAGTCCAGAGTAAATTATATATTATATATTTAAATTAAATTCTCTTTCTCTCTCTCTATATATATATATACATATATATGTGGGGGGGTAATCTAATTATACATTCTTTGTCTAATTTGCATCATAACAGCAACAACAAAAGGTGAAATGTGACCTATATTCATTTAAATCATTGTTTGAAATGATTTAAAATATACCAGTTTATACTCTGAAAAAATTTCATAATTTCATTTAAAAAAATCTTATCATTATCATCACTTATCTTTTCATTGATAGTTCTTTTTATAGTACTTTTTAGTACTAGCTATAGTTTCTTTTTTTTGTTTGTTTTTAACATTTTGTTCAACTGGCTTTATAAGTTTACTTGCTCAGGTACATAAATACTTGGATCACATTCTAATTAAAATGCAATGGGGGTCACTTTTTGGCATTCGTCTTAAAGGGTAAATGAAGTGCAGGAGGTCTGTGCTATTCTTGTGCCTCCTCTGTGCAGCGCCACGCAAGTAATGTGGATGATTGGGGCAAAAGCTCCATGGCAGGAGAAGGCAGGCTTATCGCTGATCCGCCATCTTCCATCCCCGCCTCTCTCACTTCAAAGGCCTATAATGAGTAGCACCTGTGCTCGCTGGGCCAGAGGAAGTCTTTAGTGAGAGAGGGAGATGGAGATAAAGGAAGGGAAATGCAGAAAACTAGGAGCTTTATATGGGGCTCAGTGGCGGGATGGGGTCTAGGCTGAATGGGATGGTTTTGAAAGAGCGTGCATGCCCAGCAGAGGCCCAGCAGAAACCCAGCAGAGGTTCAGCTTGCATTAGCTCAGCCTGACTCCAGCTCCCACTGAGCTCTCAGATCCCATCGTTCAGTCCGTGAGGGGCATGCGCTATCTGTGGCTAATCTCCACAAACTTGCTCTCTCTCACTCACTCTCTCCTGCTAACTCTCTGATCTCCGCTCTAATCAAAAACAACTCGCCCTTTCACTCAGCTGTTTTTGTTCCTTCAGACAGGGATTACAAAGGAAACATGAATCTCACAGGGATACCAGTTGGATTCCATCATATTTACTATCAAAATATTGCATATGCAATGCATTTATGATTTAATCACCGTGTGGCTTTCAGAAACATACATGAGGAGTCACGCTGCACTGTATCTTGAGAAAATCCACGTTTGAAGTGCACTGATATTGACCGGTACACTGTATCAACATTTCCACATTTTGCTGCTTATGCTTTTTGAACTTCATAACGTAATAGGTTACCAAGGTCCAACTTACCTGAACTAGACCACACCCCTGCACACTTTACACTCTCCCCCTCTCCTATGGGCAGTCTGAAACAGGAGTTTCACAATATGCTTTCTGCTGTTAGAGCAATTCTGACTAGTAGTAAGGCAGCTGTAGATTTAAGGTCACAAACTGGAAGTAGACGTTATAATCTTTAGAAAAAAATGTGGTTAAATGTGTAGATATCCACTTTTTACACCAACCTACAAATTTGCTACTAAATTTTACCATCTCTGACAAACTCAGTTTGGCTACAAAGCTGAAAAAGGAACGTATCAGCACTTATCTTTTCCCATTCGAGTACTGATAGAAATTAAGGACACAAATCACTTTGCTCTGTGTTTATTTATCTGCTTCATGGTAACTATTTCCTCCTTTAGCTTTTATTGTTTTTTGCAGGTATGCAGCGATAGAGAGAGAGAGAGAGAGAGAGAGAGAGAGAGAGAGAGAGAGAGAGAGAGAGAGAGACATTACATCCAGAAATAGTGTAGGCCATGGTGCCCTTCTGCTTTGATCTGTGTAAACGCTGTGGTAATCAGCTCCCATGACCAGGCGGTTAAAGCTGAGAATGAACCCACACTGTCATGGTGCTGCAGCTTGAAACTGCTGTAATTTTGCATTTAATGCATCATTTTCTAGGAACTGAAGAAACTAATCAACAGGATATATGGACATTTAGAGCCCTTAACCCCTGAAACTCCAGAGTTATTGTTTATTTACTTTAAGACTTCAGAAGCTACTGTGAATTAAACTTATCATCATCATCTCATCAACATCCTTGTCACCAATAATAACAATAATAGTAACAGAAGAAAAATATGAATTATTTAATAATAGCATGAAGCTTATATATAGGTTATGTGGTTAACCCCGTAATTTGAAAATGCAGTCCGCACACAGTGAGCATCTTTGCTGTTCCTTTAACTGTCTGTGATACTTCGAACTTGTTGAGCTTTATGTGTTAGATATAGGGCTGCACTAGAGAAGCATGCCTGTTATTAAAATGCTCTCCGTTGAGAGATGATTGATAGTTTTGCATATTTCTTGAAATGTCATGATAGTAATTTTTAGTGATTTGCATAATGAGGATCCCATAGCGTGTCTGACTCCAGATCAGAAGGTTGCGCGTTCAAATTGGGTCAGCGGTGGCCTAGTGGTTAGGGAGCTGGTACCAGGATCAGAAGGCCGTGGGTTTGAATCCCAGACCCGTAGGTTGCTCTGAGGTACCCTTGAGCACGGTACTATACGGTACTATACCCGTGTGGGAGTTGCATGCAGAGGATGGATTTCAGAATGGTTCACTGTGTGCTGTGCTGTGTTCACAATGACAAATAGATGGATAATTAGCACAATTAGGTCATATTATGATGGATCATCCTAAGAGAGATGTCCTGCCCAAAGTTGGAATGAAACCCATGTCACTGGAGCAAGCAAACAGGCCTTTGGATTTAAATGGGTAAAATAACTACCTCAGTAATGCTGTATGTTTAAAAAATGAAAGAAAAAATAACATGAATGATCACATGGTCGTAGTCTTTAAACGCTTTGAAGGAATCATACTGTAACACAAAGCAGTTAGTAGCCTGTTGTTTTTTCCCCGCCTGCACAGTGCTAGCCTTCTGTCCACGTCCCGCTGTGTCACTGATTTATCATCTCCTGGAAGTGTGATGATGTTGGTATGTTAAAGTTGTCACTGCTTCTCTCTTCATGGGACAGCGTCCTGTGTTCAGACTGTGCTGGTGGAGGACAGCCAAGAGTCATTAACATGACACTAACCTTGACCAGACTAGACTGTAAATCACCGATGTCATCACACAGGGGTTCCAGCCTGTAATACAACAGCGACTGTGCTCCACAGCAGTAACATGAACAGTTACATATCGTAATTCAGGCGATTTGCTTGTGCTGAATGACAAACATGCCTAAATTTACATGAGTTAATACACGATCTGAATGAGTTGTTGGACCTCAGACCTCCCAGAAGTGTTATTACATGTTCAGTATTTGTCTGAAAGCTTTGACTTTAACACAAAGGAGGAAAAGCAGCCACTAGAGAGGAGTTGAGGTGTTTTTTTTCTTTGTTTTTTTTAACATAAACATCATCTGCGTTCTTAAGGCCTTTACTTTAGAAACTGTTTGCATCAGCAAGCTGTCATATCTGGCGGCTGGTGATAAGATAGCTAATCTGAGCTGAGCAGAACAGCAGCCTGGCTTCTTACTCATGGCTACAGCAGCTTCAGCCCTGTCACTCTGACCCACTTGTAGTGCCATCGTAGTGGCGTGTGCTTCTGAGACCTTCCTGATAAGCGTGGGAGCCTAATTGCTGTAGTCGGCTGCCGCGCCGGAGCAGAAGTAGGTGGGCTTGCTGTGGATGTGAGCGCTGTGTAAATACACAAAATACCAGCCCCACACTCCATCACTGCCCACTACATACATAAACTCACCGGCTAGTTAAACACATTTAAAACGTCGAGCCGATAAATGGCCCCAAGCAGCAGAGTTTTGTACAGATATTTCTGAGACATTTCCCAAAGACTCCCACAGCAACGTTGCAAAACACTGTATAGCCCTGGCCCAGAACCTGATGCCCTTGACTGGACCCAGTCAAAAGTTCTCTGGCCACAAATAAGGATTTCATCTCCCTGATCTGCTTAGTCTACAGCCATGGTTCTTTTCTCAAGGGGCAGTTTTGTGTTCTGATTTTTTCTAACATGCCTTAAAAGTACTTCATAATTAATGATCTGTATCAAGCTGAGTGAAATACTTAATGGTGCAGTGCGAGGACCTTTAGAGAATAGAGGTCAGTGAACATGGACACTGAAAAGATGTACACATCCGCTATTAGGAACAGGCTTAGATATTTTTTCCATTTTTGTTTACAGTTACTAATAACTTTTCTGGGCTGGAAAAAAATCCTTGCAATTTCTGCCATAACATTTGTACAGCCCATGCATTTTTCCTAATATAAACAATGTAAATGAATAGAGAAATGTGTTCTCTGTAGAGGACATCATTATTATTATTATTATTATTTTTTTTTTTTTTGATAAGAAAGAAAATCTTAATGCCAAAGCATATGACTTGTCAAAATAAACAAATATTCTGTTCCTATTTTATATATCAATGGATGATGTAGATATGGCCAGGGTGTTTCTCCTCTGTGTAAATGTGAGCTCCCCTCGTAAGCCTAGCTGGGATGGGCTGCTCAGAAGATGGGTGGAGGGATGGATGGATAGAAGGACTGAATCCATGCTTTACCCTCATACGGTATAATGTTACTTTACATGTGATGTTACTTTGTCGCTTTTGAGAGCCATTCTGATAAAGACCTATCATTATTTATTCAATAGCTCTTCTAATAAAGTTAGCTGTTGTCCTATGTGATATAAAACTAAGATAAGGCAACATGTCTTAGGGTAGCCCTGGTAAACATTTTTTTTTTGCACTGTAATATTTTTAACAGGACTTCAGACATTAGCAGTACATGCTGATAAAAGCACTTTAATTGTGTTCTCCATTAGTGCAACCACCTAAGCAGTGCACTGATTGTTAAGAAATCAAGAGCATGACTGCACTCACTCTCCCTATTGCTCATCACAATGCTAGCATATGTGGACGTCTGTTCACTGACACAACAGAATGATAGGCTGTCAAATGATCAGTCTCCCTGATTGGTGGCGATTACGTGAGAGGTACCTTTGATTGAGAATGATCTAAATGACTAAAAAAGCCTATCAAATACTTTTAGATATGGTATTAGAAAAAAATTATTTAACTTTTTAAAAATAAATGGATATGTTAATGTTAATATATGATAAATGCCCTTTGCCTGACAGACAAGGATGAGGTTGTGTTTGGCAGCGGTCATGTAGAGCACTGTTATAAACCCTTAATTGAAGTACTGAAAGATTGTGCTGGACATTTTGCCTGGTGTGTCATCTTGTCTTGGTGAATACCTCATTTACCCTTTCCATGGTTAACTCTCAGATGACTTCATGTCCTCTCCACAGGCATCACTCAGTGCAGGGCTGTGGTGAGCAATGTTCCTTAAGCCATCAGGACCTCTCAGTAGAGTTGCACATGCTGTTATTTCAGGTCTGTGTGAGTGACAGTGCAAGGCTAAAACCTCAGGTCTCTGGAGGCCTGTCGTCCCTCAGTGGATCGGCCATCAAACTGGCCGGGGTTTTACTGACTCTGGCAGGTCTAACATGGAAAAAAAAAACACTCTACATTGACCCTGCATTCAGCTTGGACAAAGTGACATGTGGAAATGCTGTATTAGACCCTCTGTTTCCATTCTGTCCAGCCCACTCTGTCCTACTGTCACTCTTTTGCTCACTTAATGGAGGGTGCAAAAGAGGAAGAGTGAAAGAAGAGAACAATTAGAAAGGTAAGCGGTGTTTCCACTCACACTTGTCACGTTTAAGGTCCTGCTCTGACCCTGCAAACATGATTGAACTCCATATGTCTCTTCTCCATCCTATTCACATAAAACTCTTGCTGGAGCTCGGAACTGCAAGAGAATTTACTTTCATAATAAATCATTCAAGTTGATTGAAGGTACTTGCATACACTCTGGAGGCTGGGAGAAGGGGAGGATCCTGGCAGCGAGACTGGTCTCCTCTCCGAGTGTTAGCTGATGCACTTTAAATTCAACCATAATGTATCCCGACACGCTGAGGCCACCACAGGTAATCATTTCCTTCGCTTTACCACCACATCTAGGATACCTCCCATATCACACAAGCCCTTGTGCAGTCAAAAAATGAGAGGAAGGCAGAGGCCAAAAAAGTGAAAGAGGAGCCAAATGCGCTAGAGTGAACTGCAGCAGTAGCAGAATATATTGTAGCCCACAACAACTAAATTTGAGCAGGTGGAATAAATTAATGAAATCAAACCTGTGGATCTTACCAACCATAATCAAATGCATATAGACCAATGTAGGCCTGCGGGACTCCTTTTACAGGCCACATTTTGTGCACCCGCAGAGAATTGGCACATTTAACATCTCATGGAATCCTGTCAAATTCCTATTTCCACATTTCATCCAGTAACACTAGCACCATTGTTAAAGTGCAGTATTTGGTGGTAATCGCCATTAGAGTTTCCAAAGAAAGTTGCAAAAGTGCTGAGATCTCCACGCGGTGTTTCGAAGTAGGCCAAGCGATCCAGTCCAATCAGTCTCAAGACTATTGCTCCAGTGAAGCACAATTGTGGTTTTATGGACTGGAGTGCTTCCCTATTCATTTGATTCACCACACAGTGTAGCGTTTACTCAGCTCAGCCTTTTCCTGTCCTCCGTTTTCCTCTTCTTTGTACAGTGGAGCCGCTGTAAACATAATAAGGCTTGATTTAGCGAGGGCCTCGGTGCCCATGTCAGACCGCGGCCTTCTTGCTTGCTGAGGTTTAGAGTTCCCACTGCCAGTCAGCACAGAACATTGTTTTCCTTGGGCCAGGGCCACTCGGGGCATTTCCACCCCATTCAAAGCAAACAGCACCACAGCTGCTAAACTCGCTTGTCAATGAGTGAGCTCTTGGCATTCGACCTTCACCTTCCAGGGTCCTCTTCATAAAGCCCAGCATTTCTAATTTTCTCATGTTGACAAAAGTCCATGCAAGAAAAGAGGGTCATTGTTTGGCCTTGTTGAGTCTCCGTGTGATTTTACCCTCTCTGAGTCGTAAGGCTTTCTCCACCAACCTCTCTCGACTTTCCAAAGAGACCCCCTTATCCTTTTTGCCTCACTGCCATTCTCTCGCAGACAAAAATCACTTTGTCAGGTCGGGTTAATTAAAATGCCTTGCTGGAGATTTTGAACTTTTCCGTTTTTATGTCTAGCTAAGCATAACCCCCAACCCCTCAGAAAAACCTTCAAGTTTCTTTGATTCAAATCTGTGAAACTCTCAGAGGGTCCACTTGTGTTGCAGTTGGCTTGCAACTACCGCCCTAAAAAAGGGCCAGTGGGGGAGAACGGCGAGGCCAGCCAAGCGAGAAAGTGACAGACTTAGCAGAGATTTGACAATTAATAAAAATTTCTGGTCAGCCAGAATTTCAGAGGTGAGAAAAAAAGAGACAGAGAGGCTATCACATCTCTGTGTGGAGATGGATGGTCGCCAGAACGACTTCAGCCTTGTCGACCACAGCCTTGCACAGACTGAAGGCAGTGCAATGTCTAAGGGTCTGACTGTGATGGCTACAAATGAACCTTTAACGGCCAATCACTTATGGCTGCTTCTGGCCAAACTGTTTCAGCAGACCAAGCTGGATTGTGAGTTTCCGAGAGTTGTCCCAGCGGAGGCCCATGATGAATGCTTGTAGGACATCCTAATGTAAATAGCTCTGAGCTGTGAGCTGGAGTTGGAGGTGAGGGCAGTGCAGATGGCCTGCATGTGCTGGCCCCAATCAACAGTCTGATTTCAGAGGTTAGTGTTAATTACAGATTATTGCTGAACCGTAAATGCATCCAGGGAAGGCCAGTTGGGCCAGAGGGACGCCGAATCATTTGTGATGGCTCTGTTCCGTGTTTATGCTTGTCTGTCAGCCGTGCCGAATTACAGAGAGTGCTGTAAAAATTCAGGTTCTCCTGTTTTGCTGTTGTTTTTGGCCACCCAAAGGTGAGCGGTGGTGAAAAAAGCACCGCAAAGCTCAGACCTTCTCTCTTTTTCTATAAATTGCATGCACAAGCGGTCACTTAGTCAACCAATTGCAAGGCACCACTGAACTTCACTCAAAACCATGGAAATAAAGAGCAAGCACCCCAGGAGGGTGTTACAGTGAGTTTATCCCACTGTGCTGGAGAACAGGACCTGACCACACCGGCATCACTCCTGTCTCTCTGAGTGCAGATTAAATCCTGGCTCTTGGAAAAATAGTGGCAAAGGAGCAAGCGGCCATCCACTCCATGCAGCCGTTTGTATTTAGGTGCATGATAACTCCCTAGTAAATTGGATCATCAATCATCCGGCCGTACCAGGAGACAAAAGTCTTACATTGTAATGTCAGGCTTAGCCCCACATATGGAACTGTTTATAGGCTAATCCTGATAGAAGCGTGGGGAGTGCAAGGGCACCAGATAAAATCCCCCACCCCCAACAGAAAAACATGAGCAGTCATATCCACCACTCCATCATCATATAAACCTTCCCACCATAGCAATACGCCCAGCTAATTGTGTTCTACCTACAGCAGAATGATGGTCTGGTGATGGCAATTATTGCTGCCCTTGCCCATTAATTTTTATTAGCATTGTCATCGTCCCAACATTTTGCCTCCAAGCCAATGTCAAATATCCTGTAATATATTATCACTATGTTCAATTATGAAATGATACTCCATCTTGACTTTTTTAACTTTCTGTGTACCAAACATATTGGATAGATTGGTTCTGAACATACAAGACATTAACAATACTTCATGAATTTTTACCACTTCTCCATTTTTGATATCTTGGTGGCTGTGTCATTATCCAGACAAAATTAGCAACTGGAGTCACCTATAAGCACCACATCAGATTAATATAAATAAAAATGGTAAAAGTACTTGGTAATACTGAACATAAAACATTGTGCTGTGTTGGCTGGTACAGCTGTTGTTTTTTGGTGTACAAAATGCAGGCCACTGACAAAGTGAAAGGCCATGCGCTGCTCAACACATGATAAACGCGACTCTTCAAATCGCCGCGCCTGCCAGGCGGGAGCAGGGAAAAAGAGAGAGAGCGATTCAGCAGGAATGCTGGTGTCTAGAGCTGGACATCAAACAGAGCAAGACCCGGCATCAGAGGCAGAGCAGAGGTCAGGCCTGTTAAAAAAGCTCCCTCAGGTTGACCATAACCAATGGTGTCCGGAGGGCCTCCTACAAATGGAATGCACGCTTGTAGAATTACAGATAAATGAAACTATTAAATTAAGGTTTGTGGCATCATCTGGCCATGGTGGTTTTTCTCCTTCTTTCTTCATACATTTGTTTACTATAACTAAACGGGAGGACAAACTTAGAAATTGCCCATTTTGTCCCACCAACAAAAAAGATGGGACTGTTCCTTTGAGCTAAAAATGATGGGCCTAGCTGAGCCGGTGAAACTGTCCCGGGGTCTTTGTGACAGTGTGTGTCCAGAACTGGGGGCTGTGTACTGCCAGTAGTTTGCCTCAACCACAACACTCCACTTTCTCTGTAGCTGTTTTCTCCTGCTCCTTACCTCCCCCTAAATTCATGAATCAGAGCAATGTGCTGATAATACGTTCTCTGTGGCACTCTCTATATATAATATCCATGATGAGGAAACGTTCTATAAAGTGCTAAAAAAATATCAGGTATGCTGGGAACAAGGTAACACTAAAATAGGGTGGGTTAATCCAGGACCAGGGTTGGAAACCCCTGATGTTACACGCTCCATTTTTAAATAAGAATCCAGATAACAAGGCAAAGTGATGCTGAGAAAAACAAGCTATTTCCCATTCATGTTCCATTTGGCTAACACTTGTAGAAACCCCTGTGGCAACAAACTGAAATCAAATAATGTCCGTAGCCAACTGTCGGTTTAGTTCGGAGGAGGAAATCAGTCTAAATCTACAGGCTGTAAAACAAATGTCGGAGTGGCATTTTACGTTCGGAGACTGATTTTCCCAGCCGTGCCCTAGCACAAAGGAGAAATCATTTTCCGCCCTGGGGAAATGAGAAATCCGTTTCTGTTCTCAGTTACCGAACCACGTAACAAAATGACAATCCTTGACACACACAAACTGACAAAGAGACAGAATATATGGGCTGAGAGGAAATCTATATGAGACAACTCACCCACTCGCTTTTGCGGCGAAGAGATAGGCCGAGAGATTGACGTAATTGCTGGAAAAGTTTGAATTTCCCTTTATGTTTAAAGCGCTCCATTAAAAGGGCCTCTCATGTCTAATGCTATGCTAATGGCTCTTTTTCTAAGACAGGTCTTTGGCCAGGCTGCGCTCTGTGCTGCCCCGGGCCCCTATCTGCCCCAACAATGCCAAGTTTCCCCATGTAGCCTTCTACCCATTCACCCCCCATAGTGTGGGACGCCTAGCAATGTGAGTTAGGTATAACATTGACCTGCTGAACCGATAAAACTCACTCTGTCATGCTATTCTTTTCAATTGCTCTAACAGGGCATTTTATGGGCTGGAAAGAATAAGGAAATGTGGACAACACAATGTCTGGTTTTACTATTTATGTTTATTATGCTTATGATCATGATTCACCAAAGACTGCCTAGAAGGAAGGTTTCCAAATCTGTTAGCCAGAGGACATGTTCCCAGGTCTGGCAAAAAGACTTTAATATGGTAGTGAGGATGGTTTTCTGTATTTTTTTTTTCATCTAGGGTTGTTAGGGAGAAGTGAATAATAACTAGATTAATTCAGTTTCATGTATTTAAAGGAATAGTTGGGCAAACTATAAAGCAAAATATTGTAACACAAAATGTGTAAACCACTTCAACAAGTCTCAGGAGCTGGATGTGACTTCAGCAATAGCACATTTTAGGGTGTATTCATTTAACCAGTTTGGTTGAGTATTGAGGGTTTTTTTTAACGATTTAGCCTCTGCTGAGGTATGTTGTTGGAAACTGAACCAAATATAGAAGTGGCTTTTAATGTGCCATAGACCGTGGGTGGTTTGGGGAATCATTTTAGCAAATGAGGGTGTAAATAAATTTTAAGAATCTCCAAATAACGATTGAAAGATTGTATATCAATGAAATATTATTTTTCTAATTCTTTTTCCAAGGGAATAATTCATTTTTTAATTCTACTTAATTTTATTGAATCCTGTTTCTTCAGCAACAGCGCTGATCAAAGTATTTATGAAATTTTAAAACACATATTATAAAAACGAGTATGGCTTCTTTAAAAAAAGCTGATAGAGTGTAACGCCACACTAAGCATTATCTTTTAAATGTAGTGGTCTTTAGCTGTGATTTTAGGCTCCATCGCCCAACTCCTGGTACTGATGATGTTCGGTATGGTGAGCACTTCTTCACCCCAGACAGCAAAAGAACAGAGACAAGTAAATGTTCAGGCTAAATGAAGACACATCTTTTATTGAGCGCAGGAACTGTTTTTTGCTTGCATTACTGCTTCATCGTGCCTGACAGTGTGGCACGGCTGTTCAGAGGTCAGACCTGGCTGCTGGATCTGACACATGTACAGCAGTGCTGCTCCTGGCACGCTCATTCTCCACACTGCAGCACAGGTGGAGCCCGGGCATTCCTCACTCCTGACGTGAACAAGTGAAAAGAATAAAAGCGCCCAGTAAAGCCAGCACATCAGCCTTATTGACACCCACTCTGGATTTATGAGGCCGTGGCCATGTGTGTGGGTTAGTGAAAGCGTGAAGCACATGGTTCACAGCTTAGTCTCACTGTTCTACCAGCAGCTTTAAAGACAACAGCTTACTGCTGGGAAGAGGCACTGGAGCTACCAGAGAGAGAGAGAGAGAGAGAGAGAGAGAGAGAGAGAGAGAGAGAGAGAGAGAGGATAGATAGATAGATAGATAGATAGATAGATGAATGGACCAGAGAGAGAGAAAAGAGAGATAGATGGGCTAGATAGATAGATAGATAGATAGATAGATAGACAGAGAGAGAAAGAGACAGCTAGATAGATACATAGAGAGAAAGCTAGATAGAGAGCTAGATAGATAGATAGATAGATAGATAGATAGATTGATTAGAGAGAGAGAGAGAGAGAGAGAGAGAGAGAGAGAGAGAGAGAGAGACCGAATCAGTAGAAGACAGACTGAGAAAAGAGAGTGAAATGATACACGAAAAGAAAGAGAGAAAGAGACTGAAAAGGAGATAGAAATCTAGAAAGAGTGAATTTGATGGAAAGATTCTTAAAATGAGAGATTAAGAAGAGGGAGTGAAATAAAAATGAAAGTGTGTGTGTGTGTGTGTGTGTGGGTGTGTGTGTGTGTGTGTGTGTGTGGGTGTGGGTGTGTGGGGGGGTGAAAACTTGGGCTTCTTCTTGCTCTTAACAGGACTAATGTAAGTGAATTAGTGGGGGAGCTGGTGTCTAATGAAGACATTTCCATTCTCTTCCACTCAGTCTTCTCACTGATGACCCCAAAGCTGCTGAACTAAATTGGACGGTTGTGCCTGTTTTCAGTTTCTACCTGATTTCCACGCCGAATTAAAGTTAAACATGGAATTGCATTAAAATGGTGGAAAGGGTCAGTGTGGAAAGACTTACGTGGATCCTATCTTCAGGGCTCCTGGCAGGTTTCATGGAGAGTCACTTGGTTTAAAAAGTGCTCATGTCTGGTCTAGAAATGACGTGTTCCCTTTCTCACCAGACGGGGGCGCTGCAACTGCAAAATGCAGTGAACGAGGGAATCAGTTCTGAGAGCAAGAGGTTCAGAAGTAGCACCATGAGGAATGATGGTCAGAAGTTGTTTTATGCTTTTATTTGTTTTGTGATGCAGCCAGTCAGGTTCATTATCTTGACCACCACATAGGAGGAATAAGCCTTCCTAAAGAAGGATATAAGCAGCACTATTAAAACTGCCCATCACTTTTGAAGCCCTTTTACATCTTGTTTTATTCTACATGTGGGAAATAAACAAATCATTCTCTTTTAATAACGTATATTTTTCCCAGCTCTGGATGAAGTCCCCTCATTCAGGTATTCCAACTTATTCTCACAGAAATATTCACTGTCCCGTCACAGCCTGGAGCTCTTTATTGGGGAAACGGGGGGTTGGGACGCGTCCCGCCGTTGTCAGTGGATCTGATTGGGATTTTAAAAAATAAAAGTAGGATCACCCCGAAAAGTGAGTTTGCGGAGAGTTGAGCAGCAACTGCCCTTGTCGGCCCCTCGGAGAGCCCGAGTGTGGGTGAGTGACATCAGCAGCGCAGAGAGCCAGTCAGATGTGGCTCCGGGTTTTGGGGGCTGGAAACTCGCAGGAGAACTTCTCTCCCTGAAAGCCCCGCAAGAGCGGCGCGCACAACTTCAGCACTGCGGAGCTTCACGAGCGGGACCTGCTGCCTGAGCGTGAGCGGGACAGGGGAGCAGGAGATCCAGCACCGTACCTGCCCTGACTATCTTCCAAAAGAGGAGCTGCTTCATCTGATTCGAGATTTGGCGAAGTGATGCGCACCTGGACTTCTGCGCACGCGTGTTGGCCGGGCTGTGGACGGAGTTACATGGAGTTTTAACTTGGGATCGGGTTGGTTTGGGACGACAGGAGCTTCTGTCTGCTCTGACCGGACACTCACTGTGCGCGTGGCACCTCTCCGGCTCGGCACCAACAAGGGGATTTACTTTGCATCCTTTTCTCCCCTTCCTCTTTGATCTTTTGATTGTTTGTTTGTTTGTTGACTCCCCCCGGCCTGTGTTTTGGAGAGGATGCGAGCGCGCGCGCAGCAGCAGCGCTGGGCGGCCGGTGGCGGTGTGCACGCGCTCGTCTGCGCGCTGCTGCTCGCCGTCTCCGCCGCGCGCGCCTGTCCGGCCAAGTGCAGCTGCTCGGGATCGCACGTGGAGTGCCAGCAGCAGGGCTTCCGCTCAGTACCAAGAGGAATCCCGAGGAACGCAGAGCGACTGTGAGTATCTCAGCTTTGGAGGGGTTTGGTAGGCGCGTGCTTATTGAGAGTCCTCAGCCTCTGTGTCCAGTCAAAGCTGCAGTGGTCCAGGCCAGAGAAAGCCACATCACTTATTCTGTGATCCTCTGGGAGCCTGAAGGCATCATCTCTTCCCAAACGTGGCCAAACCTGCAAATGTACACAGTCAACCTGAGAGGAGCTCTGCTCTGTCCCATCACACCCCATTCACATCATTACTGACATTTCAGAGCTGTGAAGCAGGCAGATTTCATGTTCCTGAGCTTTTCCTGACACCAAGATCATGTCCGTGGTGATGTATTTTCCATTCGGGCTGGAGTTTTAAAAAGGAGGCTGTTTCTTGCTGACTGTCTTAAGAGGTGCTCTCAGCCTGGGTCTAAATCCTGCGGATCAGGGTCCACACAGTTTGGAGTGATTGTGTTAAGTGAGGTAATGAATAGGCAACTGCAATCATTAGGATGACAGATGGAAGTATAGGCTGTTGGTGTGTGTGTGTGTGTGTGTGTGTGTGTGTACCTTGGCACCTAAAGTAAGGGGCTGTAGGAGTGTTTAAGGGCACACACTCCGGCAGTGCGCAGGACTGCATTCATTCTCAACTCACAAGCCACAGGCTTGGCGTATGCTTGAGAAATGTTTGGTTTCTGGGCTAAAAATATTCCTTGCCACGGTGCCACCTACGCACGGACGTGTAAGGAAACCCAAAACATGCCAGCTCAGTAACGCCGGGTTAACATATGGCTTAGATATAACAACAGAAAGCAGAGTCCGCTTTGGTTGTGGTCGGACGGCCAAAAATCCACAGGCGTCAGCTGGAGGGTCGCTTGACCCTTGTGACCTTTCAAATCAGGGAACAGAATAACTTGAAGTGAACTCAGAAGTATCACTCTTTTTAAAGAACGTTATTTAAGTCACACGCTTTCAAACATATATAATTTGACATCATAATGTACTATAAAAATCAAGGAAACATTCCCTTCAATTGTGATTATAAGCTCCGTATTTACTAGTTTATTAAAGGTGGTCGATGTGTTGGTGCCTAAATACAGTTTAGTGCAAAGAGGACATAATTAGGCCAATTGAACTGGATTTAGTGCATTGTTGCGATTATATAAGTTTAATGAACACTTGTCCATTTAAAGTTTTTAAAGATTCGATGGTAACTGATGTCAGAAAATATTAATATTATGTGTCATATATTTTTGCCATACATCCCACCACTCTTACTCCTGCACATTTGCCTTTCTGTAAAGAGTTTTAGCTGGTCAGAGGCAACAGCAGTCCTCCCTCCTTCTCGGCTGTGCATTTCATCACTGGCTGTGAAGGTGGTTAACGATACTACGCAAGACTCCTGGGACAAACAAGTTTTTACCTGAAGGTTCAGAATGAAGCCATAATTCCTTCACTTAAAGCGTGTTTTCAGGTCCAGCTAAAGTTCAGGTGCTACTGGCCCCTGTGTCTCGGGGGAACACTTAACACACTGCCACTGTTCTCATAACACCCCGGAGTGTTGATTTAAGTGTAATGAGCACCCCGTCCAGTTCAAAACTCCAGTTACCTCGAAAAGGGAGAGAGAGAGAGAGCAAGAGAGAGAGAGAGAGAGGGAAAGGGAGAGAGAGAACCAAGGAGGTTGTTTGACTTACAAATTGGAAACATATCGACAATAACTGCAATCGCATTTTATGCTGCGGTAACGAGCTCCCTGTATTGTGATGCTTGGATTGAATGAAAAAGTGAGACACTGTCATCGCCAATAATTGATGTATGAGTGCTTTTTCCCTTCTGATAAAGAAGTGTTTGCCTTAAATCCTTTCAAGTTTCCTCGAAAGCTCTTGTTCAATTTTTTGCTGCTTTTCTGTCACCCTCAGATACTCACTCTGTTTCTCCCACACGCACGCATGCAGCACTCTGAAGAGTTTAACAGCAACTTTTCTCCAGCAGAGCTTTCACAGTAGCCGGCCACTCTTGCACTCCACACTTGCTCCACACTCCAATGTGGAACAATGTTGCGCATTGTGGCTGGTGTAGCGTGCTCCGTCTCCTGAAATGGGGGTGAGAGAGAGAGAGAGAGAGAGAGAGAGAGAGAGAGAGAGAGAGGAAGTGAGATTGGCAATATTCTCCATGCAATCCTTATCTGCCTCACTTAAGTAGCAGTGAATTGGGCGAGATCAGCATCCTTTCTTAAACCCTGGATTAGCCAGCATACATTCTCTAATGTAATTTGCCAAGGATTTGATTGGCTGATTTGTACAGGTCATTGTGTATGCGCGCATTCTCCAAAATTGCTATGGATCTGGATTAAAATAGTCCAGTTGTAGAACCTCAGGTCTTGTGATTAGTGAATAGGCCCCATAATCAGAAGGTTGTGGGTTCAAGTCTTGTACCTGTAGGTTGCTCTGAGGTACCCTTGACCAAGGTACCGTCCCCTCGCTGCTCCCCGGTTCTGGCTATAACTTCCCGCTGCTGCACTGTTGCAGGGAATGCATTTTGTTGTGTTCACTGTGTGCTGTGCAGTGTCTTGAAATCGACAAAAAGTCACTTTCACTTAAATTTCACTTTCAAACCAACAATATGCTGCCATACCAAAAGGCTTTGTTATTACATTGAATTAAGATCCTTCATGCAGGGCCATCATTACTGAGGGAGCTCATGATCCAGCCAGTTGCAGAAGTTTTTTTTGATCACTCTGGAATTAATACTGTCAAACTTGTGATCTTATATATGTTCCAGATTTTTACTTGATTAAAATCACATCTGTGTTTTTTTTGTAATTATACCCTGCAAAAAATCTGCAGAAGTGAAAACATCTTGCAAGCAATGTATTTAGCATTTCTCAGAGTTAGATTGTCATAAGATTATTAAGATTAGTTCATGAATTTCACCTGCTCAGTGTCTCAGGTGTCTGGCCTGTTTGGGTTATGAGTAAGCACAGCGGTAGAGCCAGTCAGCGTGTGTTTGTTGTGCTGGGGTTTAGGCTCGCAGTCAGTGGGTCTGGAGATTGGTTTGCGGTTTATTTTGCCTTGCTGACCCCATAAGCAACACGTGTAAAATCTGGGTGAATGTCTGTGGTGCTGGCTGCCACGAGGCTGGCTGCTGGGCACAGGCTTCGGGGAAATATCAGCCACCCAAGCCCTGTAAAAGAGCAAAAAATAAAACTTTTGCATGCATGGGAAACACTCAAGGTGCTTAGTTTTGAGCCACAGCTTCAAAGCCTTGCACTGGCAGTGAAGGTCATATGCCTTCAGCTTTCGGAAAGATTTCCTAGATGGACCAAAACGTATGGGCACAGACGTGTGTACAGGCAGGCAGGACTATGGTTAACAAGAATTGACACTGAAGTAACACATCTAGGATATATTCTGAGATTTTGAATTAGCAAAAAGTGTCAAAAATGAAATGCTTTTTTCAGTATTATAACGTGGTCACCAGTGGGATATTTTACATTTTACTTCCTTAAATCTATACGTGCTTATTTGTCTGGGACAGGCATAAAACCCCACCCTATAGAATATCCAGAACATACAGATTGAAGGTTATATGCAGCAACTGATGCTCTTAATAACAATAAACAGCAAATCTTCTGACACAAACATTACAAACATTAGTCTCTATCGCTTGTACTTGTCTTACTCATCTTCCTTTCAGATAAGGCTGAAAGAAGCCATGCAGGCCTCTGCTGGCAATAGAACCTTCTTATTTGACTACTCTGTTGGAAAATAACTGAAGCAAACCAGGCCTTCACAAAGGGTTTCCACACTTTTCTTTTGCAATGGTCCCTGACATTGAAGCGGACATGGGAACAAACACATTGATAGCTTTGGAGCTGAAGTGTGATCTTTTGTCAAATGAAAGTAGTTTGCAGCAGTACAGTTGAGTAAGAGTTGTTGTTGGCGTCTTTTATTTGACCATGCAACTGATTAAACTAATGAGAAAGAACCAAACTGTGAAGGTCGCTCAGATTTTAACGTTAAAAGGTTTCTGTGGGTACTCAGCCAAATGTCAAATTGTATGAGAGCTGAAACAGACACGTTTTGTAACCCAAATGTAACATAAAGGTACATTTTCTGATGACTTAAATCTGACACGTTGTTTTTAGGATGTTCTAAAGCACATGCAAGCCTTTTGTAGAGGAGTGATATCCGCAGTACATAGTGATACTGCACTCTTTTTGGTGCCATGTAAAAATGTATTTTTTTTATGTTATTTTTCATTATATAGAATAGTCATTCTTTTTAAAGAGTTTACATTTGATATAGATTCTGAGGCCAAATGTTGGTACTGAGACAACCCCGCTCCAGGACATTCTTTATATTGTCAGTTTGGATTGAGTGTATCTGGACGTAACACAGTGTTTGTTCCAATTTCACAAATATGAATAAATCATTGCATGTCTCATGCCTTTGTCATCATGATGTAAGCAGAATTAGGGGCCCAAACACTTGGTTGCAGTTAGCAACCTGGTAAACAGAAGGACCAAGCCAGAATTCCTTATTAATCGATTGGGAATGCCGCGCCTGTGGTGTTTGCATCCGGAAAGTAATTGTCCCTTCGGATCTAAGAGCCGGCCTTTTTGAGCTTTGATGAGATTTACATGAGCTACCCGTTGAACCAGGAGCTGGCCTGCTTTTAAACAAGCCTCCCGCTGAATAAACAGAAGCTGTGGAGGTCTGGCGGAGCAGTGATTCTTAAATATGTTCAGGTCACTCAGGATTTATTTTGCTTCTGCTTCTCCCCTGTGATGACGTCCATAGAGGTATGTCACTCTGGCTGCTTTTATTGGTTCCTTTCGCTGTCTCTTATTTTTGCACTTGGCTGCATCAGTGCTCCACGGGTGCTGTGTTATGGATGGGTCCTGTGTGGCCTGGCTGTCATGTTGACTTTAGCTGAGAAGCGTCGGAAATGCCCATGTCACCTTTCAGTCACTCACTCCTGCTGTAATTTAAGAAGTCATACACAGAGCAAGAGCAAACACTAAGCCGCCTGAGCTATCAGCTGCCAGCTCTTTGAAAATAAACGATCTTGAGAGCAAACAGACACAAAGGAAATATGAAATAATTCATTTTTGTCCGCTCTGCTTAGCGTGAAGTGAGCGTCCTCTGGCCCGGGAATGCATCCAGACGGCACAGTAATGAAAATATTTACTAAACAAAAGCCTCCCTGAGACAGACCCCATCAGCATTGCCCAGAAACAGTGAAAACCAGCAAGGCCTTTTACTGGCACCTTTACTTTCAGCCTCTCCATCTGCCAAACGCTCTGATGTCACTGCTTTTGTCTTTATACACAGTGATCCTCTGTCCTTCTGGTGGTTTGTCAGAAGTGCTGTGAATAACCGAACTGAGACAAGGCTCACATATGATGCAGGTTTAGATTTTAGTAGCTCCTTCTTGCAAAGTTGCATTCATCACCTGTAAAATGTTAGAGGGCACCTAGCTTTTAAAATGTTGGTTTACAGAAATGTAGCATATGGAATTGAAAGACATATTAGGTCTTATCACCTCAACAGCAAAACAGGAGCATCTCATGATGGAACTGCAATCTGCAATCATCAGAAAATGGTTTGCATATTGAAGGGAATAAAAGAACGAATATGATCCCATCCTGTGAGAAATCTAGCTTGAAAAAGCACACACTCACAATATAAGCAGTCTATAGTTTTGTATTTCTTCCTGCGGGGTAGTCGAGCGCTTGAGTAATTTGCACGATAGCCTACATTTAGAAGCTCATCCTAAAGGAACAGTTTAGAAGAATACTTAGATGAGTCATGATGTGATCTATGAGGCCTTGCAGAACCATTTCTAAATGAAAGAGGCAAACTTTGGACACCAAACATATCTTGGCTGATAGAGCACATCTGGAGTAAGTGAAACAATGTGTGATTTTGCTATTTTGCTAAAATATCCCTTTAAGATAAGGGAAGATTTAAGAAATTGGTATTGGGAAATAAAATGTGATATCATGCCATTTTTCTACTGTGGTTTTCTGCTTACTTAATTAAGTCAAATCAGAGGTCGACAAGTGTCTCCAGTGTATGATTTTGTAAAAGGACAGTGCAAAGCTATGTTTTTAAGGCGATGCTGAAAATTACAGCACATGGAACATTGAAACCAAAGTTTTTTTTTGCATTGCCAGTGCACATTAATGATGCTGGCAGGAATTAACTGGACACTCCTGTTCAGGCCTGTATGTGTCCAGCAGGGGCGTGTGGTGACCACATGGCTGTTGGTTACTGGCTCCAGGAGATGAAAGACCAGCAGGCCATCTTTTATTCCTCTGACGTGTACATGGTGGTGCAACAAAGCACTCACAAGAGCAAAAGAAAGATGAATGCCTTCCAGGGAACTCTGTTGTAGACATGCAGCACCCTGCTTCACTCTGGAACCAAAAGTCTGATAAGAGTCATAAAAACACAGCAGCACACACCCTCTACTAAGTGCAGGTTGTTATTGTTTTTTTTAATGATCATTGGTATTGTTATGCCTTGTGGCATTAGCCTCGCAAAGGAGATATCACAAAATTGATACAGTCATTCATCAAGGCTGAAACAGACAGCAATTATAGCACCCAGCCACTGGCAATTACCGTGGAAAAACCTTGTTAATCAAAATGCAAAGGTGGACATTATTTCTACCTGTATTTTTCTAGCACTTTTAATTGTTCAGCAGATTTCATTTGCTGTTATTAACAGTTTCAGCACCTGCTCATTTTAGGTGGACCCACATCCACAGCATGTGTTCAGAATGCTAATATGTAGTGGAGTGATGCTTTGACATTATAACAGTTAGTTGCAAAGTAAAAAGATAAAAAATACTCAACATGATCACTAGCCGTTATTTCCGAGATAACTAAGAGGCCAGAATAAACCACAGTTTTAATGTTGCTTTTTTAGCCTTTACAACTTAGCAACAGTTATTACACACATATATGTAGTACTCTGAACTCTGAAAGACATCTACTTTGTTTTAAGTAATATGAATACCTTGAAGCAACTCAGAAGCTGTAAAGGTACAGTATTATTGAATGAAATAAGTCAGTAGAACAGAGACAACCAAAGGTAATTAGATTTCTGCAATGATCGGAATAAGCTCAACTGCTTGTGTTTTACAGTGTGGTTAGGCTGAGCCTTGCCAGCGTGTGAATATTCCAGAGATGAAATCCGCCCGTCAATGGAGTCCAAGCCCAAGCTCAAGAGGAGGAACTCAATTAAGATTCCAAACGACGTTCAGAAGCTTTGCAGAGGAAATGGAGCATACCTATCTGCCTTTGCGGAGCAGACGAATTGGCTTTAAAGAAAATAACAGGAGATTAGGACAGGAAACGCATTGTAAGGCGAAGCGTCGTACAGAGAGAGACGAGGGGGCTTTAGGTGTTTTCAGAGACATTCTTCTCCCATGACTTTGAGGGTTTAGTGGACCTTGTGAACTAATCACCTGCAGTGTCACTATTGCAACAGTGCGCTTTGCAATGCAGTCAAAATATCCTCCAGCGCATTTCAGGGCTACTTCCTTTTGTATAGCTCTACTCTGAAGTGCCCCCACGAGAATTAAAGCTGACTTTAACCTCACTGTGTGCAGATTTGTGAAGGCTTGGAGCGGGCGGGCCGATTTAATGCCCCCTGTGTGTGAGTGTTGAGGCCCAGGGGCATGCATTGTTGAAGCAGAGCACCTGCCGTTTGGAGTGTCACTTTATCCCTTCAAGAAATTAACACAAACAATGGCTTTGGGGGGACGTCTGCTGTATCTGTGACCTCCACCTTGTCAGTGTGACCGCAGGCTTAATTGAGTTTCAGAAGCAACATTTCTCACTTAACTCCCTGAGCTGTTAGCACATACTGTAGCTTAGTGGCAGAAAGAAAGATGAATGGATTAAAGGAGAGGTGCACAGGGCAGTGTAAAAACAGGAGACAGGAAAGGTAGAGCTTGTGTGATCACTGTTTACTAGCTGGAGGAGTTTAAAGAGGAACAAAGAGTTAGAGGACAAGGCCGTAGTTTAGAGATTCAAGCTTGGGTTCAAATTGTTTGTTTTACATTTTGTTATCCGACAATTCATCCCCTGATCACCATGGAAACATAAAGACCAAAAATAAAAAGAAGTGATGATTATAATTTTTGACTGTTCCTAGTTTAGGTGAGCAGGTATGATCACAGTAAAAGCTGATGTGAGGAAGGTACAAAATAAATCACAGTGGGCCCAGAATCAAACAAAATCGTGGATTATCATCATGTTTGAGCCTGATCCCTCAACATCAAACAGCAGTTTGCTGGTCTACTGGGCCAAACAGCAGGCGTTCAGTTACTATACCCTCAAACCATTAAGTTATTTGAAAGCACATACATTTAGCATTGAGCTTCAGCTAGATATTACCCCACAGTGATAAGTCTGTTGTGTCACCTAACAGACACGTCGGCTAGCACCATGCTGAAGGGTTTGGGGTGAGGGAGGCCAGTTCTATTGGACTGAATGCCATGTGCGTTTGTAGAGGACCTCTGGATGACAAGGCAAATGCTTAGACTTCAGCTTGATTTAAAAGTCCTGTCTACCAGTTTGTTGAAATATAACCTATAAAATTGTATTGTCGTCATGTATCATGATTCTTTTCAATGTGAATACTCTGAAACAATTCAAAAGCTCCCAGCCATGAATGCCATGTGGGACTGGAGAAGAATTCTGGATGACAGGGCAAACGCTTAGACTTCAGCTTGATTTAAAAGTCCTGTCTAGCAGTTTGTGCAAATGTAACTTTTAAAATTGTGTATAAGCTCAGTCTTTTCCTTGCATTTTAACTTGGTGTATTGGAATTCATGTTCATTATTCAAATAAGGTGCTACAATATAATATACTTCCCAAGTATTATGCACTGAGCAAAAGTGCTGATAATTGTTGAATTAATGGCATAATACCAAAGATTGTAGAAGAACTAATGTGAAAAATAAGCGATACTGCAGATTTTAGTATTAGATATCAGAATATGCCTTGTGGTCTTTCATGCTTTTTTGAAATTGGTGGAAAGTATACATTATAGATCCCTGCGATGGGCTGGCGACCTGTCCAGGGTGCGTCCCCCGTCCTTCACCCTGTGTGCGCTGGGTTGGACTCCAGCACTCCCCCGCGACCCCGTTTGGGACAAGCGGCAGAAAATGGATGGTATACATTATAGACTGTTAATAGTCAACAAAAACATCTTTGTTCAATTCCTGCTCTCATTTATAAAGCACATATTTATTGCATAGCCAAGCCTACATTGAAAGTGGTATCAGTATGTTTGACTAATGCAGATTATTGAATAAATAGCCACCAAAAGGACAATATAAATGGTGGGTGTATAAGAGGAAAGAAAGCTTATGAAAGAGCAAAAGCATATGCAGCTTGAGGGTGAGAGAGAGAGAGTTGGGTAAGAGATACAGGGGGAAAGAAAGTTGATGTGTCTCCTCAGTGCCTCTCCACTATAATATGTCTACAATATGGCTCATATTAGTGCCCCTGATGTGCGTTTTGTGGTGAGGGGGAAGTCTTTTGAAATTCAATATGTCCTTAAATCAGATTTATAAATGTTTATGTATGTTATGAGAAACACACTCGCTGGAGGTAGGCTAGTATTGTGTGTGAGTATGTGTGTGTTCTGGAGTCCAGTGTGGTGTACAGTTAACTCCAGTAAACAGTGTCTGTAGAGGAAGTTAGTTAGTGTCTGTGACCGTACACGCTTTTAAAAAAACTGTATACATTTGTACACAGACCCTGTGCATACTGGGGTAACAGCCTGGAAACAAGATAACTGATGGTCTCCTGTGGCACGTTGCTTGGTTTGGTATCATGTGGCTGTTCAGATACATCAAGAATGGCTTTCCCAAACAGTCTGTCTCCATGTAATCTGTCTCTCTTATGCTGGAGACATGCTTTTTGTTTAGCCTCGTGTGCTGTGCCGCTGCAGTAACGCACGCTACTGGGCCTTCTGTAATCCCCCAACAAAGACATTAAAGTGAAATTTGGAGCAATCTGCCAGCTATCTGCTTTATATCCTGTAATCAAAAACAAAGAAGAGCAGCAAAGTGATTATACTTTTCAAATGCTATTGATTTCTATTGTATGACTGAGAAACAGCTGTTATATCTTCCTTGATGTATGAGTGTGCATGTGAAGGGATGTATGAATTCATCACATTATATTGTACAGTTTGAGACGAGACTCTTGATTCAAAACACCAGATGCGTCGAACAGCACATGGAGAGGGCTGGAGAAAATAAAGTTTTGAAATGCTGCTTATTTGGAGTGGGCTGTAATGAAAATTTAAATAAGCAAACCATAGTCATGCTAGACTCTACATCCTCTGAGAAAAGCTCTTCCTTATTACCTTCAAAAGTGGATAGATGAAGGGAAAGAGCATTCTCTTTGTAAGCAAGCTTAGGACAGCTTGTTAGTTCAGGGTTATTAGCATTTAAGGAGACGGATTAAGGTCTGCAGGCACTCAAGCATTCCTTAAAGTCTTGTTTTTTGGGACTTATCTTCTTTTTAAGGTACAGCACTGATGGATAATAAGCAGGAGTGGTAAAGTATACCACTGCTACTACCACTAACCTGTCTGGACAAACCTGTTGTGTATTTTTGAAAAATGAACTATTCATTTCTGTGGATGATGAGCTGGAATGAAATTGGAATTTGTTTCATTATTTTTGATTTTGTTGAAATATAAAGCACAGCTGTAGTCTTATATAGGCTACATGTGGTCATAGCCAGAGCTTCTAATTAGTATGTTGTTTTTAGTTTTTGAATAATTTGAAAACACTTGTGTTACTCGTTATTTCTAAGAAATCTGTCTAACAAATATAATTGGATAACGGATAACCTGAGACATATTTGGACACAACACATTTTTGTCATTTTTGAAACTAGAAATCATGAGAGTATGTAAATATTTGCATGAGGATATTTAAGGCCTCAATAGCTGTGTACTGAATGGGCTTTGCCTGCTGTAGTGAGTTGCAGGGCAAAGAATGGGGTGTAGAACTGTGCTCTCAGGTCACAGCCTCCACACTGAGGCCCTAATGCACTCTGGCAGATGCTGGCCTTCAAAGGCAGCGGCCCCGTGGGCATCTGGAATAGGTACTGAATCAGGCCTGCTGGCCTGCAGCCAGGACCTTTAACATTTTCACATTGACTCCTTTCTGTCCTGGAATGGACATTTTCACCATTACCCTTTTGATGGATTGAAAAAAGGGAATATTCCAGCATGAATCAAATAAAGTTTATACCTGATTTATGTCATTTACACATGCAGTATTCAAACACACAAATAAGTACAAAGAGACATTTCTGTTTCTTTTTCTGTAGTGACAGGCTGTGTTTACGGACAGCAGAGTGATAATATCCTTCTCTTCCTCTGTCTCTCTTTTCTCATTTCTGTTTCTCTCTTTTTATTATTTACTAACGTCCCTCTCTTTTTCTCATTCGTTTCTCAGTAGAGGATATGAGCTTTGCAAAATCTAGTATTGTTTGTGGACTGGTCAATGCTGAAATGATTCAATAGCAGGGTAATTTTGGTGCCATGGCCTTAAATCATTTTAAAACTTTAATGAACACGTTTTGGGAATGGAGGTGAACAATGATGTTATTGTATCAGCACCAACAGTTTGTGGCTTTAAAGAAAATGTTGAAATATTGAACAGATGATTAGATTTGGCCGGTATTTCAAACAGCTTTAAGGTTTATTGATTTTACTTGAGAAGAGCCAAATATCATTTTTTTTCACTTGACTGCATCTTTAATTCGATAACATAAATGGTATATTTCTCCTTAATGATAATACAGGTGGTTTTGCTCAATATAACTGAACATTTCATGGACAACAATGGATTTGCATCCATATTAAGCATGAAAAGTATTGAGTGGGATTATTCTTTACTGGTAATTGTGCTGTTTGTCAAAGGAATGCCTTTTAAACCTGATGTAGCTTGTGTAGACTGGACTGTTGCATTCCTTTTTCGACTCTTGAAATCGCACCAAAGGGAACGTCATACACTATTTGTAAATGTTATCTACAGATGAAGCACATTCCCACAATTAATTCCATTTTAATTCATTTTAAACAGACTAAAGATCCAAAACAAGGTACACACAGCACATAAAATGTTACAAAAATCATTTATAAGGAAAATCATTCTAACACTGATTATCTGTCAAAATGGTACTAAAATACTTTTAAATCACAGTATGGTGATGTCGCTGTTTATTATGAACACAGTACATCACCCATCCTACCATCCTACTAAGATTAAACTCGAAGCATGTTTTTCTGAGGTTTGTCATAGTTCTAATGCTGACCGAATAAAAGGCTTAAAATCAAATCTCTCTCTCTGATTCTCTCCACAGGGACCTGGACAGAAATAACATCACTCGGATTACCAAGGTGGACTTTTCGGGTCTCAAGAACTTGCGAGTTCTGTAAGTAACCTCTCAGTGTCTTTTACTCTGGAAAGTCCTTTCAATCCTCCCCCCAACACCCTTCACCTCTCCGCAGTCGGTCATCAAAGTGTTTCAGTTGTGCAGCAGAGAGGATTACAGTAAAACACAAGTCATATTATCACACACAGACACTTAATCTGAGTAAATCCAACATATTTAGTGTGACCCCTCTGACTGAGCAGAGCAGTGAAGTCACTGGCTCATGTTCAGTCAACCTTTCAACTCACTCTGAAGTCTGAGGAACATGGAAGTGTATTCTTTACAGAGCGGCTGCGCTGAACTAAAATAAACAGATGGCGGTCGGGCCTCTCTGTCCCGTGCGGCCTGCTCAAGTTCAGCTAGCGAGCGGTGCGATGCCACAGCAAGTGTGTTAGGAGCTTAATGACTGTAATCATGGACTTCTCCGTGCTGTTTACCTCCCAAGGAAGAGCCCGTAAAAAGAGAGAAAGGCGAGCAGATAAAAATAAACACGTCAAAAAAGGAAAAATAAATGAATTGGGTGGTGAGAAGTGGAAGCGGCAACTGGAGGGGTGGTGGTGTGTTTTGAAAAAGTGGGCGATATGATGATGTGCTGTTATCACCATAAATTACATCACAGCCAGCTCTTCCAGTCACACTGTGTATATGATCAGCACTTAAAGCACAATAATAGATTTATTTCATTAAAGCTGTTCACAAGAATAGTTTTCGTTTGCACAATTTTCTGCGTATCCCAGATAGTAGTTGTCACTTATCCAAAAGATGTTTTTTTGAACGATTTCTTTAAGATTTTGCCCTGTTGACCAGAAGCCTGAGTTCAGATTGTGCAATGCTAAAACAATAGAGTAATTAAAGCTCTTCAATTAGATCAAGCTATTGAACATTGAAACTTTAAATGAAAAAGTACTGTCAATCGTTAGAAAATCTGTCATTGTACTCATGAAAATGTTGTTAAGCAGCATGACATATTTCTACCATGCTGCCCAAAACCACCTTCTTTAAAGCGAAATCCCCCAAATCAGCTGCACTCTTGCCCCGGGGAACCCACACCAAACTCCCTCCACTCTGTGGAGCACTGGCACTGTGATCCCCTCCATCTGATAACATGAGACTAGCCTCCTAAGACACCTCAACGAACACTCAAAAGCACAGCTAACGGACACCCTGCCTCACTCTCGTGTCTTATTCCTCAAGGAAAAGCATTGGTCGTCTTCTAAGCCTCACATCTAGTTAGTGCTTAGGGCAAGAACAACACAGAATACTTCTCAAAAGCCATGTGTGCTACTTCAGCCTTTAGTATACATGGCTTTGGCCTTCTTCCTTAGCTCTGTGAAGTCATAGGTGTTTGCCTGTGTCCCATATGTTTCTATAGAATGCTTCAAAAAACACTGAGAAGTGAAGAAAAAAGAACAGCTATTATTCCTCACCACACACCAAAGCCCATCTGGAGGGGATTGAATAAGATTACTTTTAATGCCAATACATAAACCAGCATGGGACTGATCCCCCCATTTGTATGAATAAGCCAGATTGTTATTTGGTTCTGGATTGATGTAAAGCAAAGGCTATAGGATATGTTTGTTATCAGTGAAGAATGTGATTGTTGCAGATGATTCAATTTAAGCTTTGCCTTTGCCTGATCAAAAGCCAACTAGTTTGCGTTTTTGGCTTCACCGTTCTGAGTCTGGGCACAGAAAATCCCTGGTATTCTCATACTGCCTCTTATCCAAAGCCTCTCTGTAGTGCATAGCCAAGTGTGTCATCTCTTTTGGACAAAAAATTATGACAAAGCATGGATTAATGGCCGTAATACAGACCCATGTACAAACATTTGCTTTAAAAGGCAATTTATGACTCTGATAGCGTTGCCAAAGCAGAACTCCACATTAGAAGCTCTGGATATTTTAGTCCAGTCTTTTTCTCTTTTTTTTTTCATCGGTATGCTGTATCATCTAGCACTAGTGTATCCGTCAGTTGCTGTCTGGTAGGCTTCTCATGAATGTCACCGCATGTTGGCCATAATTCAGAGAGACACAGATCTAAACAAGAAATGTCCACAGAGCTGTAGTCCCTTTGTAATGCATCTGGAAAACCTTAGGGGCCCAGAAACATGTTCAGAGCAGAGGGGAGTACTGAATGTACCCACCGGGACCTCACAAGCATGTCCTACATGATCGCTGCCCTGCTAGGGCCGACCACACGCTCGGAAGAATCAGAGAGAGAAATCGTTTCTGGTTTATATGAAGAAAAATAAGCTTATTAACTGTTGTGACAAGATGAATCCACAATGAGGAAGGCTGTTCTTCAGAGGCTACTTTAACCAATCACACTGGGTAATCAGTGTCACTGAGTAGCTGTGGCACTGAGTCTGATCAGATAATGAAGCTGCTCTTCTTCCTCCACAGGCATTTGGAGAACAATCAGATCAGTGTGATTGAACGAGGAGCTTTCCAGGACCTCAAGCAGTTGGAAAGATTGTAAGTATCAGCAACATAAAAAAGTGTAGCCTTGTGTGTCTTAAGCCATGTAAGAAACACACGTTATCTGGGCAGTAATTGTTTTATTCGTTTGAGAGAACACAAGAATACATTTGAACATGTAAGCAATACTGTGTGATTTCATGTGCATGGGTGTTAGTAGTGACCGTTTCTAAACTACTACTCAGAACAGTGCAACTGAATTTCCATCCAGTTCCTAGTTTTCTATTTATTAGCAAACATTTTTTTCAGGTCACCAACAATTTTGAAAGAAAATGTAGATAGATAGATAGATAGATAGATAGATAGATAGATAGATAGATAGATAGATAGATAGATAGATAGAAGGATGAATGGTGGATGGATGGATGGATGGATGGATGGATAGATAGATAGAAAGATCAAAAGAGAACATATATCCAGCACAGCTTCTTCTATATATATATATGTATAATGTATGGTTAAAATGTGTAGCTGTACTGTAGTTATATAGTTTGGCCAAGGATGGGTTGAAACTGCTGGAAGGGTTTAGTGTTGATAACAAGGAAATGAAATGAGTGAGATGTGTCATGATTCCCAAGGTAATCTTATTTTTTTCAGTGTAAAGGTTTAACACAAAGAACAATAGTACCATTATTGCGAACTGAGAAAACACGATCATTTATCATCATTAAAAGAGACAGCTGTCAAAAGTAGTGCATGTCTACGCACATCTTATTGTACCTCAGTGAAGTATCTCTTTTAGGTGTGTTAGCATGTGTATAGAAAGTGTGGAGAGATATTTTTATGACCATTAAATTGACCTTTGTCAGTCTCACTTTAAGAGAAACCTTAGATATTTGAAAGAAGCTTTGAAAAAAATGTAAAGGTTACTCTAAAACCTTGTGTTTCAGTGGCTGAGAGTTGTCATTTCCTCATTTTGCTGCCTGCCAAGAAGCAGACATCCATTTACCCTTCGCTGGTGAGAATCTTGACACCTCTGAGTGAAGTTGGCCAGTGGCGTTAAGCCAAACAAGCAGGCCATTGCCACATATAGGCAAGGTCAGACCCGTACTACACAGCTGGCTGGGGAGACTCTGAGTTTGCGTGTGAATTGTTTGAGCCATTCTCTTGTCTGTGAAGATGTTTGCGCTTCTGTCAGATTTCAGCCAAATCCGTTACTCACTGACAGTGTGTTAAAAAAAAAGAAAAGAACAATCAGTGGGCTATGAGGTGACATGTGTGCCCTTGGTTTCAGCCCTTAAATCGTTTAGTCAACATCTGCCTCATAGGGTGTGTGTTTTCCAGGGTGTTATGCTATGCATTCCTGTCACTCACATTTGGAATTTCACAGTCTTTAAGCTCTGCTTGTCCCCAATGAACCAAAATGACCAATGTGACTGTGACTCAGCCTCATGCCCAATATGGGCATTTACATTACAACAATTCTAACATGGTCTTGCAGAAGCTCCCACTGCTTCTTCATACAGACCCCCTAGTTGTAGCCATTATTGTCTACATACTGACATCTACGCACAAAATAACTCTTGTCTTTTATTTTATCAAAAAAGGTGTGATGTAATGTTTAGAGACTGCGTTACTTAATAAGAGCAAATGGCAAAGCAGAAATGACCATTTTCCATCTGGGATTATTCTATAAGAACAACATTGACTTTGTGATAATAATCCCTTCATAATAATATGTCGCTCTAGAGCTGTAGAATCTGTGTTAATCACTGCTCTGAACATAATCTGACAGCCAAAAACTAAGTCAAGAGACATTTCTAAGGGCAGGAGCTTTTTAGATGGGATAATCTTTACATGGTTCCCAAAATAGAACAGGCTTTCATTCATAGGCCATAACTACAGTTCAGCAAGGGGCGAAAGTCTAGACTGAGCAAGCCTAATTTCAGTCTTTGGGTTTGACATCAAAGCATTGCAAAACAGCATCAAATTTGTCTTCTGTCGTTAAAAAAAACTCCCCAAAGCAAGCTGCTGCCTCTTCTGGACAAGTCTGGCCTGAGAGAGTTGAGGCTATCAGCTCTAACTGATAGTGACTGGCTGCGCTGAAAGCTGATACTGCTCAGAGAATCCCTTTCCTCTGCCTGTGCTGGTGTCATGAAGGTAGATGGAGTAAAACAGAGAGGGATGACAGAAGCACTCCTCCACCGCATGCCTTCAGCCTGGCCCTTGACCTGTTAGGTCACCATTATCTGCTCATCCTCTGATTAAAACCCCCTGCTCCCATGGTTGAGGGTCAGCCTGTGAAAGCCTTCATCTAGTCTGGGGTGGCTCCCACAGACTTTAACTGCTCACCATGGGAGATAACCTAGGCCATCTTCAGAGGAAGTCAACATCTTTCCCAGCAGCTTCAGTGCAGCAGTAACCCATGACCCTGGGACGCTCCATGCCTCCATGTTCCTGGACCTGATGACTAAGTTGACCCTAATCGGAAAGATTGATTGTCTTCTTTGTGTGCTGTTCTTGTTTGCCCCATCTTGCCATCAATCTCTGTTCTCTGTGCCAGTGCAGATGTTTGTGTGTCAGCTTTCTACCAGCAAAGTTAAACAGTCCTGAGCTCTTTCTGTCTCACACCCTTCTGTTTTTCCTCTAATGTACTCATGTCTCACTATCTCTCCAACAGATACAAACATGCTTCTACCCAAAAGGTCATTTGCACACTGTTCTTCGCTGCCTTTAATGTTCGTCTTGCATTTCACCGTTCTTCTCCTGACTGCGGTTGTTTTGATCACACTAATTCTCATCCTTCCCCTGCCCTTTCTCTCTTTTCCCATCTCACTTTCTCTCTCTTTTTGCAGGCGGCTAAACCGGAACCGGCTGCAGGTTCTGCCGGAGCTGCTGTTCCAGTCCACACCCAAGCTGGGTCGTCTGTAAGTCCCTGTGCTTCATTTTGATATTCCAGTTCGGACAAAAAAAAAAAAAAAGGCGGTCAAACCTGACCCACTGTTTTAATTTTGATCATTGTCCTTGAAAGGAGCTTGCTCAAATATTTGTCTTTCCCCAAAAAATGCTGCTAAAAGAGGACACTGTCAACGCAGTGCAGTGTTGCTGTGTTATTCCTCCTCCAGATGTGGCTCTTTTATATGGGCCGAGGGCTTGGGCAGGCATAAAGTGACACAGCCGTGCTCTGTGCTCCTGACATTGAGGTGAAGGTGTGTTGTGGGGAATGTTTTCTTTGGACAGACTGGATTCCTGTTCCAGAATATCACTTCCCTGCTCTGGCTCTGAGTTGGAGCCGAGGCAACACAGTGTTCTCGCCTTCTCTGCTGGAGAAGATTGCATTCATGAGTTTACAGTCTTTAGTGAGACAAGCCCTCTTGAATTAGCCTCGAGTCAGACCAGGGTTAAGCTTTATAAGTGTTGGTTTTGGGGTTTTCTCAGTGAAAGTGGAGGTAAACATGACACGGACAGCAGCCACTCTGGGGCTTTTCATGTCTCTAGGAACTGCCCTGAGCAGAGTTTTGTTTCTGATTGCTTTACACAAGGCCGGCGGAGGTTAAACTGTCCCAATTCCTTTCGCTCCTGAGAAGACACAGCAAACGTGTTCACACGCCACGGAGCTTGATTTTTGTGCTGATGTTTGATACATGGCTGATGGCAGCAATTAGGACTCGGTTTACAGACGTGAAATTCTCCTTTTATGTCAGCCACGGCTCACGAAGCAGCCTTTAATATTTCCTTGCTGGATATCCGAGCCTTCGCAGAAACAATCAGCAGGAATGATGGTTTCATTTCCTCTCCATTGCCAACAGTTTCATAAAAGCATTATTGGCAATGATATCCTTATTTATCATGACTTAATAAGCGTTCTCTTGGGTCGTAGTCAGTTGCGAAGGAGTGGAAAAGATGAGGAAAAGCCAGACATACACACTAAATCCACCATTCTTATTCCCTCACCATCATTTTAAATTATAGTGTTTGATGTTTTTCCCCTTCTCTTTGGCATTTGCTAAATCTAAACTAGACTCTTGGTAATGAAGGTTGCGCAGGGCGGGGATAGCTTATGGTGAAGCTTGTAACCTTTCCTTGTCAGAGTTAGTTATTCTCAGTGATGATAGTATGATATGAATGGCCTCACCCCTAACCCTCCCATTAAAAGCCTCAGGCCTGGCCAGCTGGACAGAGCGGTCTGAACACGTCCCACTCAGCACAGGGCAAGCAAGACCTAGACATGCCCTGACTGTAGGGGTGGGACCACTGACAGGGTCAGGAAAAGGTAACGGTGCAATCCCTTCGAGAAGGACTCAACAGGGATGGTCCTGATCATTTAAATTTACAGGAATCCAACCTCATCTAAATTTTTTTTCATTCAGACAATTCCAAAAAACACAGTTTTGAATAAAATAGAACAATTGTTCATGGCTAATGTATTCAGTTATTGATTGCTTGGAACCACCCAGAATGTTGGGAGACTAGTTCACCTTATGTTAAGCAAATGAAAAATGCCTAAGCAGAAATGTGTATGGCAAAAATTGTATAATACAAAGAAATTCTAGGAGTTATTGATTATTAGGTAAACTCCAAGTAAAAGCTAATTAAATTTAAAAAGTTAATTAAATGATTGAGTATGAACAATCACTTAAGCTCCAAAAATATATTATTTTCACATTGGAATATTCAAATACTATTTGGTTAAAGCTGCTGACACTGGTTTAGAGTAAGTAGAGTAAGAGTAAGGGGCCTGGATGGATGATAGAGAAAGCAGAGAGGCTGTGGGAAGAGTAGACATGACCCCACTGTGACAGGCCCAGGTGTAGGGAGACGTCCCAGGACATATGACTCTGTGGCCCATTGGATAAAGGGAGAGCAGACGGGCATGTGGGCTGCTGTTAGAGGGCAGTGATGAGTGGCGTGGGCTGTTTGTGGTCAGTATGTGTGTGTGTGTGTGTGTGTGTGTGTGTGTGTGTGTGTGTGTGTGTGTGTATACCGCTGCTCTGCCTGGAAGGAAAGAATGTGGTTGCAGTTATAAACCTTACCCAGCTTCTCTGTGTGGGCCAAGAAATTTGCCTCATACACACGCACATGCTCACAAACACGGACACACATACTCATGCAATCTAAGGGGATGGTTTGGTTCAGCTTCCTCCTCCCTTCCCCACTTTCGAATCTCCATACCGATGGATAATGGAAAGCAAATGAAGAATTAGAAGGAGGCCATGAATATGCCGGCTCCTATTTATTAATGGTGGCACTGAGTGGGCCTCCATATTAACTCCCCTTCCTGTGTGCAGTCATGGCCCGGCATTAGAGCACAGGGTATTTTACTCAGTGATGGCTATAGAGCTCCACCACTCACTACCATTACACTGAGCTCAGATTGCGTGTGATTGGTGTGATTTAGAAGAAGACAGGGAGCATAATGCAAGGAATTGCTTCTCTTTTGGCCAATTCAGAGCTCTTTCTCTTGCTCTAATTTTCTGAACACAGTCATTCTGGCAGAGGCGAGCTGATGGTCTGTCAGGGTGTGATGATGGCGTGTCGTGACCACTTTGATGGATTGGGGCTGCAGTTTGCATGACGCCTGCCACGAGTGTAAAAACTGGGCCCAGGCCAGGCTCTCTTCTGGCATTTGTGCCTCCCCTTCTGAGAATGTGCATAACCGTTTACCCACAGTTTGGTTGTTGCATCATGAAGAACTCTTTTGTTCAACCCACCACCCCACTCTTGCAAGTTAGTTTTCTTTTTTATGACATTAATTTATTAGAAACAAATCACCCTCCTCACATGGGGCACAGAGTTCTGCTGTTAGCCTGGTGTGCTGAAGCTCTGAGCTCCAGATGGGAAGCAGCCTTGGCCTTCACGACTCAAAAAACTCTAGCCATGATGCTCAAGCCTGCATCATAGACATGTGACTCCTGCTCACTCTGGGTCGGCTGTGACGCATCTAGTTGGCTAACGTAACAAAATGCTCAACAACGTTTTCCAAAACTCTTCCGTACAACTGTAGTTTTTACTAAATTCCCTGTAATATGCATTGTAATTACCTCTTAACTCACTCTTGTAACTTTAGGGCAATAACCAGATGCGCCGATGGCACAAGCATTTGCATGATAATTATGGTAATTGTATGTTGCTGTGTAAAGTGGTGCATTTTTCGTAGGCCGCAATAGCTGGCTAATAGTTCAGCGTATCTCCAGCGTATAAACCATGGAGCTGCGGCTCAGAGCTGGAGCAGCGGCCCACTGATTGTTTTCAGAGAAACGAAGCCTCCCAGAATCCAGCCAAGCTTCTTCCAAAATAGGGCTGGGCTCAGCCAGTTTCAAAAGGCCAGACAGCTTTGTGATTTACTCCAAAGACATATTTAGATAAATATAAGCTACAAAGACTTCGGAGCACTGACGGAGAGCCAGCTCCATCCGGAGAGCTCAACAGAAAAGCTGTACTTGTTTTTTCTTTAATAGCTCTGGATTTCTCAGCAGCAAGCTGCGTCGTTTGCATGCAGCAGGGGGTTTGGAACAAACCCAGGGCAAAGCAGGTAGAGGGTGGGAGATGTGCTGTCCCTCAGGAGCAGATCAAAAAGTGAAATCAGGCGCTCTTAGTAAAACTCCTGCAGGAATGTTGTCAATTAGCAAGCCTCCAACATACAGTACAGCCCCCCGCCCCCACCAAAATAATAATAAAAAATAAGGGAGACTGATAGACAGGAGGTTGAAATGAAAAAAAGGGCCATTTCTGCACCTTCTCAGAGCTCATAGAACCCACAGTGCACAGAGATAAAGAGACAGGGTTAAAATCTGTATGCAGAAGTGAGTGCCCAGATTAGTAAGCCATGTTTTCTAACGCTTCAACACCTTGATCTGCAGTTAGCAGCTAAGGGCAAACTGCAGCAGAACATTGCCAGGCGTTAGGCCATATATTTTATAGAGCAAAAGGATTTATATGCATGTAGTGTGCACTGAAATAGCAAATGCCACATGGAAGCAATTTAGGTCTCCAAATAAAGGTAAAGCATGTAAGGCAGAAGAAGTGTTTAGGTGGTATATTTGAATACCATTAATGTTTCTGTCTCATTTTTTAATTCGGCTGGTGAGAAAGCATGTTCAGATGAGCTTGGTCTTGGACCAGTCTGTGAGAGCTTGTTGATAGTCTCACCCAATCATTTTCTTTGCACACAAGGGGTCTTTTTCAGTATTGTTGGCTTATGGAGGTACTTTTTTATCTTCCTCAGAGGCTGATGGTCCAAACTCATATAGATATATACAGTCCTCATATACAGTCCTCATATAGATTCAGTCCTGTTCTTTCTCTGATTCTTCAGGAAAGGTTGGAGAGTTTCTGTTGAAACCGGACACAGGTAAGAAGCTAGGTGACGGTGACTGCTCACTGTTATGAATGTATAAACAGGACCGGACAGTTGTAGCTGACTGTTTGATTTATGGGAGATATTGGAGGAGAGTGAAGCGTAGATATATCTGAAGCATGGTGTGGGGCCCACAGAGCCACCCAGTGTTCTAAATGCTGCACTGCTTATAGCAATGGATCTCCGTTTGTGTGCTAACATCCTACAGATCAGTGCTGGCTTATAGTTTTCAGTACCCCTGCAACATCAACGCAACCCTGAAGAGCTATCGGAGAGGGAGCAAGAGAATCTGAGAAAGGGAGCAAACAAAAGGACAGGGAGGGGGGTGATAAAGCTCTTATGGGTCACCGGATTCCACAGGCTAAAGCAGTGATTTAATTTGTTTAATCAAAGTCTGATTGTTACAAATTAACTGAACATTTTTTATCACTCTTGTAAGTACTTTCCCAGATGCTCATTTTCAAACACACATCCATATTCCGCCAAACAGTTATTATCAAAGATAGCCATTTACTTCTGTGGTGGTTATTGAGTAGTCGCTGGAGGGTTTTTTTCTTCTTCTCTTGCTTCTAGTTCCATTTAAATGAGATTTCAGATTAACTTCCCTTCTGGGACCTTTTGTAATGCTCACTGAAGAATTGCTCCATGCCTCATGTATGCTTTACATCATTGATAATCATTAACGTGTTTATTTTTTTAGGTTTTTGTTTGAAAATGTATCACTGCTGTTTGCAGTGATGTTAGATTTGTCAAATCTTTCTGTTCTTAAAGGGTGAAAAAAGCCCCAGAGATCAGGATTCACAACTTGACCTGATGAATTTCAAACCAAAATCTAAGGAATACTGATTAGATTCAGACCACTAACCTTTTCTTTTCAACCTTACATGTGTGACTTTGCCTGTACACACTCATCAATTATCAGCTTTAGTTAGACTCATATTGCTGAAAACTTGAAATGGACAGAATGAGTGCAGCATTCGTGATTGTTTAAAAAAACAGTTATAATGTAGATGTTTATGGGTAGGGGTGGCACAAATAAGCCACTATGCTTCACTATCAATCATTCACAATTATTCAATTATTATATAATCAAATCATGTAAGTTGTGAGTGAATGGTATAGCATATAACATTTAGTGTACAATAAATGAAAAAAAAAAGTATTTTGGCATAAAGGGCCTTGGCATGGAAGTGGGGTGGTGCTGGTAGGATACTCGCTTACAGACCAAGAGGTCGCAGGTTTGAATATCACTTCCAGCACTACCATCACTGGGTTCCTGATCAAAACCCTCCAACCCAAGCTACTGTAAGTCTGGAAAAGAGCATCAGTTAAATGATGTAAATGTATAAAACAAGAAAAAAAAAATCAAATTCACATTCCAAAAAAAAAAAAGAAAGTTAGAAAAACCACAATAATACTTTTTCCCCAAATTGTCCAGGCCTATTATATACATAATCTTAAACATTTAACACTTCAGCCCTACAGACCAGCTCCTTTTTTTTTTAAACACTTTGTGTATTATGTCTAGAAGTTTTTTTTTTATTGTTTTTTTTTTTTTGAAGACTAAAGGCTCTGATTGCACTTGTTCCTCCGAGACCCAGCTCACCCTTTGAGGTTTAAGAGTTGGACTCATATGAAGCAGCTTGTAAACGTCTCTGGTAAAACATGAAGGCCTAAAATTGTCTGAGCAGGTAAGCCTATGATGCACAATTCAGTTGGTAAATATTGAGCTACGGTGATTATTTCCAAGAAAGGGATTTTCTTACATTAAGCATTTCAGCCTTAGAAGCAGAAGGGGGTGTTGGGAAAGATCACTTTGCAGGATCAGTGGGTTAAAGGAGCACTTATGAGTATTGCGTATGAAGATGTTTGAACAGCATGTCCAGTAATAGTCTGAGGAATCAAAAAAAAAAAAACATCAGCTAAGAGAAGGAATTTCCCTTGAACGGTTCTCTCTTTTTGTCTCACTATAGCTCCTGCATGGTCTCTGCTGGGTTCTAACAATGTATAAGAAGAGTTGTGAACTTGGTTATTACTATGGCTTCTGTGGCGAGTGAGAGGCAGATTGGAGAGCGATGTGTAATGAAACTCAGCCTGAGTCTCAGGGAGTATATTAAAAGCACAATAATGTCCCTAATGCTCCATTAAAGGATTATCTTCAAGCTTGGGATTTTAGTAGAGAACCCCTTTCCAGAGCAATGGAACATTATGTTGGAAAAAACAGAATTTTCTGTTTATTTAAGTGAGATAGGACTCGTTTTCATTTTGCTATATTCAGTAGATCTCATTTTTACAGCATTGTAAACTGAAGCTCTTGTTTTGTAGGATTTGAACTGTGAGTGCTTTTGGGCAAGATCCTTTCAAAGACAGTGAACTGTTATTGAAAGAGAGTGGGAAAGACAGGCAGAAAGAGAGAGAGAGAAAGACAGGTAGCTTTCTGCACAGAGTGTCCCTTGCCCCCTTCAGGGCTAGGAGAGTGCTGAGGTCTAATGTGCCGTGTTGATTGAGGGCGCCTGTAATTTGGGAAATAGTTTGGGGGCCATTATGCACCATGGTGTTTATCACAGGTTGTTCCCATGACAACAGTCAAGATCGTAATTGGATTTAAATGGGCAGAACTGCTTGCACATGTTTCAAAAGAGGCCAGGATGAATGCTGTAATGGACATACGTCCTCACTTTCTATATCTGTGTCACCCTGTCCTGTCCTGCTCTCTCTCTCTCTCTCTCTCTCTCTCTCTCTCTCTTTCTGCCTGTTGTTCCCACTCTCTTTCATTCTGAACCAAGTGCTTAGTCCAATGTTTTGTCATAAAGCTAAACATAGACTGGTTCAGAGTTTAGATCCAGTCTGTTTAAGGCAGTTAGAAGTAACATTTATGCCCCTGGCTCCGGCCCTGGACCGGTGGGCTAACTCTGGTTTACTCTTTGTATATTGATCTTTGACATGCTGTGTGGCAGTCCCTGTATCTAAAGCATGTGTGTCATAAACCTCTGTATTGGTTTGAACATGTGGAAGGCTGAGCTTAGGACTGGAAGTGAAATGCCACACCAATGGTGGGCTCTAATTCCGGCACAGAGACTCATTTTGAAGCATTAGGAGCAAACAAGGATTGTGTATGTTAAAGTCCAGAGTCACTCTTTTGTTTAGGTTTAAAATTTCCTGAGGATTGGCCATTCAGCCAGTCCCGCTCTCCTGCAACTTTACTGGAACTCTTGGCCATGCTGACTGTTTTTGCAAGTGTGAACTAAGCACAAAAGTGAGCTTCAGGAATGTGCTTTTTGCGTATGAAATTGCGCATCTAGGAACAAGGCAAGAAAAACAAACAAAGCTATGTAAGACCTGCAGCACTCTCCTCGACTGGGTTTCTCACCCCTGCCAGCAGCGTTGTTGCCCTTCACACAAGGCTGAGGAGGAATTCTGACAAGCCAGCACATTTGCAGTGTGCTGCTACATTTGAAAACCATCTGAGTCCATGGCGCTCCATGCCTGGATATCTCCACCTTCTCTCAGAAGGCTGATTTATACTTTTGTGAAGATGCATATAAATGCACTCACATAGCTCTGCAAAGATGTTTATGGTCAGTTGCAGCTTACAGATGAGCCTTGTACACACCTCTGAAATCTCAGCTGCATGTCATTCACATCTGCCAGCACGGCATGGTGATGCAAGGAATATCCAGGTGTACCGAGTAAAGAAATAAGCAACGAAATAACAGAACAAGAGAAATGTTCCAAGACTTGAAGAGGTATTTTGGATTCTTCATTTTCTATTCATATTTGTCCTGCTTAATATGCCATTTTCCGCCAATGCACATGTTTACACACAACTATGTTATATGAGCGTGATACTCATACATGTGCACTAGCTACATCAAGATAAGACAAGTTACTAATAGTATCGTTTTTATTCGTCATTGCCATTTATTACAAATTAACATTGTGCTCATTAAAAAAGTTGATTGTCAACCTGTTGCACATTAAACACAACTACCCAACAAACGGTTTCTGCCACTTTCACTTGTCCAAGGGCACTTGTATGTGTGTTCATGTCAATCCACAAGCCAGCCTGTGGTAAAAGGAAGATTATGGGCAGGTTAGTCAATGGCCACCCGGAAAGGCCCGCGTGGAGACCAGAGTGGTTACGGCTGGGGCGGCTTGCGGAGCAAGATGCTCTGGTCACTTTATGAGAGAGAGAGAAAGCTGGTTGTTAGGGTTCACTTCCAGGCTGCCCTTCCTTTAGTCCACACACAGTTGTCACTTAGCTAATTACAGCTTCTTTTTATGATCTGAATCCTTGCCCACAGCCAGTCTCCTTCAGGCAACAATGGGAAGGTTGTGGAGCTAAGTGGAAACAGGCCCCTCTTCTCGGCTTCTTCGTTGTTGTTTTTCTCTTTTATCTCTCTGTGTGTCTCCAGAAAGAGAGTTCAGATATTCAAGCCCCTATTAGTCATTCCAGCCACCGCGTGGTAAGTTACTTGGCTGAACTCTGGAGGTGGGTGGTTGGATATTATGCACCCAGAATGCATGGCTCGGCACTCCCAGGCGGCCGGTTGAATATGCATGGCTCATTGCTATAGATGCCGAAATACATAGGCGCTGCAGCATGTCTTCCTGAAATAAAAAGCTGGGCAATAAGCGGATAAATTGTTACATTATGTCGTTCTTTCCTTTCCCTGTCTTGGCTGCGTTTAGCTCGGCACGGCATATCAAACCAGGTCCCAGAAGGAGTTCATCTTAGATTGGGATGTATGTGTGTGCAATTGTGTGTGTGTGGTATTTTTTTAATGTTGTTATTGGGAGAAACAGGATGAGCTTTGTGAATGAGCACTAGTGATTTTTTTTTTGTGTGTGTTTACTTATGGATGGAGAGGGACTGGATGAATTAAAGGAAAAGAAGAAAGAAATTTAGTGGACCAGCTGGGCGGGCTGTGCTGAAATGATGAATGTCATCACACTTGTGGGACTGTTGCACTAGCTGACCATTGTTAACACTTTTTGCAGACATTTCATTGCAGGTATTTCTGCAGTAGGGAACTCTTTAATAAAACAGAAATTGTAAAACTACACCGAAAGCAGTGTGTGTTCTGCTGTCTGGCCGATCTCACACAGGTGACCCCATGATTTCTGCCCAGCAAAACAAAATGGGAACTTGTTCACCTTCCGTGGTCAGAAAAGTATATATATAAAAGGGGATATATATGAGTTTGCCTTGGTCCTGCCTCGGTCTTCACTTTACAACCAAAAAATGTGGGTGACAACCACACACTCCGGCAGGAAGAAGCAGGCTGGAGGGCCCAGGGTCCACCGTAGTTTATTATCACGTGTCGATGAGACAGCAGGGAAGGAATAACAGAAACAGTATAACAAAGGCCCATATTAGCTACTGGAATCTTTACCAACAGTGGCGTAGACCAGCATACAAACAGCGTGAGTGAAAAACAGTGGGAACACAGAATCTGTGTAGAGGTGGATAATCTCCACCACATCTGTGACGAGGAAACCGAGATCTTTCTCACACTCGGAAGAGCGTTGCTGCTTTGTGGGCTTTGAACAGAAAAACAGGACGATTACATTTCTGGCACAAGGGTTTTGCTTAAGAGGACCACATTTAAGAACGGCGACAATGCTCTCGTGAGGGAACAAGAGAGGGCGAAAGAGGAAGTGAATGAGAAACACAACACAGGGCGTTACGTGCCAGTGCCATGTCCAATCCAGTATACATCTTATTTACCGAGGCTAGCACTGTATCATGCCAAGGAAGTAATGGGAAAAACACACTAGTCAGTTGTGGAAAAGGTTCAGCAGAATCCTTTGCACCCAAAGACGCTGAGCAGGGGGCATTTGCTACCACAAAGAATAGGCTGCCAGGGGAATGCAGCGTTCCAGAACGACTTGTCTCTTATTTGACTTGAGCACACATTACCACATTATTTTTTCTGCTCTTCTTTTTTTCTCACTTAAACGATTTTTGAAAATTGGATTTACTTGTAGCTATTAATCACAGAGTGGGGGGAATTGTAATGTGGAAGGGAAACAGAGCTTGCTAATTTCCAGTTCCCTCTGATGGCAGCGCTGTAACCTTACAAAGCAAAGAAAATGGGTTTTAGGCATCATTTGACTTTGCTATAAGGCATGAGGAAGCATTGCTCAGGGAGCTATTTTCAGAGGCTGCACCTACTGAGGACACAGGGTAACTGGGAGTGGCTGGAAATGGTGAGAAGCTGTTGGTGTGACAGTAAAGTACATTGTACAATTTGGTCATTAAAAGCATTGAAATATCAAGCAGATCAATTCATTTGGATTCTGAAAAACAAAAAAAAAGTGCAAACTAAGTGTAAACTGAGGGCATAATGGACAAGCACCCTGTTTTGGCTGTTTTGAAATAGCGTCAAAAAGAAGACCCTGAAAGTACAAGATAGAAAGAGGAAAGTCAAAAGCCAAAAGAAAGTCTTTACGTTATAGTAAGGAATGTGCTGAGTTTGTTGGGCAGGGTAGTTAAAGCCAACATTTCCAATTCACACACATTTTTATTGTCTGGCTCTCGTAGCTAAAAAAAAAAGTTGAAAGTTGTCATTAAAAAAAAAAAAAAACGAAAAAGTTGTCATATAAAAAAAAAAAAGTTTAAACAAAAATTAGTTCCCAGCAGTTTTTTAGCCATGAATAACAAAATCACATTTTGACATGTTTTTACCTCCATCGGATGGAGCTGGTCTGCCAAGTCTGGTGTCTAAATTTTGCTTTGTTTTTACTTTCGCACTGCAGTAACAACGCTACCATTACTAACACCAGAAATCCCTGATCCCACCCTAATCTTTTCTTAAAAAGCATGCTTTAAATTTCTCTCAGCATGCTTAATCCAGCTCTTTACTGAAAGCTTGCAAATGTGTCCATTCCATACTGTGAGCTACCAGGTAGCAGATCTCTGGGTTCCCCAGTTTCCATTTTATAACTCAGAGGGAAACGTGTGATGCTTTAGACATCAGTTTACATGTAGTTTACATTTTAGCTTTGCTGTAAAACTAAAGAAGCCAACTTCAGATACCAAATGTGTTGTGGTTGGTAAAACTGTTCATCTGATTTTTTCATCTGATTTTTTTAAAACATCACCTTAAGTTGGGAGTAAAAGCTGGTCCAGGTTTAGTGGGAAAGACCCTTGATTGAATAGGTGTGCATACCTCACAAGTGCTCATGCCATGGTTTTATCTTCCTCTTAAGACCCCCAAAACCTCAGAAGTATGTGCGTGAGAGTTTTATTAGGTGAAGTTCAATGTTGAGTAACTGTGGTGTGAGGAGAGTGTCCAACCCTGTCCTGTTGATGGGATGTCCCATGACCCCAAAATTATACATGTCACTCCACATCTCCACCTAAATATTAATAGTGCTAGCTAAAAGAGGTGGGTAATCTGTTCTTTCTGTTATTCTTCTCCTTTTATCCCACCACTGTTGGCCAGTGCAGACTTTGACCTGAACACTGTGCTCATTTGGTGCATTCACACTCCGTAGAGCTTTGTCCCCAACTGGGTGAAGGCATATTTTAAATCACTCACATTTTTAACCAGCAATGCGTCCGCTCCGAGTCACATAAAAGAGCATGTGAGATTGATTAAAGCACCCATGCCGCCTCGTCCAGCCCGGCCGCAGACACTCTGGTCCTTTCTGCCTCATGTGGTCTTACTGTTTTATGAATGGTGTCTGGGCACTATCATTTTAGGGGATGTTAGTGAACGTGTGCCCGTGAAAGTATATGAGTGTTTATTTGCATGTGTGACTGTGTTTATTTTTCATACATTCTTAGAACAAAATGTTCTGCTGAAGTAGGAAAAACAGAATAAAATATTGGCATGTTAAGTACGTTTTATGTCTTTAAACTGGCAAAACCCTTTTTTTATTTTTCTGGAGGGGGGCTTTATAAGGTAAAGGTTAAAGTGAAGTTTAGGGTTAGGCTTTAAAGTTCTTCCTATAAATAGATAGTTCTGTTTATATTGCAAATATGGGACACATGTATAACCCCATATAAAGACAAGGTATAAAAACACGTGTGTGTGGTTGTGTGTACATGTATGAACACCTTTAAGGAGTTTAGCGAGCACAGATCATGTGGCTTTAATGGTGTGTGGAACAGTGTTTGGGCTGCAGGCTCTATAATCACGGCTGACCCTGATCTGCAAAAGTGTTTATACTCCTTGAAGCTCAGTTGACCTGTAGAGAAGCAAGCATGGCTTGCCTGTTGGACCTCATGCATTTGTTTCTGTTTGAAATTATGTAAGTATTAGTAATTGCTCTCGATTAGCGCCAGCCGTGAGCCATTTGTGCTGTATATTTGCTCTGCAGGAATGGACCTGGCCTTTTGCTTGTCTCAGTGCCCAGTCACACGGTCACCTTGGCCTTCACTACTTCCTGTGGCCTCTGCTGTTAACCCTTTAGATTTTCAAGCTGTTAAGTGACTCCATGCTCGGCGGGTGAGAGTCTCCTAACGAAGTCTAAACATGGCGCCTCTGAGCCGGCTGGTGCACATGCGTCTGATTCATTTCCAGGACTGAAGTGACTAGAACTGTCACATGTGAGTGCAGAGAGTTATATCCTTCAATTATAGTTAAATAGTAGCAGTTCTTTTTAACCTTATTTTTCCAGTAACATGTCAGTGGAGCAGTTGATAGGTTTAGGGGAGATTTATTTCTTTATTCTGGATTCATCAAACTAGACTTGAAAGATTAGAAATGAAAGATTCCTAAATAGTTTCTAGTTTAGGCACATGTTTTTTCAAAAACATTTTTATATAACATACAAATTTTGGACAGGTTCTTCAAATTTGAAAAAAGTTTTTGACACTCATCTGCAAAAATGATTAATTTAAGCTCAGTTTCAAAGGACCATTTTTTATGAGTCTGACTGCCAAAGCCAGACTCATGAAGAGCCATCCAGTGAGTCAGTCTGGAATGAGGACTTCAATGAGAGCTTATTAGTTAGTGAGAACCTAGGTGGCACCGACACTAAGAGATGGGGTAGTCATGTGACACAACATCAGCGACAGACTCAAAGGCTGGGGGGTGGCGAGCGACGCCTCATCCCAGTGACTCACTGCCTTACAAACCACAATAACCAGAAAGTAGGCCTCTTATGGGTTAAACAAGTCAAATTATACTTTGTAATGCCTCAGATTTTGAACGCTGCTGAGCAAAAGCAAAAAGCATCTCTGAATTTAATTATGACATTCATTAACGAATTAACACCAGAATTCTGGGAACAGCAGCTTTGTTCAGCAGACTGCTTCAATTCTTGTTTCCCCAACACCACAACGTCTCTGAGAATTAAGCAACATGTGGAAAAGAGTAGACAGCTTCACTTCATGTTTCCCCAACACCATCTATGTCTCTGGGAATTAAGCAGCATGTGGAGAAGACCCGACCTGCGGTAGATCATTTTGTCCTGAGAATGATCTTTGAAGTCCAGTTAAAAGCCTCAGTAGTTTTATTTATCGCTAGCACGTGTAAGAGGTAGCAGAATAATTCTATAAGCGAAAGTGACTTTTTGTCATTGTGAAGACACAGCACAGCACTCAGTGAACCACAGCAAAATGCTTCTTCTGAATTTAAACCCTACATACCATCCAGCAAGGGGCAACCAAATCCGGCACTGAGGGAGCTTGCTCAAATGTACCTCAGGGCAGCCTACTGGTCTGGGACTCAAACCCACAACCTTCCGATTATGGGGCCTAGTCCCTAACCATTAGGTCACCGCTGCCCCAACCACTTGATGCAAACTTTGTTTTAATCTCATGCCAGCATCAGGCATTTGTAGCTCTCAAAATAATCTAAAGTACTATTACGGATCTGCTGTAGATGCTGGAAGTGCATTTTGCAACATGAAATACATTTGAGGTCTCTTCATTTCCTGAGAAAATACCCCACTCTAATAACTAAGGAGTGTAATGTGGCAAAGTCTGTGTCTAAAGCAAACCAAAGCAGCGTCATAAATCTACAGAGGAGAATCTCTACAGCAGTAAATATGTCAGCCCCATACATTTCTGTGCGCCCTGCATGTGAAGCGTCTTCCATTGCTCTGGGATACTCAAATATGGTTGCCAGGGGAACCCAGAGGAACGCTCAGCTTGGCTCTAGTGGCTAAAACCATCTCGTTTTTATGATGACTCGTCCATTTCATAATTTGCTGCAGCATTCCAGAGCCGGAGGAATGGCTCATAAATTTGTTTTCTCCATTTATGTAAAGCTTATGTGCTCAAGAAAGGTCTGCTGTGGGGCATTCTTCTATTTCTGCAGCGAATGGCCTCCTGAGGAGCATTGGACATTCAGCAAATTCTATTGGAGAAAGGCAGGCTTGAGTTTTGGAGAACTGGAACAAGTCCAGCAATGTGTGACTTCATTTGCTTATTTTAGTCTAAAATATAGGATACCTGGTCATTGGCCTCGTTATTTTATAGCTTAGTGTATACCAGTTCAAGAGCTATGTTTTCACAGAGGTCGAGTAGGGTTTTTTTCATAATTTACAGACACTGAGAAGAAGCGTCCCGCTCGAGCCATTTGATTGGCACTTGTGGCTACTGGACCTAAACGCTTGAGCTGGTGGAGTGGCAGCACGTGTGTTTAACAGAGTGCCAGTCCTCATTTGAGGCTCAAGGCCTCATTACCTTCAATTAGCATTCTGAGTGGCCTGGGCCATTCGACTCGCAGATGAGATACATCTCGAGCAAGAGCCTATAGCACCGCAATCCATCAGGCCACGAACCATTTCTCACTTTCAGAGCCCATTAGCAGGCATGGAGAGTGAGTGCAGCTCTAAGCACTTATCCACAAGAATTATTCTACCTGATGCTGGTACTTTGTCCTTCACACACATATACACAGGCACATATATACAGAGACATGCACATATTAATCACTTTAAAAAATGCCTCCAGTTGCAGTAATGACCAAAAAGCAATCTTAAGTAGCACAGGCTCGCTTCTCAGTAAATGAGGCCACTTTGGCCAGTACAACTTTTGGCTGTGGAGATGAAAGGAAAGGCTTTGGGAAACCTGCATTAATGAAATTTGCTGAGTGAAAGCTGAGCCACAAAACCAGGCTCCACCAGTCCCTCACCTGCTCCGTCTCACTCCCGGTCCAAGGTCAGAGAACGGTAGCCGCGGTAACCCTTCCTCCCTTTCTCACCTCTGCTACACACACACATACACACGCGACCACAGACAGAAACTAGCTCATCAAAAGGTAACTTTACACCACACACTCAAGCCTGGCAGAAAGAGAAGATCTAGCTTCATTGTCAAAGCGGGGACTGGCCTGAACTGATATTTGTAACCCAATATTCACAACTATTTGTGCTTTTATCTCCACACCCTGACTAATTATGCTATATTCTATTGGCCTCCTGAAAAACTGACACAAAAAATGCTTGCCTTAATTAAAATACCCATAAAGTGCCTGTTGTTTAACACGAATATTTGACCTATAAAAAAAAAATTAAAGGAACATTTCAGTGATTTATGCTAATGCCATTCACTTTACAATATATATATATATTTCAGACCAATGTAGCCAGTATCTTGAGGATCGCTCTGTTTTTCCAGCTGACGAGGAAGTCTCTACGGCCCTAGTGGAAAAGCTTGAGCATGAACTAGATTGCACTCGCATGAGGCCCAAGCAGTGGGAGGCTATGAAAGCATTTGGGTATAAATATGTCCTATAATCAGAAAGGGCAATTACCCTGGAAGCTTAATTATCTAAATCACAACTTGCAGTTTGTTGTAGTGACAGTCGCTGGGTTCGTGAAGTGGCACGCGGCTCCGCTCGCCGTAATGCTAATCGTGTTTGGTTTTGTTTTATTCATTCTCTGAAAGATGCGAAACATTAAAGGCTGTTTTGGAAGTCTCCAACGGCTCCTCTCTCTGCAGCATACACAATTCATGACTGCTGCTCCCATGGAGGCTTTTTCCGCTTGTGCGAACTCCCGGTAAAGGTCAGCATGTGCCAAAGCATGACCTCACTTTCTGCAGGCAGGAGTAGACTCAAGTGGCCAGCGGTGCTAAAGAAAGTATGAGAGAAATTAAAAGTCATAAGATAAGACCAGAAATGTGAATCTCTCCCACAAGCATAACTTATGGTTCAGTTTATTGGTTATTACTGTTTTTATCAACCAGTGGGTGTCCCAGTAACTCGGATAAAATGCATGGAATGGTCCTATTAAGCATGTGTAATCAGATTTTTTCACAACGTGTTCGTAAAGCGTGTGGCAAGCCTGTTAGTGTATGGTATCTGCAATAGTTGCATAGTACTAAGCCTATCCTGGCTGACTGACAGCATCTGAGGTAAGGAGGAAATTGCCTAAATTTTTCACTAAACTGCATCTTTAACCACATTAGGTTTTGCCGTCTATCCACTCGAAGTAATCTGCTCTGTACTGGATGTAGTCACTCATTGAACATGAAGTGCATTTAGAGACACAGCCACGAAGCCTCTACTCTGCCATTTAAGGCAGGAATGACAAAACATCCCCTGCTCTCCCCTGGAAGCGTGACCGTTCCGCCAAAGCGACCAAAAAGCTGGCGGTGCTGAAAGCTAAAGAGGGCCACTGGAAATGGAGCTCCAGGTGCCGTAGCGTGAGTCTCCCCGCTTTGACCTGTGGAGCTGTGGAGGAGAGCGGAGCTGTTGAAAAGTCCCAGGAGGGGCATTTCCTCACAGGGGTGCAGGTCAGCCATGCGGAAAGGCTGGAGTGCTGTTTTAGGAGCAGGGTCAAGCAGAGACACTGGGAGACTTGACAGTGAGTAAAATAAGAGCCCCACGGAGGCCTCTCTCAGCCATGACCCACGGAGACATTTTAATAGAACCAAGCGTGTATGTCTTTGTCAACTTGTTTTTAAACACTTGCTGGACAAAAATGTATTGTATAAGAAAAGCCACAAAAAGAAAATAAATCCACACCTCCATCTCTTTGTGGTTGCTAAGGTTCAAAGTAGTAGTTGTCTAAAGTGTTATTTTACAAGCAATAGCCGAGGCCGGCACTTTTGAGCAATTCCACAGACTGTGCAGGACGCTTGCTCACAAGAGACCTCTGGATCCATCAATGAGCAGCAAAATGACAAAAGCAACAGCAGGAAATAAAACTATAATTCCCATTGAGAGCCTCCAGCATAACAAGAATCCATGAGCTGGTGGCGGTGGTCTAGTGGTAGGATGCCATGTATATATTATAAGACCCTTATTAATGACCCTTATTACTCTTATAAGACCCTTAACCCAGAGGTGCTCCAAGGAGGCAGTCCCTGTAATTGGGGAATAGAAGTCACTCTGGATAAGAGGGTCTGCTAAATGCTGTAAATGCACTGAGTTAAAGGACTGAGGGTAGAGACTGCAAAAGCTTTAAACACAGAATGTTCATAATTCACCATGCAACCAATGTTTTCTTCTCTGGACATCGGTGATGAAAACTGCTTGGTTGTAATAATGTGATGTTTATGTTTAGAATCACATGATGAAAAAGTTGTCTCTGATCTTTCGAAAGTGTTAAACATATACTGATTGTGCTTGTTTTGTCCATTTATATAACTTTCGCAACTAAATGCGCTGCCTGTCAAATTATTCCTGAGGCTAATATCTGTGAAACACTGTGTTTGTGCGTATGTGTGTGTGTGTTGGACAGCACTTAGTTAAGATGTCCCATATCCCATATCTGTTTTTTTGGGGCTTTTTTTTAGTAGGACAATAGATAGGACAGGAGAAAGAAAGGCTGTCTTTAGTGTGTTTGCTTCTGGCTGTAGTTGGGGCTACTTGTGGTTGTTAAGTTGTGAAATGTTTGCGCGAGGGCTTTTTTTTGGTTTGGGTGTTGTGTTTTTTCGGGAATGCTTTGTGTATTTTACCAGGTGAGTGCTGCTATTGTCCTCTTTCTCAATTACTGTCTGTCACGGCGAAGGAACTCACTTCGCAGTAAACACTTCTGCGGAGGAGCTAAAATGTGTGCCAAACACAAACACAAACAACTTACACACACACACACACACACACACACACACACACACACACACACACACACACACACACACACTTTTTGCAGACACCCTGTCTCTGTTTTACTTTGGCTGTGAGAAACTCCATCCTCTTCCCAGGCAAGCCCATCTCCCTTGACATTTGTTTCCAATCAAAACTCCAATTCCCTGTTTTTTCCAGTTCAGAACCCTGCAATAATGGAGTTAACCTTTTGATACGTTTCCCTCCGCCCTTGCGGGCCCTGGCTTAATACTGAACCTTACCTGACATCAGCTCCTGCTAACCAATTTACTCAGCTCTAAGCCTGCTGTATTACTCTTGAAGGGCACCGCTCGGGCTCTTTCCTGTTCTTTGTGTCCTTCTTCCGAGCCGCTCTTTGATAAGTGACTTTGTTGTCCTCCAATTATGCCTTCACAGTAAGCAAAGGGTCATTTGGAAGAAGAGGTTCGGTCAGATTTCGGATTTGAAGGGTAATTTCCGATCCCAGGGCCCTTTCGTTTCCTGTGCTCCACCGTAGCGTGTGCTGTAATCAGTATTTTAGGAGGGAACAGCTTGGCACTACTGTGTCATATTCACATCTTCGTGTTTATAAAGTGGCTCTTGGAGAAGGATGGTTTTAATTATTCCAATAACTTTTATCGGTGTTGCTGTCAGCCGAGCGCGCAGTGTGGCTGGGTCACTTGTGGTCAGGCGTATGCATTTGGACGGCTATAAATTCGACCAAATGTAATCCAACCCCCTCAATTAATTTCCTCCTAGAGTATAACTGTCAGGGAGGATTAATCTGATGTTCTACCTCGCCGTTGTGAGTTTAAAATATGCTCTTTTCATTCCAGCCAGCTGCTGATTTACAGTGGCCTTGCTGTACGTTCGTTCAACACTATGCTGTTTGATATGTGGAGGCTAGAGATGGGACGGTTACCAGTTTTCATGGTATAAGGGTGAAAAAAAATGATTTTTGATAACAATATACAAATAACATCTTAACTTAAAAGTTATTGGTTTGAGGCTTGTTACGAGCAGACAAGGCAAATTCTCATACAATATTTGTTACTAGAGCTGTACCATGAAATGCTACAGTACAATATGCTAGTTTGTAGGAGTTATATAGGAGTAAATTATAAAGAACTATGTGAGGTTTATTGAGTCTTCATGATAGCTGAAAATAATAAAAAATAATTATTATTTCAGTGTGTGTAAACGCTTTAAACTATTATATTTTTTTTGGAATATTCAATCAATATCATGATCATTTTGGCCAAACCAGGACATTTATCATACCATCCCACCCCCTAATGGCTGCTCTGCGGTCCCCTCATACTGATGTGACTGCTATTAAAGAGCTAAAGACCGTGTTTGTTTTGTAGCCTTATTGTTTTGGAACATGAGGAACAGGGGTGGTTTTGTCTCCCTGCCTTTGGGCTCAGTGGCATGAAGTGGTCCAAAGCTGGACAAAGCATTGAAGGCCAAATGGGTTGAACTAAGAATTCTTAGTGTGTGGGATTTTGGGGGAGATAAAGACTTGGTCGCCTTTTGCCATTGAATTTTGGTGGCCTGTGGTTTTGGTGACTCTGCTACATTTAGAAGCTTCCAGACAACACCGTGTTTTTAGTCCTGCAAAATCACCAGCTGTCCTCATTTAGCTTTTTGCACATGTTTCTGTGTGTGTGTGTGTGTGTGTGTGTGTGTGTGTGTGTGTGTGTGTGTGTGTGTGTGTGTGTGTGCTCATGTATATTGCAGGCCTTTGGTGCAAAGGTCCTGGAGACAAGTGGAAAAAGTCTGACTGAACCGAATGTCTATAATCAATATCATGTTAGAAAAAGAAAAAATGTATATAAATTGCTGAATTAGATTAAAGTGATTGTTGGATTAAAGTGTAATGCAAGTAATCCCATCTGAAATAGCGGTTCATGTCCTCTAGGCGTGTTGAGCAGTCCAGTGATGCTGTGTTACCTGCAAAAAGTGATAAAATGGTTCATTATAAGCTTCAAAATCACCATTGTGTTCTATTTTTTCCAAAATGTTAAATCCTGCAAATAAACATTTGCGCATTAAAATGTGCAGAGGTATGTAAAGACTATTACTTATTCAAACTTATTTTCACAAGAAAACTCAACAAAACACGCAAAGTGTCCTGGGGCCCTAGTCTGTGCATTCAACCGTATAAATGTGTGTGTTTCCACCAGCCCACCCTGAGCATCTGGGCAACTTCGTTAACTCAGCAGTTTAGCCTTCCTTATATCCCAGCCCTCTCTCTCTCTCTCTCTCTCTCTCTCTCTCCCTCCCTCTCTCTCTCTCTCTCTCTCTCTCTCTCTCTCTCTCTCTCTCTCTCTCTCAGTCACAGTCATCTACACAGTAATCACAGTCCTGTGCAGGTTATAATAGAGGGGTGTTTTAGGGAGGAACACGCAGGCTTGCGGTCCCATGCTGGACTCCTCAGCCGGGCCCATCCTGTAATGCTCACTTAGCTCTGCAAGCACCATGTGCTTCTACACACAAACAGTGCCTGGCACACACACACACCCACACACACACACGCACAAATGCATACTAACACACACATGCACACACACAGGAAACCTAAGCACATGGTCTTGAATGCAAGTTGACCAATACATTCTTTATTATATTACAGCTCGTCTGCATCTGCATACAGCAATCACCCATGACATCAGAGGCTGAAAGATCCAGTTCTGATAGCCACTGTAGGTGCTTTCAGCCATGGTTCTGCAATAGCTCTTAAGTGATTTTGAACCTTTACTCCCCATGCACATCAGTAAGCCTTAGGTGCACATGACCCTGTCACTTATAACTGGTTGTCCTTCAATGCACCAGTATGGGTAGGTACTAACTAATTCATACCAGGAACTCACAAGACCTGAACTGCCAAGATGCTCTGAGTTCTCTAGCCATCCAATACACATTTAAGAGCTAACTGTGTTTCAGTGTTATTAGATTAATCTGTGAGTGCTTTTCATTTTGTGACTGGTCAGTGAATTAATGCATGTATGTACATATACAGAGTGTAACACACACACTCACACTTGCATACAGAAAAAAAACACACACACATACAAACAAGTCTGCAGACCTTCAGTGAGGCAACTCCTCACTTGCAACTGCATGTATTTATGCATATGATCACTTTTGGAACTGCACATAAATTTACAGTCATTTACTGCTTGTGGACACACAAACATAAAGGTGATGTGTATGCTGTGAAATTACACACACAAAAACACACACGCACACACGCACACACACACACTCACAGTAGGACCTACCTCATCTACAGCTGCATGTATTTATGTGTGTAAATAAATATTCAGTTCCTGGAACATACACTGCCGATGGACACACAAATGGAAGAGTGTTTTGTATACTATAAAATTCATGCCCTTACACACTCACACTCAGACCCACACACACACACACACACGCATGAACTGCAAGCCACACAGCAAGAAAAGACAGGACGCGTGTACAGCTTAAGTACACACACACTCGCCCACTGCTTCCTCTGCTGTAGACCGCATACTGAGAGGGCCTCTGATTGGATGGCCTCCTCTTGGCTTGCAATCAGAGCCTGGGGATGGACAAGGTGACCAGCAAAGGACTGCAGGAATGCTCTGTTTTACACAAATGACAAAAAGCAAAATTTAGATCGAACAACGCCAGTAAATCTGCAGCAGGAAACACTGCCATGGTGGCTAGGATTAGGCCTGGCTTTACTGGTGATTTAGGAGCAGATCCTCTTGATTTTATTGTTGCAGGGCATCTGTCTCAAAGCCTAAAAAGCACATTACTATTTAACCTTATGTGTTAGAAGAATTTATCCTTCAAAAAGATTATTTGAGATTATTAAACAACTTAAATTATTAAACAACTGAAACAAGTGTGTGGGGATTTAGGCCAAGAGCTTTGCTTATTGAAGGGGTGCAGAATGTTACAGAGCTTGGCAATCCCTGCCACAAAGGGCTGCGCTATGTCTTCGTCCTCCAATTTTTGACTGGATTCATTTTTTTGGTTGCAATCTTACAGTCATGCACTGCAAGAGCTTTTCATGCATAAAAGTGAATCAGAGGATGTATTGAAAAAAAAGTTGATAAAACTAGCTTTAATGACAATGTGGACATCTCAGACAAAGAGTTGGGTAATCAGCTACTGGCATATTCTTCTCACATTGTAAAGCGTTTAGTGAATTAATGAAGTTATTAGTGTACTGCACTATAATTCACCCCCTAAGAAGATAAACTGTGGCTTGAAAGTTGTACTGAAAGGTATACTTTGCTAAAGTCTTTAATCTTATCCAGTGTTAAATCTCTGCTACCTCTTCTAAACCCCATACCCTGGTCACACCAGAATGATTTAGTTGCTCATAAAAAGCATGACAATTTTACTTAATGAAATCAACTTCCTTCCTCTGTTTTTTAGGGGTTTTTTTTGCTTTTGGCTGATCTGGTGGCTATGGGAAATAGCTTTATAACAACAAAAGTGACTAACCCCGCCATTGGTGGGTCAGTCATAAGACACTGTATCTCATTGCCAAGCCTTATTTCAATGCAAACTACAACCTTGTATCTAACTGACAACAGGGACTGACAGACTGACAGAAAATCTGAGATATGTGGCAAAAGCAAAACTGCAGTGCTCTCTAAAAAAGGTGGCCAGGTTTCTCCATGCCACGTCTGATCTTTCATTTTCTGGCTGCTATGGAAACACAGACAGGTCTGAGAGCATCTGTATATGATTCACTTCAGCCTGAAACACCCTGCGTCCACACCTGCTACTAATCAGCTCAAACTAATAGAAAGTGGCCAATCAGGCTTCTTTTAATATCATCTGGCTGTAGTTCTATAATGACTGACACTGGTCTTCTCCATATGTCTGATGAAGCCTCTGTGTAAAGCCTCCCTCTCACTTCTCCTTCTCACGAATCTGGGTCATCTGCAGCCCAGAAGAGTGAGATGATGGAACGGTAGATAATATTGTCATCGAGTGATGAGAAGTGATGAAAAGGTTATGAAAACCAGCCGGAGATTCTCATTTCCTCCAACCGTGGGTGGAATGTTAATACCAGCATGGAGTTTTACCTGGTTCCTGTGGTTTAGCATTTGCTAAATGCACCGAGTGCTCGAGGGACAACCATAGGAGCTCAGCATGATGGAGGGCCAATAAGAGCCCAAGCAACAAAAAAAGTCCTCCATGCTGTGAGGGAGAGTTATTGGATCCTCACAAAGGCATTTGATTGAACTTTACTCTTAACACTCTTTTGTTTGAGGCTTTGCGTCCACCCTCCCCTGACAGCAGGGTGCAAGTTACGCAGCTAGAGGACAAATCTGCTCGCTGGAGGACAGGCGGCTTCGCGTCTGCAGCTGTGTCCACGCTTTAACTAGATAGAAGGACCTGTGTGTGTACTAAAGAGGGGAAAACAGCATTGGCCGTTGAGGGGTGGGGGAAGTTAAGTGGCTCCTTTGGTGGTTGTTTTTTTTTTTTTCTACTCTCCCACTTGTTTGTTTTTGGGCTTTGGTGCTATAGAGAGGCTGGCAGGCCTGTTTGAGTTTTCCCAGCTCTAATGAGTGGGAGAAAAAAAGCCGTCTCAGAGCCCAGCAAAGAGCCGCTCACCTTGCCACTCAACCCTGCAAAAATGCGCATTGTTGCGTTGCCCCCTAAAAGTGTCCAGCCCTCAATGGCTGGGCTTTAATCTGCAAGTAAACATTTCCCACAAATTATTTTTCCAGGGAGGAGGAGAGAGAAAGTAAAAGAGCAGGAATCCTTTACAGAGAGAGAGGTAGGATGTAAGGGGGGGATTTGGGGGGGCCGGAAAATAAGAGAGCAGAAGAATTAACATGGAGATAGAGAAAAGAATGAGGAAATGATCAAGAAACAGAGAGCGCTGAAAAGGTTGATGGACACATTGAGAGGGGGAAGCACAGGGGAGGGATAGCTCGAAAGAGAGGGAGGGAATGAAAGAAGGTGAGAAAGAGGGAGAGAAATAGGGAAAATGAGGGGAAAAGAGAGTGAGAGGGAAAGGGCAAGAAAAGAGAGAGAGAGAATTGATGAGCGAGAGGGAGAAGGAAAGAAGAAAAGGGGAGAGATGGGGGAATAGGCGTGGAGGGAGAGATAGAGAAAGAATGAGAGACAGAAATAGAAAGGGAGTGAAAGAAAGAGAGACTTTACTTACATATAGGGAGTCACATGGGTTTGTTTGGCCCACTAAAGCTTTAGGCCTCATTGAGGTGGGCATGCCTTGACAGTCGGTGTCACATAAATACTGATTGTGTTAAAGCGGTGTGGCCCAGGTGTGTTTATTGTGGCAGTGAGCCTGTGGAGCAGTACCCTGTTGTTTCACTCTAGTATCGATTTGCCTCGTACAAAACATGCACACACTGTGGTTAGGCCACAGAAAAGGCTCAATCTGTGTGAGGGAGCATGGCATAGAGAGTTTGATGTATGATCCGTTTACCTTTAATGCACTAAGCAGCCACACACACACACACACACACACACACAGACACACGTCTTTCATAACCCCCAGAGTGTGAGAGAAAATAAGGGCAGTGTTTTAGTGTCTCATTATTCATGTACTGTAATCCACCCAGTGACATGAAGCCCTTGAAAAGGCCCATACAGTGAATTTCCATTATCTCTGATACTATTTTGAGTTATAGGTGGGTGTGTATGTGCACCTGCATATGTGTGCATGTGCTTTTGTGTTGTGTGCATGCGAGTGTATGCTTATGCACTAAAATCATACCGCTAACCATGGCTATAATGAAGTAGCACCGGGTTGGAAGGCTGCTGAGTCGTCAGTGTTTGTTATTGTGGTAGAGTAGAGTGGAGGAGGTGAGTGCCCTGACAGTGCACTTCCACTGAACTCAGCTCAAGCACTTCTCCAGCAGTGACCCACAGGACGGCTGCCCTTACATTCATCACACAGAATCATGTGATTTCTAACATCTGATGATGAATATATTGTTATTCAACACCCAAATTGCAATGCGGATCTGGAAACAGTCTGGAAATAGTTGCTGCAGTATTAAAGCCTGAATTTTTTCCACATTTTTGGCCAATTAATTTACATTTATGTAAATGGAGGAAACAGTGATTCGACAAGGATAATGGCATTTAAGACTGACCTTGCAAAAAGGACAGAATGGAGCTTTTTTAAAGGATGTATCAAGAGAAGTGTGCAAGGATTTATTATGAACTGCACTGGTATTTACCAAGCTCAAAGGATTTACGGTGGAGTGAAGTAAGGGATTTGTGCTGAAGTGTGTGTGTTTGTGTGTGTGTGTGTGTGTGGATCGGTTGTGCCCAGCAGTGCATGGCGTAGGCTGCTGACCCCAGATGCCCTGCAGGTGTGCTGGGGACGGTCCGACTGGAATGTGGCCTCATGCTGAGAGATTCCCATCAGCCCTGGCATTCCACACCAAGCCAGGGGGACAAAGGCCATTTCTATGTGAGGCTGATGTGGGATGGTCCTGTCTGAAGGACCCCCCTCCTAACCACCTTGACTGATTGTAGATTATTGGTCTGTGTTGAAGAGAGACAGGGGCATTTCCCCTGAACCCTGTTTCCACAACAGTCAAAGTGGAAACAGGTGTCTTCTTTCACTGAGTGCTGTGTGGCATCTGAAAGGCAAGCAATGGTCCATGACCTCCTTTTCGGCCTGTGTCGAAAGCTATTTGTGGCGCTAACAATCGCTAACAACGAAAGCTGGCGGTGTCCGAGGACAGAAGTACAAGAGAGTAGGATGGTATCTTGTAAGTCAGAGCAAATACCTTACCACTTCTACACAACAGCAGGCTGCCACAAGGTTACGATACTCAGAGGGGAAACTGTGTGTAATTTATGTATTTGTGTGTGTCAGGGTTATTTATGCTTTCTGTAATGAGATTATCATACCGGGTGTTTCTGTTCTGCTGTCACACAGAGCAGTGGGACAGTATGAAGCCGAAGCACAGAGCTGCATCCCGCCAAAAAGATGAGCCGCCCAGCGTTTCAAGCACTGCTCAAGTGGCCCCTTGTCTCTTGTTAAAATTAGTGGCTGCTCTCTTCTTGCCAAGTGTCTGGTCATTCCAATAGCATTCACATATTCATTCTGGAGCTGTCCTTCTGTAAAATGATTTGAGAGGTGTTCTGTGTGGGGAAAAACAGAAAGAAATCTCCCACGGTGGCAAGACTGGCCTTAATTAAAAGCGAGAGGATCTTGGAAACCATGCTTCGTTCCTTTTTTTTTGCAAGTCATTTGTATTCTTCCTTAAGGTCAGGAGTCTGTGGAGCATTCTGGACATGCAGATTACATCTGGATTTAAACCTGCAGGAAGTCTGCCCGCTAAGCAGCATTTGATTCGGTCAGGTGGGGGTGCAGGTCCATGTCCGGAATGCTGATGACGCCTTCTAAGAGCCTTCGCTGCCCTGTTCCTCAGGCAGACTCAGGACTGAGCTGCTGCCATTTCTCCTTTGCCAGAGTTTCTTGTTTAAGTGTCCAGGTGTCTGAAGCAGCCTCAAGCAATGTGAATGTCTGCTGTGCCAAACGTACACCTCGCCTCCAACAACAAAGGAGCTCCAAAGAATGTGAGCAATGTGGATTAGACATTGTTTTACAGCCACTTGCGCTCATATTCCCACTGTTTGTGGAAAAAAAAGGAAGAAGTGATTTAGAGGGAGGGGGGTTGATGGGTGTTGCCAGGACATTCATTAAGTTAACGAATAAACCATGATGCATTTGTGAAGCACATGCAGGGAAGTGTAAATAATGAATACACCTCTGTCAAGAGCAGACAACGATGGCCTGGCTCATCTTGTCTTAAAATGTAGACACACATCTTAAAGGCAGAAAAGTTGATGGCCTAGTCATGACTAATCGCAGTAATCGCTGCCAGATACCTTAATTTTAGGGCAAAGTCTAAACAGTTTTTTGGTTTTAGGTTTTGGGTTTTTTTTAGAGCAGATTTGCGTGCAATGTGCAGGAGATACCCACACATGATCCCCCATTATTTCTCCAAAGGCGCCGTTTAAATATTAGCTTTGTGTAAAAACAAACGCGGCGTCGGAGACACAGGCCCCCTGTTGACTGCAGAGATGGGCGGCTTTGTAAAGACACAAATATTTTGGCGGATGGTTTATTTTCCTGTGAGAAAATAAATACGGCGCAGGGTTGCTACGGTGAGCAGCCCTGGGTGAAGCTCGCTGGCAGCAGACCCAGCGGCTGGAACAAAAACACCATGAGAGTTTTTCATTACTTCAGGGGTGGGAAGGGGAGAATGAGTGTGTCTTGACCAGAGCACGGTACTGAATCACACCGCCCGAGCTCTGGCATTGAATGCTAATAGGCATCAAGAACCCATGAAGGTGTCGCAGCCTTTCCAAGAGGGTTAATGGTTTCATGCTTAGAGGTGTAACGTATACTGAGGTGGTCATATGGCATCAAAATTTGATATATTACATGCAGGTCTACCACCGAAGTCCCTCCCTGTCGTTTCAATCTCTCCCTGTCAAACATGTTCTCATTGTCTGCTTAATGTTCTGTTTTCATCCAAATAAACTATTGTTACTGGGCCCTGCAGACATCTCTGTTCCCACAAGTCAGCCTGTCTATTTCTCACCCTGAGCCACTATTGTTGCCAGTTTGCAGGTGCCACTACAGCCTAGCCAGGGCATTAGTCATTACAACCAGTTCTAAAGTGTCAGCCAGCCCATTTATTTTTATTGTGGCAGGATATCAGCGGCATTTGCCTGTGGTAAGCCATTTTTCCACCCTTTTGGGGTTGACCGAGACGACTGGATCTGTGTGAAAGACAGATGAAGCCTAACATAAACATTCTGGGCAATCGGAAAAAGGCTGAAGATTTAGAATAAGCTGTCTTTGGCTGGTTGAGTTGTTAGGAGGTCATTAGAGCTTGAGGGAATCAGGGTTTTACCGTGTTTTTGGTCGTTTAAAATTACTCTCATCGCAATCTGGAGAGAACCATTGTCTGACCAGAGTGAGTTAGATCAAAATACCAGCATGGACGTCTCCCATAATGCCATTATCTATCCAAAAACATTACGGGTTTTTTCAAAACATCTCAGCATTCCTTTTTTTTTTCCCCCCACACACAAGCATGCCTTGCATCTTGAGAATACTCTGTGATTCAGTTTCCCTAGCTTGGACTGTTTCCATGGCACCTGGTCCTGGAAAGGAGCTCATGTAGATAGTTAATCACAATAGGGGTCTAACTGAGATAAATGTGATTTAATAGAAATTCTAGCCAGGGTAAACTTTAAAATTGATACAATTAAGGCTTAAATTGACCCTGGACTACCTTTAAGAGCCAACCACCAGAACACCTCAACTTTTAGAGGACTAATAAAAGCCCATGTTTTTTTTACGCTGATTCTAATCAGGACAAGCAGCATTAGCTAGCTGCATTTGCTTCTGGCTTTATTAAAGGTAGAACACGTTCAAGGAAGCCTCTTTGCTGAGTTATATCTGCCTTTTGAACTTCTCAATGGAGTGCAGATGTTACTCACAATACATAAATACAGCATTTTGAGTTTAGTAGTGTCTACACAGATAAGATAAACAGCCCGCATAGGAATATCAAGAGAGCTTTGGGTGAAAAAGTTGGCAAAGAGCAAAATCTTGTTCTAATACAAGATGCTTTGTTCCCAGTAGAGCCTCTTTGATTTATTCGAACCCAAGATAGGAGTTGAAAAGGTTGCATAGTTCGATAACAGATTTTCCAGACGATAAATGCCTTTAAACTTTCGCTAAATCTGTTCGCTTGAATTATGCTCGACAGATTCATGTTGTGTGATGCCTCATGCTATCTTCGCTCTGCGCTCATGAGCCTTTCTGTGCACAAACACATCCTGCAAATGTGAGGATGTGAATAGTCAGCGAATCCTTTGGGACCGAGGCATGCTTAGGTGCCGACATGCACACACTAGATCCTCTTCCATCAACACCTTTCTGTGTGCTTTTTGGAAACACTGATTATATTTGCAGATTGGGCCAGCTTGGATTTGTCTCTCAATGTAAGCAAAGTTGATCACTCAAAGGCACAGAAACACTTCCACTGGTGAGGAAGAACATGTGACTATGACACAGCTCTCTTTTACATGTTACGTTTTATAGTTAAATGCCCACAGTTAGATAGCGATGGAGCAGATTGCCCTGGAATGAATTCTCACGCTTCTCGCGTGGATTAAACATGAAGAAAGAACGTGTAAATACTGCATGTGTTATATTGGGATTGCAGCAAGAAATGAAACACATTTTCTTGTACTATTGAAAGTGTATTAACCAATAACCTGCCATGAGCTCACTAAGGACAGCATGGGCAGTTAAACAACCACTGTTTGCCCTTTGTTTAATTAGAATGGCAGAAAGTGACTCTGAGAGGTGGATTTTGGGGGAGTAATTTAGCAGGCGGGGCTTTGAAGCTGCACTGACGGCTGCCTGACGAGTGCCTTTGCTCTGTGTAGGTGACCTATGACCCTCCAAGCCAAGCTCAGACATTGCTGAGTGTCACTGGGCGACCCGTTGCCGGAGACACCCTCTGGTATCTGTATGCATGAGAACAAACAGCTTTGACCCCTCCGAATAGCTTATTCACTATGTTGTGACTAATGGTAGATTAGATATACCTGCCTTAATCTGCAGCTGAGTGGCTCATGGACGGCTGTATATTTGTACCAGGGTTTGTCTTTCTGGTTTATTAAACGCCACCCATAATTATATTTTCCTGACTGGTGTGGACTTAATTATTCTTCTGCTCAACCAACAGTAAAATAAGACTCTACTGCAAGTCATAACAACCTTGTTCAGATGTTCTGCATTTAGGAGTCAGGCTGTGCCACTCAAATCAGGTTTGTTTTTCTTCCGTACCTGATCAGATTTGTTTGTTTAGACAGCCGAAACCTATCAGCATGTGAGCATTTACCGAGATGGCTATAGCAGTGTAGGAGCATGGGCTGAAATTGACAAGATCTTATTCTCTGTGATCTTTGTGTGCGTGAGTGTGTGTTTGGATTTCAGGATCACATTTCAGATACATTTTCTAGAAGATGGGGGGACCTGTTATTTGACAGGCTGTCAGCAAGCACAGCGCTGACAGTGACTGTTTACTATTCCTGATTCATTTTCTTAGAGAAAGTCTCTCTCATTCTGTCAGTTGTGTCATTTTTTTCTGATACATCTAGTTTTGCTTTGGCTTGGGCCCTGTAACAGCCTGATGTTGGTAGGAGGCCATCAGCTGCAGTAGCTGTGGCAGTTTAGAGTGATGGATAAAGCTTCCTGCAGTATCTTTCCACCTGACACCACAATCGACATGTGTAGCAAAATCATTTTTTGGCATGCCGCAGTATGCTGCTCGCCTGTCTGGTCATCGGTTTCATAGCTTCCAACCCTTGTGTTCTAAGACCATTGACAAGAGTCGAGGTTCATCTCAAAAATAAAGATGCTTTTGGTTTTTTATGGGACCAAAATAGAAAAAAGTAAACGTATGATTCTCTCTGGAGGAACAGCTCTTTCCATTTTTCTTTTCCTTACTTCTTACATCTCCTGGTGACCATCCCCAACATGTGTCTGAGCTGTAGCTTTGATTACCGCAGCAGAAGCTGTGCTTGTGGGTGCTTTGGGACTGGAAAAGTGCCTGCCTCAGGGGACTGCTGCTGAATGTGCCCATCTTTGACAGGCAGACATGCTCATAATGACAATTTGATTTACATAATTGCCTTTCCAGATCCAAGGGAAGGAGAGAAGCTGTGTAAAGCCTACACTGGCAGACTGAGGAAATTAAGCTCCTGTCTTGCAGCTCTACAGAGTGATCAGCGGCACCTGGACGGCTGGCCAGTATCATGGCCTCACCTACAGCCCGCTGTTATCCTTCAAAGCAGGGAGATGGGGGAATGCAGGCACTTAATTAAGAATTTTAATGAGCTTAATCAGTTGTTCTTGGAAGCACGCAGTCCTCTGCCCGGCTCTCATTAAATCCACCATAATCACCACGGCCCAGCTTCTCCATGTCTGTGCCTTCCTGCATCTTTCATCTCTTAATAAGGAGATAACACATGGAAATTGATTCATCTTCTTTCAGACTGTGAAGCATTAAGCAGATTATTATTGTTGTGATAATTACTTCACAGTGCCACTTGCACTTTTCTTTCTTGTAGCAAGTTCTAATAGATATGACCCCTCCTTCCATCTGCTTGATGGAAATGAGATACTCATGTAATTAAAAAAAAGCACCAGAGAATTTCACCATCAATATGTGAAAAAAAAAAAACCTGAAACAAATGGTAAATTCTTTCTGTCTTGAATGAGATATACTGATGTTGTATTCCATTGGAAAAGGGGGAATCTTTGGAATCCCTTATCTACATTCCATACCACAGAAATGGGCCCGTGGAAATGAACAAAAGCTGTGACCTATTTTGATACATAAACCATAGTTGCTCAATTGTGTGGTGTATATTTCCTTTCTTGTAAACACATCAACTTTTTTTAGCTTTAGGGGATCAGCGGGTTTGGTATTTCCCACAGAAAAGAAAGAGCATGTTTTTCTCTGCAGTTTTGTGCAGTTCATTTGGGTTTTATTTGTACTTGATGTGTATCAAATGGAGACAATGTCTACCTTATTCTGAGACCTTGAAAGCTCCCCTTTTTAGCAACGGGGCGGCCCACTGCAGCCTAATGCTTCACTGGCAGACACGAGCTTGTGGCAGGCGTGGACGTTTTGAGAGGGAGCAGGCTACTTTGATTCCTAAACACCTTGTCTTAGAGTGCGCCGCTCCTGTCACATCTCAGCAGCTGCTGCTTGTTCACACCAACTCTGTGGCTCAGAAGCTGACCTCTCTGGATCCAGCCGGTGATGCCACACCTGAGCCTTGCTTCGTATCTGGGCCAGAAAAGCTGACTGATTTGTTAAGTGTGAGAATGCAGTCAGAGACAGCTTATTTCCGCAGCGCCATTCTTAGATCCACTGGCTGGCCTGGAACAGCTCCTTACATTGCCTTGAATGGCCCACCAGTAAGCCCTGCGGGAACACTCTCTGTAAAAATGAATATTTAGCTGAGCATTTTAACGTATGGTTCCATTTCTCTTTTGTCACTCCTCAGGGCTCCTCCAGATTTGCAAGGTTTCTTATGGCATACTTACATTAGACACTGCTTCAGGTCTGTTGCAAAACATGCCAGGAGCATGATGAAATATTTGTGTTGATTTTTTTTCTTACATAGAACTGCTCATGAGTGTATATAAAGGAATGAGAAACATATGGCCCCTAAAATGTACTCAGAAACAAATGTTCGCTTTAAGCTGTCGCTGGGTACCTACTTTTATGGGGTAATAATTTACGAAATAATTGGAGCTGGGTGCTAATATTTGGCATTTCATACCAAAAAACTGAGGCAACACCTGAGGCAACAGTGGTGGAATTTAAAAAGGTGAGCTGCAGGACCACCCAAGGGTAGAAGCCACACCTGAGTGAAGGTGCTTGTGCTGACCAGAGAATGAGGACTACTTGGATGAATCTCCATTCTTGGGTCAAACATCTTTGCTCTCTGACATGTTTTCTGAATCTGAGTCTCTCCAGACAGTTTCAACAGAGAATTCTATTTTTCCAGGAGTCTAATAAACTTTTTCACAGAGGTCCAGACAGACGAGGAAACTTGTGGGACATGCCTAAGCAGGGAGTCTGCCGACGGGAGCCACGTTTGATTGCTTCACACTCCAAGAGCCATTGACCCCTGACCTGGAGCGGAAGGTCTTTGGTGCTCTTCCAGTCACCATTCCATCCCCAGAGGCAGTGGCAGCATAGACACTTGTCCATGTGGATGGGTCAGGCCTGAGCGTGTGGGGTTAGAGAAACTCACAGCTGCTTGCCACTCTTTAGATCTTAGTCATGGGTGTTGGACACAGGGCTCTTCTGGATGTTTTTAGAAGCTCTATATTGCATCTGAAGCACCATACCAACCACAGGAGCTTGGCCTTTTTGAGTTCTGAAAATGAGGAGGGCTGCAGTACTGGCACACTTAGCTTAATCTTTTATGAGTTTCTATTTAAATGTTGCTCTGAGTCTGGGGTTTATAACAACGCCTTAACAAAGAAGCCTGCAAAATATGAAAAATACAACAATATTTGCAGTCTGATACATATGGTGGTATTTTCAGACTGTCTGGGAGGCCATCTTCAAAAGAATACGTTTTTTTTTACTTAGAACCACCCTTCTTGGTTCTGCTTAGATGTATGGAAAAGCCTCTACTGATAAGTCGTTTTCAGTTTTTGTGTAATTACTTAATAGGAAAGATTAATCCAGAAGCAATACGGCTAAAAGATTTACATGAACATTACTTCTCAGCACATTTTGAGGAGGTGCTGATTTCTTGGGAATAACTTTGTTACACGTGATGAAACAAAATCCATCTGTTATTATTGCAGTGGTTACAAACCACTGTTAAACTCATGAGAATATGTATTTGAAATGAATTACTGTTGAAATGTTTGTCCTAGTGGACAACCGTATCTCCCTAGAAGGCCGTAATTGGACATTTGTCAACACTAATGTGTCAATTACTTGCTTTCACCTCACGTTAAGCTCTCGAAGGGTGAATTACAAAGAGATTAACTTTCTGAGTGAAGATAACCTAGTATATTTGAGTCAAGAAGGGAACTCTGTTGCCCCTGAAAGAAAACCTTGAGACACATCACCCTCATAGTGAGTAACATGTGTTCGGGAGTGCTGCCAAAAACAACACGTCTCTAAACTATGTGGTGCCCCTGGGAGCGTGTTAGAGGAACAGAGGTGAAGGAGGGAAACTGAGCCCTCTGTATGCTTCATAATTACTGGAGAACTCCACTATTTTCCTCAGCTGTAATAAGTTCAGTGCCAGTGGATGATCCAATGGTTTATCCTCCATTGCCCTTATCCCTGTCAACTCTGATTTTGCCCATGAAATGTCAAGAAAAAGAGCACTAAAGAAGTTCCTCTAAGCTGTTTGGCTTTGTTGGCTTCCCTGGAACCCTGGAACATCCTTCAAGTTGTGTTCGTATTGGCGTAGTGCACACCTCCTCAACCTGCATAGCAGGCTACTGTGCAGCATCCTCTTGCTGATGCAGTGCCTGTGTAAGAAACAGGAGAGCTCTGATCGTGGACTTGAGCTTAATTGAGAGAGCTTGGAGGTTTACTGGCCCTGTCACTTCTGATAATTCAAACTGGGCAATCCCACAAAACAGCCGCACTGCTCTACCCATCTCTACACTCTTTTCTCTCTCCCCACCTTAGGGGGTATTCTTGGGTATGAGCCCTCTGAATAGGAACCATAAATGCTGTACAACAGCTGGCATCCAGATGTTATTTAACCAAAGGCACTTGACAAGTCCCACCAGTCTACTCTATTTTTGATGAAGGGTGCTATGTGATCCAGCTTCAAAATCAGGCCTTCTCTTATTGCCTTTATCATCTCATTCGACTACACTATCTGTGCTCTGATGAAAGATTACTCTAAGCTAATCTTTTGACCCCACCTCTGGCATTGCTTAAAAAAGCAGTGTGTCAGGTAGTCTGTCTCTAACTGAATTGAGGTAAATGAGATGCCAAGTAAACAGGCTCCTGTCTGACTAGGGCGACCCATTGTCCCACCTGGAATCCTCTTTTCCTGATCTTGTAATGCTAATCAGAGGTAGCCTGGTCTTGATCATGCACACTGATCATTCCAAAAAAGACCGGAACAAATATGAACCATGGCAAATGCTAATCCAGTGCTTGATAGGGAGGAAGGTACTTGATTCAGAACAATGATGTATTCTCCTTGTTGCTATATTTTTCGAGCAACAAGAGTAATAATCCAAATATTTGAAAGATAGGAAGGTTTTGAAAAAGCAAGGAATGTGTGAGACCATTTTGACCAGGCAGGCGGTTCTCATTTCACGTACAATGGAGAACATCTGTGGCTAGGTTACAGCAGAAATACTACCTTCCTTATCCTTTTATGAACATAGTGATGATAAAACAGCAGTGTGTGATATGTGAAATTAGCATGAAATTAAGATATCAGATATTTGGCTGGGTGAAGCAAAGAAGGAAGCAACTTATCAGCTCCTTTTTGGTGGAAAAGGTTTTTCTTGTGCCATGACAGGATTGTCCTGCTAGGTTTTATCAATTTACATTTATAAATACCTTTTTCCACTTTGATGTTCTCTTTGTTCAACGTTCTGTTACAAAGATATAAATCCTGCTTGGGCATCCTGCCTACTACGTCCAAGAAGGATTACCTTTGCAGTGTATTGCACATTGCCAAAGTGAATTTAAGGACTGAAATTCTTTGGTGGGAGTTCTCCATCTCATTCCCCCACTTTCTGAACACTCAAGGGGCTGTTTTTCAGCATGTCTGAGTCTTGGCTTTATACATTTGCATTTCTCCCCCAAATGGCCTAATTTATCCCTCCTTGAAATTCTTTTGATGGTTTCACTGCAAACCTCGTCTTTCACCCCATTTCAATTACTCCAGTGTTGTGGGTAGAAATGAATCTCGCCACTGCCCCCCTTATTCACGAACTGCCAGAAAGGTTACTGATTAGGCCGTCTCTCTCACTGTAAGCAGGATCAAACGATGAAAGTTTGAAAGAACCCTGCAATAATGTTGGCTTTCTTTTTTATGGAGAACCAAGCAAATCCCCACAGATCCAACATCATCCTATTTCTGCCCCCTTCCCCCAATACCCAGGATTTGCAAAACCAGTGTGAATAGGTCTGACTTGGGAGAGTACTCTCTTATTAAAATATTAACACATCACCACTGCTAAACATTTGCTATTGATGGTGATTAGGAACAGGTGTTGGTGTGCAACTTGAGAAAACGGAGTGCAAACCACCACAAGCCCTTACCACATGATGGAGGGCTGCTCTCCTGATTATGGCCTTGAGATTCCTGTGTGTTCCAAGCATGTTTACCCAGATAGCATGTATCAAATGCAAAGAAACAAAAGACGTGGGGATGACAAGCCTTACGCTTTTGAAATGTTTTGCACTAAACATTTTGGAACCATTCAATAGACCTTAGTTACGTTGACTCTTTTCAATTATCCTTTAATTGTTGTTCAAATCGCAATGCATTGCAAGGTAATTTGGCAAGGCAACAAACCCGTAGTACATTTTTTTCACCAAAGTAATTAGCGATGACCCTAATTGCAGGGGGTGTTACTCTGTCTCAACTCCCTTTGCTTGTATAAAGCCCATTGCCTTTCCTGCAGCTTCATGATTGATTAATTACTCTGCAATATTCGTGCAGACAAAAATCAGCCATGTTTCTAATCAGCAGTTGACTGCTTTCAATTTGCACCCTTCAATTAAAATCCATTCACCTCAAAGCACATCTCTCCCTCTTCAAATTTAAAATGCTAGCCAGAGTATAATGTACATGTTTAGTGTTCTGTTGCAGTTCCCCTGGTCCAACTTAATTTTCCCTGTAAGGTAGTAGGTGGCTGATGCTTTGGTTGTATGAGAAGTAGTAATTTATTTCCTTGTGCAGACATATATTTCACGAATGGCACATCAAGCCCAGCCACAAGCTGCTTTTTTACTGCTTTTGCCTCATGACAAGAGGACTAGAGCAAAGCTGGTTCAAGAAACGATTAAAGCAGTAGATCATCTCATTTGTTTGTCAGGCTCTCTGAGGAGAGCTTTTGAAGCACTCGTGCCTGTCACACCCCCTATTGTAAGGCTCCAGGCCCAAGGGAACATGCCTCAGAATCTGCCTCCAGGGGACTCAGTATGCTGGCAGCATTCCCCACATACCCTCAGCTGACAGAAGAGCATTTCCCAATTCCTCCACTGTCACTACCGGCCAACTGACAGAAAGCCAAGGGAGGAAACCACAAGTTCCAGTCGGTAAGACAATTGGACAAGCAACAATCAAAGATCTGTTTGTATTCACGATTCCCGAGGTGGCTTTCTTACTCATAAATTCTGTTACTCAGTGTTACCAGAAAATGTACTGTGGGCAATCTGCCATGGACTTCATGATTAAATTTCTATTTCCCTCAAAATTGTAATACACTAAATGTCAAAGCCTAGTGGTTTCATAATCTGTTATCACAGAGACTCATACAGTTTCTCTCTGCTGCTCTGAAGAATCCCGAACTTCGTCTTGTTTGACTGGACAGTGGAGCTGCAACAGAGGGCATGTTTAGGTTTGCTATGATGAATTGAAGCCACCTTTGCCTGTAAATGAACGTATTTACCTCTAGAGCTGGCCTAATGAGCAGGAGAAGGGCCCGGAGACATGCTGACGTCAGCACTAATTCAAACAGTATGGCAGCAAGGAAAAGCAGCCACACACTTGTGAAGGGAGCTCAGTCTGTATCACAACAGCGCCACAATTCAGCGCCAGGAGTCGACAACTTCCTGAAAGAATAAACAACACTTAATCTGGGTTGCTAAAGTGCCAAGATCAGCCTGTATATCTACACATCAAGAACAGTGTGACTTATCAAAGGAATTCCTTTCACAGAAGTCAAGCATTTGTTCCACATTTTTATCCCCCCATGCAAAGACACAATGATGCCTCTTGAGAATAAAGCTCGGAAATTTCTATTTGAGACAATTAGCTGTGTTAATGAGCCCCTCCATTTGTTTGCTACTATGTTTGTATTATTTACAGGTCATTAATTCTTGACTATGTGGATCAGATTGTGTAGTAAACGTAAGCCTTTGGATGTCAGAATCTTGATAAAACCTTGCCATTTGGCTTGTTTGGAATGGAAATGACAAATTATTTCCCAACACGCATTACACACTTCTTTCCCATCAGGGCCTTGAAATCACAGCCAGAATGATTATTTTACCATTGTGCAGTTTTTTGCTCTGTATCATGCCTTTTGGATGCAGACATAATGAGGGCAGTACATGTTGAAGGATGGAAGCCCAGAAACTATAATGATGGGACAATACCCTCCTGAAGCCTCTTGTGTGCTGTATGGTTAATGGCTTTAAAACTGCACAGTTTTCTCTCTGCTAGACCACTCATGGTACTGTGTGCCAAAAGGACATGCCCTGCCCGCCAGCCCATCACAACCTTCCTGCTTTAAAAAGCATGGCATCAGAGGTTGAGCAGAAGTTAAGTACATAAAATGTTCAGGAAGGACAATTCAGCCACTGTCATAATTTATGAGCAGACCGCCGTGCGTGCCACATCAGGCTTTTGGGGAGAATAAGATGAGGAAGCTGGTCTCTATGGGATCGCCCAGTCATGGCTTATTTTTTATCTGCCACCTCCATCAGATTAACAGGTTTAGCCATTCTGCTTGTTTTGCAAGCTGTAGCTCTAAAAGGAGAAATGTATTCTTTTAATGATCCTTGACTGGCGTGTGCCCTCACTCTCAGCTGCTTTCGGAGCACTTCCCTTGGATTGGACAGCTTGTTTTGCATCTGCGTTCACTGCGCCCCCCGGCGTGTCTGGCTTGAGTGGAGGAACAGTGCCAGACCTCAGCCAGGTACTCCACAGGGAGGGGAAAGCAAAGCCTGGTGTCTCAGTTTCCTTGATAAATGAGGGATGAGGGGACTAGTGTAATCTCCCTACTACTGTCAAATTTATGAAGATTACTCGAGGAAAGCTAATCTAGGCCCACCGCATGGTTTGTGGAGCCTGGGGCTTGATGCCAAGGTACATATTCCAGCACGGGTTGCTGCTCTGTGAGCCGGGCCTCATCCCGGCCTGTGATCACACTCGCTTCCTGATCAGCCTGTCCCTCGCTGATACAGCCCAGTGCTTTTGTGATAGGTTCATTTAGACATTTACCTAGCTGAGTGCGGCCCAATATTCAAAACATTACATAGATTTCTCTAGCTTGGCCTAATTACTTGTGAAGGTTCAGTATCAAAAACTGAGTGACTCTTTATTGCTTAATTGCACTTAATGACTTATTTATATATTTGCTTGATAAACTGTAAATTGCCCTACATATTTAAAATGTAAGTAGTGATATGTTTAAGCTTGTTTTATTTAACTCAATATATCATTCACTTTGTTGACTTAAGAGCAAAGCAGATATAAGAAGGTCCTCAGTATAGCAGGCGTTCTTGATTATTTGTAAAGAAGATAAGAAGATTCCAAGAGTGTAAGTGCATTGTGCATTGCTGGTACATTTTAAGTGCAAATGATTTTTAAGCTCTTATTTCCACTGCACCATAAATTTGTATTCCTTAGGTTGTTTTATTCATTTATTTGGGCGGGTGGTGGTGGGGGGGTTGTTTATTTATGACTGATTACATTGTTGATTTTTAGTTTCCTGACAATCTTTTGGGATCTTGCTGAGGATAATGTTAAAACTTGCCATGTTATTATTTGCATTTGCAGTGCATTAGTTGTTGATTTTTTTTTTCTTGCTGCAAGGGCACTTTGGGCATTTTCAGCATCTGTATAATCTCACTGCTAAGGCTATATTTGTGATCAGTGTCACAGACTGGTCCTTCTCCATACCCAATGATTGCGCCCTGTGTTACCACACGCACACCCCTGGGCTCTGTGTATTCAAATCAGCTGTCTAGATAAATATTTTTGGAGCTTGGATGCAGATGCTGTGGACTTCCTTCCAGAGTTTGCTGTGTCTATTATGTGTAAGAGGGCCAAGTGGCCACAGGGGATGACTCGCAGATGTTTGTGGGGCTTTGTCAGAGACCCTGCGCCGCCCTTTCTTTGCCCACAACAAATTTATTGCATGAGTCCGTATTCATTGTTTTCTGTGCACCAGGTGGTCCACGGTTAAGTAAAAATGCTGATGTGGTTCACCACAGTTACAGTGTCTGTTTCAGGTGTCTCATAGTCAATGGCATGAGTCTGCAGGTTGAGCATGTACAGCACCCCACTCAAGCCAGCCTAATTGGCTTCCGGCAACTTGATTACCTGTCGCATCTTAATTAACCTGCTAGCTGGATTGAGCAGATGTAATGGTTCACAGATGTTGCAAAAAGAGCCGTTCTGACACCAAAGCCTGTCCTCTGTTTCAGCAGAGAACAAACATATGGAAAGAGAGCATTAATTATGCGAAGATATATGTTGTCACCATGAGCCCCCTATTGACGATCTCCAGAGTTCCCCAGAGGCGACGCGAGACGTTACTCATGTTGATGCTATAAAAAGACGTAATCATTCAAGCATGATCTTACTCCACAGCTTTTGGTGTGCTGGCAAGAGGAAAGGCTTTCTGTGCCACTGACACGTCAGGAGCTGTTACAGGAGGTGTTATGAGAGCTCTGAATTGGCCATGTTGATAGTGTCTCTGAAAACAAACTGGACCGGACTGCTGCCTTTGGTCTGGGCCTGAGGAAAAGCAGAAAGCCCTCTCCTGCATTTGCCCCTGTTTGGGGACTTTAATTCAAAGAGGACAGTTTGATGAGCTAGGCTCAAAACAGACTCCAGCATTGCAGCTTAGCCCAGTATGGGGCACTTTAATGTGCTATGGTGCCAAATTACAAAGGATGATATCCAGTTCAATGATTTATTTTGCTTTATAACCCGAACAGTTCAAAGCTAGCACATGCAAAAGGAGACAGTTATAAAACATCTGTTGCTATTACACATGGGTTTCCCATCATCCCTGGGCTTTTCCAATTATTTTACTATCAGGTGCTCCAGTCCTGTAAAAGGGGGCCAAGGCCTTACTTGACCAAAGCAGTTTATAAAGATCCTGGAGGAACAGAGTGGAGCAAGTTTCTCGGAGGCCCAGTTAGCGAAAGCCATTGCTCTTGGCTTAGAACTTCAGAGGATGCTAGTAAACGTACTTAGTCTAAACTTTGACCCAACAGCTCTCAAGAGCCTAGCCAATTATGGTGGTCAGGTCCAGACATCAGAGAATCCATGCTCTTGCAGTGGTCTTAGGATGTCAAAGTGTATCAGTGGGAATATTTGTTTTAGTGTCCTTCCCTATTTTAAAGTCCATCTGTCTCTCTAGTTGAAAGAATAAGCCAAGCCTATTATTGCACATCCTTTCACATATCACGTTTGCAGATTTTCCACTTACTCAGATTGTTCTCTGGTGCAGATTTTGCCCAGAAGTCTCTAATGAAAGTTCTTTTGGCAAGGGCAGCCGCTGACCACACTAACCCAAGACTAAATGCTGTAGTTTCCCTAAGTAACACACTGCAATTTGATTTGGGAAAAGGACAAAGAGGCTAGCGTTTGTCTGTTTGAAAATGTTACGCTAGTTGATTAGTTTATTCCTGTGATATAATAGGAGACAGTAATAGCCCAATAGGAGAAAGAGAGCCAGTGGATGTGGCTAGAGCTGATTCTCAAATTGCTGTGATAGTGTGGCTGGCCTTGTTTCCTTTCATAAACAGCTATAATGGAAATCATGCCTGCCCTCACTTTCTTATTGGCAGTTGGCGGACCATCCTGTTCGAGTTGGACCTCCGCTACATACACATTGCGTGCACAATTGCAAATCCTCTGCCTTAGTGTAATCACTTATCTTTAGTTCTAATTTGACAGCAGCCAGCTAAGGGGAGACCAGTAAAGATGGAATGTTATTGTAGAATGAAAGCCTATACACAAATCTTGAGTGCCTCATTGATTCAAAGCTTAACAACACATTTTGTTAACCAAAGCATAAATGGTATAGTTCAAGGTGACACAGTGTTTCGGAGATGTCCAGTACACTAAAATTATTACATCAAAGGACTAGTTTAGGTTATCTATGTTTCTCAATTAGCACTCAGAATGTTTCACTGTAGCAAAAGGAGATGGCTGACGTGGCATCCTGTGCTACTTCTAGGAAGAAGGGCCTTGTCTGATGATGACATTATCTGCTTTCTCCACCACCCCCCTTAAGGCTCTCCTGACATGTGGGAAGAGGTCTTGGGGAAAGGTGTCGGACAGGTCGAGATGAGAGGCTCCACTGGGAAAGCAGCATTGATGAGAAACAGGAGGCTTCAAACAAACATTTTCATCCTGCCTGTCAAGGCCACCAGGGCACTGAGGCATGGGGCGCAGGAATCACATCTGGCAAAGAGAGCAGACCAGAACTTGGCCATTCTGAGCATGCCTCCTTAATTCTTAAAGGCTCGGACACATCTTATCAGAGGGCTGTGAATTATATTAATTCTGCATGCATTGATAAATTTACATTTTACACACTGTATACAACAGTGATGTATATGACATTATGACATTACGAAAATAATGTTTCCATTATTGATTCATTTCAGAAGAATCAGCTCTCTCTGGTTACTTTATTTTGCATGGCTTAGAATTAGAAAGGAAAGATTCGTTTTTTGGATTACATCATTTTTTTTGTATTTTGGATGTATGAGTATGAGTGGCCTTAATAATTAATAAACCAAATATGAGTCTGCTCTGCATCCAGGTCTTGGTTGAGTCAACGTATATTTGGGGTTTTCTAGTTCTTTCTTTATGTCTCTTCTTCTATTACGTTTATCGGTTGCCTTTAAGATTTTACTGCTTTTTTTTTATATGTACAGGAGCTTGACGTCATGCTTGACATTGAGAACTGTTTCATATGCATTTAATATTTTCTTTCAGAACTCCTTTATATGGCTCACTCTTTTTTTTTTCCTCTTTTCATTAAAAGACTTAAATCTTCCCTCTCTAAAGCTTTCTTGCTTCATCCTATCCGCAGAGCTTGAGGTCTGGGGATAGTGCAGCTTTCCGCTTTGCCCTTAGAAGAATTCCATGGATCCTTTTGTTATATTGAAGATTTAAATCAAAGCATGCTGATTGAATCAATGTGAAATTGACCAGTGACAGATGGAGGGCTGATATTAAACTGGGCAGAACCTCCCCTAATCCATTTTGTCTGTCCCTCTTTTTCTCCACCCCCCCGGGAGCATAAAAGCATCTCTACAGCAGATAAATCAGCCTGCCCAGCAGGCCAGCTTGCTCCTGACTCCTCATCACCCAAATATTGTTTGGCATGAGAAAGCCACTTGGACAAGCTGAGTAAAAGCTGAAACAGTGCTGTGCATCTTAATTGCCGCAGGTGTATGTCAGCTTGCATTAGCAAGCCAGCCTCAATAAGAATTTGCAGTGTGAATGAATCCGCCCAAGATTCCCTCTTGCAAACAATCAAGCTCTTCATGGAATTTGCAGGCCAATACTACAGCAGCAGTTTGTGAGCCTTCAGGGCCTAGTGAGGAAAGGCCAAGTGATTTTGATTTATTTTAAATTCAGGTGACTGTGTGATAACCCCTGGGTCTTATACACACACTGCCTTCACCTCGTGCCCAGAAAATTAGTGCTCTAAGGTGGATTAGTTTCAATTAAATCAAGAAAAAGTTCAAACGTTAAAAAGTTGGACAGTAATTGTCCAAACCCTCTCCCTCCCTTTTTAATATCCTTCGTCATAAAGCTGGCATTTTCATGGGCCCAGGGTTCTTCAAAACACACTGAAGGCTTTGAAAATCACACATAATAAAGATGCTGCAAAAGCAAAGGCTGCTGCTCTGCCAAAGTGTTTGAAAGACCTCTTTCCGGCCAACCCAGATGAACGTACCTCTTCACACGCTGCCTGACGTGGCCAGACCTACATTGTTAAAATGTGGGCGGCTGGGCGTTGTTTGGCCTTCACAAGAGCTGCTGATCTCAGAGCACTGGAACACTCTGTGTAAGTGTAATCACCTGCTCTGCACTACAATTAGCAACAGTATTAGTATTCACACAAAGCATAGGTCCATTATACTGCACAGTGTAAGCAAGGCACTCGGGGTCTGAGGCTGGTGGGCCTCTTGATTCTTATCAGGCATTAGGTTCCAAGTTAAAGAAACCCCAGTGGCACAAGTTAATGAGGAGAAATTAGACTCAATAGCCCAGAGGGTTGGAGTTTACTGCCAGAAACACTAGTGCTAGTGTGTAACTGAAGGACGTGCAGGTGAGTCAAAGGACTTGAGCCAGTGTCTGTATTTTTTCTACAGTGCCCCTGTGTACTTGTTCATCAGGGATGTTAAAATGGACTTCCTACACATGTTTGAATGTAAAGGTGAGCAGTAAACAGTATGGGTGTTCATATGGGACATTCATTTGAGCATAGCTGAATGTGTTTCTGTGTTAACAAAGTGAACAACCTTCTCCTGGAGGCCCTTTGATAGCTGGCTTCCAGAGTTCCCTCAACTCTGAGTTTGATTAAGGATAACAGAGAGCAGAGTCTTCGGCACGCAGTCCCAGTCATCACCTTAAGTACAGCAGCTGGGTGCTATCCTGCACACATCAAACAATGAAGGAAACAGGTCACAGGATGTGTTTATGGGTTTTCCGTCAAGCAGCTGCACCACGCACAGCCGTTGCCTTAGCTACTGCCCTTGACAGAGCAGAGGGCTGGGAGAGTGCACCGAATTCTGGCAGATGGAGAAGCACCGGCATGGAGGCAGGTTCGTGAGTCCAGCTAATTTGTTCAAAGGATCAGCAAATCGATGATTGGATTTAATTAGGTTTTGTTCTAGGCAGAGCTCCTAAGTCTTCCAGCCTCTTTGACACCACTGATAAATCCACAGCCCTGTTTTTCATTATGGCTCCGTGCTGGTTTCTCTACCTTGAGGGCCTTCAGAGCCAAAGAGAAAGCAGCTCCTTCTTGATCTGAGATCTCAATCCGTGTGGAATCATGTGGACAGACCTCTGATGAACGTGTGTGTGTGCGCGCGTGTGTGTGTGTTTGTGTTTGTGCGTGTTGATGAAGTCCAAGGAAAGTTTGTCAATCAGAGCTGGCTTCCTCTGCTGAGTGGAAGGCTGTGTTCCTGCCGTGGTCCTGAGAGACTGTCAAGCTAAGAATGTGTGTGCTTTCTGAAATGTGCCTCAACACCATTAGCAGAATTCATTATGTTAAAACACTCTCTGTGTCTAGACTACAGGGCCTGGATTAGCACGTTTCCAAGGGCCTGCTCAGCTCTGTGCAGCCGAGAGGCTGCAGGGTGCCCCTTGCGCATGGATTTCACACCCTCATCCAGTGCACTTATCTCTACTATTGACTCCCGGATGCCCGCAGTCCTTGCAGGTTAGATCACGGATAACTTCATGGCACACTAACCTCCCTTCCCCACTCTATTTCCGCAAAGTCAAACCAGCTTTCACTCTCCATTAAGACAACAAAGAAACTGAATGTGCCAGTGTGGAGGATGAGTGTAGTAAGGCAGGGGTTGGGTCTAGGTCCAGACTACATGCTTGCAAGCAGGGGCCCAGGGCGCCACCATCTCCAGCAGAGACGACCGCAGTGCAGCCTTCCAGCTGCCTGGAATGTAAACACCTTGACACATTTTGCACTGGAGAAGGAAATTGGGGGCTGGAACTGAAAGCTGAAGCAGGCCTTTGTGTTCCTAATGCTCTCTCTGATTTTGTTGTGTTGGGTGTTTTGTTTCAGTTGCGAGCACTGATAGCATCTGTTGGAACCACTCCAGCTCAAATGCCTCCTTTGCCTCTCTCATTCTCTTGCTCTCTCCACACCCCTCCCTCCATGCATTTTGAGAAAATGGTTGTGGGCCCACCCTTCCATTCTCCTGCTAAGCTCCCCTTGGTCCTTTTAATGTGCTGTGAGGAAAACTAATGGCCGAGGCTTTGTGTACGCTCACCATCATTTACCAAAGTCACATCCGCTGGGGACGCTGCTCCACAGAATGCTGCACTATTCTTACCGGTGTCATCCATCACAGCGTTTGGCAGCTTTTGGCTTATGGCTCTCTGCATTAATGTGAGCATGTGCATTCCCTGAGTCAGGTTAAATGACAAGAGTGGAGGTTGTGATTCCAGGTCTCTGTGTTTAAAGTGACAGCTTGGCCGAAACACAGTTAAAAAAATAACATCATTTTTCTTTTGCCTCAAATGTACTTGGTCACCATGTTTCTTGTATGAACAGTACTCTTTTAGTCTTGCACTTTTCCTATAAAGCTGTGGCTAAAAGGTATTAGAAGCTCATATTTTATCCATTAGAGTCAAGGAGAATATATATGTAAAGCCTCAAACACTTGCCTTAACTTAAGTCAAGTCATTTCAAATAGATTTGTTTTCATTTCTGTCTGTGACATACTGGCAAGCTAAAATTTGGACTTTGGCAGAACTAAAGCATGACATCTTTCCAGATTAAGTAGGATTATCATGGAACTAAATAGGTTAACAGGTGGTATCTTGAGAAAAGTTGCCACTGCTGGACAATTTACATAAAATATCTCTGTCTCTTTCTCTCTCGTTCACTCTCTTTTTATTTCTCTCTCTTTCTTTTTCTCTCTCCCTCGCTTTCCTTTTCTGTTCCTCCCTGCCTCTTAATATTTCAATCCAACTTTTTTCCTGTCTTTCTAATGCACCTACCCACACACTCCTAAACTCATTAAACTGTTTGTCCCGAGCACCTAGCGGGGGCTCTTTCCTCTGACCGATGGATCTGGCGCCACGGCTTCAGGAGCCTCCTGCTCATTTAGTGGCCACACACACAGCAGAACTCCACTGGCCTCATGCGGAGGTCACCGATGAAGAACACCACACACCTCAACGGCCCTTTGGCCAAGTCTCACAAGGGACATCTGAGGGGCTTGGCTGTAAATCCCTCAGCCGGTCTAATGGAGGGAAACTCCATCTCCCACACACATGCCCTGAAGCGCAGCCTTTGCACCTGAGTGCTCCATCAGACCATGCCACCCACCCTCTGGAAAGCCACAGGCCCATGCCACATAACGGCCCGCAACCAGGCGGAACCGGCAGGATATTAACACCCTGCTGGCAGAAGGCACTGATTTATTTATTTCACTTTCCAATAAAAACTCTGTGCTGTTTGAATTGGCATATCCAGCACTTAGGTCGGCTTCCAGGGCAGATTACTCATCCTTTGGAGAGAGAACGACCTGTTGCGTTTTGCTTCAGCGCCATGTGGACAGTCCGACAGGGAGATTGATGGAGTGCCGAGGCCTAGACAATGGGACAGTGAGGGAGAATAGGGTTTTAAAGCATGTCGCAGAAATGTTGACAGGATCTCAAGGCATTAACAATAGGAAAATTGCTCTAAGTTCAGAATACTGCAGATTACTGTTGTCAAAAAGGTGTCCGCTGTCATTTCTCATGTTTTTCTTACTCACTCTGCTCCATAAAATAATCAGCCGACAGCCTGTGGCAGCCTGTAATATAAACAAAGGTGACCTAAGCAGCCAGTCAAATTTGGGCTTTTAGGTGCTGGGTTAAACCAGATAAGGTGCTCTGGCTTGCATGAAGTCCCCCATGAATTACATGTAGCGTAAACATTGCAGACATTGTGGTACATGCACAAATGTTTACACTCACTTGCACACGTTTTCTGCCATATGGACCAGAGACTCACTCATAAACATGCACACACGGCCTCACACAAGTCAGACAGAAGGCACCTCACAACACAAATCATCTCAATCATTGGAGACCCCAGTAATCTTGTTCCTAATGAGACAAGGCCGAATGGCTCAATTTTCCAATGGCCTGGAAAGACTATGAAAATGAGCTGAGTGTTTCTCTGGCACAATCTCTCATTATATCTGCTGGGCAGGTGACAGGGAGAGAGGGGGGGGGGGGGGGAGAGAGAGAGAGAGAGAGAGAGAGAGAGAGAGAGAGAGAGAGAGTGTAAATGTTGGATGGACCAACTAGGATAGAAGCAGACTGTCTTGCAGTGACAGCAGGACAACATGCCGGTTAGCATGCAGCCATTTTAATCACATCTTGTTATGCTTAATTTCTCTATGAACATATAGTTTAGACGCCAAATGAACAAACTACCTCCCTGCGATGGGCTGGCGACCTGTCCAGGGTGCGTCCCCCGTCCTCGCCCTGTGTGCGCTGGGTTGGACTCCAGCACTCCCCCCACGACCCCGTTTGGGACAAGCGGCAGATAATGGATGGATGGATGAACAAACTAAATAAATAAATAAATAATTAATTAAACACAGGTTTATAATTTGCTGGACGGTGAACACACAGCAGTTCTAACCAGGGCTCTGGCCAGACACTACCTTTTTAGTACAGTCTGCCTCCAGAGTTAAACATGTCGCTAAAACAAAGCACGTAACGTAGCGTAGAGTTTTCAAAGAAACATGTAAACTTATAACACAAGCTTCAAATCAAAGGATCTCTGATTTTGAAAGCATTGTCAGCCTATTACAGTACATCCCAGGACTTTTAAATCAGCCCAGAAATCTGGTGCCTTTGAAATGTGAGAACACATGATCAAATGTTTGGCAGCTGCGTTGCCTAGATCACAGAAAAACAAATTAGTTTAATGGTTTTGAGGTCTAAGTTTACAATGTTGGGTAATAAAACTAGCAACCTCAGAAAGCAAGATGCAATCGCAGTGTATAGGTTGGTCCAGCTATGTGCACAGACTGCAAAGCACAAATACTAAACCAAAGCCATCAACCAGTGACTGGCTGACATTAGGAAATAAAATGTACAGAAAGCAATTTCATCAGATAATTTTATTGAGTTATTTTAACATTAGTGCAAAAGGCAGGCTTATTTTTGTCCATCTTTTTAATTACTCAAGAATGGCCAATAGAAAGAAGTTATTTAGTCAATTAAGCTGGATTTTGCTTTACTTCCACTGTACGACTGGCCTGCATCCAAACCAATCCTGTGCTGGCAGCTGAGGTGGTGCATTAGTGAAAATGACCAAAAATTGGCTGACTGGTGCTTTCCAGCCAAGACAGAAGGTCCTTTGGAGGAGATTGACTCTTTTGTGAGGAATTAGAAGAGCTAATCCTCTGATTTGGCTTAATCAGCCGTCTCTATGGCTCCACTAGGAGAGCGTCCAACCGCCTCACTACTTTTCAGGGGCATTGTACAAACCCACGAGAGCCCCAGTATGTCTGTGGATGTGACACTTTTATTTTCTCCCTTATTAACCTGCTTTATTACTGTTCCACGATGCCAAGATGGGTATAGTTTGTGGAAACAGAGCACAAAGTGATCGTTGAGGGTGATCAATACTGTTTTCTCAGTTCAGTTGTATCATAAGTATTACTAGAACTCTGGAGGAGCATGTGCCAATGTGGTCTCACGTAAGTGTCAGTTTATTATTTGCATCTGACTGTACTGCAGCAATGAGTATCAGGAGTTTTATTATGAGGAGAGTGAGACCAGTTGCTGGGAAATCTGTCTGTCAGGCTGCCTCACTCTGTCATCATAGTGCAGATGAGCAAGGGGCTGTTGGCTGAGGGCACACTCCCACATGTGCTTTCCATACCGGCCACACTACGATTTCAGGGGTTGATAATGTGAACAGTGCAGGCGGCATCACTCGGTGGGCTCGCTGCCCGTTATACTTCATTGATACGCACTTCAGCAGAGAGCTGTCGGGCCTCTCGATGAAAACAATTAAATAATCATAAAACCACAGACAGACTGAGCAGTGACGGCCTAGCAAAGCCTATCATCTTTAACACTCCTCACACACCATCAGAAGAAATGTCATTTTTGCTCTTTGGGAGTGCTGAAATTAATTTGTACCATGATAATGGGCTTATCATGGCAATTTTGTCAAAAGATGCACAGAGAATTTGTTCCACTCTTTCACAAATCTCCCTGAAGTATTCTTCAATAGCCTGGAATATCTGGCTATCTTCGCTACAGAAAATGAAAAAGAAAAGGAGGGGTTTCTAGTGTTTTGGGGCTACGGAGCACATCAGTGGAGCAGCACTTTGGGTTCGTGGAGAGGAGGGAGCATTCCTTAACACTGAGCAGATGCCAGCACTTCTAGCCCTCTCCAAACTGTAACCATGTGATGAGAAGGCGGAGAGGAGGAGGGAAGCAGAGGGAGGTGGAGGACAAACCTTCCAGATGAGGTGATGGGAGTGATTCACAGCTCTCTGTGGGGCTGTAGGTCACGTCTGTCAGGCAGGTCCAGACCAGGATAATAGGAGCCTCATGAGGAGAGGTGATAGGATAATGAATAGGTTGATCAGGTCTTCAGCTTCACGGCAGGCCTTGCTGTTGGAGAGCCAGTGCTGTAGGGGAGTAGGCTGGTGGAAACTATTAACCCTCCTTGGACCCCCATGGCATGCATGCCTTCAAAGTGCTTCTTCTTAGATTTTGTTCATTTTTTACCCCTCACTCAGGAAGAAAAAAAATGAATTTAAATGAAAAAAAATCATCCATATGTGAAATGCAGACTAAGCTTTAGATCATGAATAGGAGATATTTCCTCTTGCTTTACCATTTACATTTTTTATTCTAATGTTATTATGCATACAGTCTTGTCAGTGTAAGAAAACATGTAAGAAAATCATGTTGGTGAAATACTGGCGTTTTTCATGTCTGTTCTTGATTTTTTTTAAAAGCATAAAAAGGAAAAAAAAGGTACAAGTGTAAATGTCCTAATTTTAATTAAACTTCTTAAAGATCATGACATTTATATAATGCAGTGATGGTGATCCTGAAGAATGGCCCTTTGATTGCAATAGTACTGTTTGGAGACCTAAAGTTGTGGAGATTAGCAACCTTGCATATAAGTGAAAGTGACTATTCTTGTCATTGCGAGGTCACAGCACAACACACACTGAACCACAACAAAATTGGACCTCTGCATTTAACCCATGCAAATACTGTGCAGCAGGGGGCAGATATTGAAAGTGCCTGGGGAGTAGTGATGGGGAACTTGCTCAAGGGTACCTCAGGGCAACCTACTGGTAAGGGGTTTGAACCCACAATCTTGCGATCCTGTGGCCAACTCCCCAACCACTAGACCACCGCTGCCCGGTAAGTATGAACTGAAACCAAGCTATGCAATTATTTTAAAAAAAATTGCTGGACCAATATTGCAAGTGTGAATCGAAAATGATTACTATCTGTTACTAGTTTCGAGCACATTCATTTTTTTAGAATCATGATCTTTAATTATGAGGCTTTAAATTATTACAATATACTATATAAAACACTAAAATTTTGCACATTAAGCTAAATTAACCTCAACGTTGTTAACGATGTTTGATATGATTAACATGGCAGCTTTTGTGATTTAAAAATAGCATAAAAGCTAATCTTACAGCCCCAGTTAAAAGTCCATTGAGGTCTCATGGAGAGCAGTTAGAACAGCTCTGGAGGATCAGAGGACATTCTTCTGCAGGGTAAGAGCATGTGGGGCTACTAGTCCTGGGGCCAATACTGGAGTAGTTCCCTGGTGGAGCACTCTTTAACACATTAGGGATGTCAGAAGAGTTTGAGCCAATGAGAGCTTACCCTTTCAGTGATCTCCAAAGAGCAGCCCCTGTTCACATCTTGCAGCGATCTGCTGGTTTGAAAGTGAACCGATGTGGCCCCTCAGCACCAGTTACCATGTACACCCTTGTACATCACCTCTAGATGAAAGCATTGGCAAGGGTCGGGCTTTGTAACCCCTGAAATATTACCATTTGAACGGCACCTATTGTTCCCGCAAGAGTTTTCATTCAAAGGCGATTAGTAGCACATGGAAGAGGGCCTGCATTAACCGAGTGCCATACTCCGACTTCATTACGCAAGCCATGGCAGTCGTAGGCCATGCAAGCAAATGTGTCATTTCCTACGCTTACCTCATAGATTTACGGGAGTGCTCGTCCGTAATTGCCTATAAATATGTCCAGTGGAGCAGGGGAAAACAAGAGTCATTTGGGTATTATTGCTCTTCGGAATGTTATGATTCTTGTAACTCTTAATGTTAACCATATCTGTTTGTACAGCCTGGGGTATTACTGTCACCTCCCGCGGAAGGAAAATGATCTCCTTCCACCACATCAATGGGCCTCTGCAGTGCCTAATCCATCCATCCATTCCTGTGTGTTTCATTATCAGTTTAAAGTGGGTTGAAAAATGACGCTTCGGGCTTGGTCCGCTTGCCAAACACGGTTGGAGTTAAATGACTGGAAGACCCCAATTACCTCAGGTTTAAATCACTCCTTTTGTTTTAATTATTTGCTTCCAAACAACACCCCCAACCCCCCTTCCCGCACAAGCTAAAGCATAGGTCAACTCAACCAGGCCGGAGAGCTGAGCTAGCAAGCTTGTTTATAGTGGCAGACCAATTACTGCCTCCATATTAGTCCCTCATGGGCTCGGCAGTTACATAAAAAATTAACCTATTTATGTTCATGTATTAAATATGAGGCTAGAAAGAGTGGAAGGAAAACGAGACGCTCTGTAAAAATGAAATAAAAACTCGGCCAAGGTTTGTTCTCTTATTTATAAGCATCAGCTGCTTCATATTTCCTAAATTGAATGGCCAATAACATCAGCCTTTGAAACTCAAAACAGATTGCGCTAAAGGGCGGAGCTTTGTGCTGTTTAGGGGAAGAACTCGAAAGAGATGGATCTCAAGGTCGCAGTGTCTGTTTTAGATCTGCCACGCTTAACTTGCTGGGCAGTGTTCGCAACAAATTCTATGGTGTGAAGAGAGACTACAAAGGATGGAGCCAGGCAGCCAGCTAATGTCTGACTAATGCAAACTTCCTGATTTGATCTCTGATTGTCTGTTGTTGAACCCCAAAGTCGGAATCCCAGCGATGGCGTGCCAGTAATTGACTCCTTTTCACACCCTGTGAGGCCTGTTTGTTATGCAGCATCAGACTGAGTGTCTCACCCAGGTCCAGTGCGTTCTTAATGGCTCTCAGAAGCACTTGATTTACATCAGTGCTAAGTAAATGCGAGGCTCCGTTCTTTTATGTGAAAGCTTTGGTTTTAATCATGCCAAACCATTGAAGTGGCTATATGATTAACATGGCTAGACACTTTTGTCAATAGTCATGCAGAAAGGGTTTGAGAAGAGTGTTACTGGTGGTGGAATCCTCTTCTAAAAAGCAGGGGATCGCTTAAAAACTTCCCGAAAAGTGAAACCTCAAGGAGCGCATTAACAAAATTCCCATGCCTTTTCTCAGCCGGATTTTCACGTCATCTCTGAGAGGTGCTTTTTCTCCCAATCGGAGAACAGTAGCTGTGGAAGGGGGAATCTGGCCTTGTAAACGGTGCGGTGAGATCGTCTTGGCTGAAACCGACATGAGCTAGCAGAGCTGCGGTCGACCAAGCAGCGGGAAAGGAAGAGCGAAACCTCTCTTCTTTTTTCCTCTTGTCGGAAGACATGAGACCTCTCGGGTTCTTCGCTGTCTGTCAGCTCTCGAAAAAAGTCAACACAGCCCCATTTTGACTCAGAGGGATCTATGGCAGCCATGTTGTTTTTGTGCATTTATAGAGGCTGCTTTTCTTCCTGAGCTTATTCTCGGTGGACGTTTGCAATCAGGGTGGGTGTGCGTATTTACATGTGTGCATGTGTGTGTGTTTGAGAGAGCACAGCATGTGTGAAGAGGCATGGAACGAGATTCGTCCTGGCCAAAATTGAAATTAAATGAGGCGTTTTAATGACTTTGTTAGCAAAACTCCTCAAAGCCATCTGGCGAAGGGGCACGCAGCCCTGGAGGCACAACAGAGAGAGGCTATTCACAGTGCCTTCAGGAGGGGAACCAAGATACAGTGAGATCTCTGAAGATCTAAATAGAAATGTATGAGCACTCTTTCAGGGTGCTGTTTTGAAATGTAGAGAGTGAAGACTAAGGAGACGCAGTCATTAGGTAAAGGCTCAATGTGATGCAACAGCACAACAGAAGGGAGCAAATATGTTAACATAATGAAAAACATTCAAAGAAGTTAAGTGCTTCATAATTACAGAGCAAAGTGGCTGGTCTTAATGGCTTCTTATCTTAAATAGTTGTTTGGTTGATTGCAGAAAGATATTTCACTTTTCTAGTTACGTCAAGCAACCGTAAAAAAGCTTTAAATAGTTTAGCAGAAGGAAACAGGACATTTAAACAAGACATTCTTGTATTTATGCACCATTTCAAGACATGGCTCATGTGACATTATGACATCTGTTAAGGTGACAATTAAATATAAAGAAATATCAATAAGTTAACTACATTAAGCTGTGACATCATCACAAACAGCAAATTACCGCCTATAGAAGGAGTTCAAGAAGAAGTGCTATTTAATGCACAATTTAATGTTGTATTTATTATCTAAAAATTCAGGCTTATTCCAACAAGTGTCAATTATCAAGTGTCAAAAGACTTTGTGGTTAAATTATTTCAGATCTGGCTAAAGCAGCATTTTTAAAAAGAGATAAAAGTTGGAATAGGCTTCTTCTTTTTTTTTCTTGCATTAGGTCTCCATTTAATCATATTTCCAGGCTTTAAGTAAGTCGATGACGATGTAACTTTGAAAAATGCTTATCATGAATCTTTAAATCAACAATCATAACTTTCCTTTCCTTAGAGTTTTTTGTTCATTCATGCTGAAGGGCTGTCAGTAAGCATCTGGGAGGCTCTTGGTTGCTTGCGCTTGCTGTGGTCAGGGGAGTGTAAGGGGAGAATATAAGGGGACAGATGGCAGCACAGGGGCCTGGTGGAGCTGGAAAGTGTGTTGAGGGCTCCTGGCTGGGAGGTGAGCTCTGACCTCCGTGGAACAGCAGGGGGCTGGTGTTCTGATCACAGATGACCTTGACTTTCAACTGGAGTCCACAAGGGGGCTGACACCAAGTGAATGTGTGCTCCATCTGCTTCGGCACCAGTAAGCTTCAGAGGCTGCCTTAAAACCAGGGGTCTCCCATATTTAAATATCTATAACTATTCTCTACAAGCACACATGAAGTATTCATTACCCTTTAGTGTCACTCTTCTATAGTTCAGGCCATTATGGTCCCGAGTGTGCACACACAGGGATACTGTGTGCCCTCCCACATAGCGTGTCATACCCTCAGTGCCCTTTTTTATATTCACTTATGTATAGAGACAGTCTTTTCTCATTATTTATACACACAAACTACCCTGCTGGCCCATGTTCATTATTCAAAAGCAACAGTTGCCCACTGGAGCTGGATTACAAGAGGGCAGTCCTGTTCTTTTAGCGGTCAAGGAAAGCACAATTCCCTGAGCAGTGCAATCACTGGTTCTCTCTTCCACTCTCTCAACTTCTCCTCTGTTTAAAGCCTAACCCTGAGGCTATGATTAACTTAATTCCTGTATTTGCTCACCATGAGAAAACGTATGCATATAAAAGCTTGCTCTCAGCCTGGTCAGAGTAAAGCACAACCCCCACCCCCAACACCACCCCTTCCACCCAGGCAAGACACTTTCTCTCACCTACAGCACAACCAGATGTCCTTCAGAAGCCTGGACTAACAGAGAAACAGGCCCTGTATCTCACACTGAGAATTTCCGTACTCTTCTTACCACATTTAGGGGCTCACTATGGGAGTGGATGATGTACCAGAACAGTGGAATGCACACACAGCACGCAGGCTGCCCTACGCAGCGGAAGGGGAAGAGGAAGCTGCGTTTTTTAAAAATGTCCAGAAACATTACAAAATGTTCCACATTAGCTGACTGCTAGACTCTAGACATCAGTGGCAGGGTATTGTGGTAATTTAACCTTACAGGCTGGTGCCAAATGTTGAATTGCATTTTTTTTTTCATTCACTGATTTAGTAAAGTACAGGCTTTACTGATTTCTTTAAAAAGGTGGGGAGAGTAGCCAGAGTTGAGACAACTAATCAATTATTATTATTTATTAGCAACTATTAACTGTTTACAAAGACCATGAACCTGCATGTCATCTGACCTTTATACGTAATGCTGATAATGCGCTACATATGAAAAAATGCATCGTGTAAGGGAGTTATTTTGCTTCAGAATGCCTCATGCCCTTCACCAGGAATGAAGCTGGCTAATTTTGCAGTACACAAAAGCACAGAGATAAAGCCCAGTGCTGAAAACTGCAAAGTAAATTCTTTATCTGCTTTTTGTGGAGCAGTGGACAGGATTATTCAGGGCTTAGGTAGAAATAATGTGGACTGTACCTTGCTCAAGGTTACCTCATGGTAAACTGCTGGTCCTGGCTTTGAACCTACAACCTTCCAATCATGGCACCTAACTACTAGAACTCTGCTGCTCCTCTCATGTTTGGTGTGATCATGGTTTACACCTCAAAAACACCTGGCTGACTTCATCAGGTGTGTTAAGTAAAATAGATTGCTGTGGCGCTATCATGGCCCTGGGGACTAGAGTCTGAGGGTACATAGTGTTAGAGTAAGAAAGCAGGACATACAGATTAAATGTCTCCATTGAGAGCAGAGCAAATACTACTTTAGTGGCTGCTCCTGGCGTGTTCCTACTGAACTGCTATGGGGACACTTGTAACGTTTCTACTGTAAGTCTCCCTGGCCCAGCCCCTCTGCCCCCGGAAAGGTGGAATATGTAGGAGCTAATGGGGTCTCAGGAAGGTGGAAATGTTGCCCGAGGGCCTGCAGCCGGCACGAAGGACACTGATTTATGGTCCCGCACGTAAAAGCGCTCAGCAGTGCCACCCTGCAGCTGAACCCAATTTCAGCCCAGGCCTGGGTGTTAACAAGGGCAGACAAGCCGTTTAGCACGGGTTTGACACCGCCAACGGCTGTTGTTTTTCCCCTGATCTGCATACGCGATTTCACAGATTCCCTGCACTGCAGACATACCTCAACTGCACTCACACAGGTCCTGTTGTGATTTTCTGTCTTTTTACATTTTTTAAAGCAGGGGGCAAAGTGCTAAAATCATTGACTTATTCTTTAATGACAAATAAATCAGCTTTGCTTTACCCAAAATCATAACCCCCCCCCCCCCCCCGGCAGGCTGTTTGTGAGCCCCCTGGGGGGCTGTTTTTTTCGCTCTGGAAAGGATACTGGTGTTTATTTAAATATGGCCTCATCAGCAGGTCCTAATAAATCAACCTGATGCTGCAATCAGTGAGATCACTTAGAGGTAGAGTGCACTATCCACAGAAATATTCTTTTTTTTTTTTTGGAAAATATGGGTGCAGAGCTAATGCTGGACTAATGATGGTGCTGCACATATATACACATGCTGCCACAGAACCACACACACTGATCAAACCCCAGACTGTGAAAGCAGAGCCTAGAACGCTTGACTGGAAGGTAATAGAATACATGTTATGGAATTAGGCATTGGATTCGAAAAAATAACTGTAATCAATTCCACTTATGAAAATAGACACAAATCAGATTACAGATATGGCATGTTTGAAATGTAACATGATTACTTTCTAAGATTGCACTGAAGTTTAAATGGAAAAAAAAACAACACAAGATTACAAGATTTTCAAGCAAGAGAAAATGTAAACTACAGAAAATTAAAAATAACAGAGAAATGAGACAAACTGATGCTAACCATGACCTCTAGCAGAAAGGTTTCCATCAGATGGAAATGCTGCCAGTGCTCTGCTTTATGATTCAATGCACAGACTTTTAAATGTGGAAAAGTAATGAAATGCAGTCTTTTAGGCTCTTTACGAATAAACTTTTATGAACGTAACCAGGACAATATGGAAGTCTCCTTCGAAGTCAGCTTGAAATATGAACTCTGTCGTAGTTAAATGTCATACAATATATTTTTGTCAAACCCTTCTGGATGAAAGATGTGCCTTATATATTGGGGAATCTTGGGACAGCGGTGGCCTAGTGGTTAGGGAGTGGCCCGTATCAGAAGATTGTGGGTTCGATTCTCTCACCAGTAGGTTGACCTGAGGTACCCTTGAGCAAGGTACCGTCACTGTCACTGCTCCCCAGGTACATTCAATAGCTGCCCCCTGCTGCACATGTGTATGAAATGCAGAGGTTGAATTTCGTTGTGTTGTGCTGTGTTTCACAATGACAAGGGTAGTCACTTTCACTTTTTCATCAATCTTTTCTTCAGGCACAATGAAGCAATCCTTACAATAAGCTTGCCTTTTTTTTTAGATGTATTAATCCAGTGACATGATCACATCATATTTATAATGCAAAATACATCTCTTCTTTTCTACTAGATTAATATTCAGAGTTCTTATGCATCATGAAAGTATGAACAATTTTTTAGCCTTTAGGCTGAAACTGACTCAAGGCTTTAACAGGAGATCCACTTTAGCCAAGGTTATATTTTTGTAACTTCCCAGGTAGGACACAGGGACCCAGGTATGCTATCTAACCTTTCTTTCCTCTTGCATTCTTCGCTCGCATGGCGTCAGATACGGAACGGCCAGTTATTGTTGGACTGCATTGAGGTGGAAAGAGACAGTATTGGCCCATGAACAGCACTTCTGAAAACAAACAACAAACCAGATAGAACAGGAAAGAGAAAGGAGCGATGGAACGATAGCCTATGTCAGGACAGACTCTTGAACAGATGGAAGCTGAAAAAGGAAAAAAAGAAAGCTGCAGCAAAGGAAATGTCTAAATTTCTAAACGACTAGAATTACTGTTCAAAAGTTCAGAATCCCTGTCTGCTTTTTCATATTAAACTTTTGATTTAATATACAATTATACTATAATTTAATAGATGATAATAGTGTCCTTTTTAGCTGAATCCACATTGATCAACATAGCTGTAGATATTTCTGTAAAAAGAAACACTGAAAGTGAAAACTGTTTAGAATAAAGATTAAAATTACAATAAACCATGTGAGATGCCTTTTAATGTTGCATGGTGAAGTAGTTTGACAGATGTATTGGATGTAAATGCAGAATATTATATATAATATAAAAGTGATTTTTTATCAACAGTTTGTTACCAGGGTCTATATAGATTGCATTATATAACATTCAAATAATTTATTAGACTTAAACTTGAGGCACAATGCAGGGTTACAGGAGCAACAACGATCGACCACAAAAAAAAAAAAAAAAAAAAAAAAAAAATAACACATACATTATATATATATATATATATATATATATATATATAGTTATATATAGTTATATATATATATAGTTATATACAGTTTTTGAGTTTACAGATAATTAGATGGATATATTTGCATATTTTTATAAATAATTATTGTATTGTTAAGCTGAGATAATGGTCTATAAACCTATATTAGCCATTCGTATCTAAGGTATGCATTTGAATACACTCATAAAGGCAAGGAAAGGTGTGCTTTTCTAAATAAGAAATGTAATTTAATTTAAATTTTATTTATAATTGACTACAAAAAATTGTGTTAGTTGTCATGCAAGGCCTTTGAAGAATCATGATGCAATACGAATGTAAAAGTAAAGTGAAAACACTATAAGTAAGTAGTTCCTGCAGACAGCATTAACAAGAAGCAAATGCTTGTGTTGTGGGTGTTATATAGTAACATGTATTTTGTTTTTTCCAGAATTCAGTATCATCTGAACTCTTTGTATTGGAGTGTATGTGGAATGTGATTTGCTAGAATGAAAAAGACAGTGGCAGGACTCGAAGGCGTCACTGAATGCAGCCTGAGAGGCAGTAATGGCTGTAATGGAAGTGAATGGAGGTGCTGGAGTGTGCCTGCAGCCCCAGAGTGATGCAGATACAATCAGTGGGCCAAATAGGAAGCGGCAGGGAGTGACGTGTGGGATAATGCCCTGTGACTAGGTGTGGAGGCCCATTAGATTTCCTCACCTCGTGCAACAATGGAGATTGTAGGGAGCACGCCAAATGTAGGAGGGTGACCACAGCTGGCCAGGCTGGTGGGACGGTTTGATTTGGAATGGTTGATCTGAGTGAATGTGTATGCGTGTGTGATTGTGTGTGGCTCCACACGCCTCGCCTTTTACAGGAAAAAGCAGCATGTAGCAGGCAGCGCTGCTGATTTGATTAGGGGGAAGGGGGACGGGGCATTGGGGGTAAATTGAGTTTTGACACTAATCTCAGGAAGCAGTTTACACACCGCAGCCAGGCAACTGAGGCAACATTCAAGCACTCATAATGGAAACAGTACTGAGCATGGCCATTTCTGTCACCCACCACCTCCTCTGTGTAGTATATATGTGTGTGTACGTATACACCAGGTGAACCTGCTGTGATAGAAATGAGTCAGCCATGCATGCCACACATATCACTCCAATGTGAAATTGAATGATAGTAATCTCCTTGGCTCCTGCACTCTTTTATGCCTGCCTCCTTACAGAACACAGTGTCCTACACAGCACTAGCATGGCCCAGCCGTGCCTAGAGATGTGGATATTTTAATTCTGGTTTGGGCAGTGAGGCGTTCTCCCCCGCCGATATCTTATTTCCAGCAGCCTGATAGATGGACAGACAGCAGCATCTTTGTCTATGGGCAAATTGGTGAGGAAATGAGAGGGCTTTTCCTGCCTCCCTCCCTATCCCCCCCGTGCTATCCTATTATACCTGTCTATCAGAGCCCGAGCACACAGCCACTGTGGGAAACCAGAACTAGCACAAAAACACTGAAGCACAAAAAGCTGGAAGCAGAGCACAAAATAGATTTGTTAGGAGAGCTCGCCTTATTGTCCTTGACACCAAGGTTGCCATCATCACTTCAGGCTGGTGGTGATTAGGCTCACAGAATTGCTCTGACGTAACTTGATGGAACTTAAGCAGTATTTAAGCTACATGGGTTTCACCAGGATCTGTAGTGCAATTGACTGGCCAGTTCATGCAGGATAAAGTGTCTCCCAGTTTCCCTAGATAGTCCTGACTGAAATGTCATGCCCCAGATGGGTACGTCAGCGTTATATGATGGGACTGACGCTTAATGACTTTCACAACAGCAGCACATGACTGTGACACCTTTTGTAAATCCATTAGAATGAAGATGACACAACGAGGACTACTTTCTAATTCCAGCATTATTACTGTCAGTGCAAAAATACAAACATTATAGATTTACCCTGGATTATCAATGATCAAAATAATACAGTAATTAAGGCCCGCCACTGCCCAAAAGAGTGAAGTTTTCTACGTCTTGTCATAGCATTTTCTGGGGCTGAAAAATGATTAGTTTTTATGTCTAAAACCACAATCTGAAAGAATACGATTTTCAAATCTGCAATTTAATTGATATTTTACTTTATCCGACATTGACAAGTTCTAAAAATTTATTCAAATCTTAAGGACTAAAACAAATTGGAAAAAGAAAATAATTACAATTATTTTCGCAATACTTGCAACTTGCAATTCGCAGTACTTGTTAAAAACAGACAGACACACACACGCACATACACACCCAACCACACACACACTTTTTTCAGTAATCATCCCCATTATAAAATCCGCCAAACTGTAAATGTGCCACAGTTTGCCCAAGAGATCCATTTGTTTCATTTGTTTTTTCTGGCCGAAGGTTGAAATAATGTTTAAAACTGGACCTTGCCATTAACTATAATCACCACAAGGCTTTTCAGTGGCCTTATTTTTTGGATTTCACAAACTGACATTCATGCCTTTTGGAAAGTTGTGCTTTGCTAAGGTGTGTCACCCTTTGGTTTGCTCTATTTGTGTCACCGCCTCATCCAGGCAGCCTCACATGTCCTGTTTCTCTCCAGTGCGTGTGGTTTAGAGAGCGGTTCCAGGCCCTGCTGTAGATACCAGCCGTCATAATTGCCACCGTCTCGTCGGCCCTTCTGAGCGTTAATGTGCTCGCAAGTAAACATGTGGGGAAACATTATGACTCTCAGGGCACTGGGCCTGCACTTGGATGGCAGAAGCGCTCTGCCAACCCCTGGAGAGATGAACTTATTGATTGGTTGGCTTGCAAGTGTTGAGAGAAGCCAGGGGGCTCCATCTTGTGGTTGAGGAGGCGCCTGCAGTTTGTAAACATTATCTTTCCTCCTCTCTGTCTCTCTCTCTCTCAGTCTGACTGTTCTATCCATTCATAATTCCAATCTAGCACCTCTGACCCTGGGAACTGTTAGAAAGCAGATACAAAACTCAGAAGGCAGCTGCACAAAACAGGAAATACATTTCATTCTTTCATTCTTGACCTTTGAGAAAATCTTGCACGACCTTGCTCGTTTGAAACGACACAAGTGGTTGCAAATGTAACCGGGCCTAATATGGAACCCTGAATGAGACTTAGAGAGAGGCCTGTAAAAGCTTACAGTAACAGCACTGGTCTTTTCCACCGCATTCGAGCTTGAGGCAGTTATTCCTAAATGAGAACCTGTGTGTTTGTCTTTCTCCATTACAGGCCTATGTTTGGGTGGCCGTTGTTAAAAAAGTAGAGCTGGGATTTTCTAACATGTGATAAAAGCACCGTGGGCTGATTGGGGCCCCCTGGGTCTCGGCCCCAAGCTCTCTCCTCAGGTTGTTTTTTTTTTTTACTCTCCTTTCCTTTCTCTGGATGCAATTAGACTTTTCTCAGCTTAAGTTACATGTTAATTACCGTGCTATGTTGACCTTCGTATACTCGCATGCAGAGTAATTACAGAGCAAGAAAAACTCTCTTGACAGTAGAGGCCCACGTTTTCTTGGCTTCACTGGTGTTGTGGCCAGTTGGATCATGGATGGTTTAAATGTGGCAAAGACTGTCTCCATCCGGACCCCCCAACTCCTCTGACTAACATTTTTAACATTCTCTTTATTAGCTTTAGCTGCTGGGTACCATGGATGGAAAAACCCTGTTTACCAAACATATTGTTGTGCTAAATTCAGAATTTGCTCTGTTTAGAATTTATGAAACTGCAGGTGGACCATGACCACTGTGAGCATTAGAAAATGTAAGCAATGCTGAAGGGCTCATGATTGACTTGTTTCATGAAAGTAACAAAAAAATGTTCCTAAGTTTGGTGACTTGTGTGACATATTTGCTTGCTGAATTTCACATTAGTGATAATATAAGCCAAAATGGTTGCTAATAGATAAACAAAATGTTCTTTATTCTTATATCTAATCTATATCTATAATCTATATCTAATAATCCTTTAAAAATGAGCAGGCAATTTTTGCTACTTTGCTTTTAGTGTTCTATGTCATTTATTATATAGGCTGCATTTTGCATCAGTAATAAACAATCTCAACTAAAATTCTTCCAACAGTTTCATCCTGGGTAGGTGGTAGTAAACTTCAGGCTGATAAGGTGGAAATATGATATTCATTTTTTTCCTTTATTGCAAAAAAGCCTGTTTTTTCTGAGATATTAGACTTTTTAAGGAGCACAGTAAATTAAAAGGCAGAAATAGATTCCTCTTCATTACAGGATTAAACAAACCCCATTTATATGGCACCATTGTTCATTCCAGCAATATATTCTAATGCCTTAAAACAGGCAAGGCGCTGTGATTTGTGACAGCAAGCGACTGCAGACAGATTTGGTCTTTAATAGAATACCAGTGGATGTCATCTCTGTATAGATGAACTCAGTCATCACTATTTCACAGGTTGGCGTTTGTTCCTAGCGCGCGTCCTGAAGTCAGCGATCAGGCGCAGAAATTGAATTGTATGGCGCTTGCATTCATCATTAGTCTCCATTGACAGGGTGCAGTTGCATTGCGGGTTTAGTTAGGCCACAGAGGGCTGCGGCTCTTCGACACACAAAGCTAGGTCTGGCTCTTATTCAATTAGTTTGACGTTAGCCATTTACTGAGTCTAACTGGATTGTTCTCATTATAAAGAGATTAGTCTTATTTGCCAACCAAGCAGCAAACAAACCACCCTTTGTCTATATGCTTTCCAACACGCCACATTCTGGGAACTTGTTTACAGAGTGTGATTTCTCCAGATGCTTTAGAAGTATTAGAGCTGTTTGAAATGGGCCGTAGCGTGTGCTATCGGTTGGCTTCCTCTTGTTGTTTGTGATCGTGTCGATCAAAGGCTTGTTGTTTTTGCTTCAAAGATGGCATGTCCACCCGTGCTGTTCTCTACGCAGAGACGGGGAAGAGAGGCGGGATGACAGCAGGGGGCCGGGAAGCAGAGGTGATGTGGGTGGTTGTGGACAGGCCATGGTCATTCAGAATACACAAACAGAATGGCACACACTCTCGTGCAGAAGCTCAAACACAGTGTGTTGCACCCACACCAAGTGTGTCAACGTGCAGGATAGAGATGCATTGTTTATCAGCAGCCACGCTGCTCATCGCCTTCCCCAGCATGCTTGCTCTTTACAGAGGCTTTCCTAAGACTGCCTCTTCACAGTGCATCAGAGAAAGTGTAAGTAAGCTAGTTAACATGGCCACTTTATTGGATGATAACATCACTGTTATTATATTGTCATTATCTTAATTGGAACAAGACATAAATGTCAGAGGCACCGCCTAGGAGGTGCTGGGCTCCCTCACTTGAAAGCCAGGACTGCCCTAAATAATTGAGTGCTTGAAAAAGCCATTGCCTGTAAAATGATTCAAAATGTGAGCGTTCAGCGTTGATATGGGAAAAACTTAAAGAAACTGAGTTTTTGCCTTTATCTCCAGGTGATATGTAGCGTTGCTTACGTATATCACTGCGAAGCCAGATGAGAACAAAAAGTGATGCATGATCCAGCACTAAACTTGTTTTTTTTTTATATTTGATGTTTTTCCAATAACAGGATTACAAAAAATAGTCTAGTTATTTGCAGCACAGTGCAGGGTGGACTTCTGCAGCTGCCCGCCAGAAGGCAAAAAGCAACCAGGTCTATTCAAGTGAATGGGCGAGATACACATAAACCCTTTTTCCTGTGATAATGTGAACTGTTTTTAAGAAAGGAGCATAAGTCAGCAATTGCTCATACACTTGCCCCCCTCAACTGACAAGGTGGAGCTGCTGTAGATACACCCAACTGCGCCTTCTCATCCTCATGTCATCATGCAGCAGAAGTTTTCACCTGCACAATTTTTCTAAGCTCATCGTTTGACTGGCTGCTCAAACAGCATCACAGCTTGAGAAACAGCCTCACAACACATCTAAGGGGCCGACAAAGCTCTGCTTATGTCATCACAATTTTAGGCTGGTGACCCTTAAAGGTGAGATCTGCTCTTGTGTATTAGGTTTCAACTTCCAGTTTTTATTTCTGGTTCTGGGACCTGCATTGAAACAGGTGGTGTTCATTTGTGGTTGTCACCCTCACTGTTTCTCCTGGGACATATGCAGTTTTCTGTGTCCGTGATGTAATGCATGTTATCTGCCCCAAACCCAGTAACTAAAATAAAACATTCTTCACACATGCTGATGTAGATTTTATATCCCACCATTTTTGCTGGTCCTTTCATCAGGATTCGTCAGGCAGGGTTCAAGGCAGGATTCAAGCTTTCAATATGGCAGTGATGGTTGTAGTATGACATCAGGTAATAATAGTATTGAATGACTGAATTATAAAAGTCCTGAATAATGAGCGTCAATAACTGATACACGTCTGCACATTGAAAGGGTTAAGGGTCTCGGCCTGACTCTATATCTCTCACCAACACTCAGCATCCTGTAAAAACCTCACAAAACCTCACACACATGCTCTCACCACATTTTCACCTGCACCTGCGCAACCAGCCTTCAAGTTAATCGGGCAGCATGCCTCCTGGTCTCCGTGGCAACCGTGACCTGACGCAAGATGAATTGAAACTCTGCAGATACACACCCTGCCTTGATCACCCCACCACCCACCATCCCACCACCCCCCAGCCAATCTCTTAATCTCTTTAGTATTATTTATGGCTGCCGAGGGGGGCCCAGATGTGAACAGAGAGATGTAGAGACGGAGAGTGAGCCGGGCTCAGGCGTCAGGCCCACTCCTTTTAAAAGCCCCTGAAATCCCATTGTCTGATTAGCAGGTTCATCCTTTCAACCCCATTTTTCCCGTTTTCAGGGGGCTTTTGCTTTGTAGGAGCTTTTCTCTTGAAGACTGATATAAGACATCATACACAATCTTTCTGCTCCCATCTCCTATCTGGAAGGCACTCTGGCGTATCAGACAGGCCGACCGATCCGCTGTCCGCATGCGCTCTTGTCATGCCTTATAACTGACATTTTATAGCCACTATAAATGTTCCTAAAAGCCCGCTCTGTCTCTCAGGCCTCATCCAGGGGAAAAGATGCAGCAGAAGAAAGAGAATTAAACCAAATGACAGAAGAGGAATAAAAGTGAATTAACCAATAACAAATCACCCTGTGTGCCCAACCTCTCCAACTACTCCTTTTTTTTCCCCCTGCCTCCAACTCATCTAAATTTGTTCGACATTTCTTGGGCCTGGAGCCAAAAAGGCTTTTATAACCATAAAGGGTATGGATCAGGGTAAATCACATTAAGCTGTCCAATTTAATTAAAGTATCGACAAAACATAATAGATACTTACATGGGGAAAAAACTATTTCCATTTATAATTTCCATACACGAACGTTTTCTTGGGAGCGGTAGAGGAATGCTGAAGCTGGAGAAGAGAGCTTTAAGCACCCAAGGGAGCATTTGAGCCCATTTACCATGATTTAGAAGCTGCCTACCTTTTTTTTCTTGCCCTCTGCTACCAGCAGAAAAAAAAATGCAGGGCAGCGTAATGAAGCGAATGACTGTCCCAGTTTAGCCTGCGTCAGCTCTCAGGATGATCAATACTGGAATATTTTTATTCATAAAGCACTGAGTTAATTAAATCAAGGAGTCTTTGGGCTGGATGTAAGACACTAAGCAAGGGCATAAAGTTAAACGGCTGGAGTGGAATACAAAGCCAAACGCAGCCAAGCTTTGATCGAGACATAGGAGAAACTAATGTGGGTTGTTCTCTCTCTCTCTCTCTCTCTCTTGCTCTCACTCTCTCGCTCTCTCGCTCTTTTTCTTTCCATCTCTGGCTCTCTCATCCTCTCTCTTTCTTCTTGTTGACCTCTTTTGCTCTCTCTCTCTTTCTCTTGCTCGCACTCTCTCGCTCTCTCGCTCTTTCTCTTTCCGTCTCCGGCTCTCTCATCCTCTCTCTCTTTCTTCTTGTTGACCTCTTTTGTTCTCTCTCTCTTTCTCTTGCTCGCACTCTCTCACTCTCTCACGCTTTCTCTATCTGTTTCTGGATCTCTGGTCCTCTCTTTCTCTTTCTTCTCCATGCCTTCACTTTCTCATTCTCTATTTCTCTTATTCTCTTTCTCTTGTTCTCTCTCCACTGTGTTGCCACTTTTCTCTTTCATTCTCTCTGGTTTTCTTCCTCCATCAGGCTCTTTTTCTCTCTCAGTCATTCTTTTTTTCATTCTGTCTGTTTTTGTTTCACTCTTCCTCCTCTTTCTCTATCTTTTACTGTATGTCCTTCATTACGTGTGTTCTCTGTCGTTGTAAAGGCAAGTGAAATTGAACATTTCTAAATTATTTTGCTGATGACAACCCCAGTGATGGTTGATCAAGGTGAATGGATGGGGAACTGTATCCCTCAGAAAGCGTAGCTAAAAGACGAAAGCACCCTGAGACACTGGTGCCGCCCCACTCCACACAAGAGCGGTGGGACAAAAGCACCAAGTCTATTTCACTTCTCTGTGTCTGTGTCCTGGATCTGAACCTTTTTACATAACAGGAAAAATTCAATACAGGAAGTCTAAATAATTCCTCCTCTGTTTCATTCTTTCTTTAGATTTTTCCATGTATTTAAACGTTCTCCCTTTCTCCTCTCCCTCTTTCTCTCGTCACCTCTCTCTCTCTCTGCCTAAATCTGTCTCAGCCTCTCATTCTTTTACTGTCTCCCTTCGCTCTCTCTTTCGTTTTCTTTCTCCCTCTCTTGCTCCCTCTCTCCTCTCTCTCCTCCATCTCATTCTTTTACTCACATCTCAGTAGTTCTCACTGCCTGCTCAGTTAGATTTAATGTTGCTAGTGGAGCTCTGTTGATACTGGATCTTATTTAAGCCTTTATCTGCCTGTAGCCTTTCAGAGATCCGGTGCAGTGCCGGTTGTAGTGTTTAAGTTGTACAAGCTGACAAGTACAACCTTACACTACCGTTCTGTCACTTTCTATCAAACCTGACTGAGTGCAGTAACCTCCAGCTAAAGAGCTGAAACACGACTATGCTGCGCTGCTCGTCATGAAGAGCAAAGCTTCATATCCAAAGCCAACATGTGGTTCCTTTCTGGTTCCCTGCCACCTGCCCGAATAGAATATTTGTCTCCAATTCATCTCTGTTTTAGAGATAAATTTCAGCACAGAAACCATGATCATAACTCAGAATAACAGAAAGCAAGGATCTGTTACAGGCTGATTCTGAAGGCTGGGGTTGTGCTGAAAAAGAGAAAGAGAGAGAGACAGAGCGAGGGAGAGAGAAGAAGACAGAAACAGAGAGGAAGCAACTGTCAGTCCCCATTCGCATTTATTCTCTGCTTTCCCTCTATTCCTTGTGCAGGCCAATGAAAATGTGCCTCTGCTCTATGGTTTAATTAAGAGCTATAGTCATCCTGAAAACCAATTACACTTTAGAGTCTTTCAAGGCCAGGAATCCATAGAGTTTTAATTTGCCTCCATTTTTAAAAGTGGCCATAAACCAAGATGGAGACCGCTGTTAACTGCAGGAGAATCCTGCGCTACTGTCCTCCGCCCATCACATCCATAAGCAGCCCCTGTAAAAGGGCAGAAATATGAGCCAGCGAGGGGGTCAGTATTTACTGTGCACCCTACTATATATCTTTATTGAATAAGTGTTAAATGAATTGCAGTCCTGGTGTAGGATTGTCCTGACAGTATCAGCATCAGAACAGTATCAGAGACTTGACACAGAGAGAGAGAGAGAGAGAGAGAGAGAGAGAGAGAGAGAGAGAGAGAGAGAGCACTCAGATGTAGCAGCTAGAATGGGAAATGCGCAAAGATTGCAGTGAGGAGAAGTCGCTCATTCAAGGCATCTTTGGTTTCCTAAAACAAAACGCACATTTGTGCCCTTGGGGGTCCTCTTCCCCTCTGGCTCTGGCTGTGTCTTTAATGAAAGAAATCAAAAATGTGCATTTCATAACCCATGCTCCCTGTGCGTGTGTGTGTGTGTGTGTGTGTGTGTGTGTGTGTGTGTGTGTGTATGTGGTACTTGTATTTGTACCTTTTTAGGAAAAAATCTTGTGACTTTGTTGGAAAATCTGAGAAAAAGTCTTTTGTCTGTAGCATGCAACAACATATATATATACTTATACTTCTGCATGTGGGTATGATTGTGTGTCTGGTGTCTGTGTGTGTATGTATGTGAGGGAAAGAGCAGCACCTGACCCAGACCAGCCTGTGTCTTAACCCTGTCAGTTCTCTGAGCCATCACTAGTGCCTGATTCTTCTTGACATCCTGATGAAAAACAAATATGTCTCTAAAATTTCAGGCCCATGGTGCTTTTGTAATTCTCTGGGCCTGGCTGTTTGCCTTGGACTCCTCACTCTTTGTGAGCCACCGTGCTGGACAGCAGCATATGTATGGCGGCTAACACACACCCATGGAAAACTTACTTTTACACTGTGTTGGTTTGGGCTGCCCTTCCCTGAAGCTGTGAATGCTCCTCAGATGTAATATGAATGTGACTGGAATGGACCCAGATATGAAGGCCTGCTTTATATTAATAATGTAATGCAATATTTCTGATAGGTATTGCTGCGGGTCTTTGCTGACCTCTAACCTGTGTTTATTCGGGGGCTGAGGTGATTGGTGTAGATTAGATGTGATATTCGATATACAGATGTTGATGTGGGATGGATAAAGTGATCATATGGATAAAGAGTGGGAGCTTGTAGTGAAAATAGACACTGTGTGCACAATTTCGTAGGCAAGTGAGTATTTTGACCATATTATCATTTTTATACAAAAATACAAGCTGTATATACTTGAAAGCTAATTGGATTTGCACATATCAGGTAATGTATATCTGTGGAATGAGGGGGGGTGTGGCTTAAGGAGGTCAACACCCATCAAGGTGTGCATAATTCTTAGGCAGCTTCTTTTCCTTAGGCAAAATGGGCCAAAAAAAAATAGGTGAAGTAAGTAAGGAAGACTGAAATCGGACCACCACTGAACAAGACACACAAGTTGCAATGTCAAGACTGGGCCAAAAAATATCTTATGAAGTTCTCTACTGTATGGCTCGCCAGAAAAGGCCTTAAAGATGGAAGAATAATGACGTGACGCCCTTCCTCACCTGACCTAAACCCTAGTGAGAACTTGTGGGTCCTTCTTAAATGGGAGATTTCCCGGGGAAGGAAAACAGTCCACCTCTCTGAACAGAGTCTGGGAGGCTGTGGTTGCTGCTGCACAAAACGTTGATCATCAGCAGATCAAGAAACTGATCGACTCCATGAACAGAAGGATTCTGTCTATTGGTCACTCTTTTTTTTTGTTAGAGATATTTATTTGTAAATTTTGAGTTCTCACTTGAACAGATGAAAAAAAATGTTTTGCATTTAGTTGTGTAATAATTCTGCACACTAATAGTTGTCAAATGTTTGTGCACACAGTTGTATCCCCTGAGAATGTTCACACTCACATTTCCTTTGTACAGCATTCATGTTTCAGGGTTCTTAACATTTTGAAGTGACTGGAAGCCCTGTATTTGTGCCGTATTATAATTAATCCTCAAAATACTCACTTGCCTGATAATTATGCACACAGTGTAAGTATGGCTGTAACAAAGTGTGCAACAGTGTTTGTGTGTCTAGTGATCGCGGAATCGTGACCCAAAATTTTGTTTCGTTGTAAAGGCCTGTAAGGACACCTATAGATCAGAGCCGAGCATTTTCATTTTTAGCAGTGACATTACAGGAGAAAGAATTTTCCATCAGTTTGTTCAGTATGAAATTTTGATAGATTTGAAAGGGCGTCTAAAAATGATCTCCCAAGATCTACCTGCGTCTGCATGGTTTTCTTCACACAGTACAAAAACATGCATGTCTGATGGATTGGAGATTCTAAATTGCCCTCTGGATGGATGGATGGATGGATGGATGGTTGGATGGATGGATGGATGGATGGATGGATGGATGGATGCACAGTAACTGGTAAATAAATATCTACCAGGAGTTTTCTGACTGCTTTCTGGTGTGGTGACATTCTGCACAGTTTAAATTCTATCTTAAAGATTCTTAAAGATTTAAATTATCATTTCAAACCTGAGTGTGATTTGTACCAATATCAGTAATTATCACAAATGAAATGGTGTTGAGGAACTTGCGAGTCTATTTGTAAGGTGAGCAGAGACATGGTTATAGGTGGTATACTGGTGTTGAAAGGGGTTACAGGGAGTGTATAGGTACGGAGTGGGTTTTCCAGAGTGAACAGAGACCAGCGGCAGGCATGAACATCTCTGACAGGATCCTGCACCCTAGATTAAATTTGGCTTGCAGATAACAGGCCTGCCAAGACCAAGCAAGCAAGGCAGCATGAGATAGATTGCAGGAGAGGCACGGACAGAAGATGAACCAGCATCCCAGTCTAGAGACTGATGCTTGTTTTGACTTTGCCACATTAGCAGACTTGTACTGAGAGTGAAGAGAGAGACAGTGATTTGATATGTGGGGAAAATTTGGGAAACAGCTTCCAGCAGTCTCTCTTACAGTAATATGCTCTTTATCCTTGCTCATCTTTGACAATTACACTTTGCCATTGCGCCTTTCGCTCCATTTCCTGCAAGGAGTGAGAAAACATCAGGAAGAAAGCGCAGAGTTAATAATCCAGCTCTAAAGTGCTTTATTCCATTTTTCACAGAAACAGATAAAGGATGACATTTGTGAAGTGTGATATGAAATAAAAATTGACCAACACATACACGGAATATTGCTCTGTTCTTTTGCCTGCCTGTGTGTGTGTGTGTGTGTGTGTGTGTGTGTGTGTGTGTGTGTGCTTGAGGACGGATTCTCCTTGCATTCCCTCTCCGTTATCCTTGCGTGTTGTTCAGCTTTTATCAGTAATATGTTTTGGCGCTGCCAAGTTGTCTGGACATGGGAGGCTATAATGGAATCAATAGGAGATTTATGGCAGCCATCCTGTGAGTCAGGAGGAGGAGGAGGGCGAAAGGAAAATAAAATTAATGAAATTTGCAAGCAGATTGTCAAAGGGAGGGGAGACTGATGCACTCCCCCCAACACACATGCAATTTGTGTGTGAGAGGTTCTGCAGTGTCCTCGTTCGGTTGACCTCTGTAGGCCGACGCAGTGGATGGTCTTGTATAGACCCTCACGCGCCATGGCTAGTTCATGGAGTATGAATTCCGAATAGAGCCATGGGCAAAACATTTGTGTTGGCTCTTTGCACTTTTATTTAAAAGTATGACCGAAGGAGAGGAATACTGTGTGCGTCGCTATTTTTCCTGGCACCAAGATTCTTGCTCATAAACCTTCATTATCTCTTTACAGCCTCAGCTTCGAGTTTCCAGTCGTTACTCATTAAGCGCCACCTAATGCAGCTTATTGCTGTGGTGTATTCCCGTTCGCCTACGAGTTCATCTCACTGTCACTCTGGAAAAGGAGCTGCGAGTTGTTCACCGCCGCTGAGAGCAATTGTTCCTTATAACTGCTCTTGTTTGGCTGGGACAATTTGCCTTTTTGTCAGAGTGATGGGAATGAAACAATTCCACTGAGTAAACAAAAACAATAAAACAGTTATTAGGCTTGGAAGTGCAGTGCTCTCAGTGCTTGGATTAGCTGGTGGGATGCCACAAGAATTGCCCTGTGCCCTGGACTGGAATTGGTTATTGGCACACCATGGCCTGTGCTACAATTGGCCAGGAACATTGCATATCTGTGGATGCAGTCAAATCTTTGACAATTGTGCTGGCAATGAGCATCACTCCTCCTGTGATGGCAATGGCTGGAGGAGTCACATGCTTGCACTAGGACTGGGATTGTCCCTTGTTTAATAGGACTGGATCATAGCAACGCTTCTCCCGTGTTACAGTTGGTTGGCAAATGTCACAAAGTCTTGTGCAAGCAGCACCACATGTCTTGCAAAATTGGCATAACAGTATCACACCTCCTGTGAAGTAATAAACATACCTAGAGGTAGGATCTCATCTTCTATGATTTGCTTGTAGTATCACATGTCTGACAATAATATAGATAATATATATAATATATAATATATATATTATATAATAATATATTCTGGTCATTGAAAAGCACAGAGGATTATATTTTACACTTTCTGCATTTTTTCCACATTTATATCTTGATTTAAGCACAAGATATAACTTATGCAGCTCAAGAAGTGTCTAGAATGAAACAGTAGTGGCCAGTTGCCATCATGTGATGGCCAATAAGAGGTATGTCTGCTTAATTTGCTTGAATTTGCCTACAAAACTTCTAACCAAAGAGCTGCGTGTTGAATTATTATTACTTTCGAGATCTTCCAGCGCACTGAGAAAGCCTGTTTTACTTTTAAATTGTCCTAAATTGTATTCCTTCGCCTGAATGGGTTTTTCTTCTTAGCATCTCAGTGTTTCTCCACAACAATAGAATGGCCAATAGTATCTCATCTTCTCCACTGATGGGTTTCCAGTGTTAGGATTAGCCAGAAGCTTGCATTGATACATGGGTAAAAAAAAAAAAAAAAAAAAAGAATGAAGGCTTTCTCCTTGCCTTGGTGTGTGCTTTGCATTCGTCTCATGAAAGCCAGCAGGCGAGCAGCCTGGAAGCACGTTTGCATGGGCTTATTCTCTCCCTCTGTGGCCATTAGGGCTAATTCAGTTTGCCTCCACATGGAGCTCATAGCTTTTTCTGAGAGAAGCAGACACAAAAGAGCATGCTGTTCACATCAAGGCAACCCAAGCCCCAGCAAACAGTGATGGGCAATACAAGAAAACACGGGGCTATAGAACATGTCAGGGCCAATCAAACGTAGCCCAAACCCAAACTCTGTGAGCCCTCAGTGCATAACGGAGTTATTAAGATTTTTTTTTTTTTGCGTGTGCTAATAAAAGTTGATTGATTCCAAAAAAAGCTGTCCATATTAAGTTTTAGTGGGAAGCAGGGAGGAGGGGGAAGCTGATAAATGCTGTTTGTATAATGCTCCTAAGAGGAAATTGCTGGCAGTCCTGTAGGTGATGCATGATTAGGGAGAACGCAGGGAGCCTGGCAGAAGGTCTCTGAGTGCTTGGAGTCGTGCCTGATTGTTTATCAGTGAAATTGGTTGTAGCAAGGGCAGGCGTTTTGACCCAGGCTCAGGGCTCTCTGTGTAGCGTGTTGCAGGCATGACTGTGAGGCAGACACTCCGATTAGCCGGCCAGATATTCCATATCTCATTTGTTTCCTCTCTGGCCAGTAATTGCATTCTGGTTTTCAAATTATATTTGCTAGCATGAGCCTACAAACAAACAAGCTTAATAAAGTTAAGCAAAAGCATTGTGCCATGTCAGAAATCATTTGGATCATAACCGAGCTTTAAATAAATAAATAAATAAATAAAGCTGGCCATTAATATGCTGATGTCTTTGTGAAGAGATGATTTTTTTGCCCGAGTGTAATTTCTTCCATTTTTTTTCCTCCGAAAAATGAGAGGCTGGTGCAGTATGCTCCTCAGGAAATGCCTTAGAGACATTAGAAGTGCACACGCGCACATTTGCAGTGATGGAGCATCCAAAGGAAAAAAAGGAAGATGTGACATTTATGGTCTGTTGAACAATTTGGTTTTGGACTTCAAAGTGGAGTCCCATCATTCAAGAAAGGGCTGGAGTGTCTCAGTACCCATCTGGCCTGAGATGCTTCTTCTGTAATGTGGAGTGGCTTCAGCATTGTCCTAACTTTTCATCTCTCTCGCTCTGTCTCTCCCCCAGGGACCTGAGTGAGAACCAGATTCAGGCCATTCCTCGCAAGGCTTTCCGCGGAATCACCAATGTCAAGAATCTGTAAGTACAGCACCGCTTGCACTCTGGTCTAAACAGCTGTCACCCTAAAAAAGATTTAAAGTCTCACTCCATTATGCCCGAGTGAATGAAAAACTTGTCCACTCTATTTAGCGCAGGTTGTGAAGTATTACACTATCTAGCCCACAGAAAGAGAACAAATTTTCCCCAAGAGTGGTCTGTGTCCCTTGGATCATTTGTCTTAATACTTGATAAGCTTAGCAATCATGAGAAATCAATTAATCAGTATACCTCAGAAAGATAGATACCCTCAGGATATTGCACTGAATAATGTTCCCCAACCACTTGCAATTACACTAATGGACTTTGACAAATTTATGCTCGGTAGCACATCCAGGGACCGTTCCTGCTATTTTCCCATAGCTTGTTAAGTAGGCAACTAAGGATGCAACTTAAAATTAATCCTATAATTGATCAGCTTATCAGCTATTATTGAGTCGACTTATCTTACAACCATTCCATCTTTTTTTCACTCCCAATTTTGCTGCTGTCCTCATTCAAACTTCAGTTTCTTCTTTTGATGTGCAGCCAAGTAGTCAAAGCTCCTGTGCTTTCCAAAATGTAAAAATAAAACTGTCAGAATGATTGTATTTTTCAATCAGATGAACTTTATGCAGCATTGTAGAGGATTTTTTTAAGTAAATGACAAACCAGTATTACATATTGACCTTTCTTCAGGAAGGACATTGACGACTTTGTCCACTAATCGTTGCAACCCTTTAGACAACCAACAAATTGACCAATAATGGACGCTAAGCACGCACAGATGGGCCCCATCAAGTTCTTCAGACAAAAAATGCTTTTGTCCAAGACAAAAAATATTCCCGTTCAAAAGCTGAGCCTTTCTCCTGCATGGAGGGAAAGGAGGCTCTGGAAGCCAACATCCTCTGTCTCTTGCCTACAACAATAAACGGTACATTCCCCAACTTCAGAGTGTGCTGTGAGGGCTGGAGGCCAAGCCCAGCTTATCGATAATTCCTCCTAATGTAAGGGAGAATGTGATTGTTAAGGTTACAATGAATGGGCCACTTGCTCTGTTTGTAGTTAAAGATCAGTCATGGTATGTGGCCTCAGCTGCTGTGCATTCCCAGGCCTGGGTGTACGTTGCAGCTCTGGAAAGTTTCCTGCTCTATCTGATGGAAGTCGTGTTTGAAAGGCAGTTCAAGGGGTCAGTACAGTCCTGCTGTGTGCTTTCTGAAATGAACCTCTTCCTGCTTCTCCAGACTAAGTATTGCATATTAAGGATGATTATTTTTTCTTCTTAGTGATGTCTCAATCTGATCTGTAGCGCCGTGGAACCAAGTAGTACATGGATCAACTACACTAAACCCAGTTCATTGCCAGTTCTTGGTTAAGCCTATTTGTCCTCTTGCTCTTTATTTGTAGCACTGGTGTAGAGGTGACATAAACACACATTCTCCATGACCCGCAGCAGTGAGACACATTAGAAGCTAAGAGCAGTTGAAAGACTATTTTAAAGTGGCAAATGGTCACTTATATTATCTGCAAAGCCAGTGTTTCCACTGTACTTAAGCCTCTCACTTTTCATGAAAAGGAGCAGCGTGTTCAAAGCCTAGAAAAAGCAGCACTTTATGCGACTTGAAAGAGTGGCCCATTCAAAATATATACTTTGAAATCCTCAGAATAAAATGAAGTATCTAGTAATGCACCCTAACAAACATTGTCAAAGGCAAAATTTAGAAAGTGTTTTCACAAAATGGAAAAAATAAATAGTTTAAACCAATTTGCTATTTTAGTATCTTTTTGAATCAACATGTGCTTTTATCTATTTTTTTTGTTATTATTTGCATCTTATTTCATGTACTGTTATGTGTTTTTTGTTCTCTAAAAACAGTGATTATTAATATCTGATGTCCCTCTTTTTTTTACAAAAAAATTCGTAAAAGTAAGTTATAAGTTAAAAATAGTTTTTTTCTTTTAATTGCTGATGTTTTGGTGCATCCCTAGATGTTACTGTAGCTAAAGTAGGCAGCCTTGCAGATCTTCCTTACAGCCATAATATACAAGAGCACAAATATTAGATCAGACTTGATAACAGCTGACAGTCAGTATTAAAAGACTCAGATTGAGATTGATGACAGAGAACCTGATCTAGGCATTCATACTTGTTATTGTAGGAAACGGAGCCCTAGACTTACAGCTAGAGAGAGAGAGAGAGAGAGAGAGAGAGAGAGAGAGAGAGAGAGAGAGAGAGGCCCAACAATCCCAGCGCTGTGGTGATATTGACAGATTGTAAAAAGGAAAACCTACTAGTTTTATATTAGGAGAACAGAGAAAGTGATTCCCTACTGTCTCAGATTCATGATTAAGAAGATCGTTTTCATTAACTGATGGTGAGCTTTTGCAAAGTAATTGCATTTGTGTGTGTGTGTGTGTGTGTGTGTGTGTGTGTGTGTGTACCCTCGCCTCTGGTTAGATTTAGTTATCAAAGTGTCACTCCCAACTCTAACCTCACTGACCTCCATCAAATGATTCGCAGCCCGTGGGCACATCCTTGCTCATCTACATGAGTCAATGGGGTAGACACACACGCGCGTAATGGCTCGGCTTCAGTGTTTAAAGACTGCTCTAAATCTGCATGCTTTGCAATTTATTTCCTTAAATACCTCCTTCCACTGCATTTTTCCACAAGACAGTTACATCCATTTTCCTTCACATCCATTTTTAGTGGCTGTAATAAGGTGTGAAACCTTTTCACTGGACATCATGTGCAAGGACACAAATGGATGTTCACAATAAATGGCTCCTCGATGGCTCTTAAAGGATTTTTTTGTTTTTTAATCAAATACAAATAATTGCATACAGTGTTCTCCTTACTTTAAATATAGTTCATCTTAAATCTTCCTAAAATTGATTGTTCAGATTAAAACTGGAGCTGTGGAGAAGTGTTGCCAGTATAGGCAAATGGCAAACACTTTTTGCTGCGTAGAGTTACTTTCGGACCACATTAGGTACTTAAATAATATTAAATAGTCACGGCCGGCTTTATGAGCAGCTACACCAGCTGGACTCATCACTGCGGATGACTCGGCTCAGCGTTTTTACACAAACTGCTGCTTATGATCCTTTGAATCCTTTGTCATTCTGTTCAGATGGTCGTTTCTTGTTCGAGCCACACTTGCTTTGACTAGTAATTTAAAAATAATCCTTATATTGTTCAGGCGATAAAGTATAATAATGAAAAAGAGGGATTAGAAATGACTAAGAACAAGAACTGTGTTAATATACTCTTTTTTTAAACTTCATTGTACACCCTAAATAAACACAAATATCCATAGTTTTTTCTACTTACATTTTCAAAACAGAACGTACTTTTTACAGAAGTTACTTTAGTTATAGAGAATCTGAAGACATGATCCATTTATTTTATGTCAAATTTAACCCCTTAGATCCATATGAAGTACTTAAACAATAAGAAATGAACCTACTTTGATGGGTTCACACAAAGTGTAACAATGTTTAATATATTAAAAAAATGTAATCAGTTACCAGACAGTCTAAATTATGTACAATTTAACCCTGTAGCTCTAGAGCAACTAAAGAAGAGAACTTGCAAGCAATAAGCATATAAATTTGACCTTCTCCCAAGATAAGCACAGGTAGAACAGTTTGATATTTGTGAAAGCAGCTCTGGAAGGGAAAGAGAGGGGAATTAAATAGGAGTTACAGGAAGGAGAGAACTGTATTCTTCATCTACTGACTGTACACCCACCCACCAACCCCCTTAAATACATAGCAAGGTGACTCCTGATTTAATTGGTGAAATAGTCCCCCCTTTGGTTTGGAGCAGAGCAGAAAAAGCAAACAGGCGCTGGTCCAGAGGAGCATTGATTTTCTCATATGCTTTCTGTGTCTTAATGTCCTCCTGGTGTACTTGCTTATAGTGGCTGACAGCAGCTGTGGAAGCAGAGTTGACTCGCTCTCTCTCTCTCTCTCTCTCTCTCTCTCTCCTCTCTCTCTCTCTCTCTCTCTCTCTCTCTCTCTCTCTCTCTCTCTCTCTCTCTCTCTCTCTCTCTCTCTCTCTCTCCCTTAACCTTCCTTCCTCACTCTCTTTAGCTCACTTTTGCTTGAGTCAGCATCCTGGGTCCTCTCTACACAGAGTGGCCATCTGGCTAATATGGCCGTCAAGATGCCTTTTGCTAACGAGCCCGAGCTCCGTTTAGCCCGAGACAATCTCTTTGTCTGTGTTTACAGTCATACAGCCATTCTCTCCTGACCACTACACTGCTTGAAGTCAATCTTGCAAGTCCGAGTGCAATCTGCCTTCTGATTTAGCGGCTAAGCTTTGCGTTGTATGCAGTGTCACTTTCTAAGTGATACTACACAGAAAACTGTGTGACGAGGACTGTCACTATTATATGTGTGTGCTCTCGCTATATGGAGAGCATCGCATTATGTTTTCTATGAGTTGGCGATTAATAGCCAGCGAGGCCCTCGCGCATCCATCCCGCTGACATTGTTATTCATAGAGTGCGAATGGAGCGTAGAGCCGCATGAATTGCCTGCTCACCATGGGCTGAGGATGCTCTATCACCTGCCGGCAGAGGTGTGATTGAAAGCCCTGCTTAGAAAAGAATGCATGGGTATAGCATGGGGTCCGCCTTATGCGTCTCAATAATGCCTTTTTACACACGTCACGCCTTTTTGTGCCATTATGGGAAATGTTCTTCTGAGCTCTCGTAAAGAACAAAAAAGCTCCATGCTCCATGGTGCCCTACCCACAATTCCAGGCCTGTGTGTGTGTTTCTGTGTGTGTGCAGGAGGAAGTGAAAGGGTGAGTTACGAGCAAGTGGGTGAGGAGTGCTCACGGCTGGCTTTACGAGCAGCTACACCTGCCAGACGCGTCAATGCGGATGGCCCAGCTCAGCATTTTCACACACACTGCCGCTTATGATCTGCAACATGCTCCACACACTCACAGTGAGGTCAGGAAGCTGAGCACTAGAGGACAGAGCAGAGTATCAACCATGTTCACTCTGCATGTAACAATGCCTCGGGATTGAGATCAGTATCTTAATGGTGATGAACAAATTACTTATGAAGTTTGGTAAAAACCTTTGTCTTGCAATTTGGAACGTCATGTCTTGTGCAAAAACACCCACAATAAAGGTCCAAGTACTGAAATAAAGGCAGAGGTGTGAAGTCACATAGTAGACATACTTCATTAGTGTAATTATCAGTACAACTATCAGTTATCTGTACTTCACTTGAGAATTTCAGTTTTTAAAGATTTTAATTTTAATTTTCTTATATTTTAACACAAATCTGTATTTTTTCCTCTTCACATTTCAAATTAGACCCATTGCTTTAGTTATAGGAAAATATACCTTTATTTAATTTTCTATACATCAAGGTGTCTTGATCCCTTGGTCTAATAAAGTACCTTGGCCTAACCATTAGCACAGATTAACACACACAAGCAACAAAAAGAATTCAAGAAGACAAAAAGACTAAACGGAAAACAGAGAGAGAGACCAGAGAAAAGGTTTATGCCGGATGTAATAGTGATAGGAGAACAGGTAGAGAGGTAGCTGAAATAGAAGAAGTGAAGTGTTTATTAAAGAAGTAGATTGTTTTTATTAAAATCATTTAATAGTATTTGAATTACATTAATATGACGTCGGGTTTAATCAGCTTTGCACCCTCACAGCCCTCAAAGAGCTACTTTTTACATTTGTAGTCTGAGTACAGTAAACCTGTATGTTTAGTTTTTATTTGTGTAAAAGTTGAATCACAGTACTTCTAACCTAGACAAAAGACTTCAATTGAGCCTGTTCTAGTAAACAAATATTCTTGGGCAAGATGAAGTCTAATAATGATGTTCCTGGCTGGATCTGAACATCTGCATCCAAAATTCTGTACGTCTGAACAGAATAGCAGATATTCCTCTGGTCTAGCGCTCATTTGTGTGTCTTTGTGCTTATTTCCCTGGTGCTGCTGATAGCCTAACTGGCCTTCAGAGTCAGTCATGCTGCACGAGGGGCTGAGGTCTCATCTCCATTTTGCTGCTTCTGCTGATGGACATTGATGGCAGCAGTTCCCAGATGAGTTAGGAGGTGTGGGACTGCTGGTTAGCATCAGGAATCTTTGACAGATTGATGGTGGGTGCCGGGGCCCAGGGCCCGGGAACGGCTTCCTCTCTCGCCCCCACTCTCGACCCTCTCCAGATGGGCCACTGGCAGAGCAGGAGCATCAAACTGCCAATACGGCTCATGCCTGCAATGATTAAAGGCCAATGTAATTAGAGTGAAGGAAATTAAATTTGGGACTTCCATCCCCCCATGCCCCACCATTGACACACACACTGTACATCAGACACCGTACATCCATACACATATGTACACACACCAGGCCATCAGCCATGCACGAGTGAACCATGATTATTATCTTTGTTAAATATGGAAATGACCTGTTGTGATATCATTACTCTGAGCATTTTGGCCTTGTTACTCCAGATAATGATGAATGATCAGATTACGGATGACTAGATCAGCTTAGATCAGCTGTACACTTCAAAAACCAGAAACTTTTCTGTGTGGTTTATGCATGATACTTAAAAAGAATATTACCTGATGTCTTCATACCTTAAGAAAGTCTCTTGTACACTTGAAGAGTGTGAGAGATAAAGTAGATATGTGCGGTGAAAACGCTTAGGGCTCAAAGACACATAATGTAAAAGTTTCAAAGGGTCTCTTAAGGTTCCTTAGAGTTTTGTAATGGCATCATTCCAAAGGACCCCCTTTGGCATCTTTATTTTGAAGAGTGTTAAGTGTGCTATTATATAGAAACACAACAGATGCCATTCACTCTAAGCCAGCAGTTCTCACTGAAGGCATTGAAGAATCCGAGGCTGTCTACATTTTTGAGAACTGGTTGGGGAGGTGGTCTTCATGGATTCAGAGCCTTTGCTGTAAGTGTCATTCCAGATGCAGTTTCAGACATTCATTTTGCTCAAGTGGGACGATTACCGAGATGTATCAGTCTGCCCTGAATGGAATTACAGCAGGCATTACGGCAGACCGCCGTTTTAATTCAGCTCCTACTTATTTCATTTCCGTGGTGATAGATAACGTTCTTGTCGTAAGTGGGACCATTTTGAATGCGTCTCTAAAACTGAGTAGCACCATCCTCTCTTCTCTTATAGAGACAGATGGGTATCTTTTCAGGAATAAAAGGGAGAAGAATGAAAGGGGTGAAGCACTGTTCTGTTTTATTACCTCCATCTCTAAAGTATCAAAGGTTCTGGGTCTGCAGCAGGTCAAATGTCACGGTTTCCTTTGAACTGAACAAATGACAAATGTAAAGCATTCAGAAGTCTCGATTTTTGTCTTGATCCATCCATTCCAATTTTTTTTGAGACAACGAGGGGCTGGATGGTCACGTGGGGGGACACTTAGGCCCTACAAATTAAAGTAAAAGGAAAGAGAAGGGAAGAAGAACGAGTCTGCGAGTCCAACGTCGCGACTCAGCCTGATTTACCAACCCCCTCTCCTTTAATGAAATTGTTTCAGTGACAGAGCTGGTAAAGCTTCGTAATGGATTGGGTGCTCTAATGTAATGAAATTACTCCCTTTCTGACTTAAAAAAAAGAAAGCGAAAGAGTGGGGGAGGATGGATGGAGAGAATGAGAGAAAGGGAGGAGGTAGAGGGGGAGAAAATGCAATTAATATTTACAGAGAGTTGACAGACGTGGTAGACTGCACTATAGCCAGCCTGCTGTTCACTCTCCTTCTGTCTTTCTACTGCGCGATCTCTATCTCTCTCTGTCTATCTCTCTCTTTCTCTCTTTCTCTCCCTAGTACTTCTCTTTATGCTATTACTTCAACTATCTTAATTTTTTCCACCTTTCTCCCCCTCTGTCCTTCTTTTTCTTCCGTTTTATTTCTCTTTCCTTCTCTCCCACTTTCTCTCTGTGTTTCTCTCTCTCTACTACTATTACTTTTCTTTCTCTCTGTTTATCTCTTTCTGTCTTTATTCTCTCTACTTTGTTTCCTGTATTCTTTCTTTCATCTCATTTTGTCCCGTCCGTTCTCACTGTATTTCTAGAGCTCTCGCCTCTTTCTTACCTCTCTTTGTTCTCCTTCTTCCTTTCTCTCTTCCTTTCTTGCCAGCTTTCCTTTCCTCTTTTACCTCCATGCTCTCTTTCATGATAAATGACTTTTTTCTTTCTGATCTCTCTCTCTCTTTCTCCTCTCTCTCTCTCTCTATCTCTCTCTCTCTCTCTCACTCACGCACACACACACACACACGAACACACTTGTCTCTGTGAGTTACCTTTTCAGAACTTACAGCAGGATAAATAGAGTGTGGTGATAGGGAAAAGAGAGAGAGAGAGAGAGAGATAAGAGAGGAGAGAATTAACCTAGAGAGGAGATAGAGAGAGAGAGGGCATAATGGGCTGTGCAGACCACTTCTAGTCATTTGGTCCTTGTGTCTCTTACTGCAGGGAGGAGAGTGGAGGTGAGAGCTTGGTGTGTGCATGCTGGTGTGTATGTGTGTATGAACCTCCCTCCTGCAGACCCCACTCCCCCTCCTAGCTGCCACCCCCTCCCTCTTCCCATCTCCCCCATCCGCTTGTCTGCAGACCTGCCGCTGACTCCTGTCTCTCATCTGCAGGCAACTGGACAGCAACCACATCAGCTGCATCGAAGATGGAGCCTTCCGAGCCCTGCGCGATCTGGAGATCCTGTGAGTCCCCCTCCCTTCTCTACTCTTCTCTTCCCTTTATCTCTTCTCTTCTTCCCTCTCATCTCATCTTTTTGTCCCTCTTCTTTTATCCTCTTTATCCTGTTTTTTGTGCTCTTCCCTCTATTGTGATCTCATGCATTGCTTTCTCTGTCTATGGTTGTGTTTACACTGTGTGTGTGTGTGTGTGTGTGTCTGTGTATGTTTCGCCTTGACCGTTGTCAGGACAAAGTGTGTGCATTTGAAAGTGCAGTGTACCTGCAGCGCAGCGCCAGTACCGGTGTCACTTCTGACAATCTGTTGCAATTGCCTGCGTCTGTGTGTGTGTGTGTGTGTGTGTGTTTGTGTGTGTGTGTGTGTGTGTGTGTGTGTGTGTTCTGCTGTAATGACTGTGCGACAGTGAAAGTTGTTCATTTATCATCCTGTGCTGCATTGTGGTTGCATTGTTGACTGAAGAGTGAAGATGATCTGTGCCCCATTGACTTCTATTGTCCCAGCTCTGCATGCGGAGTATTTTATTGTTAAAAAGTACAACTACTAATCCATGCCACTTCAAACCCTGAGTTGTGCTCACTAAGACTCAGCTTTTGGTTGGCAGTTTTCTCTGTTGCTATCAGTAAAGATTCTAGTGAAGAAGTTTGATCTTCTTGGCAAAGAAGGTGGTATGATCTTTTCAAATGACCTTCATATCCTCAGGTCACTTAAAAAAAACTGGAAAAAATAGTTTAGAGTGTACTAAACACTTGTAAGTGTAAGTTTGCAAACATAATGAATAACTAGTAAAGATGTGTGCAGGACGATAAACAGTAAAAGCATGAGAGACAGAGAGAGACAGACAGAGCGAGAGAGAGAGAGAGAGAGAGAGAGAAGAGAGAGAGAGAAGACAGAGAGAGAGAGACAGAGAGAGAGAGAGAGAGAGATGGAGAGAAGTGGTGTGAAGCAAAGCAGTAGAGACAGAGTGATTGAGACGAGATGTAAGCAACAGTCAGTGAGCAGAAAGAACAATGAGCAGAAGAGAGAGAGAGAGACGAGAAGAGAAGACAGGCAGAGAGAGAGAGAGAGAGGGCAGAGAGGGGGCAGAGAGAGAGAGACAGAGAGAGAGAGAGAGGCAGGAGCAGTAGGCGGTGGCGCTGCAGCCGCTCGAGCAGCCCTCAGTGGATGGTGGTGGAGGTGGGAGGGTGGTGGGTGAGCTATCCCCCGTTTCCATTTATCCCCAGCTCCAGAGCAGACAGCGGCATGGTGGCACGGCACTACATCACTATTAGGCTGGGAGAAGTTTTTGAGGCGTTATTGAGGAGCAACAGAATCAAGAGAGACTGAGGGAGTCGAGATGGGATAATGAGGCACAAGACCACTCTCATTTAAAGGCTATTCATTATTGTATTATTGTTCGTAATCTATTTTAGAGAAGATTACATTGAGGAGTTTGAGTAATCAAAGTTTTAAGGTACTGGAAAACAGCAAAAGCAAGCAGAGCGTTTAAAAAAGCTCCTAAATACTTTTTTTAAAAAGGAGTCGCCAAAAAGCCCAGCAAAAAAGACTGAAATCCCAATAAACTAATACAAATGAAAAATGCATATAATGTTACAAAAGACATAAATAGGGTGTCTGGCAGGCTTTGTTTCTTATTGTAAGCCAGTGGAAATTACAGACGCAGTTGGAGAATTTAAAATGCATTATTATCATGTAAACAACCAGTGTTTCATTGACGGTTCACGCAGACCAACTGTTTTAAATCAAGTAATCAAGTTCAATCAAGTAATCATAACAGGCCTTCTCATTTTTTTTCCTGAGCATTTTGTATAACGTCTCACAATATAAGCGTAAAATGGCCTGATCAGGCAAAAAAAAAAAAACCCAGGAGTACATGAGCGGAAAAGTGCGAGTGAGTCAGGAATCGATTTTCATTAGTAGTACAGAATATCCTCAGATTCCTCCGAAGCCCATTACCAAATGCTTAGCCATGGAGAACAGGAGAATATGAATATGCGGTGCTCCCCCGCTGATTGAGATATACATCCAGCGCGTAACAGGGGAATATATCGGTTAGCCAATCATGATGTGTTAACCCAGTGTATTGTAATCACTATCCTCCACGCTGTGTACCCTTTATGCATAATTTCAGAGCCTCCTGGCTGGGGCAAAAAAAAAGATCGCCTTTGACGTCTACTTAAGCGAATGCTGGGAAGTGTGCGGCTGGGAGCACTTCTTTGAGCGTGTCATAGATCTAGTTTAGCGATGGTGAAAATGAAGGACGGCTCGTGCCTGCGCACGACGTTTGCAGTTTTATCTTCCAGATTAATGCAGCGGTGTGTCTCTGAGGAAGCTTAATGAGTTCTTCCTTTGCCCTGTGCCGCAAGCACAGCCCTGGTGCAGCTAAAGCTAACCTGCCCTAAAGACAGAGTTACCCACGAGATGGCCTTTAAAAAATATTTGATGGAATATTAAAGGCCTCATTCCAAAACAATTCAGAAATCTCCAGCATGGTTGGCGAGCTCTAATAACACTTTCATTTGAAGTGATGTCCACAGTGTGGACAGTTTTCAAATCGGTGGCTTTAAAAGATTTTTTGTAAAATTTCAGTTTGTAACACACATGCCCAGAAGAAAATGACAGAAAAACATATATTGGGAGTCACTGGACACACATTAAAGATTTTGTAGAGATTAGGCTCAACATGCTAGAACTTTTCTTTAAGTGAAAGTGAAGCTTGCATTCTGTAGTGATGTATCTTCCTGGGATCACAGTATTGTAGACAATCTGATGCAAATAAATGAGCAAAAAGAAGATTAAATTGTTTCTAATGCTAAATTAGTGCTGAGCTCTGAGAATGCTAATGCCTTTCAGGGGCCATGAGTTGCTCTGAACTTCATCAGGAGGGTCATGCAGTTTGCGCAAAAGGGTCTCTTTGATATTTGAGACCTAAAAGGTTAAACGCTTTAACTAATCACAGACATCATTAAAGATCTAGTTAAATCGATGACGCACTGCAGCACAGGCCAGGCTTTTCAGGCGGCAGTTGTGCTGGCGTGCGGGAAAATCATATCATCCGTGAAATGCCAAACAATATTGCCGAGCCAGGCGATTTAAAAACGTTAAGCACTCATGGAGTTGATCGAAGAAGTCTGATCAAGCAGGAGGCGGCACTTGTCGAACACTCCTCGACTGATGGGGCGAACCAGAGCCAGCACGTGATTTAACGCCTGCCAAGCCACACAAAATAAATGATTGGCTCTTTCTGGTGATGAATTGTAATGTATATTTAACATAACTGCACTAATGACTGAACTAATGACTTCAAAGCTATCTCGGACAAAACCCCCGCCCCACCCCACTGCAGAACATGCCTTGCATCCTAATGAAGAGGAGAAAGTGCTGTGGCCAGCACAGTGATGAGTATAATACTTCATCTGCAGGGAGCAAATCTTTGAGAGGCTTAACCTATGTAAGAGGGAGCAGCTAATATCGATAATTATTCATTACGCATGGGCCTACGGTCGCATGAGCAAATTCAGATTATGCAGAATCGTGCCACGTTTTAGATTTACAGGTGCATCTTTATTCATTTTTGTAATGAAATCTCACGAATAAAAGGGTTCTCAGGGTTCTCAGCCTGGTAACTGATATAGGGGAAAAAAATAGTTGCAGATCAGCAATTACTTCAGGCTCTTTACTCTCTTGCACCTCTTTGAAGAACCACGCATTGAAGTTAATAAAATTGATTCTGTGCTGCTGCCAAGAACCATTTTTTGCATTTTTCTGACAATATGATTGGAATCTTATACTTATATACATATATTTCCCCTTATGACCTGTTCTACAGCAATGGACTGTATCACACGCACTTCTCTGTCTCCATGTCCTTTCTGGAGCTTGACTGAAAATATACTTGATTAATTGCAGTTCATAATGACATAAAACTACATTACAAGCATTTCAGACACACTCAGCATTTAGATGTAGACAGAAACGGATTATTTTACCACAGCCAATGAAGACTCCTATGAAAAATGAAAAAAAAAATCTTTTTGAACTGAGGTTAAAACTGAGTTAGTAAGAGATCTTGAAGGCTTGGGATCCTTTTTCAAAGCCACTGTGGTTGGCCCTTTCAAAAAGCAGGCCAAATGTTTGGTCATGTAAAATACACTAGGTCAGAACATAAGACAAGGGAAATGCAAAACCTCCCCTGAGTTTGCTTTACAAACAGGCATTTTATGCAGAAACCGAAGACTTTCACTCAAAATATTTACATTCTGTCATATTATGGGCATTTTTTTCTTGACCGTAGGCCTTGCCATCACATTGCATCAAAGCAGGATAGAGTTCCACTGAATGTGAGACTGGGAGAGTGTGTTTAAGACTTGTGATCTTATTGTATCAAACTGTTTTAAGCTTGTTTTGAACAGATAATTATTATCAGTTTGAGTTTACTCTTGAGGTCTCTTCAGTTTGTCTCACTGTCCCTTTTCAAAGCTTTAGATGGAAAAGATGTCAAGTTTACAAAGGCAATGCTTTTCAGAGAAGAAAAAAGTCCAATGCTGATGGTAACTGCCCCCTCCCCCAGGTTTCAGCCCTGCTTGTACACACACGCATGCACATGCACACGCATTTGCCCATGCACACACAGCACTCTGCAGAGCACTGGGACCACTGCATATTTTATAAGCACTTTTGTACAGAAAACTCTGGCTCTGAATCAAATGTCAAATCATGTGAAATTTTTTGCCAGGCTGTGTCATTTTTTATGAGGAGGAAAGTGCAGAGACATTTCCCGGGCCGTATGCTGAAGGTGACTTTCCCAACCATCGCCTCACCCACCCCCACCCCTGCCTAACCACGCATTGATAAGAGGCACCAAATTTTCACATTACAGCGATACTGCCAAATGCCATCATTTGTCAATGTGTGCAATGCATTTTCTTGACATCTTGGCAGGGAGCGCTGTGTTTGAACCAGGCTGAGTTTATTGTGATAGCGTGGGCTCCGGGGCCTGACAGGCCTGCTGCCCGACATAAGCAGGGCTGTTCGATAGTGTACCACGTCATGCTTCATGCTCACCAAAGGCATTCCCTCCGCTTTGATCCTGCACATGCACTGCAGCAAGCGTGAATGTAGTTAAAATTCTAGCAAGCAGGGTGGCCTGCTGTTTCTGCTACTCTGTTTTAAATGAAAGCGTCATAAGAAAAACATTTTATAGTATGTTGCATCGTAATGTCCATGAAATAAAGTTGTGGAAAGTATACTCACTTTCACTCACTCATGATCTTAACCACTTAACCTGATTAAGGTCGCAGGTGGTGCTGGAACCTGTCCCAGCACACATAGCACAAAAGAGTGGGGACACTCCCTGGACGGGTCAGCATCTCAGTACAGGAATGTATGTATGAGAGGTAAAAAAAAAGGAAAAAATAGTATTTTTTGTTGGTTCATTGCTCATGAACGTCAGTGTAAAAAGCGATTTTTACATGTAATTAATTAGATGCTGCAAAATGTTTGTAGACACACAGTTTATCCTGGAGTGAAACATTCCCAGCCATTGAGCTATAAGGTATGGAGATAAGGAGACCCATTTCTGTCAATGAGTCTCAGCGTCATTCTGGTAGATGTGAAAACTAAATGTATTTTGAATGTGGCCATGAGATGCGCTGTATCTAATAGAGAACCCAGAAATAGATATCAGGGTCTCTTATCTGCTGTTTTTGTTTTGGGTTTGTTTCTACTCCAGAGCCTCAGAGCATGACCTTTTGAATGCTCTCCCAGGCAACAGCAGAAGTGCACCTTATTCTTTTTTTTTTTTTTTTTTTTTGGGGGGTCCGGCAGCCTTTTATCCTAATCATTTCTAACCTCAAAGCCCATGAAAAAATATTACTCCTGTTCTGCTTTGCCTAATGCCCTCTCCACCAGTAGTTAGAGAGTGATGGCCCCACTGCTTGGTTAAAAGAGGGAGAGGCAAAAGGGTGAGAGAGAAAGAGAGAGGGAGAAAAGAGAGAGAGGAGTGGGGATTCATCGCAAATCAGATATTCCATGCATCTTTAATTTCTAACACCAGTTTGCCTCCCACAGGACAAATCAATCTTACTTTCTGCCTGGCCTGATTGAAAGGTTGCCTTTCAGTCAATAGAAGGCTTTATGTGACAGACAACAGGCAGGCGAGTGGCAGGAGCAGGCTGGTAGCTAAATGAGGAATGGATTAGAGGAGCTGGGGGGGTATGAGGGGGTGGACCCGTCATTAGCTCCCAAACAGCACTTTCCTGCACAGGAAATTGCCTTGCCAACACTCGCGCCCGCATTGCCTTATCTTAGCTCGGTCTGCGCCAAAGCAAAGGGCGGGGTGATGTGGACCGGCAGCATCTCAGCGGTCGGACCCCCGCACACAATTAATCATTCGCTCTTGGGCGGCCGGCAAGACCTGGGGGCTGGGGGAGGGCAGCTTAGATTCAATCTGTCCTCATTTAGGCTGTAATGGCCTCATCAAGGGCTGGAGCAGCACGTCGGTCTTTGCTGTAGTACCTGTTCTTCTCACACACCTCTGGTTTCTTTGAGGAGACACGGAACAGAGCTTCTTGCAGCTTTAAATCTTTAAACTAGGTTTATTATTCAGTTATGAGTTCTCGAGGAGCTCTGTAGTTTCTTTCAGCCATCGGTCGATCAAGCTAATTCATTACTACAGACAATAAAATTCCTGTTTAGAAAACAACTTTAAAACCTGCTGACTCATAGCACACTTTTAATGGAAGCTAATAGGCAGAGTGTGCTTCCAGTCAACAGGTTTGTTGTTCTCTAAATAACTTCAGAGAGATGTGTAGAAGCTGTTGATTGTTCTTCTTTCAGCTGCTCCAGTTAGGGCTCACCACAGCAGATTAACTGTTTCAATCTCTTCCTTTCCTCTGCACCTTCCTCTTTTTAACCAACTGTCTGCATGTCCTCTCTCACCACATCCATAAAACTCCTCTTTGGTCTTTCTCTTTTCCTCTTTCCCAGCAACTCCATCTTCAACATCCTCCTCCCAATGTAATCCTGAAGTTCAGAAAGTAAGGAATGGATGTATATACTTGTGTGTGTATATATATATATCCGCCTTTAAAGGGGTTTAAAAATTGCCCATTGAGCAAGACCGTCAAAGTGAGAGCTGGAATCTATACTTTTTCTCTGTTAATAAGCCTGCACTTTGATGCAAACCACATGTGCAGGATTTTGCATGGCAGGTCATGTTTATTTTATGGTTCATTTGAATTAGCGCAGTGACATCTGATTGCAACTTTGTGCTGTTGCCGATCCCTCAGCACTTAGCAAGACAAAGGCAAACATTTCCATCACCAGCCGGACGGATTCCGTCACGCCGCAACAAGTGAAGGAGCCCGGGACCTCATAATCAAATTAGTGTCCATCTGGAGACGCTCTGCTCATTCAGCTCAGCTTAAAGGGCCGACAAGGGCACACACTGCACTGACGGTCTGGGTACACGCCCGCTGTTGTGCAGCAGTAACATTGGCTCATTTGGAGCCATGGCAACATTCTGGAAATGTCACCTGGTATCTCAGACACCGCATCCGTACCCCACGCTCATTAACCCTTTGAGGTGAATTACAGGCAGCGTCTCGTGCAGTGACAAACATGATTTAAAATTTTTCTGAAAAAATAACAATAATAAGCACTTTTAATTGTGATTCATTTATTAAACCTAATGTTCAAGGCCGGGGCAGTGGTGTCCTAGCGGTTAGGGCGTCGGCCACATGATCGGAGGATCGGGGGTTCGCTGAGGTACCCTTGAGCAAGGTGCCGTCCCCGTCCCGCTCCTCCCTGCGATGGGCTGGCAACCTGTCCAGGGTGCGTCCCCCGTCCTCGCCCTGTGTACGCTGGGTTGGACACCAGCACTCCCCCGCGACCCCGTTTGGGACAAGCGGCAGAAAATGGATGGATGTTCAAGGCCAATGTTCAGGGAATAAATACCATTAAGAACATGAGGGGGTTCAGTGAATAACAACAGGGTGAAACTAAAGTGAAGAGCTGCTTCTGATTGTTATACTATTACCGAGACATTAATCTAAACCTCTATATCATTACTGCAATGTCAGGCCTTTAAAAAAGGTTCACAGGTAACTGATAAAGCCCATCTATAATCTTTAAGGAATGCTATAGGCCCTAATACACTGTGTTAGGAATTAATAATAAATAGTTAATATAAAATGTAGGACTTTCCAGTGATAAAAAAAATAATAATCACAATTAATCCCATTACCCTGCGTATTTATGATCGAACACATTTCTACTATTTGCCCAAAGAAAGATTTTCTCCATTTAAAAAACATTTTCTTATACATGAGTTTCATCAGAAATATTTTCAGTTAAATATGATGATAGTAATTGATGATTTCTGCAATTTGGTAGTGTACATATTGAAATGATTTGATGTAAGAATGCAGGAGAAAAAAACGATATTTTATTTTAGTCAGGGGCATAAACTTGTTCTATATGTTGCAGATAAAATGGTTGTGCATAGTTGTAGCTTTGTGCTTTTGGTATTCATTCATACAGATTCTGGATTCTTCTTACAGTGGAGGCTCTCAGAAGCGGCTCTGTTTCTTTTGGATAACTTGCTTTTTGTTGATTTATAGGCCTCCGCTAGTCTCATGCCAGGACTGTCCAGGATAGTCTGCAGCAAATATCACTTTAGGATCATTCTTAAAGCTCAGATCTAGCAGATGGGTCTCAGCCTGCACTGCTTCAGGTAGTGTGAGGGGCTAAACTAGGAGATACATTAAGAAAAAAAGAGTGCTGTACATTTATTGAGCTTTGTTAATGTGTTAACCTGGACACTAGTAAACTCCTGTGCTTTTACTACTGAATATGAGTGACACAAATGGTTAAATGCACACCCTTTACCTTTGTGCGTGAGCTGCATTTCGTGAGAAAAAGTTGCCCAGTCTGGGACCCGTGGGAAACATCACCTTTGGATAAAAACCAGTAACACTTGACCCCAAACTTGTCCCTTTGAGGGAAGTCAATGGGGTATAAATGTGAGGACACAAGAGTGGTGGTCCACCCTCACCCAGGCATCAGCACGTACAAAGGAGGAGCCGGGCACTATCATGTCGCATTGCGTGTCTCTGTGGCTTACGACTTTCTCAACTGCATGTGGAGTTTTGTGTGTGTGTGTGTGTGTGTGTGTGTGTGTGTGTGTGTGTGTAGGTGTGTGTGTGTGTGTGTGTGTAGGTGTGTGTGTGTGTGTGTGTGTGTGTGTGTGTGTGTGTGTGTGTGTGTGTATGTGTGTGTGTGTGTGTGTGTGTGTGTGGTGGAGGTCTGAATTAGTGGTGGAGAGATGGCTGGAGTGTGCTCTAGTGCACTCTCTCCCTCTCTCTGTCCCTCAGAAACCCCTGTTTCCAGCTCTTCTTATATTTCGCCCTCCTTTAAGAGGGAAATGTCCCAGACCCTCTCCAAAACCCCCTCTAATGAGCGGCTGTAGAAATGCTGAGGGCCCTCCATACCCCAGCTTCAGCTTTTTTGCGACTGTGGGAAAGCTTTCTTGACACAGTGGAGAAAAGAATAGACAGGGAAAAAAGAAGGTGTCCCATCGAGACCCAGTCCCAGAGACATTGGAAGGCAAGACTAGGTGAATGAGCGGCTAATAGCTACTCAATCCCATTGACCGCCCTGCCAATAAAGCCTTAAATAAAATCATAAGGTTACATTGTTAAGCTTCGGCAGCGTGTTATTAGTCAGGAGCCTGTATTGATTTGATTTAGTTTAAGCTTGAATGCATACCTTCAGGAGGCACAAAGGATCCATCAGTTCTTCACTGGAGAATTTAACTTTTGTTCATAAAATCTGATTCATGATCTTTCCCTAGAAGATGCATAGAAGTAGGACAACTATATAGGATATAGGACAACTATCAAATATGGGAAAGGACAAGAAGGAATGCATTTTGTGCCCATTTACCTGGATCAGAAGCTTGCATATCCAGCTTTTCATTGAATTAGAACCCATGCAATAGTATTTTTTGTGGTGAACACAGTGTAAAACAATTTCCAGAGCCGCCTGACAGCACTGTAATACCTGCCTAGACCCACACTCATTATGGCTCAGATATGCGGTCAAGAGTTAGCCTTCTTTAACTATGCCTAGGAGGACAAGAATCCATATAAGATTATTTTTACTTGGGTTTTTTATAGTTGGAAACTGGGCGATTGAAATATGGATGAGTTGGAGAGCTCTACCTCTATTTGCACAAGCTGTTAGGTGCACTTTGGGGCGGGCAGGATGGCAAGGTACTTGGTACCTCTTTTTTTATTTTTCTCTTTAACTTGATATATGAATTCCTCTCGACTTTTTCTATATCTTTGGAAGGTAAGTGAAGAAACATCTTTTTTCCTCACTTCCCTCATTGTTTTTTGCAAAACTCACATTGTCCCGGTGGAGCTCCAAGGATGGTAGATAAGTGTCAGTGCAGAAGGAAGTTTTTCCCCCCACAGATAGGCTGGGATTACAGGCTTTTACCAGGGCGTTCCCCCGTCCTTCCTCTCTCAAAGTCCGCGGCCTTGAGGGGCAGATCACGTTCTCTTTTTTAGGATGAGCCAGTTTTGCGTCGGCCTCTTGCAAGGGTGATTCCTCCTCCCTGTATGTAATATTTTTGTGGAATAACAATAATTTTCCATGCCATTGAGATGTTGTTTTTTCTTTTTTTTTTCTTTCCCTCAGTCTTAATAAAGTGTTCCCCCACTGATCCAAGCCAAAACAAATATTAAGATTGTCATTAAACCTTCCGCAAAAATCTGATGTTTTGGAGGGATTCTCTTTTTCTCTTATTTGTGTGATTTTTTTCCGGTTCGGTTTTTAAGCGGTGCTGTTGCCGGGGTTGGGGATTTTCCACAGTTTCCAAGTTATGAGTCGGATCGCAGAAATACTGAAACGTATTATCCTGTGGTCATATCCATCTTTCTCCCTTGTTTATGAGGAGGTTTAGATTGAATTAGCTGCTTGTGAGTGCAAAGCGAATGCACAGTGGATCCAGTAGCGCATTGAGTTGGCGTCACTTCTTGAGCCACAGTGCTTCCCCAAGAGGGCCAGAACTGTAAAACTAGATGCTATTACTGTGTAGCTTCCCCAGAACTGTGTGCCCCTCAAAATGCAGCCCTGTATGAACCCAGTTTTATGCAGTTGCAGCCTTTTGCACAGTTACAACACTGTTGTACCGAAATTAAAAAGGAACCACATTTTGTTCCAAAAAGATGAACGAAGGGATTTTTCGTAAAATATATTTTGCAAATAAATGTGAAAAACAATGTTAATGACTGAGGAACCCTCACAAAGGTCTTAAAAATGTCATTTTTTTGTAAAACTATAAGTCTAAACTTAGAGCTACTAAGGAGCCCTTATTTTAAAGACTTTTTAGAGCTCACCCCACTCTCAGTTGAGAAGTCCCAGGCCCAGTGTGTCTTTCTTGGATGCAAGGGAGGGGCGTACAGGCTGGGTTTGGACCTTGCAAGCGTGGGGCAGCTTTATTACAAGATTAAGGTTGCTAACTAACACTAATAAGGAGGGCTGCAGCTCTGGCAGGAAGCAGAAGCGCCTGCTGGCAATGCTTACAGCTACAAATGCCGACCATGATGCTTTAAAGCCGATTACACGCTGCTGTGGACACACACCAATCATGCGTTATATGAACGGCAGCGGTGCCGGGAACCACACACACACACATACTGTGTTTGCAAGCGAGCAGGGTGGAGGATTACTCCAAATTATGCTGATGTAATTTAGGATTTTTGATTTCATGATAACGTCTTCTTCATCTTCTCACTGACCATAGTACTCCTAAACTACTGAGGCATAATCAATATAGACATTCGGCAAATCTGCCTTGACGCATCCTTTAGCAAAACTGTTTTGATGTGTCTTTTTTTTGAACACCTTATCCCTTCTTCTTCCACTTAAAACGTGCTTCCACTACTCAGCCTTTGTGTGAAGCTACATTGGATCGATACGTTCGTCTGATCTTCTCTGTCTCTCTTCTGCCTTTCAGCACTCTCAACAACAACAACATCACCCTCATCCCGCTGTCCAGCTTCAACCACATGCCCAAGCTGCGGACTCTGTGAGTATTAGGGATGTCTCAGGGTTAGCAGGGGGGAAAGGCTTTACTCAACAAAGCTACACCTCAACTGTGGTCGAACCACTACATGCAGTGCCGTTACTCACATTTCACTGAAAAGCAGCATCTATTGTGTTACATTTCTTCAAAAGCATGTTGACGGACATTATAGACATAGTACTTACATTCGAGGCACACAGAGAATCCTCTCCCTACATGAACATTGAACCCTGATGTAGCTGGATGTTTTGTTTTTTTTTTATCAGTGAGGTTAATCTAAGGTTTAGCCAAGTGTCTTTTTACTAATGTTAAAAGCAGGTGAAAAATTTCATGATTCAATACTTTTAAAACCTTTAGTATTGTTTTATACCACTGCCAGCTTGAACTCTTTAATGGAATCACTTTGCTTAAGATGGACATATAAAAGTAGGTTAAAACTACTTAAAGTAAGAAGACTGCCAACCCAATAAAAGAAGTACACAGCTTAAAATACAACATCCCACAGAGTGTACACAATTCCAGGCTTAAGAACTGGACTGGATTCGTTCTTTCCCCTGATATCCTATCCACCAAAATATTTACTCAGTACTGAAGCCTGGTCCCAGATTGGAGCCGTCTCTTATAGAAAACCGTTTGAGCCAAAGGTGGTTTAAACACCTGAGTGCTGATGGGTGCTCCAGTCAGAGCATGGAAAAAAATTGTGAGCCTTATGATTTTAGGTTGTATTTTTGCGAGAAAAGGGCAAATTAACACACTTTTTGTTTTTTATATCTTAATTTCCTGAAAAATTCTCACTTTTTCATTTTCAAAATCTATGTAGTTCCCAAACTTTTGAGTGGCACTGTATAAATGCACAGGCTGGGATTTATCTGTAGTTTGTCTCCAGGAACACATTTCTCCAAGGTCTGTTTGTGTAGGAATCAGTTTAGTCTGGTGAGATGGCTCTTGGTCAAGCCCTTGTTGCTACATCGCTTTGCCACCACTGGGCTCAAACCACAATCCATACGATTAATTCCATACCAACCAAACCACTCCTGTATGGTGTCCCATCTGTGGCTGACTGTGTGTATTAGAAGAGGATAAGTCTAGCTTTCTTTACGATTAGCATGTGGTGGGACACCAGGCTCCAGAAGACATAAATAAGTGAGGATGTCAGCACTAAACGCTGGGTTGTAGTCTGACATTCAGGGGGCTGCCTTTACAGCCCAGGCCCCAAAACCCCCCGGGCTGAGGCGCTCTGTGGCCGTCTAGAGGCTGGAACCATTCTGTGGCCCTCTAGAGCCCTCGGTTCTCTCTCTTTCTCCAGAGGCTTCTGGCTTCATCAGTGGTCAGCTTCACGGTCAGGCAGTCTGGCCAGGGTCCCATCCGTCAAGGCCTGCAGACAGGCCTGCCCCCTCGTGCTGGATTGAATTTGCTGACGCTGGGCTGGCAGGGTGCGCCGCTCCCTCGGCCGTATTGAATTATCCACAGCAGAGGCCGCCCCTGCTACCCCTGTTCCTTTGTATTGAATTTTCGTCCCTCTAATATCCCTGAGATCCCAGTATTGAATTTGTTGCTCGTAAAAAAACAACTTATTAAATCAAATGTTTAGAGATGTCTGTAATCCCTTTAGCAGGAAAGGGATGGTGGGCAGGGGGGGTCTCTGATGAAATAGTTCAGCTTACCTCATCCTTCTTTTCCTCCCTCCACTACCCCACCATCCCTTTGTCCTCTCCTCCCCTCCTCCAGACTCACTAGCTTCGTGCAGCAACCATTCAATTAGATCAAATGATATCACCCCATGGCGCTTGCCATTCAATAACTCAGCCAAATAAAAAGAGCGAGGAGACTCCCGCCGCTAGACGAGGAGTCATTTTCTGCGGACACTGGTCGATACGCTAGGTGTGCTGAGCTGCCCTTTTTGTGGGTTTTTTTTTTGCACTCCCCTCACCTCACACACACCTCGGACCACCTAGGACCCCAGTGTCCTCGTCCCTCCATCTCCGTAATCCCACCCGTCCATAATTAAACTACAACACAGAGCAAGCAGTAAACCGGGCTTATAATGGATAAAGAACCATGAGGACCCTCGTCCCTGCTGTTATTCTCAATGAGCAATTTTGTTGCCCCCCAGCAGGATTGTATCTTATTATTTCACACGCAGGCCTTTATAAAGGGTACAGCCTCCGTCTTTGATTTGCTGACGCAACTCTTTCTGCGGCTCTCGTCTCCCTCCCCGCCGTGTAATGATCCGTGAGAGGTAGATATTAAGCTGGTTGTCTGCATTGGGAGCGCTGCCATATTGCTGGAGACCTTGACAAAATGAAGGTTTTGGCATAAGGGAGCACTTTCACCCAGAGAGTCGTGGGTGTTCTGCCACTCGTACACACAGCGAAAAGCACGTACAAATCATTGTGTCATTATTTTATTTAGTAATTAATTGCATAGCTTTGAACTTGAAATTTTAATGATGTTTTTTACAGATAGGTATTGATAAGATTTTTCTTAGATTCTTAGATCATGATTTTAATTACAGACCAGGATCCAGGCCATTAAGACTGATCCGGTGTGTTAAAGCGCAGGGCTGAGTGTGTGTCCGACATTAGCGAAGTGCATTTCAGTCATTAATCACTGCTCACTCATCCCTCACTCCACATAGATGATCCCAGAAAAATTAAATCTCTTATGAGGCTTTTCACATCTTAATCCGTCCTGTTCATATCTAATGTTCATTTGTACTCTCTCTGTCTCTCTGTCTCACTTTCTCTCTCTCTCTCCCTCTCTCTCTCTCTCTCACTCTCTCTCTCACTCTCTCCAGTCGACTACACTCCAACAACCTGCACTGCGACTGCCACCTGTCCTGGCTCTCTGATTGGCTGCGACAGAGGAAGGGGTTGGCCCACTTTACTCAGTGCATGTCGCCTGCCCACATGAGAGGGCTCAGTGTCCCTGATGTGCAGAAAAGAGACTTTGTCTGTACAGGTACAACACACACACACGTATGGACACACACACACACACACAGATATCATTGCATTTCATTCAAGCTAAATATAAACTGCTGTTTAGTAGTCAATAATCTTTCCACTCTCAGGAAATAATGTTTGCTTTGTAATATGCATTAAACATGCAAAATGTGCTTTAATTATCACCACACCAATATAAATGTAAGCAGATATGTCTTTTCTTGCAGTGTTGTGAGCGTTCTAATAGACCTCATCATTTAATTGGCGAAAATATTCATGTCCAGGCCTTGTTAATTAAGCCCACTCCGCCTCCCCCTTTTCATTAATCAACTGAGGAATATTCTCAGCAGCACAGAACACTGAAAAAAAGTCATTTGTTAATTACACTGCAAGGAAAAACAATAAAGCAACAGAAGCTCTATGCATTTCGATCATCTTACACTTTTGTCATACATTTGCGCAAATGTCATGTTAACTTCCCGTTTTTATGACTTGCATTCTGATGTTTTTTGTGACATTATGCATTCAGTTCCCTAATAAAACACTTTCATCTGTGCTACACATTTCCACTGTGCTGTCTTCCTCTTATCTCTGAGTGAGATCTTTCTTGAACTTCTGCTGATTTTCCGTCTTCTCGCCCGGCAGGCCCCACTCAGTCGGAGCCAAGATCCTGTGCTCCTCAAGCATCCGTCTGTCCCGCCAGCTGCACCTGCAACAATAACATTGTGGATTGCAGAAGAAAAGGCCTGACCGAAATCCCGGCAAACCTTCCCGAGGGCATCGTGGAAATGTGAGTCACCCCATCCATCACACGCACCATTCACCTCTCACCTTCCATCTCTTTCAGGGTACTTACTTCTCCTTCCTTTCTGGGAGTGAGCAATACAGCACTATGTTATCTTTATAGTGATAAAGGACCATACGCTTTTTCTTTCTGTGGGTATCATCAGTACTACTATTACACTTCATATCACTCTATCTCAATGTCTCTCTCTCTGTGTCTCTCTTTCTTTCTCACTCTCTCCCTTGCTCTCTCTGTCTTTCTCTCTCTCTCCCTTGCTCTCGCTGTCTTTCACTCTCTCTCTCTCCCTCTCTCTCTCTCTCTCTCTCTCTCTCTCTCTCTCTCTCCCTCTCTTTCTTTATCTGTTTATCTCTGTCTGTGACCCCCTCTCTCCTATCTGTCCACACTGTGGTGAAAACAAAAAGCCTTTCTGATATTACAAGGTGTTCAGTTCTCCATGTCTTCTCTTGTCGCATAGCGAAGGCCCATTAGCACTGCAGTTCGCAGCCTCATTAGCAGCAGTGTCAGCGCGCTGCTGGAGCTGGAAGACACCTCTGGCTCAGGCTGCTGGGGGTCTTCCAGTTTGTGCCTCATGAGCTCCCCACAATTATACAGAAAACCAAGGAGCCAGACTCAGGCAAATGAGATCACGCCTGGTTCCCATTCTAATCTGCAGCGCTGCAGTGGCCTTAACTCAATCATACACACAGCCTGACAGCTTCCACCGCTCTGATCCACTCTAGACCACCACACTGTGTGCTTTATTCACTTGGTATTTTATCACTGTCACATCAAAACCTCAGATTTCCAAATAGTACATATACAGAATAAAGTAAGAAAACATGAAGTTTTCTTCCTGAAATCAAGATTGACATTTTCATGTGTCATTAAGAACATTTTTCATATCATATCATTTAAAAGGCATTTCTTACTTTTCTGTAACCTTTGAGTGAGATGTAGTGACATTTGCACACCTTTGAAACGTTTGGATTGCATCACCAGCAATATTAACTCTTTGAAAAGATACTCTGATTAAACCCCATGGTAAATTAATGGACCTGCAAACTGGCTGAGTTGTTCTTAATTATCTTATTTAAGCCCCCAGCAGGTCCCAGATTTTAATGGCCTGCCAATATTACAATGTTTTACTTCCCTGTCCTGTCTTTCTCACCTGTGTTCTAGACACATCCATTTGCCATATTTCATTAGGAAATATGCATGTAAAATATGTTTTAACTAATTAAGTAACATGCTTTTACCATTTCTATTGTCCAATCCAACATGCAGTGTTCACATGTATATAAAGCACTGCTAATGTTTTCAAATGGTGAAACGTTTTGGTGTGACAGGCATGACAGAGAGATGTTGGGCATTTGATCAAATATCAAAGTTATTACAACATAGTAACCCAGCGGTCCACAAAGTACATGATACGAACACAAACACTGACCTGAAAAAAAATCACTGTGGTCCCTGTCAAAGCACTATTGAAGGTGGTGTGTGTGTGTGTGTGCACGAGCGTGTGTGTTTGTAGATTTGTCTTGCCACAGGCTGGTTGGGTTTCCGCTGGCTTTGGAGTGTCTCAGCACCTCTTCAGTGGGTGTATTTGATATACATATCGATCCTCAGGCCCTTGTTTGCACTAAAGGACAGGTGCATAATTGCCCTGATATGTGCCGTCCCTTGTCCTGGTCCATCTGCCAATAGTGTATGACCTTTGCATAATAAACGGCTACCTCAGGCTGGATACATTACTTGAGTAATGCCCGTGGCCAGAAACAAATAGCGCTAATTAAATGATGTATAAGCTGAACGGCACTGGGGTCCATACTCATTTCAGCAGAGACCCATTTCCAGTGGCAGCTGCCAGGTCTGAGTCACGGCGAGCTTCAGAGCAGATTGAAAACTCAAAACCATCTCCTCTCAATCTGCAGCATGGCTATCAAATCACTGGATGGCCCTCTCAGAAATTCCCCTGCAGGAGCTCTAACTACCGACCAGGGCTGCACAGAAATAAGTCTGGAGTGTGTGGGTGTCAGGTGTGTGTGTGTGTGTGTGTATACAGGCCAGTAGGTTTGTGGCATATGTGTGTGTGTGTGTGTGTGTGTGTTTGTGCGGGTGCGTGTCCATGCAGTCATCTCTCTGGTGGCAAGGATGGATTGCTGAGAGAGAAAGGGACAGTGGTGGTAAGGGGGGGCTGAACACTCCAGCAGGACCCATTTCTCACACAGACTAATGACTCTGTCCATGACTTACTATGGCCTTGCCATGCTCCATATCACCAGAGCAACGCACCGCAACACACACACACCAATACACACATGTACACACAGACATAAACATGCATACACAGGTGGATGAACAAGAGTGGAGAGAGTTTGCTCTCACTGTAGGCTGTATAATGGTGCACGTTGCTGTGTATTACTATATTATACTATATGTTGCTGTATGCTGGAAACACTGCGGTTAACTGCTAAATATTACACTGACGTATACAGTTTTATTTCACTGTATTTTGCTATGCACTGCTGTTTACATATGTATGTTCATGAATATTGCTGTACACTCTCAGGTACTGCGATGTTTTGTTGAGAACAGTACTGCTGCACAGTGCTGAATATGTTGCTGTATATTGATGTGCACCGGATTATATTATTGTGTACTATATATTATAGATTACTGGTGCATGCTGCCGTATGTTGCTATATGCTGTTGTATACTACTGTTTACTGCTGAAAGTAGTTGTGCATTGCTGTACACTGTAGTTTATGGAGGTATATTCCAGTATATTGCTGGAATATATAATATATTGTATATTTCCAGTATGTTGCAGTACATAGCTATGTGTATGTGTGTGTGTGTGTTGTATACTGCTATGTATTTCTATACACTGCTGTATGCTGCTGACTATCACTGTGTGCTGTATATGAGCATATTTGATTTACTAAGGTTGGACAGTACAGTAACAGACCACCCTGCTTCCTCCACAGTCGTCTGGAGCAAAACCTGATTAAGAGCATTCTGCCCGGAGCTTTCACCCCATATAAGAAGCTGAAAAGAATGTGAGTATTCACCTTTACTTCAGAAACATTATTATACGGCAAACCGTGAAAAGTTCAAGATCATTTTCATTCTCAGCTCCTCCATTAGTTGCTGTTTTCCCCCCAAGACTTATTGTTAGTTCATGTGAACGCATTGATACTCTGCAAGGTCATTTTAACCATTTTGTTTACTCAAGAGTTACACTTAACATTATCCACTATACTGTTTATGTATTTAAGGACACTGTCTCTGACCTAAACAGTACTGTGTTGAGTCCTGAGCCACCTCTCATTTCTTAATATGTTGCAAGGGACTCACTTTTTGGTGCAAAAATGCATCTTATCTTTGGCATATTGAGAAGATTAATTTAAAGAAATGGGAGCAAATGAAGCTGTATATGAAGAAATGAGGCGTAATTTACACGAGTAAATAAATAAAATGGCAGAACTGAAGGATAGCCTACACTGAATGTGGAATAATTCTGTTAGATATATTTCACAGCTCTACTTAGATGACAAATGGCTGTACAGCTTTGAGACTCACCGTTCTAAAGTTCTGTGTCACACACTCAGTCAAAAACGAGCATAAAAGATCTGCAGTGAAATAATAAGGTACACAGAGAAACTAAGATGTTTATGGATATATTTTTACAGTCTTAAAGTAGGTAGACTTTAGGGTAGTGCTAGTGAAAGTACTGTTTGAAGAAAAAAAATGCCACAGCTCTGTAGTAGAAGATCTGTTTTTAAATGTAATTTTTCTTTTTTTTTAGAGATTTAAGCAAGAATCAGATTTCGGATATTGCTGATGATGCCTTCAGCGGTCTCCGCTCCCTGACCTCTCTGTAAGTGTTTGAGTATTCCACACTCACGTACACGCCCCAGTTAAAAGTTTGGGCATGCCTCATTGAATTTTGATCTGCAAATTCAATACCTACCATTTATTTCTAAATAGAGACATTCATCTTTATTTGGAGCTGCCAAAAAGTAAAAGATTATGGGTGATTCTTCAGTCTTGCAATAAAGGCTGCATGAGAGTTTATACAGCCACATCAAGAGAAAATCAAGGCAGCGTTGATGTTTTTGTAATTTTTTTTAGTTTATGGATGCCTTCTAAGATGTGCAAGAAAAAAGCCTTCATATTCTGGCTCACTGGCCAGGACTGAATCACACTGACTTCTGATCTGGCCAAACTGAAACCCTGATTCACTCAGAAAAATTACAAATGCTTTTCAGTGGCAGTGAGAAGGAGGCTGGAGATGTCAGAATTTCAGGAGTGTGATGTGGCACTTTGCAGATACAGCAATTCACATCACCAACAAGAACACAAAAATGGCCGACAGACAGCACAGATACAAATGTTTTTAGAGCTGTACGTATTCAAATAAGAGACACAAAGTGTCTCATAATTAAATAGTGTTTAAGCATTCTCATTATTCAAATAGTTTTTTTTTCTGTATGATTCTGGATACTTTTTAAATATAATTTAATATTTAATATTTCAGTTTAAAACAATTAAGTGACTTAAAAGCTGACTTTGCTGACTTTGTCTTGTACAGTGTGTATTGTTTCACTTTATAGCTGAAAATAGCAAGATATGCCCGGGTGTCTGCTTCTAGGCCTGTTCATTGAAGGCTTTAAATGGAATAATTTCCCAAGTCAAATACATCAAAATCTTTCTGATATCATTAACAATCAGTAAACCCCTTCACATCACACATTATAGAAGCAAAGATGGTTCAAAATCCTCTACACAATGTGCACGAAAACAGAGTGTAACGAAGAGATAGCAGCTGTCAGCAGAAAAACATTGCACTTTGGCCTCCCAACACCGTCTCCTCTTCTGGAGTGTTTGAACTTCAGACCTGTTCTTTTCTATCATATATAAACTGAAAGGTTTGTGCTTGGTGGCACGAGCCAGAAAGATTTTTTTTTTTTTTTTTTTTTTGGTGCACTTGAACGCTTGACAATCAGCGTATTTGGTCAGAAATGTGCTGCTGCAGTGTTCGATCTGGACTGAACACAGAGCCAGGGGCGGACAGTGATGGGACAGCTGTCAGCTGGAAGAAATAAATTAGTGTTGAGGGTGACACAACAGTGTTAACACACGGTACAAATAGCCTCACCCTCTAAGCGTGTGTCTGTGCGTGTGTGTGTGTTTACACTGACATCTGCTGTGGTGTGAACGTGAGAGAAAGCTTTCATTTACATCACCTGAACAAGTCAGAAAGAGGCAGTGACTCCATCCTGCGCATAATAATTTTGTTAGATCCATCTCTCAGAGCCCTGCCCGCACAGCTGGCCCAATGACAGGCCTCACCCTTGGAGCGTTCAGCTCATTTACACGTGCTGCAATTAAAGAACCGCTCACTAATGGCAACAGAACAATAGAGCACAGGATATGCCATGTACACTCTTCTTAAAGGAACACTGCAGCATTTTCACAGCCTGTTCACTGCCAGTGATAATTCCCCTGTACTGAGAGCGGAAACACACTGACTCTAAACACATTTCCACTAAACGCCAATGGACAGTGGCAGGTTTTTTCAGTCCCATACAGGAGAAAGGGGTAAAATTATTGCCTATGACATTGAGTTGTATGTGACCTCTGAGGAAGATATAAATGATGAAAGACTATTTGTCTAAAGAAAGTATTTCTTTAAGGATTGCTGAGGCATAAGGCCATTCTAAAAAGATGACAACCACAAACATAGAGTGTTCACTGGATGCTTTGGCACAATAAGCTTTCCATTTTTTCAACCCAAAAACAAACACTGCTTTTATGCAATCTTGCCAAATGTATTGATTTTTGATTGTTTAAGTGAAATGAAAGTGAAAATGTGTCATTGCGCTACACAGCCTCTGCACACATGCAGCAGCTATTTAAAGCACCCAGGCAGCAGTGATGTGGACAGTACCTTGTTCAAGGGTACCTCAGGGCAACCTACTAGTCTGGGACTTGAACCCACGACTTTACGATCCTGGAGCCAGTTCCCTAACCATTAGGCCACCGCTGCCCCATTTAAAGCAAGGAATCATAAAAGTCACACATCAGCTCCATTTGGTCACCAGCAGCAGTGAGCTTTACATTTTTTTTTTTTTTTTTTTTGTCCCATAATAAAGATCTCCTTTTGTATGATTGAAAAGTAGCACAGAAAACAGTCTGTGTCTATATGTTGCACCAAGACCAAGCTGGACACACACAAACAGCTCTTGAGGCAGATTTCAACAACAATAAGGTATCATGCTCAGATCTCTCAGAATGGACTGTCAGCATTTTTCATGTATTGATTTGTGTACCTTTATTGACAGAATGATTGAATGGTTGTGTGCCTGTCAGGCTGGACCAGTGTGGGAGAAATTCTAACTTTAGCCCAAAGATCTGATTTATAGTTAACACAAAATGACTTCATTAATCATGAACATTTTAGTTTATTGTTCACAGTGACAGGTGTGTTCATTTGCCATTACATGCCCGCGTTTAATTACTGAAGACTTTTTCACTTTTTCAAAAACACTTTGTTTGAACCAGTGCTGTGATCTTCTGTGGTGCTACACTTACAGCAGGCTACCAGGGTTGCACTATATTTGACTTTGATGTTTTAAATGCAGATGTTTGAAGCTGAAGCTCCAAGCAGGCATGCATATAAAATTCTCTGCACTGGATGGATCAGTTTTGTAGTCCAGGCTCAAGTTCTGTCTTTCATTACTGGAGCATTAATCTATGAGCTTGCTACTAAGCCTCCTCTGCCTACTGTAGTGACGGCACAGTCTGTCTAACTACAGAGGATATAAACTGGCAATTCCTCATCTGGTTGCATTTTAACGGCAAGATCTATAACACCTAGGAGTGATTATGAAGCTACATTAACACGACCTCTGAAGCTGTACTTTCTGCAGACACTTCTGCTTGTAAACATCCTGTTCTTTCAGCGTCGGCTGTAGTGACGCTGTTCTAGAACATCTCTGAGAAATGCAATGTGGCTTTTAAGGAAAGGTTAAAGAATGAAAACATTTTTGGCACTAATAACCAGCACTTCCAATTAAAACCATATATTTTCTCCACTGTATTCAGTGGTGACGTGAAAAATAAAGTGATCCTCAGATGAAAAATCAAATTATTAAAGCAAAAACTTATTAGAAGAGACTGAATCTTAGCATTACTGAATATGCTCCATTTATTAAGGAGCTGAGCATTTGCTGAACTTTTCTCTTACTTGAGTTCAGTGAAAATCAATGTTTCTCTACAAGTGTGGCCAAATAATTGACAAGCAGCACACACACACACACACACACACACACACAACCAGAACACAGAGGTTGTACTGAGCTGATTTGAGCTGTCTGTGTCTTTGGGCTGCGTCTGTTCCTGCCTGCAGGGTCCTGTATGGAAACAAAATTACGGAGATACCCAAGGGGCTGTTTGATGGCCTGGTCTCTCTACAACTGCTGTGAGTACTGTTCCCAGTGTTTGTATGTGTGTGTGTGTGTGTGTGTGTGTGTGTGTGTGTGTGTGTGTGTGTGTGTGTGTGTGTGTGTGGGTGTGTGCATTTACAGTTTGTGTGTTTGCGTGTCTACTGACGCATGCATGCCACTGGAGGAAGAGCTGTTTCATTTCTCACCGCCTCTCCCCATAAAAAGAACTCAAGCAAAGAAACAGCAAGAAAAGAGCATCTAGAAGCCTGAAACCTCTTCCAGCTCGCAAATGGACCATTGGGATGACTCGCTGGTGGAAGACACACCAAGAATTCTCTTGTTTTCTTTTCTCCTTTCCAGGGGTGTACATAACATCATTTGCATTTAAATTGGACGTGATTATGAAGCATATCTCTCACACCTAGTTATATTGATGTAGACACAGAAACATTGCTCAAACATAATGCCTGTGTTTAGTGGTCTAATTTGAGGAAATCTGTGGGCATTAATGGACCTCTTTGTGCTCCTTCTAATGATTTGTGGAGATGGGGAAATTTTGATAGTCGGGCAGCTTCCTCACCAATGGATCCAAATCAAGCAGAGCAAGTGTACGTCAGCAAGTTATTATCGGGCCTGAAGTGCGCAGGCTCCAACGATGCAGACCTGCATTTTCCCCTAATGAGTCAAATTACCTATGGTTTTACCAATTATAGTACTGCCTTTCTCTCTCTCTCTCTCTCTCTCTCTCTCTCTCTCTCTCGCTCTCTCACTCTCTCTAATGCTTTTAGTTAGTAAGTGCCCTTCCAAAGGACCGCCTTATGACATTCCAAAAAGCAGCCAAAAGCCTTTATGGACATTGTTTTTGAGTCGCTTTGTTGTGAATGGGGTTCCTTTGTTTAGGCTCTTTTTTAAAATCCCCAAACCTAATTAGTTCTCCCTGTGAGCAGGCTAACGATGCGTGTACTCGCTTTGAGACAAATGCTCATTAGAATGGCTTTCAGTAATTAAGCACAAGCCCTGCGTTAGTCAATTGTCAGGCACGCTAAGTAGGAGAGACACAGAGGTGGCAGGGTGGAGACGAGGAAAAGGAGTCCCAGCTTCAGAACAGCACTACATTACACCAGGGCACCAAACAGAGAGCAGGATCACAAAGTGCCACTGATACAAAGCACCATCTCTTATACTTCTGGTGCTCATCCTTCTGTGGTCACTTCCACTTGCAGTAATATGGTCACTCTGCTTCCTGTAGAAGAAGAATGTAATGTAATGAAATGTAATTATACTGCATTGTTCTTCAGCTCAGGTCCACCAAAGCTGGTGTGGCTATTATTAGTTTCTTTTTGGTTTCTTTTTTCTTTTTTTTCAGTTTCAATTAGAAACAAAAAGACCGAACTGGGTGCATATTGCCCATCCTACTAGTGGATGTTTAGCCTCTTATACAAGAGTGAGGGAGAGGAGTTTAGTGAGAAAGGGAGTCAGTGATTGGGTGAGTCAGTGAGTGAGTCAGTAAGTTTTATAATGTGGCAACAAACCCAGGGGGTGCATTTTGCTTCTGTTCTTCTGAAGAGCACTCACATATTAGAGGTCTAAAATCAAATGCCGTGACTGAATATAAGTAAAGTTAATTCTGTGAATGAGAAATATGCAAACCAAGATTGGGATTGTGTAATCTTCTTTATGGGAATAGCATCAAACTGGGTTCTGCATTCCTCAGTCCTGTTCAGCATTCTGAAGCCATCCAGATCCACAAGGAGACAAAGTGCCATCATGAATTTACAGCACTTCTGATGCTGCCAATGGCACCAAAATGGGACATAATACCGCTCGGAGCAAGAGTTCTGCTTCTTGCTCATTCACACGGAGGGAAAAGTAAAACACCTATATCTTTGTCATGAAGAGGCCTTGGAGATGTTAACCTGGTTTCAAATACTGGATTGCTTTGCTCACCGTTGCGCCGTGGCTCTCTGTCTAATAGCCAAACCAAACAAAGGACTTTTACTATAAAGATCCTGAAACAATAAATTCACAAGTACACTGTGAATATATTTCCAGGCTGCACAGGTTTTACTGTTTAATGTTGTTAATGTTTTTTGCTTCCCAGACTGCTCAACGCCAACAAAATCAACTGTCTGAGGGTGAACACCTTCAAAGACCTACAGAGCCTTAATCTGCTCTCTCTCTACGACAACAAACTGCAGACCATCAGCAAAGGCCTCTTTACACCACTCCGCTCCATCAAGACCCTGTAAGTTGTCTCTCTCTCTCTCTCTCTCTCTCTCTTTCTCTCTCTCACACACACACACACACACACACACACACACACCCCACACACACACAAATGCACACCTGATTCTACCTCAGCACCTTCTAGTCTCTAAGCAACCACAGCTTATCAGATTTTACCCACACGTTTCATACTCTGCAATCACTTGGTCACCTTGTTGTTTTTTAATCAGGAAAGTTAATTAGCTGCTAATAGAGTGGCAAATAATTATGCTATTAATACTCCACTCATGATTTTCCTGTTGAAACACTGGGACATTTATTGGAACCAAAACTTTATCATTTAAGTAGTTTGGAAATAAAAGCCACCCTATTTTGTGTTAAGCTGATTTGTTACAGTCTGCAGTGCCCTATTGCAGGGGTCTCAATACTCTACACTGAATTTGTTGCTGTTTTCTTTGCGCTGACACGCTTAATCCAACAAAACAGTGATTAACAGGCCCTTCATGAGTTGAAGAGATCTATTAGAGTAGGGAAAACTGCAGGGACCTCTGGGGCAGATCAGTCATTACTGTAAATTGTCACTGTCCCAGAAAAATAAGATTACCTGTTAACTTCATAGTCGCTATGTTGGATAAGAAATATATACATTTTCATTAATGGTCTTAATTATAATGATTTTTATTTAATTTGGTCCCATCCTCATGAAATGTTCGCATTATGGACAGCTAACATTTTTAAATAGGAAAAGAAATTGTACATTCCTATTACGCACTTTCATTTTTTTTCTTTCTCCTGATCTCCTGACCTCCTCAGGCACCTTGCTCAGAACCCTTTCATGTGTGACTGCCACCTCAAGTGGTTGGCTGACTACCTGTTTGATAACCCCATTGAGACCAGCGGGGCGCGCTGCAGTCACCCGCGCCGCCTTGCCAACAAGCGCATCAGCCAGATCATGGGCAAGAAGTTCCGCTGCACAGGTAGAGTCTCCCTGACACATACACACACAATCCTGAAGGGTTTTTGTGTTTCACAGTTCACAGAATCTAACAGCATGCAGACATTTAGAAAAATGAACTTCCGTATTCAAGGTGGGTTCCACTCTTCCACTCTTCAGGAAGGTAGGGGTTTCTGCAAAAAGTGGTCAGTAAATGCATTTAGTATTTAACCTTTTTAAAAAATTATATTAAAAGATCTTTTTACATATACAAAATGCATTAAAATATTTACACTGATGCACTCACATCAACGGTATGGACAAACTCTCATGCCTCTCATTTTGTACTGATGCATGGGGTAGAAGGAGGGTGATAAATAACAGATGGACCTCAGTTTTTAATTGTAAGCCTACAATGTGGTAGGTACACGTTAGGATTCTGTGTGTGTGTGTTGGAGTGTGTGAGTGTTTGTTCTCCTTGGAGAGGGAGCTGTGTGGCATCCTCAAGCCTGGGGCAGTTCTACATACACACTGCCAGGCTTCAGAGTGCTCATGGGAACATCACCAGGAGTGCTATACAAATCCAGCAGAACACTTTGAGATGGGGTGTCAAGGGGTGGTGAACAGTGTTGAGTGGGATCAGCCATAACTGAGGAGTTAACAAGTCTTAGCATGTGGGATGGGGGGGGCTTCGTGAAGCGTGCAGCCGCTGCTTGCTTTGATATTAACCCCTGGATTTCCCTAATTACAGCTCTGCCTCTGTCTGTACAACAACATGATAACAAGCACAGCAGGAGAGCCGCAACAAACACTGGCTGCTCCCAGAGCCTCTAAAAGATGCCAAAGCCAAAAATGTGTGTTTTGTTACGACTATAGAAGAAAACCAATGAAAAACAGGAGCAATCTACAATGTCAAGAGCAGCAAAAACAGCCCAATAGGGTTAAGGTTTGGGTTAAGTTTAGTACTTAAACATCCTTATTACATACAGGTGTGGCCCATATTGTCGGTGTCAATGGAAAAATTTTTTTTACATTTTACTATAGGCCAACAGAGGTAACTTTGATCTTTAACTAAATTATGAGATATTTTTTAAAAGTTTATATTCCTGCTTGCCTACAGGCTTATATAAACCTACACTTCTCTCTTCCTAAAAATGTATATATATCAAAAATGCTGATTTGTTCTGTGCTTTCCTGCAACAGTATTCGATTAACGGGATGAGTCTAGACATTTCAGGTGTAAGTATGCATGTAAAGGTCTTATTTCAGTTATAAACCATTATAATCTAATCTATTACTTCTTAAAGATGGTTGTAGCTTAGTTTAATGAATAGTTGTGCTTTAAAGCAGCAATGTGTGTAACATTTGCAGTGTTTTCCAGTCACACTGTGTTTATGTATGTGAACAAAGTTTCGGAACTGTGCTAAAGTGAGTGGTTCCATTTCATTATGTTTGAAAGCTTGACAGAAGAAAAATCTGTTTGTAGTGCAAACAATCAGATATTGGACTATGCTGGAAACAAACAATATACTTAATTCTTATGCACATCGTAAAGAAAAGACTTTAACGAGTGATAATCATTGCAAGTCAAGAGGACCCCTTACTTCCCAAGTGCCACGGTGTCAGTACTGTGTCGCCTGTAAGCAATCTAGTTCTAAATATCTCTGGTTTGACCCCATGTCCCGACAAGTGTGTTTGCACAGCAACAGAGGGCTTTGCTCCACTCCTTTTTTCCTGTGCAGTGTCTTACCGACTATGTATCTGTCCTGTCTGTCTGTCTGTCTGTCTGTCTTGTCTGTCTTGTCTGTCTGTCTGTCTGTCTGTCTGTCTGTCTGTCTGTGCGCTTGTGTTATGGGGGTTGAGCTGTTGCCCCGGTACAGAACTCTGCGGGAAAGCGATGGGGGCAGCCTGCCCTTGTGCATGGTGGCCCGGTTTTTTATTCGGGCGGCTTCCTGCTCTGTTCCTCCTCCTGGCTGCTCCTCTTTCTCCTCCTCCTCCTCCATCTCTCCCCCTGCCTCTCTCCGCTCCGCTCCTCCACTCTGGCCCCGGGCCCGCCCCGGCCCCAGGCCCCTGGTGCAGCTGTCTCTTGTGCTTGATCTAACCATGTGCCGCCGCCTACACTCGCCTCACATGGTTCCGTCAAGCACCAGGGACCGCTGGACACACTCGCACGCAGCATGGCATTCTGGGATAGCTCATGGCAGCCACCCCTCGAAGAGGAACATGTCGAATTTGGAGCAGCGGAGAAACCAGCAAAAACATCTACTACACTCAAGGCCTTCTTCATCCAGCATTACAATGGAAAGGGCTTGTACTTCAGGGATCAAATGTGTGGAATCACTGGTTAAACCATTTAGTTTTAACTTTACTCAGTTATAAATTAATGCAGTTTCAAACACAATATAATAATGTATGAATTTTGACTTCATTTGACTTCTTTATTGTAACTTAGTGCACAATGTAGATGTCGATTTTTGATTAAAGTGGAAACATCTCTCTCATCAGCTCTCCTCAGTTTTCAGGTAAAATTACAGCTTCCTTTCATTTATTCTAAGCTTATAGACCACGGCTTTACCCAAATCAGCCAGTCTGGATATTAATTTTAATGTAACTCTGTTCCCAGTGTTTTTATAGCTTTGTAATTACTATTGAATCACTAACAGCGCTCCCTAAACTTTGAATTTATTTTTACTCATTCTTGAAACTTTTTTCCCAGTGTTTGCAAAATATGAGGCTTTTTGGAACAGAAACTTTATCATCGTTAATAGCTTCCTGCAAAGTCTATGAAATATAAACAGCAATGCTTTACGAATGTGAGACACTCTTTCAATGTATGTATATACTAAATAAAATACTATTCCTTTCTTTAAAGTATCTTTAGAGTATCTTTAGCATTCTATTGGCTTAAAATTTTCCACAAATGAATCATCTTTAGATTTATAGCTTTTTTGCTTTTTTTCCTGAGTACACATTTTTTCATTCGAGCATTTTGCTAATGATTTAAAGGTGAATAATTACATTCTATTACCACAATCGAAGTGTTTCTGCTTTTGTTTGAATAAAAACAGTGATTCCAGACTTTTGAAAGGTAGTGTGTGTGGGGGGCTTCTGGCCTGTGAGCCTGTAGGGCAGTGAAACAGTCAAACAGAGGCGTGGAGTAAGATAAACAGTGCCCATGGAGCGACGTCTATGATGGGAAGCAGATATATCGCACAGAGCCAGATCCTACTGCTCCCCAGAAACCGCCTGTGTTTTGCTGTCAAAACACACATCTCTGGAGCAGACCTCCAGGAAAAGTGACCTCCCGCTGTTCAGGCCCCTTTATCTGCACATGCAGCCACCCTTCAGAAGATGGATGTGCGTTTAGAAGCAGGCATGAGTGGGCGTTTGTGTTTGTGTATGAGTTTATGTATGTCTGGGGGAATGCAATTTGTTACCGTGGTGCAGTTTATTTCCTTAGATATAAGACGGTGGGTGTGTGTACTTGTGTTTGTGTGAATAAGCTGGTTTGACAGTCTCTCTCTCTCTCTCTCTCTCTCTCTCTCTCTCTCTCTCTCTGTCCTGTTGTGGTCAGGCTCAGAGGACTACCGCAGTCGTCTGACCGGCGAGTGTTTCCAGGACCTGGTGTGTCCTGAACGTTGTCGGTGTGAGGGAACAGTAGTGGACTGCTCCAACCTCAAACTGACCAGCATCCCTCCTCACCTGCCTGAACACACCACTGACCTGTAAGGGAACCGAAGGGACTTTATAAGTTTGATCCAGAGTAATGCACATTGTCTAGCGATATGGAAAGTCTCCCAGGAACTTCTTAAGGCTGAGGGACTTGTTCAATTATGCTAGTGCTGGAGAACAGAGCCAGACTCAAACCCACAACCTTTTGGTTTATCGCTGAGTATCCTACCCTTAGTTTATTCCCACCCCACAAAGCCAATACCTATATAAATAAACATAATACATTTTCACTGTTTGATCACAGCTTTGGATTGACAAAAAAGTAAATTCACAGGAAAAGGGGAAAAAATGAACGTAACATGGTTCTCATTGGACCATTCCTGCCGGTCCGTTTGTTATTATTTTTGGCACAATTTAAAGGGCAGCTGACATATTTGTGTATTTATATATTGTTATATATTATAATGGAATGAACAGAATAGATGGAATAAATGTGCACACAAATGGATTAGTTGGAATGAGGTTCATGATCAAAAACTAATCAACAATCACCAGTACCTGACCTCAGTGATGTCTGAATGGAAACAAATCTTCCCAACCCTGGTTCAGCATCTTAAATTGAGGCTTTTCCAGAGCAGCGTAGGCAGTAACTGCAGCAAAAATGTGACGTGCAATCTGCCCATTAAGAGCCATGATTGTAGCAGAAATGTTGCTTGAGCACATGTCTACAAACGTGTGGACATACAGTACAGACATGTGCATGTTCAAAGAGAATAATAAATGGCCTTCTAGATAAGGGCTGCACCTTAATGTTAAACACAAATTCTCCTAAAACAGTTTCCTCATCTGCTCACTGCTTCTTTGTCACTGCTATGTTTGCCTGGCGCTGTGGTGTTATTGTAGCTGACTGTAAATAGGTGGGTATTGCCTTTCAATCTGACCCGTGTTAATTTGAAAATTACACTGATACTGAAAAGGCCACAATTCTCTTACCAAGCTTATCGGCTAAATCCAGCTCTCTTCTCTTCTCTGCTGCCACACTCCTGCCCTTCTCGGTCTGATCTGCTTGTGCACTTGCTTGTCTCTCGCCAGCGTTCATTCTCCTGCTGAGCTGTGGTGAATGAATGCCACAGGCTCTTCCCAGTCTTTTAGCCTTGCACTGCTTTAGGCCTGTTCCCCAGACACCGGCTGCCCTTCTGCTCTCAAACAGAGGACATGTCAGTCTACCTCTGCAGCCTCATCCACTCCACTCATCCATTACACTCACAAACACCACCCTCCCTGTCTTCCATCCAGCTCTCTCTCTCTCTTTCTCTCTTTCCTTTTTACTCTGTCGATCTGTGCATCGTTCTCACACTGTACACTTTCAGAAAAAAGCAGCTGCTTGTAGGGGCTAACACAGTCACTGGGCTGAGAGGCTCAAGGGCACATGATTTGGCTTTTAGTAAGGGGACAAAATGTACATTATAGATTATTTTCTAGGCTGCCTGACACCAAACACTCTCAAAAGTAAAGCGACTGATCATGAAGTGAAAGTGTAGTGAAAGTCACTTATTTGTCATTGTCGGTACAGCGGTGGGGAGCTGATGGGGCAGTGGTGGCCTAGTGGTTAGGGCGTCGGCCACATGATCAGAGGATCGGGGTTTCAAACCCCTTCCCAAAAGGTTGCCCTGAGGTACCCTTGAGCAAGGTGCCGTCCCCGTCCCGCTCCTCCCTGCGATGGGCTGGCGACCTGTCCAGGGTGCGTCCCCTGTCCTTGCCCTGTGTGCGCTGGGTTGGACACCAGCACTCCCCCGTGACGCTGTTTGGGACAAGCGGCAGAAAATGGAAAAATGGCATACAGCGCAGCAGTCAGTGAACCACAACAAAATGCATCCTCTGCATTTAACCCACACACACCATGCAGCAGTGTGCAGCCGTATCCAGTACCCCGGGTAGAGTGATGGGCACAGTCTCTTGCTAAAGGGTACAAGTGCAACCTACTGGTCTGGGATTTGATCCCATGGCCTTCCAATCCACTTGCCCAACACTGCCCTAAATGAACACACATTATAATTCTGATAAATACCTCTTTTTCTGCAACTAAAAAGATCCACCTTTTCAACAGAATTGCTGTACTTGTTTTAAAGAACTATATATGAGAATACCAGCATGGTGTATTTCCCATTGTGGACACTAAAATCCAGCATGTCTTTCTCTCTTCTTTGGAGGGATAGCTGTAGCATGCAGCCTTAGTCCAGCTGCTTATGTGCAGAAAGCCTGTGGGAAAGTTAGGATTTAGTGACTAACTGGCCCTTTCTCTTTGCATGTTTACGAATCTCCAGTGTTTTTCCCAGTGTCCACATCCTTCCTCTCATGCAGCCTCCCTCTGCTCTGAGATTCTGCTATAATGATGTAACCACTCCCCCTTTTTTCAGCTTTTTTCATCTATCTGTTTTTTTCCAATCGTTTCCCTCTGTGAGGAGTTTTTGTCCTCTTTTTGTTCTTGCCTTTTCTTCTCTGGGCTGTGCTCTAACATGCTATCCCAATGTGAGGTGCTCTTAGGGAGTATTTTCCTCAACAGTATAAAACTCTCAGCCAAGTAATGGTGTCATATATTTGATATACTGTCCCTAACACACCCACATGGATATACACACGCACGCGCACACACACACACACACACACACACACACACGCACGCACACACACACACACCTACACACACACACACACACACACACACACACACACATGCATACTGCTGTAGGATGAGCCGGGAAGAATGCTAATCATTGAATCTATAAATTCACGTCCTCTCTTTGTTTCGGAACCCTCACATGCTTCAAGGAGGCCAACTCCATCTTTTTGTCTCCCTCTCCCCTGCCACCCCCCACCCTTTCTCTCTTGCTTTTTAGTGTTTGATTTTATCTCCATCCCACCCTGTGTTATGAGTTATCTTCTCACTAGTGAACCATTAACCTCTATTTTCTCTCTCTCTCTCTCTCCCTCTCTCTCTCTCCCTCTCTCCCTCTCTCTCTCTTCCTCTCTCTCTCACTCTCTCTGCCTTACTCCCCTCTAGGCGCCTGAACGACAATGAGATTTCATCACTGGACGCCACGGGGGCCTTTAAGAAGCTCCCAAACCTGCGGAAAATGTATGACCATGCTCCATGCTCATTCCCCCCGTTTCCCTTTTAAGAGCGGAAGGTTGCTGCATACCATTTGGGGCATCTGACTGAGAGCTTTATATCAACAACTTTATACCCGATGAGCTGCATACACATTGGCCAGAGAGAAAGCGGTCGAATATTCCTTCGAAATGGTGGGAACACACAGTGGGATTTACAGTCTGGCAATATTTGCCGCCCACTCTGAAGATGGGAAAAGCAGTGGTTAAACGCAAAACAGGACCAATGATTTATCAGCCATGAAATTGCTTACTATCTAGCACTGTCGGACTAGTTATGAATGAGCAGTCTCCCCCTCACCTCATGTTTTACTGTAGCACAGATTATAATCAGCTAGTGAATCACTAGAACACAGCGGTGATATCATGGTGCCAGACATCATAAAGCTGTGTTTAGGACACCACTAGACCTGATTCTAACTTGTGATAATGAATGAAGAGCATTTTAAACACATTTGGTCATAAACCAGTGTTGTAGTCTGCAATTTGCTCATTTTCCTAAATAATTCCATGGGATTTTATTGCTCGGTACACATTAATTTGAGTTGTGGGACCACTCTGCAAGACAAAACAAATTAAAGTGTCTGATGTGGACATGCTGACATCTTTAGAGTCAGAAGTTTATAAGAGTAGAGAAGGAGGATGAATTCGGCTTGTTTGTTTTTTGATTGTTTTCTTTCAGAAACCTGAGTAACAATAAGCTACGTGACATTCGGGAGGGGGCCTTTGATGGCGCCGGGGGTGTCCTGGAGTTGCTGTTGACTGGAAACAAGCTCCAGTCTGTCCATGGTCGCATGTTCAAAGGGCTGACTGGCCTCAAGACCCTGTGAGTACTGTCCCTGCACCAAACTAACATGAAGTGTTCAGGAGGTTTATCTCCATTTTTATATACTTCAGCATAAATGAAGCACTCTAAACTTCACATTTAACTTAAAACTCTAAGGGTGGTCTGGTTGCCCTTAACTGCACACAACAGAGGAGTATAACTGCACATGAAACTTGCTTGTATTCACCTGTAAACTCTCTGGTCTCTTGTCCACTAGTTGGGTTTAGGGTCAGCTGATCTGGTAAACACAGCTTTAGAAATCTCAGTAACGCTTTATTTTGTCCACTGTAAACGTTCATAAGATTCACTGAACTTTATTTTCATGCATTATGTTACTATATATATCATAAAAATATAGCCTTAACTTTAACTTAAACCTAGAACATGAATCTAATCTTCTACATTTACATCTACATTTATCAGACGCTCTTACCCAAAGTAACATATATTGCCTAATGTCAATGTCTAATGACTCTCACTGGCGTTAATTGGAGTTAGGGGACTTGCTAAGGGGATCATATGGTACTAGCTCTGGAAAAATGAAAGATCCAGACTCAATCCAACAACCTCTCTGTCCAGTATCCCACACCTACACTACCACCACTAACCCCAAACCTAAACTCCCAAGATACATCATCTAAAGATGTTCTTTAACACTGGACTGACTCAAACACGTTAACATTCAAATGAACTTTCAGTGCCTTTTTAAAATAATTATAGTTGGATGCTGATTGCAAACACATATAAAATGCTTTTACACATATTTGCCTTATCCCACTCCTGACAGATAGCTCTTTTTATGAGGCACAGCCAGTCAGATCAGAGGTCACTGACAGGTCTCATTTTAATGGAACAGTAAGCAAACCAGCCTGTTTCATTCTAAAGAATAAAGATTGCGTTTGATGCATAAAACGACTCACACATCAAATATAAATCTTAAGGGTAAAAATAAGAAAACTGTTGTAAACAGACCCTTTATCAGTGTTGAAACTAAAGGCTGCAAAATTTACTAAGCTTGCTTGAGTGCATTCAGAAAGACTTTATTTGCTGCAGTGTGATTTTAGTTGAAGACTTGGAAACTTGGAAACGCCTCCCCTCTCACTTCGCAACACGACCCATCTGTGCAATAGCCTACGCATTAAAAAAGAAAGGAATGACTTGTTTACCTGGAAGTAAAGGGCTTTGTATTTAATACAAAAACACACAAGGGGGTGTAAAATCACACTGGCGGTCACTGTTCCCCACACACCCATATTCTCAAGTTGTCCACTGTTCTAGTTGTTCTTTCAGGCAAAAACATACATCTGGAAAATTCTTTCTGTAAGATGACAATGGCTTTATGACCAGCAAAGCAAACTTTGCTTATCAGATCCAATCCAAACGTGGACGGAACAGAAGGAAAAGCAGTGCTGCTGTGGTGGGGAGAAGCCCACCACACCATCAAAGATTCTAACACAATGCCTGGTCTGGAGTCTGGTCATTAGAAAGGGCCTTGCTAAGCTCTGCTGTCTGGATAATTAGCCCAATTGGAGAGAGAGGAGTGCGTAGGAGCAAATGAATGGAATCATAGTCCGGCTGTATTGAATTTCGTGGCTTTTAAATCCCAGGAACATGGCGCCCAAATTGAGTTTGCCTGTCTCAGGTCCCTGCTTGTCAGGGTCTAATGCCAAATTTGCTGCTTTCACGTTTTGTGTCCCAGCAGCCTCTGGTTTACATTTAGCCCATTTGTGCAGCTGGGCTTCTTTCAGAGGCCCTGATTACTTTGGCCGTTTCCCTATTCACTGCACTTTTACTTACACACAGACACACGCACACATACACGCAAACACACACACACACACACACACACACACACACACACACACACACACACACACACACACACTCATATACATATACAGTACTGTGCAAAAGTTTTAGGCAGGTGTAAAAAAATGCTGTAAACAAATAATGCTTTCAAAAATGTAGCTCCATCAATCAACAAAATGCAGTGAATGAACAAAAGAGAAATCTAAATCAAATCAATATTTGGTGTGACCACCCTTTGCCTTCAAAACAGCATCAATTCTTCTAGGTACACTTGCACACAGTTTTTGAAGGAACTCGGCTGGTAGGTTGTTCCGAACATGACTGTGTTTCAACCTCCGTGTGACATTGATGATCATCAGCACCTGTTCGGTAAAACTGGTTGATCATACACCGACTAGAAGAACTGATGCTGGTTTGAAGGAAAAGGTAGTAACACCAAATATTGATTTGATTTAGATTTTTCTTTTGTTCGCTCACTTTGCATTTTGTAAATTGATCAAAATAAACAATCATTATTTATATTTCTGAAAGCATTCTTTGTTTACAGCATTTTTTCACACCTGCCTAAAACTTTTGCACAGTACTGTGTATGTATATATATATATATATATATAGATAGATAGATATAGATATCTCTCTAGAGAGAGAGAGAGAGAGAGAGAGAAGGACTTTTTATGTTTTATATGTTGTGGCTGTCATATCATAACCTCTGAGCATTTTACAAACCTATTGGACAATTCCAGCCGCCCTTTTTCTTTTCATTTGTTAGAATCTGTATGTAATACAGGCAAAATGTAATTTAGCAAACCTAAGTTTAACCTCAAAAGCAAAGAAAATGCTTAAAAAACACCTAGATTAAAAAATACATTCAAGAGCAATGTTGTTTTACTGATAAGAGCATTCCTGGGTGCCTCTCATTTTCCTACATAATCAGGACATTTTCATCCTAAAAAACAAAACTTGAATCCTCTGACACATCTATGTTATGTTGGTGGATAATCTCCAGTCCAGCCAAAGGACCTAACCAAAACTTATCCATGTAATACGGATAGAACTGCAGAACTCGTCAAGTCTGAAATATGTTATGATTCTATCAAACACGACGAAAAATTACAACATACATTTTTTTTTTTTAGACCTGTGTGCACCATGTATAATGCCGTGGCTAACCTTCAGCTTATAGTATCTCCTAAACGTCTGATAGCACTTTACAGTTTGAGTCTAAATGGAATGTAAACTGGGAGAAATAATGCTCTTCCATCTTGTTCAGTTTCATATCCTTACATCTGCATCTTTATGTCAAAGTGCATTCTTAGCAGACAACAACATGCAATTTTTCATCTATTGCCAAGCGCTGGAATCTGTTATCCATTATGGACGGATACCGAAATGTCTCGGCTGGGTAATCAGTTATGTAATAATATAACTATATAATGAAAACACAGTCTACAGCAAAACAACTGTAATAGCTCCAGACTTGGGGTCAGGCGAAGAGTGCAGTAAAAGTGAATCTGACATTCCCTTCCCACCAGCCTCCACCTTCTGTCGAACACACTCCCCCACACATTTTCCTGTCTAGTAACTGTCAGAGTGTGTGAGACTGTAAGGTCTGTGTGTTGTGTGTCCTGCAGGATGCTGAGAAGCAACCACATAACCTGCGTAGACAACTCCACTTTCACTGGTCTCAGCTCTGTCCGCCTGCTGTCCCTCTACGATAACCGCATCTCCACTATCGCCCCAGGAGCCTTCACCACCTTACACTCCCTGTCCACAATGTGAGTGCACACACACACACACACACACACACACACACACGCAGTACTGTTCAAATGTCTTGAGCCCCTCATTTATTCATGTTTCGCCCCCAAAGAGCTAGACTTTCTTGTATTTTTGAATGTATTGTTTAAAAGTCATTCTCCAGGCATGAAGGACAAAGGAAGTCCCTGTGTCTGCCTAGTCTCGCAAGAATTCTTGAACACTATTCATGACAAGGAAGCTTGCCAAGAGGCTAGCAAGAGGCTGTGTTGAAGAGTAACGCTGGTTACTAATGTTAGTCCTAATGGTTTAAGGTTTTCTACAGCTCTGCGAGGAATGACAGGATTTGCCATTTCAATTCTTTGTGTTTTCATCCATCACTATTCTCTCACTAAAATACCCAGCATCCTTCCATCCATCATCTTAACTACTCATCCTGAGTAGGGGCATGGGGGTGGCCCTTGTTAAAGCTTGTTAGTATTATAAAAATTCTTTTTGTTTTATGTGTTGTATTTACATGCAGGTTTGCACATAAACACAATAAATGACTTTACCTGCTGCATCATTTTTCTTTAAAATACAAAGCATTGAGAAATAATTGTGTTCTGCTCAAGATCCGTCTTTCAATCTACAAAAAGAAGCACGTAAACAAAAAATTTGAATTTGCTGAAAGACAACCTCATAAAAAAAATGGTATTTTTGTCACTTTTTTTGCATCATCCAAACCCACTGACTGTCATAGTGTAAAAAGGTGTTGATGGGGAGACCAATAGGAGTCCAAAGTTATTAGTATCAGTGTAAGTTACACTTACATTGTTAAGTTAACTAACATGAATAAACTGGATAATTATTATACACTGAAATATTTATACCATTTGAATTTTTTTAACAAATTAATTATTTGAATATCATTTTTGAAATGGCAAATTCTTGTGCAGTGATTTGGTCAATAATATTGAATATTTCTGAAATTGATAAGCAATTTGAAGAAGAAGATGCAAAACAGTTAATGAATGAAATGTTTCACAAAAGAAAAACATATAAAGATATGGGATTCCCCCCAAGTGGCAGGGCCATCTAAATTTGCTAGATCACAAGTTCATTTCTTTGCAGTGACCAAGAGGGCCTAAGTGGCATCACATAATCTGGATGACCCTCCCTCTCCCCCATCAATCATGCAATACTAGCCATAATGTAATTAAAATGATAATCACTAACAGAATTATCAGTCGGTGTTCTCCAACAATGTGAGCTGACCAGTGACATTGTGTTAGTGAGAGTTTCAGTTTGAAAATGTGGGGGGGGGGGGATGTCTTGGGGAGGCTTGATAGCATTGCATTTAAGATGGAGACCTGTCTAATGGGTGGGAACTGACCCCAACTAAGACCCCATACAAATCCCATACATGTGTTGGTCAGTGTTCATTTATTAAGTCCAAACTATGCTTTACTTTCAAAGCTCCATGTCAATATGGGATTAAAATCTGTTTTCTGGAGCGCACTCACACACAGTGAGTCCAAGGCAGTGGATCTGGTCACGCATGCAGCACCAATCACAGCTCTATTATAATCCCATAGAAAGAGAGGCCGAGCATGTGGTGTAATCAAACTGAGCTATGCTTTTCTTTTGCATTATTGTTTGCAGATGCGTTTCCAAATTCAGAGCTAGTTTTCTTGTCTCTCAGCACTTTCTTTCAAACGACTGATGTCAGTATTTTGGTTTGGCTGCCTTCAAGCATGACGAATGACATAAAAAGAACAAAGAGGTTGAGCTGCTTTCTTTTGTGAGAAAATTGATCCAAATATTCCATGATGGCAATGTTCAAAACATTTCAGTCTTATAAGCACGCAAAAATGCTACCATGCTGACGTCTTTGAGCCCGCGCTTGGTTATTTCTGACACGGAGCCAACACTAACCTTGCTAGGTTTACCACATGAAGCAAATGAGGAGCAATTTCTGGATGATGTTTAGAATTGCAAACATGAGTTTTGTGAGTTTTATAGCGTTTTGAACTGAAACAGCACAACGATGTGATGTAACACATTTGAAGGCCCAGCAGTCCTGGGGAAAAGAGATAATGCAGAGTAATCAGGAGAAAAATACCAAACAGACGGAGGGAGGCAAAATGCACTGAATTATTCAGACTGCCTTCAGGTAACATTTCTTTAAATGCGGAGTTGATCTGAATTATGGCATCTGGCAGCTGTGTTTGGTGCATATCTGTGTTAGTCTATTCGTGTGTGTGTGTGTGTGTGTCTGTGTGTGTGTGTGAGTGTGTTAGTGGATATAAGTGTTCTTTTTTCATGTTAAACAAGTGACAAGTGCTCTTTGACTTCCTGGGGATGGTGTGTGTCTCTGTGGCCAACAGACGGTTCGGCAGGAAGCTGAATTAACCATGAACGTATGAATTCTTCAACCCCCCTCCTCTTTCTCTCTCGTTCCTATCTGTCTTTCTATCCCCCCTCTCTTCTCTTTCTTTCCTATTTGTCTTTGTCTTTTTCTCCTCCTTCACTCTTTCCATCTTATCGTCTCTCATTCTCTTGTTCTCTCTCTTGCTTCCTCCCTCCCTCTCTCTTTTTTCTTGCTCTTTCTATATCAATTTCCTTTCCTATCTTCCTCCTTTCTCCTTCTCCTCCTCCTCGTCTTTATGCTTCTCATTAGCTTTTCCTCTCCTCCCCTCTCCATCTTTTCCTACAAGCTCTCTAACTCTCTCTCTCTCTCTCTCTCTCTCTCTCTCTCTCTCTTCCTCTCTCCTCTCTATTTTTAGCTGCTGAGTGTTGGAGTGGGTCTGTCTACATCAGCCGCAGGGTAATTAGAGAGTTAGCACAAAAAAGAGAAAGAGTTTAAAAGAGAAAAAGAGAGAGAGATGCCCAGCTGTTTCATTCCACATGCTAGTGGAGGGAAACACTTTGGCCAGACTGTCCCGCCAGCCTCAGGCCTCTCCTGCGCGTCAGCTTGAATGTTACCAGTGGTACCAGTGGCAGCACATTATCAGATGGAATGACCTGAGGGAGAACAGACAGAGGTCACAGGTTATTGTTCTGTTGCTCAAACTGCTGATTAGTTCAACAGAAACAGATACTTGCTCTTTTTTTACCAAATCATTATTAGTGTTCACTCATTACTAGAGAATTGTTCCAGGCTGTCCCAAGGCTTTCGTTTATTTTCTCTGCACTTTCTCCATCTTTAGCCTTTAGCTCTAAAGATGGGCTTCTCTCTCGCTCTCTCTCTCTCTCTCTCTCTCTCTCTCTCTCTCTCTCAACGTTCTGTGAAGATAATGAACCCATTTGATGCTTTGTTGTTTATGGAGCTCCGTGTGAATAATTAAAGGCAAACACATGGCGGGCCAGCACGGGTATTACCACGTGCCACTGCCTTCGAGCTCCGGGACGTCTGTTGGCAGTGCATCGGAAGGTCATTGCACTTAATTAATCGATGCTGTGGGCTACAACAAAAGAGTAGCTTCTCTCAGTTGTTTCATTCGCTGCTCCTGACTGTACCGGAGCCGCCTCCAACAGCCCATTCCTCCAGTCAGTCAGACACACCCAGCTACCAGCCCCATCAGCCGCTTCGCTCACAACCCTGCTGACTCATGGCTGGCGACGCCTCCCACTCAAGGCTAAACTTTTTATGATTTAGGTCCCTGCTCCACTAGGTGAACTTTGGGAGCTCCTAGAGGATACATGAAAAATGGGTCAATAACTTGGTTGTGAAGGCTCCACTCCTGTGGTCTATTTAGCAGACAGGGGGGATGGATTTTAGAGCCTTCCTCAGCCCAGATGTGATAAAAATGTGTCTGTCTGGTGTTCCTGCCTTCGCCTTATGTTCAGCTCTGTAGCCGAATATAAGTCAAAATTATCTTTTTGACAAGGTTACTGGTATCTGTGCACAAAATTGGGGTCAGCTTAAAAAAAAAATTGCAGAATTATTATGTTTCATCTATAACTTCCCTAAACGTACATTTGATAGACAGTGTACCCATAGAAATGGTCCAAACATACCATGAAGGACGTGAAACTAACAACAGTAAGAAAGTTCTTTCCTTCTGAACAACTCTTGAACAACTGCAAAGCAGATAAAAATAATAAAAGAGTGTTTTTCCCTGCTGTCTGCCCTTCTAATGCAGCTTGGAAGTGGAAGATCACATATTTGTTCAATAACTTGCACATGTCACGTAGGTGTTTGCTGTTTTTGTGGAATTCATATTGGGCATTGCCCTGCGATGGATTGGCAGCCTGTTTAAGGTGTTTCTCTGCCTTTTGCTCTCGGTGCTGGGATAGGCTCCACCAACCCCTACGACCCCCCTCAGGATGAGCATTTAAGATGATGGATGGAAGGGTGCTGGATATTTTAGTGAGAGAACAGTGATGGATGAAAACACTAAGAAATAAAATTGTAAATTCTGTCAAACCAGTGATGCTCAAGGACACTTTCCTGAGCTATAGAATACCTTACAATATTATGACTAACATCAAATATTTAAGGCTAGAATGCCCTTCCTGTGAAATCATTGTGCACTATGAGGTTTTCTTAAGACAAAACAGTTCAGCTATTTGCATCTAGTTTATATTGCTTTTACTCTGATTAGAATCATTTGAATTTGTTCTTCTGTGCAGTAACCTGCTGTCCAACCCTTACGTGTGTGATTGTCACTTATCGTGGCTCGGTCAGTGGCTGAAGAAGACGCGGGTGGTCAGTGGAAACCCACGGTGCCAGAAGCCTGCCTTCCTGAAGGAGATACCCATACAGGACGTGGCTGCACCCGACTTTACATGTGATGGTATAAAGATGTTTTTCTATATATTTGAAGTGAAAGTGACCAATTGTCATTGTGAAACACAGCACAGCATACAGTGAGACACAATAAAATGCTTCCTCTGCATTTCACCCATACCTACATGTGCAGCAGGGGCGGCTATTTAAGCACTACAAGGATACCTCAGTGCAACCTACTGGTCTGGGATTTGAGCCCATGACCTTCCGATTCTGGGCCCTAGTCCCTTACCATTAGGCCACCACTGCCACCATGTTGCTTCAGTCCATTCATGAGTTTACCCTGCTGTTGGATCCATCTGTATGTAACAGATCTGTTATAATGCATATACATATAGGAGTCTGTCTATTCACAAATGCATATAATGCATATATATAATGTATCAAAGCCCACTTGACTTCAGGGTCAGTCTTGGTTATGACACATATGCCCTGTGTGTTTAGTAAATTAGCTATTAACATATCTTCTTTGTTTTTTAACCCATTATAAGCTTTGTTTTGGAGTGATCTGCAGAATGTATGACAGTGCCTCAATCAGCACTCCAAACATTTCATTTGTTAAAAACAACCTTTTTGAAATTATTTTGAACATGATGAATTAAAGCTGAGTTTTGCAACACTACCAAAAGTTTTAGTAATACTTTGGTAGTTGTTAGTAGTTTCAGGTTGAAGCGCAGTACAGTGGGTTGTGCTGTCACCTTACAGCAAGGTCCTGGGTTCAGTTCCCAGCCAGGCAAGCTGGGTGCTTTCTATGTAGGTTTACATATTTTCCCCATGCCGGTATAGATGTCCTGTGGGGACCCGTCAGATGACCTGGAGATGCTACACTGCTTCTAGTCTGTGTAGGTTATTTATGCACCTTAGGGCAGACGTGTCCATGTCCAAAATGAAGAACTTTCCAATGTTGGCTAAATGAATGATACCCAAACATTCACTCTTTAATATAAACATGGCAGTTCTACTCTTGGGTTGTGCTTAAATATACCCTCACCAATCACAAGGCTGGTGTCTGCCCATTCATCCTTAAAAATGGTTTTCTGCTCTCTTTTTCTCTCTCTCGTCTGTTCATCTATTTGTGCTAGCCTGTCTGTTCATCCATTTGTTTTCAGTTGGCCACACCGGCTTTCCCCAAATGCACATCCAGCAGTTACGAGAATAAGAACCTCACCTTCTTGTGTTCTGCTTTAGTGCCACTAGTGGCTGGAAGTGTTGATGATACTCATTCAATCATTAGAACCAGAACCCAGACAGCTCCCACACTAAACAGTGCAATTCACACAAACTCAAAATAAATATCCCTACATTTGTAGTAGCTGGATTAATAAATGTTGTCAGATTTCTGTAAAGCTTGTGCAGCATGAAATAGAGCCCATGGGGAGCATATATTGTTCAAGTGAGAAGTTGCAGTATCCAAGATGTCCTCAGACTTTGGCAGGCAGTGTATCTTCTTCATCCATGAATTCACATTAGCTCTTTCAAAAGGCCAAGGTCACTCCTTTGGCACCATGGCTCCTCTGGTTTCTCCACTCCTCCTCCAGTATGAAGAGAGCATCATAACACCAAATCAAATCACAGGGCCTCTGGATTATCACCCATCAGCCAGCTTTTGGAGGAAAACAGCAGCTATTTCCCTGCAGTCATGAAGTGGAGGAGTTACTGAGCCCCACAGCGCTGTCGTAAATTTAAACAGAGAAAAGGAAATGTGGTTTGGCTTCTGTCTAGCTGAACTCACAGCTTGAGCAGGGCCTCGCCATCAAAGGCCAATTTTTTGGGGGGAGAGCAGCTTTTTCACTGCTTAAGAGCTTTGGGGAATAGGCAGAGGAAAGCCTGCTCAGACACAGAGGGCAGCGTACTTTGAAATGAAGAGGCTCAAAGTGAGGAAGCTCAGTCTTGGAAGAGAGCCATTAGATAGTATTGCGTATACATTTAGAACCAGCTTTGTGTTTTCGTCTCTCCTGCCCAGATGCAACCTTCAAGGCAGTGCTGCATTCGTCTTTCCGCCTAGGTGAGGCAGAAAGGGGTAGCGTAGAGGGTCAATGAGTTTTTTTATTTTCCTTTTACTGCCTCGTCAAAGATTCTGTTGTCCTAAGAATCAGACTATTTTTGGAGCTTCAAAATTACACAAAGTAACAAAATCAAACTAAATTGGTTTGCAGGAAGATGTTTTCAGCAGCCTGGAGAGTCACAATCAACAATCATCAGAGTAGAGTCTTCTGTTTCTCTCTCTCCTCTCTCTCTCTCTCTCTCTCTCTCCTCTCTCTCTCTCCCTCTCTCTCTCTCTCTCTCTCTCTCTCCCTCCCTCTCTTACTCTCTCTCCTCCCTCACTTCAGATATAACTCTCTCATTCTGACTGTGACACTGTTCTCCCTCACTCCATTCCCTATCCCCTCACTTTATCACACCTTACACACTATAATCTCTTTGTCTCTCTGACTTGAACTCCTCCTCTGCCTTTCTCTCTCTCTCTACCTCCTCTCTCACTTCTCTCATTCTGACTGACACTCTCCTCCCTCACTTTTTCACTCCTTCCACACTTTAACCTGCTGTTTCTCATATTGACTACAACTCCCCCTTTTTTCTTTCTCTCTCTCTCTCTCAGTGCTGCTGAGCCTCTCATTAATCTCTCTTAATTCACTGTTTCTTTTTAATCTGGAGTGCACTTCAGGCTCCTTTGCAGATAGCATCTCACAAGTAGGGAATGAAAGCAGGCAGAGGGAGGCAGTGAGGGCTGCCTGAGGAAAATGGACGCCCGCTTGGCCAAGAACAATATTTAGTGGACAATCATTAACTCCTGTGAGCTGTTTTACTTATTAGGAGCAAGTGTTTTGGGTAATGATGGCATGTCCCTGCAGCAGCTGGCTGCTGGGCTATTTTGAGAGCAGCGCCTCGACTCAGATCGGCTTTGGACCAGTTGCCACACACACACGCAGCAGTGCACCTGCGTGCTTCATGTCTCAGTTCTTTTTTTTCTTTTCTTCTCTTTTCTCATTCTCTCCTTTTTAAAGAATTCATGAATGTCTATATTAAACCTGTGTTAGTGACCTTCACTCAGTTTTTCTTTTTCCCTTTTTTGCTCTTTCTCTCTCTCTCTCTTCTCTCTCTCTCTCTCTCTCTCACTTTCTCTCTTCATCCAGGAATAGAGGAGAATGCTCTGTTTGCCATCAGTCCCTCGTCCAGACCCTTGCACATGCTCAGATAATTGTAGCGCCAGCAAATCATGATCAGTGCTCTCGCCCAAGGGCATCCCCAAGGACACTACCGAACTGTGAGCTCCCCCACCTCTCTCTCACTCTCTCCTGTTGCTCCTGTCATTCTGTCATCTTTCTTTCAATGTTTTCTGCTACATTTTTGACACACTAGTTTTTGAGCCCCATTAGCCAGCAGTGATTCCAGGAATTAGTTTTCCACAAGCAATACAATTTTTTCCTCCGGGCTATCTGAGGTTTTACCTCAATGTCACCTCAAAAAACAGCTGCCCAGTTTTGCTCCGGTCACAGTCGTCATTCTGAACTCGAAGAAAAGGCTGTTTACTATTAGTACAAAGTACCAACCCTTTAGTCGATGGCTTTAAAATTAACAAAAAATGTAGCTTTTTTGACAAATTCTCTTATCTCGTTATGAAATGATTGATTAAAGCAAATCATCACGCTTGTTTTGTGACACCACTTGTTTGATTGTGACCGTATGTGATAAATGTCCAATCATCCTTGTGTGCATTTAAGGGAGAAACCCTGACTTGTTCACATTAGGCATTCCTGATCTGGAAAAGAATAGACGCTCTTTCATGATGGCAGAACAAACCTGTTCTATTCTGGTTAATGCAGTATGAAAGTTCGTATGTGACTTTTCAGTCAGACTGTGTTGTGTTCTCTTAGGTAGCATCACATTGCATGACATTACCTCACATAACATTGGCGAATATGAAGTGGCACAGTGGTTAGCATTCTCCCCTCACAGTGAGAATTTTCAATATCCAAGGGTTCAATATCCAAGTGATTCCATCGATTTCCAGATGGGTTATTCCTGTGTGGAGTTTGTACAGTTCTCCTCATGCTGTGAGGGTCTGCAGCTGCTCCTGCATATTTGTTTGTGTATCTGCCCTGTGATGGACTGCCAGCCTGACCAGGGTGTTTTCCTGCTTTTCCACCTATGAGAGTAGGGAGATGCTGCAGCATCACCCATGATCGTAATCAGGACAAGCAAATGAATGAATGAATGACTGAATGAGCTGCCAGCATCGAACCTCTAAAACTATGCGTCATTTGCTTATAGTTATCTGGAAGGCAACACGCCTAATGCCGTACCCAAAGAGCTTCGTCCAGTCTGAAACAACTGTCGCCGTATGTATTTCTAACTCTTTATTTAAAATACACAAATAAGGTTATTCGTCTGCATGGTTGTTGCTTTATTGTGTTAATTTCAGACTTCATTTTGTTCAATTCTATTGGCTTTTCAGAAAGTCCCGCATCTGTTGCATGTAGCGTTAGAGGTTTAAAGGAGATTTTAGAGGTGTAGTGTTTTCAGGGCATTGGGGTAATCGTGTGTATGTTCGTCTCTGCCCCACAGAGACCTGGAGTACACATATCAGCCTCACCCTTTCGTCTTCAGCAACATGACCCAGCTCTCCACACTGTGAGTTTACCACACACACACACTACTGTCTGACACTCTCTGCTGACGACAAGCTCAACTAGAGTGGCTCTAGTTTGTAATGTTAAGGCTCTCTCCCAATTTCAGGGGCTCTTCCAGGAACATTAGCTGGAAGTTCTGTTAACTATTAAAAGATCCTTCAGAGACATTCTTTTAAAAGGTCTTTAAGAATCAAATGAAATGGTTCTTCAGACCAAGAAACATTTCGGGGATTCTTCATTTTAAAGGTGCTGTAATTATAATGATTATAATATTAAACTAATCCAGTTAATAATATCTTACTGGGTAAAAAGTAAAATTATATTTATTTATTTATTCATTTACCAAAAGCTATAAAATGCTATTAAATATGCATGAAATATGTGTGAACGTTTATTTTTTAAGTAAATATCTATAAATACCAATATGATTCCAAAATCTTCTTAGGATGGACCAGTTTTCAATTACCAAAATGATTTAAAATAAAACCTTGTATCATTCATTACACACAACGTCCATTGCAAAATTCCCTTTTGGAGATAAAAACAAAGTTTTGTTTAAATACACAGCGCAGTTGTGTTGTAATATAGCGTACATTTAAATATTATGAACTTTAGAAGCCTTATTCAGTATTTAAAATATTCTATTCAGTATTTCATTCTATACTAGGTAAATCTAGTCCTCTTAATTTGCTCTGTCTTAGCTGTGAAACGAGTTTTAAGGTGATGTTACAAATTCCGGGAGGGCCTGTTTTAACACTTCTCTCTCTCTCTCTCTCTCTCTCTCTCTCTCTCTCTCTCTCTCTCTCTCTCACTTTCTCTCTCTGAGCAGGATCCTTAGTTATAATCAGATCCGCTGTGTTCCCATGCATGCTGATGGATCAGGTTCTTCGCTCATTGTAAGTTCACTTCCTTTCACCTTCACATACACAATAACACACACACACACACACACACGCACACGCACACATGCACACACACAGTCTCTACCCTACAACCTGGTTTAATAGCTGTGGTTTAGTAGGTGGCTGGGAAACAGGGCAGGTTTGTATGTCTGGCCTCAGCAGGTTCTCCTCTTTGTAGACAGAAGGAGACGTTTGTATTTTCCCTTCTTCTCCTCTCTCGCCCCTCATAAGCCACAGCCTGGAGGTCATCAGATGCCTGGAAGCCCAGACACCAACCACTCTGGGCAGGCTTGGATTATATGACCATAATATCATCATAACCTCCGCAGTATCACTGAAACTATCTTTGTTTTTGGTGCAGTGATTGACTGCTTTGCTGCTTCATTACGGACACATGCCATCCACAAATCAGACTCTGATACAATCTGGCGTTGTTACTCAGATTAAAGACACTGATTAAATGTGTGAGTCTACAAGGAAAGGAACAAATAAATGAAACCATTAGATTTATTGTAAGGAGAAATATAAGGTTTCATTCTTGAAGAAAATTTGTCAGTGATGCTCCAAATACAGGAAGATATACAGCATCATAGTTTAGCCAAATTTTTTTAATATCTTGACAAAATCTTCAGGATATCTCAGACTTTGGAACTCAAGAGTTTCATTTGTCATTTTCTGCCGCTTGTCCCAAACGGGGTCACGGGGGAGTGCTGGAGTCCATCCCAGCTCACACAGGGCGAAGGACGGGGGACACAACCTGGACAGGTCGCCAGCCCATCACAGGGAGGAGCTTGATGGGGACGGCAACTTGCTAAAGGGTACCTCAGGGCAACCTATTGGGAAGGGGTTCGAACCCCCGATCATGTGGCCAACACCCTAACCGCTGAGCCACCGCTGAGTTTCATTTGTATCGCCATAGTTTTACAAGATAATTCACACAATAAGTTCCACAGTTATTAACATTTCCATCCAGCATCAACAGCTTTGAGTGATTTTTCTTTGCTCTGTTGTTTATTCAAATCCAATCATAAAAGCTCATCAACTTATAACAACAAATATAAAATGTGTTGATTTCAATTCCATGTTCACTTTTTCAAGTTCAATGCTCACATTTTCAAAAATATTTACTGTTTTGTGTTTATATATTTATTTTTATACATTAATTTTTATTATTTATCAATATTATAAGCAATAAATAATTGATAAATAGGTAATACCATATTAGAGGTTGATGCTGAGCTAACAAGGAGACCCCCTCTGCAATCAGCTGCTCAGAAACTCTTACTTCTTCTTTTCAAAGAATGGAATTTTAGATAACATGTCAAATCTGGTTTGAATGTCCTTAACTGTAGAGAACTCACTGTATGACACAACGGAATTAAATTATATGCTCTCCCATTTTGTTGGGTGGCGGTGGTGTACAGGTCGGGAACTTGCCTATGGCTATGACTCAAGAGGTCCCAGGTTCAAATCCCACCTCTAGCACTACCACCACTGGGTCCCTGAGCAAGACACCTAATCCTGAATTGCTCCAGGGTGACTGTCCCTGCGAATGCCGCAAATGTGAATGTAAACTAAAGAACCCCTCCTCAGGACATGATGGCATTCAGGCTGCATAGTCCTGTCCCCTCATTTGTAGTGGACCAAACAATGGGACCATCTTAAAGCACTGTAATGTGCTTGTTTTCAGTTTCTCCTCTTCTTCTTTTGCAGGACCCTCCACGGAAACGACCTTTCAACTATTCCAGAGGGAGCCTTCAACCACTTGACGTCTCTGTCTCATCTGTGAGTGTGTCTGTGTGTGTACCTGTCACTCTCTCTCTCTCTCTCTCTCTCTCTCTCTCTCTCTCTCCCTCTCTCTCTCTCTCATTCCCTCTCTCTCTCACTCTATCTATCTATCTGTATAATATATATATATATCTATATATATCCCTCTCTCTTTGTCTTTCACTGTCTTTCCTTTGTTTGTATCCCCTCCCTGTTTATGACATAAGACTCACTCTGCTTCATATGCTCTATAGAGGTTTGACTTCATTACTGTGTGCAACCTGGGTATTGAGAGAGAGAGAGAGAGAGAGAGAGAGAGAGAGAGAGAGAGAGAGAGAGAGTAGTTTCCTAAAGAGCTGCTCTGAGACAGAACCCCACAGGAAATCTTTGTAAATTTTATTACAGCTAAAAGGCATCCATCAATGAGAGCTTAGGGCTGTTTTGTTTTTTTACCCTCTCTCTCTCTCACTGTCTCTCTCTCTCTCGCTCGCTCACTCTTTCCCCGGCTGTAGTTCCTGCTGCCAGTTTTAAGTGGAGTTACTGTTGTGAAAGAAACTGTCACAAAAAGGTTGCTCTTTAGGGATAAGGGCCCTCTGTTTGATTAGAGAGAGAATGGAGGGAAGTGCAGTTGCTCTCGCTGCAGCAGATGAAGAGGTTGCCTTTCAGATGTTGAGTAGGATGAAGTGTGCTTTTGTGCATGTGTGTGCTTTTGTGTGTGTGTGTTTGTGTGTGTGTGTGTGTGTGTGTGTGTGTGTGCGTGTGTGTGTGTGTGTATGTGTGTCTTTATGATTTATTCCTCTATTCAGTGTGTGCCCTTGTGTGCATGTGTGTGTATTTACAGCCAAGCCTCCCTCACTATCCAAGAAATGTTGTATGTGAGGTATTTTTATATAAAAAAAAAGGAGATATAAGATTTTGTGCCAATAGCAATATAGATAGCACCTATTGCAAATAGGTGCTTCCACAATGCGACACTGAATAAAAACTAATGTGTATGTGTGTTGTAGGGCTCTTGGGGCAAACCCGCTGTACTGTGACTGTGAGCTCCGCTGGCTATCTCAGTGGGTGAAAGCTGGTTTTAAGGAACCTGGAATTGCCCGCTGCACCGGACCACCGGATATGGCTGACCGCCTGCTGCTGACGACCCCACTTAATCGCTTCCAATGCAAGGGTGAGTCTCTCTTGCTCTCTTCCTCTCTCTCTCTCTTTGACTGACAGAGAGCCCAAGTGCGCCAAGCTTTGAGCCTCAAAACCCTTAAAAGCCAATTAGCAGTGGTAGGGGATTGATTTGAGCTTAAGAAGAGATTAAGGGGATTTTTATTTATTTGGAAAAAGCAGGACCTCATTTGAGGTAGACACAGAAAAGGGCCTCTGTGACCCAACCATTATGTGGCCCTTTAACCCCTTTAATCATGAATAACTTGTCATTGGTGATATATTTTAAAGATTCGGAATTGTTGCTATGAGATTTGTTGCTAAACACCACAGCACTGAGAATAATATCTTAAAGGCTTAATGTCATTGCATGTCATGGTCATCACTGTCCTCTCGTTCCTGCCAGGCCCTGTGGATTTGAATCTGATGTCCAAGTGTGCCCCCTGTCTGGCAGGCCCGTGTCAGAACAACGGCACATGTGTTGGCGATGTCACCGGAGCCTACCACTGCACCTGCCCTTTCGGCTACAAGGTACAAGATCATAGCCTCTCATAGCGTCTCCACACTTACTTCTACTCGCTGCTTAGTGCTGCTCAGCTTTACTGTGCTTACTGTGCAGTCCTTTGAGTTATTCATATCATTATGAGAACCCGAGAGGATTCTCTCATCAATCTTCCTCAGCTTACTCAATATATTGGAAGCTCCTCTACTCATGCATACACAATGTTCTCCGAGTGATCAATGGAGAAGCGCTGCGATGCCGAGAGTGCATATTTAGGGTCCTAATCAAGATTTTTTTTTTTTTTTGCTGAATTAAACATGCGATCCCACTCATCATGACAAAAAAATATTGTACGTGGGTATAGTGTAATGAGATTTTATTCATTTAATTTGTATTCATTTAGTCCTTTTGGAGCATCTCTGCTGGAACATTTTTGTATTAAATTAATTAAATAATCACACAATGTAAAGAGTAGCAGGGATTTTCTAATGGTTCGAAAATCTGAACTTTTGTATTGAGAGCTAGACTGTGATGGCACTGAGAATCGTTTGAAACAGCTGGGGATTTGGGTCAGAAACAGAATATTCCAGTAGGGCTGAGGGTGTATTTGTATTTGTAGGTGAGTGTGCATGTGGATGTGAGTTTGGGCTGCACAATGTAGTGTATGAGTGAGTGTGTGAGCGTGTGTGTGTATATGTGGGGGGGTATGTGGATGTGTCCTGAGTGCAGCATGGAATCATTAGACTTTTGTGTGGTTATGGGCTTCCTGTCAGTGTTCCTCTGCAGTGGAAGAGATAAGAGCTTAACCTCACGCCCTCTACAACACAAAACCAATAGCCCCTCTTTTAATTAAAATCTCTGCATCCAAGGTCAGCACAGGTGTGTGTGTGTGTGTGTGTGTGTGTGTTTGTGTGCATGTGTTATGTGTGTGTGTGTGTGCTTCTGTGTGTATTTCCCAGACAAGGCAAAGTAATTCTTCAAAAGCTTTGTGTTTTATTTTACTTAACGTGAGGTTAATGTGTGTGTATGTGTGTGTGTGTGTGTGTGTGTGTGTCAGCATGTCCCTCAGAATCCTTTTCTGTTTTGCTTTGACACCTTTGCCCGGTTTGCCCTTATCTTCCTCTCTGTTCCTTCCTCTGGGTCAACAGTAATTAAAAAGTGTGAAAAGAATAAAATATAAAATGCAAATGTGTTTGTTTGTGTATATGTGAGAGAAATGAGAGAGAGAGAGAGAGAGGGCATAAGCTGTGAGCCACGGAGAGAGGAAATAGAAATGGTTGACTTTTTTTTTTTTTTTAATGAAATGGGGAGATAAAATGCGAGAGGTATAGAGTGTTAAACAGATCTGGAACTATTACTCATATGCCAAATACACAAATACTGCTTTTTTTTTTTTTTAAGAAGTATTCCTAATAAAGCACAGAGAGATATACGTGTCAGGAACAGTTCTTTGGATTGATGCTAAAGAAAAAACATTTTTGTTTTTTAAAAAGCTAAAAAATCACTTTGCAACCTTTATTTTGAACGGGGGATTAGTTAACTGTTTTATGACAATGGCAAAAAATTAGTCTTTAGGCTTCATTAAAGTCATCTTAATGAAAGCATTTAAGCGTGTGTAATAGCTTTTCCAAGTCTATAATCACATGCTGCAGCTGCAAGCATTCATGGCAGTGTGACTTTCAGAGACTTTTTGTCCCTTTAAACTCTAGAATAAGAAAAGCATTTTTTTTTTTGCCCATTAAGGTTTTAACAATAGCAATATCTGCAGGGTTAAAAGAAACAGTTTCTGCATTAACTCTCTATGCATTCTGCTCTTTCAGGGCCGGAACTGTGAGATAGCTGCCAACGCCTGCCTCAGTCAGCCCTGCAGCAACGGAGGCACATGCCACCTGACGCCCAGCCAGGAGGGGCACTTCACGTAAGTTGTAGTATTATTTCAGTCGTCAAGAGCTCCATCTCCATATTGCGAATCTTTAAAACATCTACTAAATTCACCCAGTTTTGATTGTTTGCTAGACATACTAAAAACAAGGAGCCAAAGAGAATCGTTTTATGTCCCTATAAATTTCCTGCCTTCAGATGTTCTCTGCCTCCTAAATCACCTTGTAACATTTAAACACATGCGGCTTTGCCCTTTACTTTCGATTACTGAAGGGCCTCGGCCTCTGCCTGTCCAGACAAACAACAAATAAGCCTGCATCAGGTTCCACTTGACATTACAAAAAAGCAATGAAACGGCCTTGGTGATCCAATTGGCTGGAGAGGGGTCAGGTTATGTGCTTGTGATATAGGTTAGTGTCAGTGGAGTGGGAGGTAAGGATGATATATGGGCTCTGATGTAGCCACTGTCCTTTGAGGCAGAGACGCCTCTAAGAGCAGGGTGGGGTGGGTGTGGGCGCAGACGGGCGCCAGTGGGTGTGGCCACTGGTTACCAAGTGAGATATGTGTTACTGGTTTCTCCTAGTGAGTCGCCATGGAGACCTAGCTTTATCAAACACTGGGTTTCCTTTAAAATCTTGGTTGATGGCGCCAAGCCACCATACAGACAGCAGCAGTTCAGCCTAAGGACGTTCCATAGGAAGCCAGGTCAAGCCAAAAGTTGGACTGTCCAATAACAACAGCACATAGCATAGGCTTGTGTTCTTGTGTTCTAAACTGACTGTGGCGGTAAATGGAATTTTATAAGAAAGAAAGGGACCCGGGACCCCCATGGTGAATAAGCCATAAAAAACTGCTTTCATTTTGCTACATTACCTCTCATTCATGGCAGAGAAATTGCCAGAGAACTGATTCTAAAAGCTCCATCAATGCCTTGTTTGTGTTTGCGAGAAGTGCAGATATTTTGTTATGATTTTCATTTCATGAAAAAACTATTAGTTTGCATAAATCCTAAAAGGCATCCTTTACATTATAACCGTAAGTTATCATCCATATGATCAAAATGCTGGATGCGAATAAAAACACGATCATGTAACAAAGTGTGCGATTAAACATTAGTCTCAATTTTCTTTTCCTCTCTAGCTGTGTGTGTCCACCTGGCTTTGAGGGCCTGCGTTGTGAGATGAATCCCAATGACTGTGAAGATAATGACTGTGAGAATAACTCCACCTGTGTGGATGGCATCAATAACTACACCTGCATCTGCCCTCCGAACTACAGAGGTACTGCCCAGATCACTTCAGTGCAGCAGTAATTGTGTCTTTGATGGCTTGCGGCCATTCGGGAACACTGTACAGCAGTTAGAGAGCTGGACAGACCTGCTGCAGCTCTGAGCTGCTATTAACTTAGATTACTTTGTAAACCTTGTCCCCTTGTGTTATTGTCTTGTTAGCCATTTTAGTTATAATGCAATGAAGCTGTAACTCTTGCCTTTATCCATTGGCATCTTATACAGTTGAGATGGCTTTAAAAAAAACCCTGGAAGCAAAAATGTCTAGAGGGCAAAATCTTTTGAAACGAAACACCAGCTCTGACATTACCACCGATTCAGCAATTTTAGAGAGCAAGCCATTTTAAGAAAGGTTGCCATTACTTTATATTGAATGGCGAGAAGAGAAGAGAAGAGAAGAGAAGAGAAGAGAAGAGAAGAGAAGAGAAGAGAAGAGAAGAGAAGAGAGCCATGCATCTGTTACAGCAAGCCCTGTTATTACTGCAGCAAGTTTAATTGTGAATTCCCTTGGGAATGGGTGGGTAGTGTGATAGTGTGTGTGTGTGTGTGTGTGTGCGTGTGTGTGTGTGTGTGTGTGTGTGTGTGTGTGCGTGTGTGTGTGTGTGTGTGTTGGTTGGAGTACCAGCTTTGACCTCTAAGCTAAAGCTGCAGGCTTGCCCTCCAAACAGCTGCTGGCGGGCCCCGTGTGAATCTGCACTGAGAGGCAGATGAAGGGGGAAAAGTCCCAAAGCAGGCCACCAATCAGGACTCCTAAACAAACTTGTTTAACCCTTTAATGTCATCTCATGACCTGCTATGTGCTCTTTAGAGCAATTGTTGTCCTTTGGCTAAAATCTTTGAATACAAGGGCATAGGTACAGAATGAATGACACCATCTGGTTTGAAAGGAATTAATTATATTGGATTAACAGTCTGTTTTGAAAGCAGTAACATCCACTTATTTTGACTTGATTTGATGCCTTTTAATTATTACTTTTTTAAAACTGCAAAAATATAATTTAATTTCTCCTCTTATACTTGAAAGTATAAGTATTGCAATATGTTCAGCCAGGAGGTGTGTGGTCAGGGGAATTGCTAAATGACTCACTTTTAACCTTGCATTGAGAATCAACCAATATAACCAACCAACCTTAACAAAATTAACAACACTCCAAAAAAAATACAACAAATAGCTACCCGTTGTAACAGAAGAAACACAAGTCAGATTTCTTACCCCATACTTGTTCATATCAAATAAACAACCCGCTAAAAAAAAAAAGATTTTTTTTCAGAAAAAGCGCTACCCACTGCTTTCTAAGACAATAGATACAATTCAGTCTAGTTTTTCCCTTGGCAGCTTACGTTCGTTAATTTTTTACATTGTGCTGAAATGAGCAGCTTTATGCTTCTGTTTCTTGTGAGCCTTGTAGTTTTAGTGTAAAACTAAGTAAGCAAGCTTGGGACACCAAGCATATCTTGGCTGACTGACTGTATTTGAGGTAAAGGAAAAAATTGTGTAAATTTGATTTTTGGAAGAATCGCCACCTTAAGTTTCCTTCAGTTTTCCAACCATCTACATTTGATTAAAAACCCACAGCCCCAGTCTTTTGCCAGGCTGCGGACGCAGATGCTGAGGTGTGTGGAGGAAATGGCAGCAGCCCGCTGAGGGCTGTAGCCACCCGGCCGCATCCAGCCCAAAGACATCCAGCCAAACCCTCACAGCTGCTGAGCTGCCGGGCCCAGCATGGGCTCTGGCAGTGGGGGGGCGTTTGAGGAAGCTGAACCTGGCAACCTTACTCAGGGCCTGAAGAGACTGCATCTGTTTTTGTGTGTCTGAGTGGTACTATTGTATTATGGAGAATGATGCTCTTGAGCAGTGCGATGTGAAGGCTTTCACATAGGAAGTGCTGAAACAGAAGGCTTTCAGTCTTGTGTGTGTTTGGTTGTGTGTGTAAGGGGGGTGTCCAGCAGCAGGTGGACAGGGACACAGACTGTTTTGAAGGCCCTAGATGGCAGTGATTTAGTGCTCTCAGATGGCTCCTGCAGAGCTGTGTGGTCCAGTTCTGTCTTTGCCAGCACACCACACATGTTTTCGCTCACCACTGGACAAGGAAAAGAACCTCCATCTCTCATCCCCCCAGACTCCAAACACCGGTGGACAGTGTAAGGAGTGAAAACATCAGCTGATCTCAGAGGTGTCGTCAAACGCTGGCTGTGCTCCGACATAGCGGACCACTTCCTAGCCCAGTTTTTACACCGCAGTGCACACTTGAGCTCTTAAGCATGTGCTAAGCCTGTGAAGACTTCAGCAAAGTTTACTTAATACAGCTCAGAAAAATGAGGAAATATGTTTTTTATGGAAATCAGCTCTTTACCTTTGTTATTGCTTCTCCAATATTTTGAAAGTGTATTAGCAAGTAAAATGTGGAACTAGAATTGCAAAACCAGCCCTTTTTCAATATTGTTCAACCAGTTTAACAGCATATCTGTGTGTCTGTGTGTGTTAGGGGACCTGTGTTATGAGGTGGTAGAGCCCTGCTTGCCTGGCTTTGACCCTTGCCAACACGACTCCAAGTGTGTGCCCCTCAGTAAGGGTTACAGGTGAGTGTGTAAGCTCTACCCACAGTGCATGAAAGGTGTGTTAAGTGACATACACACACCATGTACATTCCAACAAGGATCTCTTTTAACTCCTAGAAGAAAATTATAAATGCAAATCAGACTTATTTAGAATAACTGATTCCAACCAATGAATCTTTTGTATCTATGATGATATATTACGAGAATTTGTCTTTTTTCCCTTCAAGTCATTGGAGTCTCACTCAACAATAGCTGGGCACCATACATGTCATCGTAAAATGGATCAGCATGTGGAATTGGAGTTTTTATCCATATATCAAATCAGCTCCCAGTGTGTGCACTCATTCAGAGCAGAAGTCTCCTAGAGCTTATTATTGATTTGTTACATCACTTACAATAATGGCATCTGTGTGAAATGTGTTCACTGCTGGCCTTTGTGATGAAATAAAAACCATCTGTAGATCATGCTATTAACAGCTCTACGAAATCACATAATTGAAGCAGGAGATGTAGTTCATAGTTCATTGTTTGCCTCTCTACAGTTTGTAACAATTTACTTACCATTTTACAATAAAACTTTCCTTTTTATTCGAAAAGCATTTTAAATAGTTTACATTCATCTATACTGCTGTAGGTGCGAGTGTTTACCGGGCTACGTGGGACAGCACTGTGAGCAAGACTACAACGATTGTTTGGAGAATAAGTGCCAGCATGGGGCAGAGTGTGTGGATGCCATCAACGGCTACACGTGTGTGTGCAAGGATGGCTTTAGGTAAGACCAACAGATTGTCACAAATCCACTTTCTTGTATTATTCATTTTATACATTTGTGCTTTCAGTCACATTCCAAGTACGTTTGGAACTGAAAGATACGTTCGGCTCATTACAAATAGTTAATAACTCATTTACACAAGAGCTCATTAACAAATATAACGTTAATATTTCAGAGGTTAAGACATTTTTGTAGGTTCACAGACAGCTGCACTTAAATGTGTACTGTACTTGTGTCCATTGAAGAGAGGTATTACTCTATTCATTGAGTCCCAGATGCACACACAACATACACACCGGGCTCCTGAGCTACAGATGGTGCTTTATTATATGGTGCTGGGCTGTCTCAGCTGAAGCAAATAGCAGATGAATCTCCATGTGGCTAATTATAATGCTATAAGTGCAGAGCTGCCCTGTGGATTTGAGTGAGTGAGTGAATAAGCATGTTTGTGTGTGTGCGAGTGTACACACATGCATATGTGTGTTTGGTGTAATCAGTGCCAACCAACAGCAGGATAGCACGACACATCAGTTTCGGAGAGACTTGATCTCCTGTGTGTGTGTGTGTGTGTGTGTGTGTGTGTGTGTGGCACAATGGCTACAGCAGCCAAATGAACAATAGCTCTCTCTGCAGCGCTCAGCTCCTCACCCAGCCACGGCTGCTAATTAAGTGTTAGTGGCTTGAGTTCTGCATTAATTGGGCTTCCCACCCACCCTGGCACTCTATCAGTGTGTAACACGATTTTCATCTTCGTAACAACAACAGAAAAGTCGTGTAAATCTGTGAAAGAAATTAGAGTAAAGGGGAAGAGATGGAAATCAGAGGCCTACGGAATGTCGCTTTGATGTTTAGACTGCTCAGCCAAGGGAGAGAAAAAAAGCTCATTTAGCAGTCTGATCACTGGCTGGATTTAACCCTTTGAAGTCTTAGTTTTCTGTAATTCTATTGTACTATTTAAAATTATTACATAATAACATAATTGATTGCATCATTTGAATTACATTCCATTAACATTTTCAACAGGTTTGAAGCTTTGTTTCCATTTTTCCCACACATTGCCATTCACATATACAGTGTTTGTGCTGTGGAACAACTCAGCTGGACAAATACCACCGCTCGTAAGCACGATGTCCTTTTTCCACAGAAATAAGTTTGTCAGACGGCTTTCTTTATGTGGCTTAAAGAAATGACAAAAGACAATTTTCCAAATGTTGACTAGCCATGACATCTTTTGAGCCACAACCCCATCCAGCTCTGCGAGCTATAAACATCAGCAAAACATCACTTTTTTTCAAAGCAATTTAGCCGCAAGCTAGTCTGATCAGTGATTTGGCTCAGATTCCTCTAAATTCCTAAATGTTAAGCTGGTGATTGTCATATAAAACGTCTAGACTTGAGATGGTTTGTGAAAATGCATCCATAATCACATCAGCTAGTCTACACCTCCTTAATAAAGAAGTAACCGTGGCCCAAGGCTGATAAAAGGCTGATTTACGAAAAAAAGAGAAACAAAATGTTAATAATTACATATTTATAAACTGCACTTTCTACAGAAAGCTCAGCTTGTTTTTGGGGGAGAAATTGCCACTAAAATGCACTGTACTTTTCTTACCACTGTAGATACTAAGCCTTTAGAAACTGATTTCATTTGTCCCTGTATTTCTGCCTCTCTTTGTCCCTTAGTGGGCTGTTCTGTGAGCACCCTCCTCCTATGATCCTGCTGCAGAAGACGAGTCCGTGTGACCAGTCAGACTGTCAGAATGGAGCGCAGTGTGTACTGGTGGAGGGGGAGCCTGTGTGTCGATGTCTGCCTGGGTTCTTTGGCAACAAGTGTCAGAAAACTTTCACTGCGCACTTCTTGGGAAAAGATGCATACATAGGCCTCCCAGGGACGAAGATCGGGCCTTTCACTCATATATCGCTTCAGGTAGGACACGCACATAAAGCGTGTGTCATCAGTACATCAGGACATCCTCTAACTGTTATGTGATAAATGTGAGGTAAATGTGTTGGGAGCCTGTTTAGAATCTGTGCATTGTCTATTTAATTAGAAAAGGTCCCAAAGTGAGTGTGAGGCAGGAGAAGGCCTGGGAATATGAAACACTGCTTTAGGCTCAATACACAGTCTGGATCCACAGTCTACTGAATTGTCACAGACTGATAACGTCAAACATCCCGCAGCAAGAACAATCGGCAGTACCCTCCGCCTCCATTGCCCTGATGAGAACTCTAATGTGTGCAGCCTTCTTTGTTTTTTCATGAACCTCGCTGAGCCAGACATGCCCAACCCTCACCACAACGGCGCTCAGCTGTCACCTAGCATAGCCACAGAAAGAGATCTACCTTCCTAACATCTGTTCCAGGTCTTCATTGGCTGCAGCCCTCAATCCAGGCCAGCTGACATTATTAGAATGTCACCCTTTGTCTCCTTGCATGAATAATGTCTTCCCAAAGGACATATATTATGGTAATGGAAGTTCAGCCAGGTCTGTTATCAGCCGCAATCAGGAGCTCCCGCGTCACAGCCGGATCACATCGCTGCTATAAATGAGCCGCTCTCCGACAGGGCAGCCTAATGTTAATTAAAGAAGGAGGAGCTAAAAATAGCCGACGTATTCTTTATCTCCCCGCAGAGGTGAGAAGCACTAACTTTCACTTCTGCAGGAGAGCCAGCAACATCCACAGAGAAAGGATTAGTGAATCAGGATGGCACAAAAAATGTATGGTTTCAAAAAAAAAACCTTCATAATCCTTTTTTAATTGTGTGTTTGTTTGCTCATTTGGCTAAAATTACAATCGCTGTAAGCAGGATGCAGGAGAGGAGGAACAGCCCCGCTTGACATTCTGGTTAATAAAAAGATAAACTGACAGAGAAACAGGCAGGCAGACAAACAGAATAAAGGGCAGATAGGATACAAGAAGAAAAATGAATGAAGAAATAAATATTTCATAAACTCTAGTAAAGCTTTTTTCAATGCAGAAAAATGACAAAAACTGTAACGTAGAAATTATATACAGGATAAAAAAAGAATATGTAAACAAAACCTCCATTTTCAATCCAATTCTTTACCTAATGAAATATCTCCTTCCTACAAACACGTTAGTATTTGCTGAAATTTTTACTTCCACATTTTCAACCAGGTCTTTCCACTTTCAGTAAGAGATTAATGCAAAAGTACAGCCTGTTTAGAGCTTTTGCTGGCATAAAGCTTTCTGTCTGAGACTGGATAGGAAATGAGACGGCTGAGAAATAAATGGTGTTTTACACCCGGGAGAATTGGGGTGTGCATGGCTTGAGCTCTACACTCATGTAGCAAAGTGACCAAATGATGATTTTTGGGACTTTGGTCATGCAGTGCCTTATTTTTTTTTCAAGCTTGTGAAATGTATCTTAGTTGAAATTCAGTGTTTGCCAGGCATGTGGTCATGCTAGCTGATCCTATGGCTCCAGGCTACTGGGTGAAAGTGAAAGGGCTCTGCTGGGGCTCATTTGATGAAGAGTGAGGCTTCCACGCTTCATAAACCCTGTTACACTCTCTCTCTCTCTCTCTCTCTCTCTCTCTCTCTCTCTCTCTCTCTGTCTCGCCTCACGTGTGATTGGAACACTAGTAGCACCCTGAGGTTGTTTGCAGGTGTCCTGTTTGATATGATTGACTGAGCTCAGAGTTTTAAGAACTAAGCCCTGCAGCCCTTCTTCAGTTCACCATGGACGTCAATTGGAAGCTTACAGTGCTCTCTCTCTCTCTCTCTCTCTCTCTCTCTCTCTCTCTCTCTCTCTCTCTCTCTCTCTCTCTCTCTTTCTCTCTCTAGGTTGCTACTGATAAGGACAATGGCTTGCTTCTATATAAGGAGGATCATGACCCTCTGGCTCTAGAGCTCTATCAAGGCCACATCCGACTGATGTACGATATTGCCAAGTATCCTCCAACCACTGTGTACAGGTAAGAATAGCATACACACAAATACACACTTTACATCCTGGTCAAATTTGTACTTATGGTTCAAGAGTGTGAAAAATCTGTTTGTCAGGTAAATATTGAAAGAGATAAACTTTGTTCAGCTTCAGATAAAGCTAAAAAACTATACTATATATATACAATATACCTTAAATAATATTTACTATACCCTAAATGCCTTATCTTTAAAAACTGGAAAAAAAAGAAAGCAACCATGACAAAAGCTTATTAAATAAATAAATGTAAATAAATGATTACAGCATATTATTTATCATTTAAATTTTTGTTACAAAAATGCACCATTGTGGAAGTTCTGCAGATACAGATATAATATTAATTTTAAACTATAATGACATTTTAAAATCAACCATCAGATATCAATGCACGCCCATATGTTGTGGTAATAGCGTGTATAAAATAACAATATTGTTAAAAAGTGATTGCTTTTTTTTTTTACACCGCCCAACTGCAGGCACGCACCATTAATACACATGCAGTCAGCCATGATTACATACTTGCACTGAAACTAAACACACACATTCTCTTTTAGAGCATTTCATTACATAAAACACAAATACACTCATTAATCTGCCATAAGGACGGCTCATGAAAACAGACTCTACCACACACATTTTGACTTCTTTAAAGAATTGCTTCGGGCAAAACACATGTAACTGTTACCTTTGCCCTCCATCCTATAAAGAAAAGCTTAATCCCTAAAGCCAGGGTTGACATGACCTCCTTCTGCACCAACCAGGCATCTCTCTCTCTTTCTCTCTCTCTCTCTTTCTCTCTCTCTCTCTCTCTCTCTCTCTTACAAAAATGCAACACACTCACACATGCACACACACACACACACACACACACACAAAATGCACACATCCATTTCCCATTAAACACAGCAGTTGTGTGTCTTTGTCTCATTCGCTGTAAAAAGCTCTGCTCGGTAAAAATCCACAAATAAGTTCTTAATGTCAGTTTGGATTTTACAACCAGCCTTGGACCATTTTTAAGGGCTTGCAAATGTTCCCAATAATTTAAAAATCTAGCTGAGCCCCAGGTTTACAGGTGATCAGTCTCGAAGAACTGCTTCAAATGTTTCAGTACCCGTATAAAAGAAACCACTCTCTACACATTTATGTATTTCTCTCCTTGAGGTCCACTTATATTTGTGTTGGTACATGTACCAAAAAACTCTTCATTTGTCCAAGACTCTTTTCTGTCATTTGAAAGCTGTCCTTTACATTGTGTGAACACGTTAGAAAAAATGATCCAAATTTAACTGCAATATTTTAACTTCTGTGATAAATTAGGAGGGTTTATTATTCAACTGAGAAGTTAATATTACAGAGACATGAGTTTTGTTCGGACAGCGATGTAAAGGACCTCCATGCGACTAGCTGGCCTGCCCTCATAATACTTCATTCAAAAAGCAGTGCAGCCTGAAACACTACCTTTAATTTGAATAAGAATGGACGGTGCTTATCTATTGCAGGTTAAGGAGCTGCATCGTTTTTTGTGACATCACAATAAGAGGAAATTCAAAAGAGACTATTTTGCCATTCTGCCTCTAAAGACTTTATGGATCAAGGGAGCGAATACTATGCTTTGATACTGTGAAACTACAGCAAGCCTTTTATTTCAGAAAAATATATTTTATTTGTTCTCTCTTGCAACTCACTGGAGATTTATTTCCCAGTTTAAATTAGACAAAAGCACTTTATTTTGTGCAATGGACAATGAATTTTTTTGCATTTTGCCTTGTTTTGACGTTGAAATATATGGGGAAAATGTCATTAGTGTTCAGCCATTGTAGCTGTCAGCACAGAATGAAGTAAATGTCACTCAAATTGCAACTAACTGTAATTCTTTATTGTATTAATTAAACAGTGTGAACTGAATGCATAGAGAAGTGACAGGAGTGATAATTGTAGAGTTACTAAGAGAGATTTTCTAGCAGTTGTAAGATTTTGTGCAATTTGCGACTCATCTTACCTCTGTTTAATGCTTTGCTGCACTTCTAAAGCTTGACTGTCAACAGTGGATAAGGATGGTAATTTAGAAAAATGAGTGAGCTACGCTCTGTTTCTCTGATGGCTTGGACAAACTAAGGTTGGCTGAGATAGACATTAAGAAGAATGTGTGAGGGCACGTGTGCTAATAGCTCTTCTAACAGCATGTTCTAGTCTTTTCCATTTAAGACACATCATTATAACAATGCCAAAGGTGAACTTTAGGATCATCCATCATGGTGAATTCTGACATAAAGAATGCTTTAACCTCCTTCTTTTTAGCCTGAAACTTAGTGGACTGGCACTTGTGACTGGTTCCTGTATTATTGCAGGCTGTAGAGGATAGCTGGTGTGAGCCAGGCTCTCAGGCCCTGCCCAGATAGCTTATTATTGATCCAGATCATATCTCTCTCTCCTTCTCTTAACTTCAGCCACCAGCTAGGGCCCAATCGATCGCCCTGTCGCGCATGTCACAGCCTGTAAAAATAACACTTCACCCAGGATTTTTGAGTCTGTTCAATATAGTAGTCCAATGTGCTCTGTGATCTGATTTTTCCAAGGTTAGTATGAAGACAAGTTTACACAATAATCTTATTAAAGTGCGTTCAGGAGTGCCCTTGTTAGTAACGATTAATGGTTTAGCAAAAGAAACAGGGTATCTTGACATAGAAAGATTATGTCTGTTTTTACTGTTCATCACATCTGACATAAAAGTGAAAATTTTAAAATTACGACTGAGAAGGGTCCTAAAACGAAAACAGTTCCCTTGTTTGTTTTTTATAAAGAGTTCTTGCCATCGTTTGAATGATGAACATATAATGTGTGAACATATTTTACGTTTAAAAGTCTAACATTTACACCCGGTCTGTCCTTTCTATTTATGGGTACATTTACATGAAACCCTGTTATTATGCAAAGTCTTGAGCCAATCATCATTTCTTCATGTTTCCAAAAAGCCAGACTTTCTTGTATATTTTTAATAAAATGTTAAAGAACAGTTCTCCAGGCTTCTCAAAGAACAAAGTTTTTGTATTTCAATTTCAACCGGGTCCCTGTACCTGCCCAGTTTTAGAGAATGAATAAGAAGAAGAACAACACCAAAAAATAACATTACCATAACCATGATGTAAACATGTCATGACAGATGTGATGTTATGACAGATTATGTCTCTTACTATGGTGTCGTATTGGCATTAAATGTCATAAAATAGTGCATTGTTTGATTTCCTGACGTTAAATAAACATTTAACAATAAATGTCATTACATCAGACACCGCAGCTCAACGTCATGATAATTACCAGGAATGGCAACATGATTCAGCTGTGTTAATGGACAAAATCTTTTGGGACAACTTGTGGCATTGTTATGTCATTGCTTGGTGTTACTGAATTTCTCATTTAGTCAGGTACACTTAGTCAAGTGTGTGTGCTTAAGACTAGAACTGTATAGGTTCCTGCACACACTGCACAGAATATTTACTTGAGGTTCTGCAGTGAAACTTGATGAACTGTGCTCTGCTTCTGAGGACAGCTGTGTTCTGGATGCTGATTTGTGCAGCTCCAGTCAGGATGCGTCATGGCTGCCTTACTCTGCATGCTTAGCCTCTCATTAGGCTGTTTTTCCGCCAATGACGTAGCACTTTCTGTGGCTTTGGCATGTCTGAAGGCCATTGTCTCTGAGCATGTGGGGAGATAGTTCTGGGGTGAATGAGAGGGGACCAAGGGGTGGAGAAGGGCATTTCTTTCTGACTGCGAGGTAGAATTGGCCCTGTCGGCCTTCATTAGACTGATATGAGCCACAGCCTGCACAGCCCAACCAGGCCAGTGCGTTCCTGAGGTCTCCATGTCATGGTTAGTGCCAACGGCATACAACCAAAGCTGACAAGGCCCATCCAGGGCCTGCTGCTCAATTTGTAACCCCGTCCCACCCCGGAACGCTTGGCCATGGGTGAACGCAGCAGGCTCTCAGATGGGGAGCGTGGCTGTGGTGGGAGTGTTCCAAAGCTCCAGTTCAGCAGCTTTTCTTGGGCAATCAACTTTAAATGCAGGACAAGATCATAAAGCATCCGTAGAGCAAGGATAGGACGAGAGCTCAAAACCCGCTCCTGTTTCTGGCTGTCGGCAAGTTTAAAGCAATGGTTTGGTCAAAAAATTGAATCGAATCTATACTCCTTGCTGTAGTTACTCCAGGACACATTGGTGTATAAAGATTATTTCTGGAACTATGAGACTAATGTGGGTAACAATTAAGCTTGTATCCTTCACTACAAAATATGATATTATTATAGCCTCATGCAATCATTGTTTGCATGCCTAAATCATTTTAAGTGAACTTAAACAATAATATAAATAAATCTAAAAATAAAGTTTGTTAATAAAGCTTTTAAGGCATTTAAGGTATTTACCTCCAATACATCTTAGCAAACTCATACAAACTCATTGCCCATGTAAGGCCCTGAGGTCATCTAAAAAGCTACTGCTCTATATGCCATTTGAGGCAGAAAGGTGATCATGCATTTGGAATAATTTCCCCATGTTAGACCAGCTCCTTATAACACTTGTTTTAAAAGAAGTCTAAAAACCCATTTGCTTTTTTGTTTTGGTTGATGGCCTTATAGGTAGGTTTTGGCACTCATTTTTGAAATAGTACTTTGCCTTTGAAATTTCCTCAATAAATAAACCACATCAAGTCTGGCTGCTTAAGCATGCAGTTTTCACGATGGTGACTTGGTGGCTCAAGCTCTTTCATTGCTTGTTAGCGACTTTCATTTCAAAGCTCCACGGCAAAAGAAGCAAACTTGGGAAACCAAAAATATCTAGGCTGATTGATGACATTTGAATTAAAGTGGAAAAGTGTGTACATTCCATATTTGGTTGAACCTTTTCTTTAATTGAGCGTGAGCAGTAGAAGAGGTGCAGGGTCCACACATCCTACTCAAGCCAGAAGAGAAGAAGGGAAAATAATGGATACTTGTACTCGTGAGAAAGGGGGCTAAGGGAAAGAGTGATGAGAAAAGTATGGGAAAAGAGAGGAGCAAGGGAGGTCTGTAGAGAGAAAATGAGTGAGAAAAGACAGATCAGACCTTGGAGAAAGTGATGGAGGCCTGGTGGAGGGTGAAGGACACTTATCTCCAGAGTGATCTTGGTGGATCATGGGGGGGTCGGGGATGGAGAGAACAATGTGTGTACTGAGAAGAAGAGGAGCTGAAGGAGGGCCCAAGCTTTTTACAAGCAGCAAATGATCATTAGCATTAGATGAATGCCTGGGTCCGTGCTGCCTGCTAATTTGCTGCCCTTTCCCAAATGCCACGCTAATCTCTCTATTAGTTTAAGCGGTCGCATGGGCAGTCCTTCAGCGGGGAGCGGCAGTTTTGTGGAAACATCACAGGAAATTAAAGGAGAATGCTAGAATTGCAGCTCTTGCTACCCCCTCCACCCACGCAGCATGGGCTTGGAGGCCTGCGCCACACCTAACCCAACAGAAAGAGGCCAATGTTTGTCATGTCAACTGGGTCTGGAGCCAAGCGCAGCCAAGGTGATGGGGGGTCAGGGTTTGTTTTTATTGGCTGTTTTCTTTCCTTCGCTTGGGATTAGTGCTCAGTTCCTGTGCGACTGAAACCCTGAGCCCAAGGAAAAACAGCAGCCTTTCAGAGGTGCGGCCAAAAGAAGTCGGACAAGTCTTACCCAGCTGAGGTGAGCAGGGATGGGCTGTTGGAGGATGGAGCTGAGGATCTTGGGCTGGGAGTAAGGCCAGGAATGAGGTCTGTGATTGGAAAGCTTGAGCAGGAAGGAGGGCTTTGGAATGGAAGCCTTGAGCCTGGAACTTGTGGGTGCTAGAGCAGGGCTGCTAGTCTAATTCCCAGTCTACTTCGAGAGGTGAGCTGCAGCTCACATGACTTTAAGATACTCCTCAAAGTCATCATTAACTGAATTATGCGTTTTTATGTTTGTCAGGTGTTTTGGAGATGCTAAATGGCCCCTTATGTGTGACTCTTGTATGTGCATTTGCCCTGCAAAGGACTGGCAACCTGTCCAGGGTGTTTCTCTGCTTTTCACCCCATGTGCTGGTATAGACAAGACCTACAAGCCTACTCCAGATTGAGATAAAGAAAATCCAGTTTTCTTCCCAGCTCTGTTACATCCAATTCAATCAGTTAAACTTGACAGTATTGTTGAATATTTTTAGAATTGGTCATTTTCTATGCTGGTGTTACTAAAATAGATCACAACGATCTACTGATGCATTTTTATACCCTTACCTGTTAGATATCTCAATATTGAATGCTTGCCTTTCTTGACTGCAGCATTGCAGTGCTCCTAAAAAATTATCAAAAGCCCAGTCATTTTTGAGGGTTACGTGTACATTGGTACCTGAAAATATTCCCCTATTCTGCCTCCATTCACTAAACAAGCTCGTAGTGTAGGGCTCCACTCCCAAAGAGGCTTAATTGAGCTTGCAGCTGCAATCCATAACTGCATCGACTGCCTGTGCAACATCAACTTCAGCCTGTCTGGAGTGATTCTGCAGTAAGCAAATGATAGTGCTGGGTAACTGAATTTGGAAAACAAAAATATACTACAGGTTCACTGATTTTAGATAACTTTCCGAGATGAAGGCTCCAGTAATTGTGTATGTGTTGTTTGTAATGTGGTTTCGTGAGGCAGAAAAAAAAACAAATATTTTCATCTCACAGGAAATTGACTTACCCCCTGCTCAAGAGAGAGAGAGAGAGAGAGAGAGAGAGAGAGAGAGAGAGAGAGAGAGAGAAAGAGAGAGAGAGAGAGACATGAGGCCACTGAAATCTTTTTGACGGCTTTGTGTTTGTTTTTATGGAACCCCATAATGGAGCGCTTGAAGCTAATACCCAGACTAGGCAAACATCAAAGACACACCACCCTGCTACCCCCCTCCAAAAATATTATGACCTCTGGAAAATTTCTGCTTGTCAGAACTGCAGACAAAAGGCCTATACTGGTCAACGCAGCCATTCCTGAGAGTGGCTTGTGAGACTAGCTTGGTCTCTGCTGCCCCCAAAAGGCAGTGTTTTTGCAGCAAGAGGCTTAAAGCCTATTGTCAGCAGTTCTCCCCATGTACAACAGCCCTGATGTAGTGAGAGGATTAGGGACAGATTAAGTGTATTTCATTCTTTGAGATGTGGTGTTACCCCTCCGTTCCTTTCCTTATTATGTAAACCCCCTTCTTCCTCTTTTAAAAACTCTCTGCTGCTCTTCTCTCAGCTTGCATGTGGAACCTCAGGCTCCTTTTAATGAAAGACGTCTGTCAAAGTCAAAGACATAGGAAAAAATGTCATTAAAATGTAATAAAGCCAGACGTCCATGGTGGTATTCATGTACCAAATGATTGGGCGGGAGGCTTTTTGGGGGGTCCTGCAAACAGACTGTTGGTTGCAAGGAGCATGTTTTTAAACCTGGAATTGAATTATATGGGTGTTATCCAAAACACACATGCATTTGCCTTGGGGTTGTTTTGAGCCAAGACCTCAGTAAAGTTCGGCCAAAAACTGGGCCATGCATCCAAGGACACCGATGTATGTCTGCACCTATAGCTTCAGCACTTCTGTGATGGAAATGCCAGCGCAGAGCCAGCTTATATATGAGCCGAAAGAGGGAGTAGAGAAAGCTCATTTTAATGCTGGCCTGTTTATATGTATTTGATTGGTTTTGTGTTTTTTCCTCTGTGGATTGAATGTGGCCAGATAAGGAGGATGTTGAACAGGACCACCTATAGTCAGTACTGGTGCAGTTCAGAAAGCCTAGGCCTTTTTCCAGAATTTGCACCCCATTAGTTTGAGCTGTTAATTTGATGTTTGAGCAACCTGACCTGCTGTGCAGTTTAGCGTAAGTGTCAGATTCTCACGGTGGAGCAGGATGGCTTTTGACACATTATGCCAGCGTGCTGTTTTTGGACACCCTCTTTGCTTTTCATAGTGAGAAGAGAAGTTGGCAGAAGAATGCAAGGCAAAAAAGGGGAAGCGCTTGTTTTGAGTGGAGTAGGAGAACAAGCCATAACACTCTACTACCCACAATGTCTCTCTTACATACTCTCTCTCTCTCTCTCTCTCTCTCCCTCTCTCCCTCTCTCTCTCCCTCTCTCTCTCACCCTCCCCCTGCCAAACCACTGTCTCTAGCTGTCTGTAGCTGCCTGTTTTCCCTCCAGGAATAACTCCTTCAGTAGAGTACATGGGTCTCTGTTGCCAAAATTGACCTGCTTTCTCAGGCTCTGATGTCAGTTCAGAAGAGGTTCATGGAGGGTCATGACCCCACACTCTACAGAATCACCTCAGACAAAACACAATTACCCAGCAGTAAGCAGAGCCAAGGGAGCTGCTTGTTCTGGATGTAACTGTGTAGAAAGTTGAAGAAGATGAGGGCTTTTTGGAGCTTCAGAGAGCAAGCACACTATGTGGTGTATGTAACTATGTAACCATAGTTAAGCGAACTGGAGCTCACTGTCATCCTGTGTTTTGTGGCTACTCATCACTCTGTTGTGGTTTAACACTATTGAGCAAAAAGGAATCGCTCTCCTGGGTTCATCCAAACAACAAGCCATACACACCAAATCCCTCACCTCAAAATGCTCTGCTCCCACTGTCTGCAGTATACATGTCACCTGCAGCTGATGGGGTTGTCTATGCAACCGTTTGGGTTCATTTTTGTGTGTATATGTGCGAACAGATTTGAATTCGATATAATATTTCATCAATACAAAAGAAAACATTATTCTGTGTATGGATTATCTATGCTGAGTACAAGCATAGATCCTATGCAGAATTATTAACAAACCCATTTCTTTGTTTCTTTGTTCTTTGCGTGTGTGTGTCTGTCTGTCTGTGTGATAGTGTTGAGTCAGTGAATGATGGATTATTCCACACAGTGGACCTGATGATCCAGAATCAGACATTAAGCCTGGTGGTGGATAAAGGAACCCCTAAGAGTCTGGGCAAGCTGTCTCGACCCTACGCTGTGGAGCCCAACACCCAGCTCTACATTGGAGGTCAGAGTCAAGCAAAAACACATCCTATATAACTATCTACACCTAATAATAAAGGTGTGTTATTAACCTTTTATGATATTGTCAAAAATTCCAGCAGAGCCTGTCTGGTGTCTATATTTTGCCTTTTTTGTGTTTTGAAGTAGCAGAAACTCACACGCTGCTATTTATTCACAGTAGGAGTACACTTAGGTCTGGTTTATGAATGTTTTAAAGGAAGTTTTTATTGGTTAGTTATTAATGAGATCTGTTGAAGCTCTTCTTCTTGTCTTCTTCATCAGTCTGCATTAAACCTTTCAGCTTCATCAGTTATTAATATTCATTATATTAGCTCAGTTGCCCTTTTTATGTGCGTGTCATAACTACTTATTAAAGGTGTTAAGGTTTTATAACATAATTAGCATTAATTAAACCATTTGTAAATCCTTTCGAATGGTCTTACTGGAAAAGTAGTTTCAAGTGTGCCTTCTGTATTTTAGGCCTTCGTTCCAGACCTGACCACCAGTCTCAGTCGTTCAACGGCTGCATCCATAACGTGCGGATCAATGATGAGCTGCAGGAGCTTGGCAGTCGGCTGGCCAGTGCAGAGGGCATACTCCCAGGCTGCCATTCTTGCAGTGTTTGTGCTGAAGGCGCGTGCAGGCAGAGGGGTGAAGCAGGAGTGACCTGTGAGTGCCCAACCACCAGCAGCAACCCCCTGTGTGAGCAGCAAAGCACCAGCAACCCCTGCCAGAACAGCAGGTACTGAGGCAGTAAACATGCGTACTTTCATTATTTTTATTAAAACTTTTGTTTTTATGAATAAAGATTGAGGCCTATCAGGTCTACAGAGTTCTCTGAGAAACTGAGCACTGAATTGTCTTTGTCAGTTATTTCATTTACAAGTTAAATTAAAATAGTTGTGCCCAAACCACTGCATACAGTTGTATATTGTTTTGTGTTGATTACCCTTGACATTTTGGCATTTAAGCCTTTCAAAAATAAAGGAAATAAAAACTTTCAACACCCTTGAATCCCTGAATTAGATGCAAAAATACATACATACAAAATACAAAAATACTAATGATTAGAAAGCACTTTAGATGAGCTTGATTGTCTAAAAATGGGTAATTTAAAGTGTCTTTAGAGCATTTAGAACTAAGTGAACAGCAATAATTCACACATGACTCTCTCTCTCTCCCTCTCTCTCTCTCTCTCTCTCTCTCTCTCTCTCTCTCCTTCTTTGCAGGTGTGTGCATGGTCTGTGTGTGGCTAAGGGTGTGTCCTACAGCTGTAAGTGTGCTCAGGGTTACTCAGGCCAGTACTGTGAAAGGAGAGAGGAGCCATTGGCCTGCAGGGGGCAGCACTGTGTGCATGGAGAGTGCAGGGTGGATGAGAGTGGAGAAGCATCATGTCACTGTCAGCCTGGCTACACAGGTCCCGCCTGTGATACAGGTGAGACCACATCCAGTACATATTGCATTTCACAGTGTGGTGGATCATACCTGTAAATATCTATGCATGAAGGCCTTAAGGAAACTGAGCCAGCTCTCTGCCTGATACAGCATTTTAGATATCAACTTATATCCAACTCTTAGTGTCGTGCAAACTCCATGCATTAATCATCACACACATGCCTGAAATCAGATTAAAAGGGAATTTTGCAAAATATCTGCAAAATTTAATCATCATGATATAAATAAAGTCTTTCACTGTGGTTTGAACTGTCATGTTCTGTTCTGGGGAAAGTCATGACTTTTAACAACGATGATAATTGGAAACAGACAGACGACTGACATATGTAACATTTTTGGCCTAAAATATGAATATCTGGGCTATTGTTTAACAAATCTGTAGGCCAGACTTAATCAAAAGTAATCTGTCCTGAAAATGTTAACGTCATCGTTAAGATAAATATCACTTTTATCCCCTTATACCAAAACCTCATGAATGACATTGATGGCCTGTGGTTCTTCCATTTGCATTTTCTGGTTCTTTGTGTGATGCTCATGGTTCTCCTGTGTCTTCTTTTGTCCATCCAGAGCTGACCTGCCAGGGGGAAATGATCCGTGAGCTGTTGAAGCGCCACATGGGACACAAGACATGCACATCCACCAATAAGGTGCCGAGAGTGGAGTGTCCACGTGTCTGCCACCCAGGCCTCTGCTGCACCCCAACCAAGAGTAGAAGACGGAAAGTGAGCTTCAAGTGTTCGGATGGATCCTCTTTCTCTGAAGAGCTGGAAACTACCTTGGAGTGCAGCTGCTCGAAATGCCCATCATAATGACCCCCGTCTTGTCCCCGCAACCCTCTCCCGGGAGGAGCCAGAGGGCAAAAGGAAAATATATTGTAAAATAAATGAAAAAACAAATAGAACTTATTTTTATTAAGGGATTTTTTCTAAAGAGCAAGAGACTGTTTTAATGATGTTGCTTATATGTGTGATATGAAAAGTTATTTTGTATCAGTGAACAACAAAAAAAAAAAATCACACACAACAGATTAACATTCCTGAAAATATATGAATTTTTATATGTGTAAATCTATATGTACAACCTAACCTAAGGATTAATTTGGTTTGTTTATTGCATGTCTGCGTGAGTGTGAGAGGAGAGTTTCCAGGACATTTTGAGAATTAAAATGTGACACTAAATCGTGCCCATACAGCCTGTCAGAGGAGCATGAGAGAACCCTCAAACGTGAAGAGGATCACAATAACGTGCTCTACTGGTGAAACAGGAACTTCTTTTTTTTTCTTTTTTTTTTTTTACCAGTGCCTTCTACACAGAATGCCTTGTAATGGACTCCATAGGGCTCACCTGCAGAGCTATTGAACTGTCGGCTAATGGGATTGGAACTCCTCTCCAGAGCTCTGAACTGGTCATTTTTGTGTTTTGGTTAACTTGGTTCCTTATTCATATTTTTCCCCTCCGAGAGAAAGAGATCAGTAGAGTTTCTCTGAGGCCTCTGGATCACTGGTCAAACTTTTCAGAGTTCAATGCATTTCCTTGTTTTTCTCACATGACTGCATGGAAGTATATAATGACTGAATGTGAACTCTTGCTCTGTGGTCACTCCTTCTATCTGCTCAGCCTTACCTGGTGTGTTTGCTCCACGTGTGTCAGCAGTACAGGCCACAGTGAGAGCTCTTCTGGAAAGCTCTCCATGTTGACGCAGAAACCCAGCATAACCGTCCCTTACTAATATATTAAACACCAATATATTACGCCCATTACTACTGTATTTTGTATCATATACCCATTGTCTTTTTCCCCCCAGAAACAAAATCACAGATTTCTGTCTCAAAATTTCCCACCGGAAAAGTGAAAGGATCAACATTAAACGTATGCTTAACTTCTTCTACCTAAGCCCCAATGGAATCAATCAACAGGTGTAATTATGGCTCCAAATCTGCTTCCAGGGATTCCAGTGATAAATGGTCATGAATGACCTGGTGCGTTATATTAATACCTGTAAAGATGAACATGGTGAAACTAATAGGAGGTCATTTCTGGTTGAATATGAACTAGAGTTTGATGGATAACTTACTATGAATGTTGAATTAAAACTTTTAATGAAACACTCTGGGTTGTTTTTTTGTTTGTTTGTTTGTTTGTTTTCCCCATTATTGATTTTCCATTGATGACCAAAATGATTTTATCACCTCAGCCCTTTAATCTGCACCTCTATTATTCAGATCTTTTCCAAGGCTTATTATACTGACATGTAGTGAAAAGAGGGAATGCAGGCAGTGCCTTCAGGAAGGCAATGAGATGTTTGACCTTTGAACGCAGGACCTTCATTCAACTCAGCAGATAAAAAATTAAACCCCTCACCTCATCAAATATCAGTCTGTTTATATATATATATATATATATATATATATATATATATATATATATATTTATAGATGGATTAATATCAGTATAGACAGATAGAGATAGAACACCATTATTTCAGAGGTGTGAGGGACTATATATATTTAGTTTTGTGTAACAAGCATACAGGGGGCTCAATGTTTCTTAGATAGTTTCGTATACTTGAAAACAAAGTAATGAATTACTTGAGCAAAAATTCCCCTGTCCAGCAAATAAACTCGCTTGGCCTTTTCAGCCAAGTTATGAACAGGACAAGGCACACCTGCACTGACTTGAAAGGTTTTGGAAATGCACATTTTTTCATTTAATTAGAAATGCAGAGGAGTGTTTAAGGCCACATGCACAAACATGCCATAGCTTCATAGTTCCAAAGGGTGAAAAAAAAAAGTTTGCCTTTGATTTTGAATGTTTGACATTTGACCTCTATACATAAAAATGCAGAAGAAGCTGATGCTTGCTGTATTGCACCCTTTCTTCCACTAGATGGTGCAGTTCACTTGTTTGGCTGTAGCTTTTCTGTTTGCTGAGCTTTACTCTGTGTGGAGGCTGCCAAGTCTCAGGCCAGAAAACATCTTCCTAAACTCTTTTCTGGAGTCTTAAAGGCCTCCCATACAGTTATCAGCACTTAAAAATCACAAGCTGCACAAGCCCCATAACAGCAGTAGCACTTTGATCGCTTAGAGCAAAGTAATTGGCAGTTAATGGGAAGGTCACTATGACCTCCTGATGATGTATTCCTCCCAGTATCTTGCTTGGTATTTAGAAGCAGATGAGATGTTAATGATGTTCAGATGAAGTAATGAGAGTGCCCAGAACAACAGCACTATAATACTGGCCTGTAGTGGAGGTTTGGCTCGTGGCACATCTGTCTGTTAATTAACAGAGCTAATCTTTGCATGAGTTTGGTCCCTCTGAGAATCTGTGTTTACGAAGGGAAGGATCTCCCTTTCATGCTTTTCAAATCCTTTCAAGTCCTCTCTCTCTCTCATTCAGTGCAGCGGCTTGCCTCTGAACCCTGGCGCTCCCTCTGATGCACCCCTTCGCCCTGCAGGGTGGAAAAAAGGCAGAGCACTGCCAGGGCACGTCAGGTAATGAAAGGCACACAGCACTTAGAGCTAGGCTCAGAACTAGGTGTTACAGTCATGGGTGTTAACATAGTGTTCTCAAGACTGGGAGAGGTGATGTTGGAATCCGGATGGGAGATAACAGAAGAAAAAAAACAGCCGTAGGATAAAGCTGAAGCTACACCCCTTTAAATATTTTGTGAGAGTGCCTGAAAACAGTGGAGGACAGACTATAGCTTAGAAAACAGACGGATGATGCACTGCAACAGGTACAATGGAAATGCTGAACCCTAGTACAGGGTTTCTTAAACCTGCTTTTGGAGAGCCACTGAACTACACAATTTCTCTCTTCCCTGTCCTGAATCTGCTCCCTCACCTGAATCTGCTTTTTCTTCGTTCTTAAATTATTAGACGGTTCTACTATCGGCATGTTTGCTGTTGTGTAAAATGTTTGACTTTTTCCTATAATTAATGTTTTCCACATTTTATTCTTACACTTTTTCTGAACTCTAGTGTTTATGACAGGACTCGCTCTGTGTACAGATCAGGGTCACATTTGTTGCACGGATAAAGGTTGCAAATCAAGTCCTGCTTCCTATGTGCGATGCCCAGCCATCGGCGTGAGCTTCATAGGGCAGAGGGTCACTTGACAAGACTGGAAGTGCTGCTGAGTTGTGGCACTGACGGACAGCCTGACGCTTTGTGAAAGCTCCGTTCCCACCACACAGCTGGTTGCAGTCAGACAGAGAAAACAAGCAGATGGTGCCCAACTGCCAGTACTGCCCCCTGCACAGAGAGGCCTGCAATATGGCTAACAGATCGCGCTCCACACCGGCTCGCTTTTTGAACCGTTTTCTCAACTTTGACACAGGCTTTGGTTTTGACTGACATACAGCCAGTCAGCTGAGGTCCATTTCAAAGCATAGCTCAAAGATACAATTTCTCCAACGTTGCTTTATGTTTATTGTGGCCACTTTTCTGTGACCATTTCTCAATCTTTTTTTCTCTAATCAGATTAACATAGTGAATGTTAACATTCGAGTGAATGTACATGTTGTACAGAGAACACACTTCCATATATTTACTGTTAAGTTGATAAATTTAACATATAAGAGATAAAAACAGTGATGTCAAGTCATATGAATGCTACCATACAGTAAAGTGCTCCTAAAAATATTTGTGTTATATATCACGTATATGTGTGTGTGTGTGTGTGTGTGTGTGCATGCAAAGACAGGATTTTTTTAAATATTATTCATAATTTACACATTGTCAGGTGTTCTGAGTTTTAATTGTCCAATGAGGAAACTGAATAGTAACAAATATATTGCCTTTCTAAACTAATGAAAATAAACAAAAAAGTGTGCACTAAAAATTTCAGAAAAACATAGAATTACTTAGAAAATCTGAATTTTCCCCCAGGATCTTATTTTACTTACTTACATACTTACATAATTTTACACACATTGTCTGATTGGTTGAGATCTATTCTGTCTAAATTAAAAAGCAGCTGAAACATGAATAGGAAGAGTTACATATGATGCTTTTCCATTTTTTTAAAGACTGCTGTATGGGTGTGCAAGTCTAGGCTGTCCCGTTTCAAAGGCTCCTCCGAGCATGGCTGAGGAATGCTGCCTTCAGTTCAAAGGAAACATTCAATAGGTAGCATTCCATATCCCAGAATTCACTGCACGAGAGTAATGGTTATTTTTATCAGTTGAAATGATCAAATAAACATAACACCAATCTATCCTTTTTCCACTTTAGATGGAGTTAGTTACTTTAGTATTAATACTCATGACATTAGCTGCAGCTGTTGATATTAGTAGGCGACAAGAGCAATACTTCATCTGTAGGCTGCTCAGTCCATCCTTAGCAGACTTTGAAGGCCACATCTATTTAGACTGCTCCTATCGAAGGACCAAGTCCCTGAAGTGGACCACACAATATATATTTACGAAAAAATCTAATTGATGACCCTGGTGCAGGAATGTTTTGGGTTTAGATAAAGAGGTTTACTTAGGGATCGTTCAAAATAGCAGGCAGGTTTGATGAAGTGAGAAGGACGGCCCATCTGCTTCAGTTTTTCATCTGCACTTGGCTCCGGAGAAAAGGACGTCGCAATCAGCGCTTTGGAAGCCTTCGTCCCATTTCTCAGAAAAGTCTTGTGAAAGTGAGGACTTTTATGACTGGATGCGTGTTGGGATTCTTTAAAACACAGACCACCATTAAGATTATATACTTATTTTTGTTTGCTTGGTTTGCAGAACTGGAAGACTTAAAAACTGCTGTGCTCCAAACTGTTTATTTTCCCTGAACCACTTCTAAGCTATGTTTACAGCCTTTGACCTTGTGTAACATGAAGAAATTACGCGAGTTTTTAATGATAATACAAAATGCTCCCGCATGTGCCTGCACTGTAAAACAACACACACACAGTGAACGCAACACAACACTCACACGATGCCGAAATAGAGCGAAACCAAATAAAGAGACGAGGCAACAGCACAGCAGCGGTGACATACTTTTGCATCCAAGTTCATGGAAAGACTGAGCTGCCGAAGTGGATGTGGATGTCCGGCCCTGTGTGTCGAATGTGAAACCTCAGCAGGAGAATTTGGCAGAATTTTGCTAGAAGATCATTGTCGCATCTCTGCGTTTGTTGACCGCTGTGCACTTCCAAGCTCTTTTTGTGCACAGACAGGAAGTCTTTTCTCACACGCACCTTCTCATTCACACCTTTAGTGTGACCTTTGAACAGCATGTAACCAAACTTTGAGAACCAATCAGAGAAGAGTGCTTTGTTAACAGATTATCTATTCCATGGGCCTGTCCAGTCATGTCATTGATTTCTGTGAAAATAAATCAAGCAAAACTTGTCCTTGCTTATTCCAGCAACTTAAATCTGATTTATCAGCATAACTGATTAGAGAAGGACAGGTTTTCTGCAGCCTTAACAGTAAAAGCCAAATGAAATCCAATCAGATTCAAGCCACATTTGCATAAATTTATACAGTTGTTGGCATCCTTAATTCATCTTCAGGAATAAGAACACTTTATATTTTGGTTTTCTGGACATTAGAATGTGCAACAAGATTATGAATATGTTGAGGAAGAGTTTAGGCTTCTAAGACCCAGTTTCATTTTTTGTGCTGTAATTTTACAAGTCTGAACTTTTCAACATTGCTTATAACTAATGTTAACTACAGATCAGGATGTCCTGTACGAATATCATGCTTCATTAATTTCAAAAATTGAAATGTGTATAATTTATCTATCCTTTAGGGTTTTTTTAGATTTTATGTACATGTCTAGATACATTTCAGTAATACCTATAAAACATGTTCGACATGCAGTATTTCAAGCTACAACTAAAAATGACTGCATGACTAAAATGCTGGCAGGGCAGAAGAGGTTCAGATGTGAGATAAATTCATTAATATATTCATAATGAATAGGAATTCATTCATTAGGCCTAAGATGCATGATGCTTGTTACCTGAATTGAGTCACTGTAGATAAGTAAATGACCTAATTAAAAGAAATACATACAGCTGATATTGTATTGTCTCTTTAATTCTGCAGGAGTAAGGACACATTTGCTTGAGGAATATTAAATTCCAGATTTACTTCTGATTTTTTTCAGCTGAACGTTTCAACTCTGAACTGCAGCTTTAACATCACAGCCAGAACAATCTGTTCTGCACTGTTCTAGAGGTGGGTAAGCAGCTTGGAAAATGAATGAATAAATAACTAAATAAATAAATAAATAAATAAATAAAAAGATGACATGAGCCATTTAAGGTGATATAGTCTGAGTGTTACACTCTCGGATAAAAATGGTCTGTGCGGGTATATTTTAGTTCATGAAGATGCAAAAAGTGCAAATGTCCCTTCAGCGGTACCACATTGTCCTCGACGTCCAGTTTTGTGCATTAAGTACCTTAAGTTTGTTTTTCAAGGGTAAGGGGCAGATTTCTATTTTTAAGCTACATTTTTAAAGTGAGCATGAAAAGAGGAAAGCCTGGAGTCATGACATGGGGTGTACAAAGAATTTAACAATAATTCATTTTAAAATCTATTTTGAAATGTAGCTATTCTCTCTGAAATTGCTTTTAATTTGGAAAAAACATAATACATGTACTGGAAGTAAACCATCATTCACCATCAAACCATCATAAATCATTGCAGGTTTGTTTTTCACTTAATAAACACCAAAGCAAGATTTAGACCTATTTCCTGATTTAGATTAACTGCTATTCAACCCTGTCTTTCTCTGATACGTCTAATCTACATGGCAAATGCCATGGATACAATGGCTGAGCAGGAAATCTTGATCTTCTATCTTCATGGTGGTGGGGTTTAACTGGTTTACTTCTTACATGTCATGAGCTTTCCCATTTGAACAGTTACAAAATAACACTTGTGAGAGCGTTTCTGTGATGAATTTTTAATAAATTGCTTGAATCTTCAATTTTCACCACTTATTGGATGTAACTATGGAGCACGTCAACCCCTTGCATTCAGGTTTGTCTTTTGCACGACTGCTTTAATGGAAACACTCAGATCTTCTTGAAGTCAAGCTGAAAGTTTGAAATTGCAAAAGACCAACATGGCAGAGCAGCCTCAGCAAGAGTCGTGCTCACCTGCCTGTGCGTGGTCCAGTGTGAAGGAAGCTAATCACACCTCCGCTAGCCACCATCTGCTCAAATCCTGCTCCTCATCCACTCAGAACCAGCCAATCTCACAGTCTAGCGCACAACGCTAGGGCATTGCCACACCACGTACGCCTCATTAATCCTGAAGACCCTGGCCTGAAAAATGTAATGTCCTTGGCTTTAGAGTAAACATGGCAGCAGAAAAGTACTTTTTGCAGCAGTCCGATTGTTCTGGATGACAGTGCTGTTTCTAGGGGTAATTCATCATTCATTCACAGTTTCCACTCATGAGTTGGTGTTCAAAGGCAGAAAGAGGTCGGAGAGGGCAACGCTTTGTTTCGGAAGGAAATCCCACAGTGAAATAATAGACAGTATGAACATGAAGGCCCAAAGAGAGCCTTTTGATGCCATTGTAGAAAAGTTTGTCCTGCTCTTCAACTTAAATGAACCACAGGATAAGAAAGCTCTTCACTAGTGAAGGTAGAGAACCGAGGACAATTGCTTTTGTTAACACAGATGGTTGGTTTCAGGTTTCTTATGAATCTTTTTTTTTACAAAGCAGAAACGTGAGCAAAAGTGTATGTATGGTTTTATTCCCCAAAGCCTCTCTATTGCCTTGAGGAAAATGTTTTTCCTTCAGACATGGTCACTGTAATTAACTTGACCTTGTCATTATGCTATTTACATTGTGACTGGATGTGCTGCTTAGAAAACAAGGTCAGTATTAATGGAGTTCAGAAACATCCATTATGTTGAGGGTGTGTTTGTGTGTATTGCTTGACCTAGATACTCAGCCATGCTAAATTATTGTCACGTATCATAAAGCACACCTACATTACCAGGTGGGGTCCACTGGGAGAAACTGAACTTAATAAGCATCTTAACAGCCTGGTTAGTAAATCTCATCAATCATTCCCTGCAGAAGCCAGGCATCCGGTACTTAGGCCCTGGCACTGCCCAGCATCTCACACCATGATTGTCTGTACCTGTCTGTGCTGTTCACTGCATCCCAAAAGGGTTGATGACTGACGTTCCTGTATATCTGTCACCGCTAATCTTAGTCAGGTTATGATTTAAAGCAACAGAGAAGTGCACACAGTGAAGGGCAAAGGCGTGACCAGTGGGTCACTGCATGTTCTGCTGTATGTGTAATATGGAGTGTCGCAATGCATGAATGTATTATTAAGTACTGGTTATAGAAGATTCAACTCATTTTAGTGTCCTACACTTCTCTGTTCATCAAGGTACAAACGGTTTAAATGTACCTTCAAAGTTATTTAAGGTCTAGTTGTGTACCTATAATATGTGTTTTTTCACACAAGATTTTGTGAGAGTATAGAATACATATTGAAAAAACTGCTTAGAAGTGCAGTTCCTAATATCTGCCTGATTCTGACCACAAATGGAAAGTGGAAAAAAGTGAAAGTGATTACTCTTGTCATTGTGAAGTGCAGCACAGCACAACACATCAAAATTCAATCTCTGAATTTCACCCATACACACATGTGCAGTGGGGGGCAGCTATTGAAAGCACCCAAGGAGCAGTGCAGGGACAGTACCTTGCTCAAGTGTACCTCAGGGCAACCTACTGGTGAAGGACCCACAATCTTCTGATCTGGGGGACAACTCCCTAACCACTAGGCCACCGCTGCCAACATGACTTCAGAGATCTTCAGTCCCTAAGGAACTACTTTTACATCATGCATCTAGAAGATGTGTTACCTTCAGTAAACTTGTTTGTACAAGTTTGGGGCAGATACAGGAGTGCAGGCTATAGCTAAGATTATATCATCTGTTTTTATTTGCCTCTACATCAGTTAGATTTAGCTTTATGTCGTGGGGAGATTCTCAGTGGTATCCTCTATGAAGTATATTAATATAATTCCCAGGTTGTTTTAAGTGCAGAAGTTCCCTAAACCAGCCAGTCAGTTGAACTGGCAATATTTCACTGCTTTACAAACGTGTCCTCAGATGATAGCTACATTTTTTTTTATCTACAATTTTAAATCTACTGAAAAGAATAATTTTGGGTAAATATTTATACCTTTCGGTTTGGAGACCTCTTGGTTTTGGGTCTGATGACTTCAAAGCACACAGTATGGTTGGCATTCACAGTGTGTTTGTGGAGCTGAAGTGCTGTCATCAAGAAATATGTTAGTGGTTAGACTGATAGACTGATTATTACATTGTGTCATTTTAAGTCATAGTACTGTTACATTGCTTATAGTATATTTCCATTTTGGCCCCCTAACAACAAAGGAACAATGGGACATGAGACTAAGCATAATGAGTCTGAAGCATTTTTGCTTACCGCAGGGTGTGATTTTCAAAAGTAACCGTTCATTTCTTCTATAAAGAAAATGGCATGACACAGACTACAGACTTTTGCAACACTGTGGAGACTGTATCAAGGGCAAATATCTCAGTCTGGTTCTTTAGTTTGATTTAGAAGCTGTGACACATTTAGCACGTCTTTTTTTTTTCTGCTGCCCTATATGGATGTCTGTGCGATGAAGTGTAATATCAAGTGTACCTCAGTCACACTGTTAAGAGTGATATGTGAATATTGCATCTTACCCATCGGTGCTTTTACATTTGTAATGTTTCAAACACCCCACACTTCTGGTAACATACCGTTTAAAGCATTAAAATGCAAAAATATGTGAATGCTGTATATTCCTTTGGGTTTTCTTTGGATATTTGTGATTGGCCAGTGATCGCTCACTGGGCTAATGATCTCTTTCACAGTTCAGCATGTCCCCACTGGCCTTGGACATGCTGAACTGTGGATGTGACAGTTGACACATGCAGCCCCCAGTCAAGGACAGAGTGCCCTGTGTAAGTGTGACCACTCGACACGCCCCTTGATAGATTGTTGGTTCACCCTCAGTGTGCATCTGATTTATCTCCTAATCTCCAACAACAGGCACCTGCTTTCAGGCCAGTGTTTCCAGTGTGTGCGCTGAGAGGTGTTCAGTTCTTACTTGGGGTGGGACAACAATTACATTTTGTGCCATAAAAATGTAATAAAAATTTGTAATGATCATTTCTCCATATTTTTAATTGCATATAACATACAAAAAACAGCATATTTCAGTTATGGAGTTTTAATGGTTTCCTCAAATTCAGCTTGAAAAGAAATTATTTTAAAAATGAAAATGGTCAAGGTACAGGAAAAGAAGGCCTATGGTTCAAATAATTACAGTAGTTCATCTATTTTGATTATTATTATTGTTGTTATTTACAGTTTATTTACCCACTTAGAATGGGAAATTGTCATTTTGATGCCAAACTATGCCCAGGTTAAGGGCAGCAGATCACTGCAACTAAAGCAATGCAACCAGTGCTGTATTAGACCTTCTGGTTGCTCACCTATTGCATCACTAGGATACAGAAAATGATTCTAAATTAGAGCAGGTTCTTAATTATTCGAAATGATTCTAAATGATTAAACATTCATACCTGAGGGAATCAAACCCTGGGCTCACAGCGTGTTATCCAGCTGCTTACAGTGCATGGAAAATAGAAACAATGGAACTATATATTTATATTAATGAATACAAAACTAATGTTAAACACATTTGATTTTCCCATAATATGCTAAAAGTCTATGGTGAATGTATTTCATTGTTTTTTTCTGCCTGATAACTAACAGCATCACAATATTCCATCCATCCATCCATCCATTAACTGCCGCTTGTCCCAAACGGGGTCGCGGGGGAGTGCTGGTGTCCAACCCAGCACACACAGGGCGAGTACGGGGGACGCACCCTGGACAGGTCGCCAGCCCATCGCAGGGAGGAGCAGGACGGGGACGGCACCTTGCTCAAGGGTACCTCAGGGCAACCCACTGGGAAGGGGTTCGAACCCCCGATCTGCCGACCATGTGGCCAACACCCTACCCACTAGGCCACCGCTGCCCCCTGCATCACAATATTGTCAGTGAAAAATAAATCATTACAAAAAATCCTTTTTTTTTTGGCGTCAATGGTGCTTCTACACGTATTTAAACAAAATCTCCTAAAACTTAATCCTGGGACAGCCAACACAGGTGATTCTTTTAACCCTAGTTCTTCTCACCTGTTAATAACCAGATTTAGTGAGGACATTTGAGGGTAACCACCAGACCATACTGGACACCAGGACCAGAGTTAGGGACCCCAACTTTACAGTCTCAGGTCTGATTTGTGTCACTGAGCACTGGAGTCATAGGCTTTCAGGCACCTTAATGCATCTTGTCAGGATGATGATTGGAGAGACGGATGAACTCAAATGCACCTGACCTGTAAATTGAGATAAGCTTATTTAAAGAGCTGTCAGCACAGCAGCTTCTGTTACTGATTCCTTTCATGAGAACCAGGCTGTTAGACCTACAATCTGTCAGTCACGTCAGGAAAGTATAAGTGTTGTGCTGCATTTAGCTTGAGGGTGTGATACTGCTTTCTGTGATAGTAGTGATTTGGCCCCAGGATCAGAAGGTTGCGGGTTCAAATCCCAGACCAGTAAGTTGCCCTAAGGTACCCTTGAGCAAGGTACTATCCCCATCACTGCTCCGTGGGCACTTTAAATAGTTGCCCTTCTGCTACATGTGTGTTTTGGTGAAAAGCAGAGGTTGTATTTTGTTGTGGTTCACTGTGTTCTGTGCTTCACAATGACAAAATAGTCACTTTCACTTTCAAAAGAGAACTATATCTGTATGTCTGAAATATGTCTGTTAGTCCACAGATCTAGAAGGCTTAAAAACTGTGCATTGTGTTCCCTCAGATGCCACAGGCATCTGCAAGTCATTTATGGCAGGGGGTTCACAATAAAATCCAAAAAGGACCTCATTTCCATTTCTAATTACACTGTTAAAGGATAACTTTAGCAAAACCCCTTTTTGGATGCAGTGGAATGCATACCAGTGTCCATGGTGCAGTTATGGGACTGGGCACTCCAGCCATGGCTGTGGAAGGGCAAAGCATTGTTCACCCACAACAAACATTTTTCCTGTCATTCCAGGGTGTCGAACCAGCACCCCTCCAGTTACACACTCCCATTAAGCCATGGCCGCCCTTTTTAAACAGCCTTTCAGAGTTTAGGACTATTAGCCAATCAAACTACAGAACTGAAATAGCTCATTTAAGATTCAGGAGGCTCAGATCACAGGATCCAACTTGCCAATTAGACTACATGATTTAGCCTATCAGAGCACAAAATATCAGCAGCCAATCAGAGCACGAGAATCCCAGAAATTGCTTGGCTTTCTTGCCCATAAAAAAAATTGGCCTCTGGTGAATCAGACAGGCTCCAGTGAGCCAGCAACGTTCTCCATTAGCAAGCTCAGCTGCCATCTGTGCTAGTATAAAATCCTGCCCTCCTTCAAAAATTCCTGCTGCTGACCTCTCTAAACATATGTGGGTAAAGTGTTCCACCATCATTTCCATAAAAAAAAAACAATTCTACTATTTTTACAGTTTTTTTTCTTTCCTGCATTTTTTTCAGTATTTTCTTTACTTGTTAGTCATGTATATTGTGCGCATGATTACCAGCAATACAAAAACATAAATATTTATGCGTATTTTGTGTTGTCTACGTTTATTATTGCGTAAAAAATGTTTGGAAAGCAGTGACTGTTTTGGAAACTCAGTGTAAGGTGTGGTGCCACTTTTATAGTCTGTGGAAACTCTAATGTTAGGATGTCTAAAGCTTTGTGTACTTGCCTTCAACAAAACAAGACTTGTTTTTCTTTACAACAATGAAAACTGCCTTTAGGACATTGACATAATCACTAACTTCCAGAAGACTTTCAAAGGAAGCTGTTTTACTGGAAAATTCCTCCAGTGCCAGATTTATCTACCATCTCTGGAATCACCACTGATAAAGATGTTGCTCTCCAGTTTCCATTGTCTTCTTCTCTTACAGTGATAACTGGACTGCATGCCCACAGTCTGATGCCTGTGAAACACTGCACCTGATTGCGCAACACCTGCACACCAACTCAGCCCATGAGTTATGCTAAATTTTGTCCGACATTAGCCCAACAACAGCTTTACAGAACATCCCTGGTGGCAGGTCACTGAGGGAAGGGTACTGTGCTAATTGAGAGGCAGAGTCACTGTATTTGCTGTTTGAATGTGACAGGACAACTAAGACTGGCTCCCTGTGACACAAAGGAAGTGGATGCTGGCCATGGAGCCATAGAGGGAAATAGAGAATGAGAGACAGAGAGAGAGGCTAGGAAGGATTCTTAAAAAGTAAACTGTTTTGGTTTCCACACTGCACTGTGGGTCAGTAAAGCTGGGTAGTCACTCACGCTGGTATATGTCTGTATGTTCCTGAGCTGTTGCAGTTTCCCAGTTACAGAGGCCTTGCCTTTCCCAAGGCTGCTGCCAGGTATCATCCAGGCCAAACCCTGCTGGCCAAGTAGGCTGAGTAAACAAATACTTTTCACATTTAGTTCTGACACCATAACACTTTAACTACCTAATCAGAGCTCATAATAGCAACAACTCTGTTTCAGTGGTGCCCTTAAAAGCAGGAAAATTTAAGGCAAGATGTTCTAAATAATAAGGTTTCTCACTAATTTCTTGACAACAGCAGCAGGAAATTAAACGTTGGGTGAGGAGGGGTTACTGGATACTACAGTACAATGTCAAAATCTTAAGGCAACCATTTTTTCTTATTATATTTTTCACAGAATCGCCTTCTTGGTGCAAAAATAACTTTTAGGTCTGTCACACTGACATCAGAACCCTAGGAAGCAAAATATGAAGAAATGATGGGTGGCTCAAAACTTTTACACAGTACTGTATGTCATTATAAGAAGCTGAACCTGCTGGTAAAGTTGCAAATATCTTCCTGAGCCACATTAATGAGGTGGTAAATAAATGAAAGTAATGGTTCAATTCTGACTGCAGTGAGAATCCTCCATCCGTCCATAATCAAATCTGCTTATCCTAACCAGGGTAACCTACCGGTCAGGGACTCAAACCCAAAACCTTCCAATCATGGGGCACAGTCCCTAACTACTAAGCCACCATAAACACCTTAGACGGATTGGCAGTCCATTGCAGGATAGGCATACAGATAAACACACTTAGTCACGCCTATGGGCAATTTAGGATAAACTACAGGATTTAATTTCAAAAGCTTCCAGTGCTTTAATGTTATTTTTACACTCGGGTGCTTAATCTGTTTATCATCTATTCATTATTCATTTCTCTGGCACGTGTTGTTGCTCTGCTTGAGGAATGTGCTAATGAGTCTCATGCTCTTAATGTGCAATGTTTTGAGAAAGGTTCAGCACTCTGCAACGTAAGCAGACATATCCAAAATAAAACCACAGTATTATTTCCAGAAGTTACTCAGAAAAGTTCGCCTGATATCTGACACGACAGCTTTTTGCAACATGATGCACTTGTGCGTATACGTGCATTCACGTGTTTGTGGGGTTGGGGCTGCTCGTTTGGAGCAGGGGCTGAAGTGTGAGACGGCACACATTCCCACGTCACCCTCCAGGCTCAACCATCTGGCCCAGCCAACCAAACCCAATCCAGTGCATTTATCTACAAAATAACACTAAGCACCTCATAAACTCTGTACCAGGAGATAATTAGCGAAGGCAAGAGCTCCAAACGAGAGCAGATTGATGTCGGGGAAGTGCCATTAGTTTTACTCACCCAAGGGGAGCTGCATGGCTGTTAGAACATTGTCCAGAATTCAAAATGTGAACACAGTGGAAGAAAGAATGTCTGTCTGTTTTCAGGTAAGGCTTTCGAGGAAGGCCTATATCAACATCCATGCTAGACTCTATAAACATGAGATGTATAGACATATATTAACACACTCATTTTTTTTCTCATCCTTCCCCCATATTGGTTCATATTGGCCTTCTGTCCGGGTGGTTTCTGCCATCTATGCCATCTGTCCCATCATTTGGTAAACCCGTTGATCCAGCAAAGCACACAAGGGTGTACTTGTAACTAAGGAAACGGGTGGAAAGAGTACAGAAAATTCCCACTGAAGCATTAATACTGTTACTGTAGAGTTACTGTAGAGTGATTACTAATGAAAATGAATTAAAGGTAATTGTATATATATTGTTCCGTGAAAAACTACTCAAGTAAGTACTTATAAAATGAGAATATGATGTTTTATAACAAAAAGCCTATGCAGTTCATCAGTTTAGAAAGGCTATATATTTGTTACTATTTAGTTTCCTCACTGGACAATAAAAATCAGAAAAACCAGAACCTGACAATGTGTAAATTATTAATAATCTAAAAAAAATCCTGTCTTTGCACACACACACACACACACACACACACACACGCACACTATGAACAGTGAGCAGTGGATTTGTCCTCTACATTTAATTCAGGAGATTCCAACAGGTTTCTGGAGGCCCAACATAGTCATTTTATTTTCTTTGAAAAACAAAACACTGGAAGAAGCCCGTGTGTTCCTGTGTGACAAAGTTGTCCACTGACTTCCATTACTAAAGTTAGACTCCCATCTTGAACGGCTGGTGTCCAGTTTAGTTTGGTGGCTTCTTTTGACAAACACATAAGCTGAACCAGAAGTGTTTGAGTAAGGAAACCAGCACTTTCACACTTTCAATATAATTGTGTTTTCTTTTCAGTGGTTTGCAAAGTGGAACTGCTTTTGCTTTTGCTCTGTAATGGTTATAAAAATTCAAGAAGTGAGTAAAAGGGTATTTTTAGAATTTTAGTATTTTTAGATAATTAAAGGAAAAATGATTAATGCTACAAACTATCACAAGAGATAATTGTACTCAGGCACTGCAAAGAAACTAAATATAATCCTTTACTTTTCACTTCTAACTCTGGGCGAAATGCCCAAATTTTGATACAAAATTTTCATATTTTATAATTTCATAATTTTATGCACATTTATTGGGAAAAACTTTTTAAATGTGTCTGTTGTTTTAATTGGTTTAGTGCTGTGCAAAAAGTAAAGGACAGAATAAAAAGCATCATTTATGACCTTAGTTTTTATGGTGTTTTAAATGTGACACCACTGGTTCTTCTTATATCGTATGCTGTGACAGTATTCGAAAGGATTGTGTCTTCCCCTTAATCTAGCATCCATGCAAATTTATTCAGTATTCAAGAGATGCAGACAATATTCTTAGAAAAGCATGACATATCGGCATTTTGCTCAATCCTGCTTGTACTGGCTGAGGTCATCCAAAACTGTGAATGACAGAACTATCTTTTTTTCTTCCCTCTTTACTTTTCTCTCAACCCAGATTGCATGTATTTAGGGGATGTTTAGCTGGGTGTAAATGCATTATTAATTTTACCACCTTCTTTCCCTGCAGTCCAACTTCCTCATCCCACTCCAAAAGAGGCTTTGCAGTCACACAGACGTTTCACCATGCAGATTTATGAATCATCAATTATCTAATCTGGGCTGAACTGAAAATAAACTAGCTCTTTTTTTAGCTGTTGATTGTATAACTCTGCTGGGTACAAGTGTGTGAATGTGAAGAGTCCCGTCGTGTAGCATGCTGTGTGTAAGGCCAGAGGTTGTGTACATACAGAGATGGAATTGCTGTTCTTGTATGTGTAACAGCTGGGTTGGATCTTTTCCATGATTTTATTATTACATAGAGTGATTGCATAACTCTCTGATCTCCTGCGTTGCCTTGCTGCTTGCCCTACATATCTCCTGTCCCAAGACTGAGCCTTAAGATGCTACACATCACGTCCTCCTCAAAAACACAAACAAATGATTTTCTTTTCCTAGTCTCTGCATACTGTCATGTCCTTCTCCATCTGGCCCAGCTAAATGTCAGGTTCACATTTGGTGACTGAACAGTTGTGCCTAAAGGCCAGAATGCATTACTCAATAACACTGAATGTTACATTTTTGTTAATGAGAAGTTGCTGGAAATGTGCAAGACTTCTTTTAGGTTTTATTTGTCCAAAAGAGTTTTGACACAGGCATCATTGCTGATGCGGGCAATCCGTTGTATTGTTTTATTTGTTCTTTATAGAAATGTATCTCCATAAGATGTTATATTCTGCAGCTCCCACATATGAGCCTAAGGTTACCAAGGCAATTTAAAACACCAGTTAAAGGGGCGCATGGCCCTAGAGCAACGGGCCTTGGGGCAGTAGAACTACGCCCTCTAAAGTGACAGTGTATCATCCAATGTCTTTGAGGTGGTGATCCAAAGCCAGTCGTCTAATATTGCATCCTTAACTCAGTGATGCCTTCCATCCATTATCTGCTGCTTGTCCCAAACGGGGTCGCGGGGGAGTGCTGGCGTCCAACCCAGCGCACACAGGGCGAGGACGGGGGACGCACCCTGGACAGGTCGCCAGCCCATCGCAGGGAGGAGCGGGACGGGGACGGCACCTTGCTCAAGGGTACCTCAGGGCAACCTATTGGGAAGGGGTTCGAACCCCCGATCCTCTGATCATAGGGCCAACGCCCTAACCACTAGGCCACCACTGCCCCAGTGATGCCTTCATTCAACCAAATCTGCATAGCAGTGTTCCATTATCTAAGATAAAGCCTTTAAGAAGAGTAAATACTGTTACTACAGCAAATGGGGACAAGCTCATTATAATTACCCTTCTTTTCAGAGGTTATCTACAGTACCTACACACATTCAGACACACAGTGTGTTTACTGCTTTTTAAGAAATCAAACCTTTAATTTAACTATTCATTGATTCACAAGTCAGCTCTTAATCCCTTCATGCGCTATGCCTTTAGGTTCAGCAAGTGAGTATCATAGGCTCTATATTCACTCAGAAATGGAGTCAGGCTCATTTAAATCTGAGGATGTAACAATTGCTTAAATTCTACAGAAAGGTTTGACTTGACTAGACTGTTCCACACATGTTCCTGGAACTCCATGAGAAGGAACTGGTTAATAATTGCTTTAGAGTTATTTTCTTATTTAAGAATGCACTGAGGATTGCTGTGCAACGACTCTCCCAACCACATAAAAGCTTCAGGTCAAATAACTCTGTTCTACCACCTAAGTTTGGTTTCACGGTTACTTTACAACGGTAAAGCCTTGGGGGAAAAAAATCAGTACAAAAAGATTTACCAGTTCTTTAACTTTGTTTGGAATAAGCCAGTTATAGTTAACATGTGGTGCATCACACTGAATGTAACTGTTACCTAAGGGAATCTCAGTTCCACCTCTAGTGATCTGGAACTGCTCTCAGCTCAAGAGGAGTCCTAGAAATACTGACCTTTAGCCCCTTAAGCCCACTGACGTGTTCTTCTAATCCAGTAATGCTCAAATTGTACCACAGCCCTGAGCATCTTCCTTAACCCTCAAGAGTTGGAGCACATTATATATTACATTAACACTTTTATTTTAGGTTCTCCTCTGTGTATATCCTCTGTGTATATATATATATCGATAAACAGTAGAAGGAGATTGTTTTCATATTATTCCTTGGCCCAATGGGTTTGAGATCAGAGCTGCAACACACGCCCAGTCATAAAACAGCCTCTGATGGGTCAACAGACTCATGAGATGGACAGTTGTAGCTAACAACCACAATAAAAAACAGATAAAAACACAGTACAGACAGTACAGTACACTAGATTACAATGCCTCTAAAAGCAATGCAGGATTGGATCTGAGCCCTCACCAGAATGCTACCCTAGTGGACAAAAATTGTAAGTCCCTAGCTTGCAGCATTACCAAGATATTCAGTGTGCTGTGCATAACATCCATTTATATTATTTTTAGCATGGACAATCTGGAACATAACTGTATCACATTCTGCTGTAGTAACATATTTTTTGCTTTGTTTTTCTACTTTAAAAAAAAGATATGCTACAAATATTCTCTTTAAAGATGATTTAATCTCTTTGTCACTTTGGGAGACAAAAATTGACCCAGCGGCACCCTTTTTTCTGACAGTACAGAGACCTGAGAAAGTGTGTTGAGTGTAGGCACGTGAGCCATTCTCCCATGCGAACACGAGGAACTGCTCTGTTGCTGCTGCTCTACTTTTCCACCGTATCTTCAGAACGAAGACCAGGGCTCTTGCACATCCATGCCATGCATGGAAGGAGTAATTAACTTCCTACTGGGGATGTTGGCTTTGAGAGAGCTTCCCCTGCTGCGTGCAGGAGGGTATGAACATGCTACTTTCACCATCACCTCCCTACTTTGGGATAGAACTGTGTCACCACTGCATCAGTCTCCTGCTGCTTGGCCCACATTGTATCATCTTCTTCATTGGTGGAATCAATTAAAATGTTTGTGTATGGACATTCTGGCTTCATTTACACTTACTTTGTTTGAGTTTCTTTAAAGCTGATGAATAGTGACAATTCATTACTGAGCTTTCCAATCAAACCTGTTGGAGAGTTTTCAAGTGAACAATGCTGCTGCTGCTACACTTATATTTTTCTAGAGAACATACCAACCTCACGGTGAGATCTGCACCTTTGTCTGTGACTCCTCCACCCATGACTATCTGTTTGCCTATGGAAAACTGCTCCCTCTATGCCTGAATAATTGGGAACAATATCCCTCCTGTAAGAAGATCCTACCAAAGACAGGGGTTAATGTAGGCCTTGACTTTTGTCAGAGGATGCAGCAGTTTGACTCAATGAAAGAGCCCCAAACCACTGTACCAGGTGTGGCATATCATCTCATGTCATGAGAAAAACAATTTATTCCTCCAGACCACACCTTTCACACAGAAGAAAAATAACACAGACTGATTCAGCTGAATTCACCTAAAGAGAACGAGGCAGATAGCAGTGATGACAGAGCTAAATGATGCTATAACTCTTCCCCAAATTACACAACCTGCCATGTCAGAGTTTCAAACATCAGTAAGTATGTTTGTTCATGATCCCAAGAATGTGAGGCCCTCATTGATCCTGGACAACATGCATTGGGTTTGCCTTTGAAGTTCAGTGTTGTTGAGCTTTAGGCAAGCTGTGACGCACTCTTTAGAAGAGACGAAGTCTCTAGCAGTGACTCATGGCATGCAGCATCTCAGCCCCGTATTGTTCTCGGAGCGGTAATGCGGATTATGCAGATCTTCAAACTGGAATAAATCTCCATTGTCTTTGCATTGTGCCTTTTCACCAGCTATGAGGAGCCTCAGATCATTACCTCAGAGTTATCTAATCACAACAAAGCTGTACTTTTTTCTTTTCCTTTTTTTATTTACTTTTTTGCCTCACTGCTTCCCTGGTCCAAAGCACACAAAAAAATCTGCATATTTCACATAATCTCAGGGAAATTAATCCTGAGTCATTCAATAAGAGGATTATAGCTAGTAAAGGTAATTACTCACTAAATCCCTGTGACTATCCCACAGCACACTGAGTGAGGTAAGATGATTTTCTTCTTGTGACTGTTAAAGCATACAGCAAATCAAGTATACACAATATTCTGTGTACACCAATTGTATTCACAGTGTCATGGTGTTGTTCATATTGTTAATTTATGGTTTCAAACTCTGCAATGGACTGGTTACCTGTCCAGGGTGAGCACTGGGAAAGGCTCCCACACCTCAGAGCCCCTGTTTAGGGTAAGTGGCTCAATGGGTGGATGGATCACTCTTAAACAAATAAACACTTTTGCCCAGAAAGACTTTAGACTTTTTAGATCTGATTCTTCTGGATAATAAGACTGACTGTATTCCTGCATTTATTGTGGTAATCTGTATTCAAATGCCTCATTCATTTTTCTGTGATCTAAATGTGTCATGCAACCCTGAACATAATAAGAGGAATGTTTTGCGACTTTAAAGACGTCAGAACCTCCTCTCAGTTATAATAAAAGGGCCTTTGTCTTGTAGTTATGTTTCCTAAAATTTCATTTCATAAAGTTGCTGTGATTGAACAGTGGAAGCGGCTGCATCTCTGGATGATTGGGTTGATGCCTCACGTTTGAGTCACAATCAGGAAGACTAAAAAAGGGTCACTCCATCACACTGGAGAGAAATCAGTCCTAATATAAATTCACAAGTAGTCATTTCATTCGCTTAAAATAAGACAAACAAATGGCAGAAATTTCACATACCTTATGTAATACTTGTTGCTTAGCCTATGAGAGTGGCATGCTGCTGTTGATGCAATTACACCAATTGGCATCTGCTTTCTTCCCCGTGCCACCCATTCCAAGTAGGCCTCCCCATGCTTGGAGATAATTAGTGCACAAAGCGGCCATTATGGCCTATGAAGAAATGGCCCTCCACCCTGGGTGCAAACTTGTCTTTGGACTTGTGTCTCATTCACAAATAGTTTCCGCAGCAGGTCAATGGCAGTTGCTAAGATCCTGCTCTGGCTGCCCATTAGCACTGCCACATCTTGGCCAAAGTTGGCCTGTGAGCTAAAAAAAAAAGGTACATTACCAGTGCAGAAATCAATTTTTATCTACACTCTGTAGAACTGCAATGGGACCAATAATTACAGAGGAGACATACATTCATCTCTTGGCAGGTGAGAGGAACATTTCAAGGAGGAAACAGGAGACAAAACACGTGCACATAAGCAGAAGTTCAGAGATGTGTGGCATCATGTCAAACTGGTAATGGTATAGCAGAGTCAAGTGACAAAAGACCATAAAGTGAGCTACCTTTCAGACTGTGGTGTTGTCAAAAATAGCTCTGGGCGAGGGAGGGTGGACAAAGAGAAGGACTTTAAAAATTTACCACACTCATGAATAGCCGATGAACAACGTGCTGAATGCACAGCCAAGAGCAATTTACTTGGATGGCAGCACATATTTTTTTGGGTTGTATACCTTACTCAGGCAATCCCCTTGTTGCCCCAGACCTTTTAGGGATATCCTTTTACATGTCACATTAACTATTTAAGACTTTAGTCACGTTATGCTTGTGTTGTCTCGTGCTGGCTGGAAAAGAAAAGTCACGTTGACCTATATCCTATTTATAGCCGACAGTACTTTCATTTCAGTAGTTTTCAGTATTGAGTTTCACTCATTCCAAATTTTGAAAACTAGAAAAATTGAAATAGGCTGTTCATGCAAAGCAAACAAAAGAATATGGTGCCTTCAGGCATTTTCTGACTAAACTCATACCAAAATAGAGGTTCAAAGCACTGACACAGCTGGTTCATTTTGACCATATGACACAAGAAATTGTCTCTATGACAGTTTGCATAATAATAATGAATAATACTTTTGAGCCCTGCTAAACAATGTCGACCCCACCATGCTTTAAACATGTCATGGCAGATTATTTTCAGCAATATTAAGATGTGGTGTTCATTATTGTTGCCATTAAAAGCATCTGTCCTGACAGTAATATGACAATTCTATATCACTGAACAAAATCTGACCCATTTTTCTCACATTTTTCTCAGCTCAGGTCCAAACATGTTTATGGCATGTTAAAAGTTTGGGCAGTTTTTATTTATTTATTTATTTTTATTTAATACACTTCCAGTTCATATGTCCATGTTTTTGTTTTTGAAGTTGTATTTCTTACATTAATACTGATAAGTACATAGCATCATACATCTTAAATAGACAGCATTTTGACACTATACTAAATGAGTCTTAAAAGAACCATATTTTAAAACAAACCCTAATTAAATTATATCAATTTCTGTTGAGAAATGCTCAACAGAAAAAAATATTCTTGTGCAAACAACCATCATTTCAGAGTATTTCATGAAATTAGCAGCTCTTATAGTAAAGGTAAAGGATGACATTATAAAGGAAAACCTAATTTGAAATTGCAACAGAGTCCAGAGCCCCCTATAATATAATATAATCATAATAATCACCAGAAAAGGTTATGAAACATGAAATTACTATGTTGTCCTGGAGACCAATCCTCCGGGACCAGAACTGTGCTTTCCTGGCCTGAAGAAATGGACCAAAATTTAATCACATTGCTGTAAAAAGCTAACAAATTCTTAATCTAGATTATCCAAAGATGGAAAAGCAAAAAAGGACTGCAAAGTACCATTATTCTTAAATAGTTTCTTCCTTCCTTGCCAGTTTAATTTTTAAACATACATTTGCTTAATCTTACCTGCTTTCTGTTCATTATTGGTACAAAGTCAAAGTCACATTTTGTGTAACTTGAAGTGTTTACATGCACTGAATAAATGTTGGATTGCTTGTCCCTCCAACTGTATGTCAATGTTATTTATCAGGGCTAAAGTGTTGTTTAAATTCCTTAACACTGGAAGACTGGTTTACACCATGAATTGAATTAGCTGTCACAAATGAAGTTCTGACCAAATAAAATAAGTAATCTGAGCAGGTTTCCCAGCGACAGAGTTGTGTGTATTTGAAAGAGAGTGTGAGAGAGAGAGAGAGAGAGAGAGAGAGAGATACTCTGTGTATTGGGGGCTGGGCCTAGTGGGATTAATCAGGTTATTTAACTGCTGCTTATTTACACTGTCATTTGATGATGTTCTGGGCTGCCTCTCTGACAGCTTAAACCTGCAGGGCTTTCTTTTCCCACCAGTCTCACTGAGCTCATGACACATGCAAGCTGGATTATTGTGGGACCTTCTCCAGTACAGCATCAGCCTGCATGGGACACTCTGTCTTCTGGCCCTGCTGTGCATCACTCCACTGCTTCTGCTGAAAGCTAAAATTTGGACATGGGGCTTCAAACACAGAGCACTCCATTGTATGACACCAACAGATTACATTATCTTCCCTCAAATAAACATCTTTTGGCTTAAGCATCCTACGACTGTCTTCTTTTGGCGACAGAGAAATGTTCTTTCTAATATTCCAAATTTATACAAATCACAAAAGGTTTCTCCTCAGTTCATTGGTTCTGTTATAAAACCCTGTGCACTGAGGTTACACATTAGTGCTGGCTGTAATGGCATGAACCTAACATGCATCTACAGCTGCAGCAAAGCATTATCTCCAGTCCCAAAACACTACAATCTCCTCCTGAGACTTATTATGGCTCTTTGGGGGACTATTGACAGAATGGTAGGGATATGATATCACAAAGCGGGTACTGGAGGAGAGTACTGTCATGGGAAATATGACCAACTCCAGGTTTCGCATGAAAGCTTCTATTGTAGCCCTCCCCAATTCTCTATTACATGATTAATGAAACCTGATTGTCTTCAGTGATAAGGCCTGTCATCAAAGATACTTTTTGTTCCATTTCCTTTTCTTTTCAAACATCAACTGATATAAAAGGATCAAATGCCTGATTTATCTTCTTGTGCCAGATGAGCCTCTCTCTGGGTCCATTTTTAGATGCGCTCTGGGTTGAGCTAACTTATGTAACATCAACAACAGCAAACTTGTGCTGAAAAATACAGAAATACCTTCTCAGATACATGAGCTAAGACATGATGATGAGTTCGACTGTTGCTAAATCTGTGTTTATGTAACATTATCAGTGCCTTCATCACGCATTACCCACTCAGCAGCAAGAAAACATCAGTGTTATGAGCATAGCAATAAAAAATACGGAAAACTTGGACAGTGCTCTGAGCAAGTGCAGTGCAGAGCAGATCTGTGGCTTTCTGGTATGTGTTAATGCTCCCTCTGTTTATGTGTCAAATGAGCTGTAAAAACGGTTTGCTTAAGAACACAATCTAAATGGTGATCTTTAATATAAACTGTTATGAAGACAGAAATATATTGCTGTTCATATTAACAGACTAGGGCTAGGAGTCTTTGACAAAGGCCTGTTTCTGTTGGCAGGTATACACCTTCATATGCACTGAAGGAACCAAAGGGAGCAGAAACTTTTTGGATTTAGGTATTTACATGTCATGGAGAACCTCATTTCCAGTGCGTGTCATTTCCAATAGATTCAGACATAGAATTCCACACTGGCAGGTGCTGGCAAACAAAAATAAGTAAACACAAGGAATCCCACACCCCCTGAGCTATTGCCGCAGCATAGTTTAAACCATTATGTGCAATTAACTCAAATCACCTGCTTACTACAGGTGCTCTGCACAGACATGTTGCACCGGAATGAACTTAGCTATGCAGCGTTTTTAAGGGTGGACTTTGCAGTTTGACTAAGAGCAGTATACAGTTGTAAGTTAAAGTAAGGGCACTCCTGGTGAAAATAAATAAAATAAATGAGAAAATAAATAAATGCCACCAAAACATGGAACAAACCAAAATGTGAGACATTTCTGTAGATTTTAATGCACAGTCATTATTCATGGGCTAAATGGAATAGGCTGGGGAAAAATAAAACATAAAACATTGCAAGGGCATGAGTACTTAGTAAGGTTCATAAAGTACCTTTGGCTAGAATCAAAGTCTCTGCGTAACCTCACAAGTACAATTGTAAGTGTTACCACAACACCCCAAGTTATTACACTATGGAATTATTTCTTTCTGACATGGTTGAGGAGCTATGATACCTAATCAAAACTAAGCAAAATAAAACAAAACAAAAAATTTAAGCAGCTGCTGTTACCAAACTTAGCTACATGCCCTGGTTGGACATGCCTCATGATGAAGCAGGTGTGTTAGAGCATAGAACGTGCTATTTTCTGCTAGGCTGGGACAGTTCAACACTTGCATGAAAAGTCAGGATTGGCTGATGATGATCAGAATGTCCTTGGCTGTTTAGCTGCTCAGTGTCATTCATCAGAATGTGACACCATCGGTAGGTCACATTAGACATTATAGTGGCATCTCGACATGGCTGATGAAAACACCACTGTTCCACTCAGTGCGATGCTGAAAGACCTAATTACTAGACAGGATGATCTATGGCTTCCCCTTCTCAGACCAATTAGGAGGCCCCATGAAAGGCTTTATTTCCCTGCCAATATCAACACTGGTGTGGCTTATGGCCGATATTTTACCGATATCTCAAAGTACTGCCTTTCTGAACATGTATGCCAAAATACACCTAAGTAATGTCCAGACGAGAAATGTCTCATTAAAACTGTCTCACTTTGATTGCTGGAGACTTGAGGGTAGGCAAATTCTTACTCATTGACATCAGCTGATTTAGAATGATGTGCATCTCATGGGACAGAGTAGGAGTCTATGGCATTTCCTCAGTCATTTGCCAGCATGAATGCGGTTTCAGACAAAGTCCTTTGAACAAGAGAGAGTGTCAGTGATCAGCTGTCAGCAAGCCACTATGTGGACCGTAGTGTACAGGAACTGCATATTTTATTTGCTAGTGTCTAATGTCCACCTGAGAACTGGAAGTCTATTTATTACCACATACCCCCTCCCAGAAATAATAATTCACATATTCTTAAATGTGACCTACAAAGGTCCAGCAGTCTGACTGTTTCCAAGGCTTTTCTGGTTCCCACTGTATTGCAGCAGATGATAAGCATGTGCGTAATCCAATCAAATGTTAACATATTATAAAAATGTATAGCCTAAAAGATAGCTATTTTGAGTAATGTCACAGAAGAACCACAGCTGGTTCTTCAATATGGTGCTTTGAAGAACCATTTTGGCTATGGCAAGAACTTCCACAATGTAAAGCTTAGCTCAATGTCCAAGCTAGACTATTCAGAAAGTTTAATTTGTAAAAGCTCCTGCCATGACTGAGCAGCGGTGGCCTAGTTAGAGAGTTGGCCACAGGATTGGAAGATTGTGGGTTCAAACCCCTTACTAGTAGGTTGCCCTGAGGTTCCCTTGAGCAAGGTACCATCCCTGTCACTGCTCCCTGGGTGCTTTCATAGCTGCCCACTGCTGGTGTTTGCATGGGTTAAATGCAGAGGTCCAATTTTGTTGTGGTTCACTGTGTGCTGTGCTGTGACCTCGCGATGACAAGAATAGTCACTTTCACTTTTTTCACTTTCACTAAATGTGGTGAATATGTATCCATATTCCAAATCTCAAAAATGACCTCACCTCTGAGAAAGTTGCAGCAAACCGCCACAACCGACAATTCTAGTTGATTAGGTCCTGTTGGAGTATTGTTGCTGCCATTTACCATCAAATCTCCATAATCCTCCTGCCCAGAAGTGCATCCATTATTAGGGTCAGATGGTGAATGACAGAGAGCTTCACATTGAATTGTCATGCTTTTAAGTTCTTCCCGAGCCAGTGTCTTGCATCAGACAGGTGTTTGATAGGCTGTGGCATACCCGTGGACAGCTGGGCTGAGAGCTTGGCTGCAGACCCAGGCCAGGGAACGGTGCGCTCAAATGATTCACTCTAGTGCCTCCAATCATTATGGCAGGAGGAGTGAGGGGCTGTTCTTCTCAGGGCTATCTTTTACAGGGCAAAACTCTCCTTAGACACATAATGGTTCCATTCAGCATTATGTGTAGTTTCTTCAAGAAAGGAAAATGCCACAGGTGAAAAGCAGTGAATATTACAGGTTCATGTGCTAAATTTGTGTGCTGTATAAAATGACATTTTGTTCACTGCCTTGGAAAAATGATCTGTGTTTATATCAACAGGCCTTAGAGCTATCCAGCTTCTCCCATCAAGATTAAAGTAAACACTTAAAGAGATTAAAAGATAAAAACTAGTGTTAGATCACTTTCCCAATCCACAGTTCATACACTTGAATCAGTTTTCCCCATAATTGTGCCATTCAACTATTTACCCACTCTCATAAGCAAACACAATATACTCACATAAACCTTTGACCTTTCTCTGGCATGTGTTTATAGCAGGCCAGGTTTTTTTTTTTTTAATCCATTAATTGGTATGAACGCAAGTGAACTGAAACTTTTCCTCCTATGATATTCTAGCCTGTCTCAAGCTGCAGGTACTCACACCCTTGAAACCCTGGCCTCTAAGTTGTGCACTGGTTACTGCTGCTTTCTAATCATTATAGCAATTCAGACATTCTGTTTGACAAATGCCAATGATGACTCAGTGGAAGGGTGGAAAGATTACTGTCAACTCTGCACTACAATCACCATGGTGCCAGTGTGTAGGCTGACAGTTTTATATTTACAGCAGTCAAATGTACAGTGCAACAGACAGAGACCAATAAATTGTGATGATATTTGTGCCTTTTTGCAGGTAACATTGTATTTTTAAACCACACTTCTCTTTACATAAGACACTAAAAGTACCGCAAGCACTGCAATGGTGAAGCCGAAAGTGCAGGACAGTGAAAGTTAGTTGTCATGCATTAAATAAAACAGCCATTGTAGGCTTTGTGGTCATGTCTTCAAGCGAATAAGCTATAATAAAGCTATAACAACTACTTAACATAAAAGAAATTGCAGGGGAAACACATGTGAGGTTGAAATTATCCTCTACTCAGTCCTACTGTTAAATTATCTCATTGACCAGAATTTTTGGAACCACATTGTGCATTAGGATCTGAGATTCAATACTGTACTGTTAGAATTAACAGTTACACACTGGCTTGGAGAAAGGGCCTTTAAATTAAATTTGTTGTCAGAATCAAATCAATTTCTCCATGCTGCATCCATCCATCCATTATCTGCCGCTTGTCCCAAACGGGGTCGTGGGGGAGTGCCGGTGTCCAACCCAGCGCACACAGGGCGAGGACGGGGGACGCACCCTGGACAGGTCGCCAGCCCATCGCAGGGAGGAGCGGGACGGGGACGGCACCTTGCTCAAGGGTACCTCAGGGCAACCTATTGGGAAGGGGTTCAAACCCCCGATCCTCCGATCATAGGGCCAACGCCCTAACCACTAGGCCACCGCTGCCCCTCCATGCTGCGTATTACTTCTTAATAACTTGAATATATCAGTGAGCATTAGACTGTGTGCATTTCATGGCCAATGAACTAACAGTAATGGTCCTTAGAAAAAAAAATACATTGAATTAAATTAAACATTACAAGATATGAAATATTGAAATCCAAGATTTTAGATTATACCCCAGTCGGTCATGAAAACCGATGATATATTGGATAACATGGATTATCTTGTTACAAGAGCACCTGTAAGACTACTATAGCATATATTTCTGAAAATGTTCACACTGACACTGAGGAAAAGTGTCGGAACACACAGCTTGTTGCATAGAAGGCTGAGCCTGCTACCCATGCTGGTCCCTGTCCACCGCCCAAGGCACCACATCGGAGCTGGATCATCTTCTTCTTCCACTGCTTCATGGTCCAGCTCTGATGTGGTGCCTTGGGCAGTGGACGAGCAAGCTGTCAGAGGCAGTGTGATGCTGTGGGAAATGATCTGCTGGGAAACTTTGAATCCTGGCATGCATGCGAAGGATATTTTGACACGAAACTCCTCCCAAAGCATTCTTCCAGACTGAGCACACCCCTCCCTGGAAACACCGTTTTCTACTGGCATTTTTTAGGCATGTGTCAGGCTTCAGAAATCATAAGGAATGGTTTTAGGAACGTGAAAAGCAGTTCAAGCGTGTTTTCTTGGCCACCTGTTTGTCCAGATCTCTTGTGATTGTGCAACTGAGGGATGTGCTGAACAGACCGGTCCGATCTATGGATGCCCCAGTTTAAAATGTACAAGATCACAGCAAGATAAAACACCAATATGAGGACTTTAAAACGAGTTAGTACAGAAAACCAGACACAGAACCAAAAATAAATAAATAAATAAAATAAAAGCGGGATCCGTTTCCATTATATTACTCGAGCAGGGGCCCTGGACTGCTCTAGACCTGTTTAGATGTTTGAAAGCCCCTTTGAGGAGAAATGTGGAGAAATGTGGAGTCAGGTGCAGGAAGCTCTGCACTGTCCCTCAGCCAGCAGCTTCCAAACCGCCAGACTTCAACTTGACTGAATGGAGCTGAAAAGTCTGTCTAATTATCTCCCCTGACAACGAACTAGCGCTGTCAGTGAACTTTGTAAATTGAATTTTCTCCGCTTTCCCTCCTCCTCCTCCTCCTCCTCCTCCTCGGACCGGGGACGCTGGTGTGAGGAGAGTAGCCGCTGAGCTCGTGGGCTCGCTCTGCATATTAATGAGGGCGCTTTTTTAAAAGGCAGCGGCTGAGCGGCGTCTCCACACACAGCTCACTGTCCGCTCTCGCTGCCTGCCTGCCTGAGTGTCTTCAACCTGCACACAACACCGTCAGCACGGAGAAACTCCGCCATTTTTCACCTCCTCACACCGGGAGACACTAACTCGGCGGAAGGATATCCGAGGGCGCGGGGAGAGAGCGGGCTAGTTTTGGGGAAGTCTAACGCCGCCGCTGGGATGAACCGCTGCGCCGCCGCTTTCCTCCTGCTGGTTCTCGCGGTGTATTCGCTCAACGCTGAAGGTAAACGAGGTTTTCCCTCATTTTCATTCGTTTCCTTCACAAAATAAACACTTAAGTCCACGTCAGGGGTGGGCAATGGGTCGATGCTTAACGTTATCGCGATAAATCACAGCCACGATATTCTTTTCGGAGTGTATCGCGAGACGCAGGAATAAGATTTCTCCCCAACTTTCAGTTTCTTGAGCAGAATTAACCGTTTTAACTGACTGGGGGCTGTTTAGTGTGTCAAATATTGATGAAAACATTGCATCCCTGTTTTTGTGGCTCTGTTTGTTGTTGTTTTTTCTGCAAAATACTATCATCATTATGTGCTTTTCTTGAAGTATGGAGATGTTGTCTGGTGCTCGACCTTCAGTTTACCTGCTCTCAGCAACACGCTGCAGTTTCTTATGTGAGGAACAGATGTGGCATCCTTTGCTTCCTTTCAGGACTTTTTTTGGACTAAAAAGCTGGTAGTCTAAGCACAGAGATGGAAGGCAGATTTGTGTTCATTGCAGCACAGCTGGCAGACTCGTCTTGTTGCTCTGAGCCCAAAAGGTGGCTGTAATAGCTGCCTAGTAACTCTGTTTGGGACGAGGCTGCTTTGGTCCCTGTCCTGAGAGGCTGCAGAGGTTCGATTGGGAAACAGACGATTTAGATCACACTTCACCTCCTTTTAATGGAAGATCACAAACAGCCGCTCACCTGCAGCACGGCAGCACGGCCGAAGGTGCTGGAAGGTGTTGAAGAAACATTTCAGACGTGGCCGGTAGTTTCCAGGAGCCTGTGAATATAAACAGAGCCTTGTTGTGTATTTTTATTGTCCTTTTGACAAACCTACAAAAAAACAACTGCTGAACCAGCTTGTAGACAGTTTCTGCTTCATTCTTCATGATTCTGTGCCTCGTAACAGTTGGAGGTTTCTTTCTCGCAGCGTACAAGTGCAGATGCACAAGGAAAGGCCCGAAGATACGGTACAAGGATGTGCAAAAGCTTGAGATTAAACCTAAGCATCCCTTCTGCCAAGAGAAAATGATCTTGTAAGTTTGCAAAACTTTTCTACGTTCTTCTTGTTCCGTCAGTTCTCTGCACACACGAAACAAACTGCACTAAAAAGCCCTTTACAGCACAGACAGTAACACTCTGGTGTCTGTTTGCTGAAAATGGTGACACGGCGGTCCAGTCCGTCACTGAGAGTGTGAAATGCTGAGGTGCTGATACCTCATTCATTACTGACATAACACTCCGGAGGAGCCACTGAGACACCAAATAGGATCTCATTTGAACTCCTTGTCAGAGGTGTTAGTGGCTTGATGTGAAAATTCACTGTTTAGCTTTTTCTTTTTTAGGAAGTGACCTTATTTAAATCCACGTTTAGATCATTAAACATGTGAAATGCTAAATATTTTATGCTTAGGTCATAACAAAATTTTGGGAACTATAGAACTATAGAAGTCTGTGAACTGTGGATTTTGTTTTTTTGTGAAATTTGCCAATGGATCATTTTCCATTTTTGGATTTGGATTAATTTGCTATAGCTGCTGCTAATTTACGAAGACTGATACGGTCTTTTGCTTTAAGCTGAAGTTAAGAAACCGGATGTATACAGGATGTATACAGACCTAAAGTAGGTCTGTTGTGGAAGGTGCATCTTAATAAAGATGTACCCGCTGCTACCATCTGCTGTTCTGTAAAGGAATCTTGATAACTCAGGTTCAAAAGAAACATCCTCGTTTATCAGTACTTAAAAGACCTGATTTAGGGATCCTTTTAACCTCATGTATGTAATGTATCAATATTTCACTTGGCTCTTTCTGAAATTCTGAAAAATAAATCTTTCTTAAAGTGCTACCATTTCAATTTAGTCAAAGGTTCAGTTGGATTGGATTTTTAAGGATAAGGGAGCTTCAATACAAGTATAAACACACACACACACACACACACACACACACGCAGTCTGTAGATGTAGTAGAAATAGTAGACATTTAGGAAAAAGTTCATAATTATTATGTTTGATCATACAAATCAAGCTAGCATTAATATAGAGGCAGCCCCAATGATATAACCTTTATAACCGGTAATGAACATTTAGGTTTAATTTAGACTTTTTCATGGTTTTTGACTCAGATACAGTTTTAAACTTTTGAGTTTATTTGCATGAGATGATAGCTCCTGATCTGAGTGAAAAACAGCCCTGCATGACTGAAGAAAAAGTGCCTTTCTTTCTCTGTGTGTCTGGCAGCAGGCTCTGTCTCAAAGTTTAGCATTCTGGAAGCCTCCTCAGCCCCATATAAGTTCTTTCCCTGCTCCCAAAATCTTGGCTTGATTTTGGAGTCTACAGAATGCTCTTCCTGCTTCACAGGTGAATAATTTAGATAGCAATATCTGGAGATGTGTTTTAGCCCCCCCGTCCTCTGGAAAAGGACAGCACTTGACAGAGTTACATAATTCTTAAAAGTCTTCGATCTGGGTTGTTGTGATGTTGGAACAATCTGAGGAAGAGAAAATGGATGCTATTGTGGAAACTCACTGTCAAGTTTTGATCAGTTACTGTACCCATCTGAAGGCATGGTGCAGTACCTTTGGACTACTTGGAATAGAGCCAGCTTTATAACTACATTCTTTGCAGGCCCCCGTTGGCCTGTTTAGATTGTCCAACTATGCCTGCCAAAAATCACGTGGCAGATAATCTCACATAACTAGACCCTCCATTGACAGACAGGGTACAGGGCACTTCACCACTCACACCTCATATCTCTGAAATAGGAAGTTCACAAGAGAATGGAAGACATTGCAAACTTAAATGTATGTTAATGTAACAAAATGTTATTCTGTTTATCATGAAATGTTCACAAATTGTAAGAAGGGGCTTGGCCACAAAGGGAGTTATTTTGTTTAGTAATTATGGCAACCCTGTTTCTTGGTAATAACAAAATTTTCTGACCATTTTCCCTGGTTGTCTGCCTTTTTCCTTCCCTTATTCCATTTCCTTTTTACTCAGCGTCACCATGGAGAATGTGTCCCGTTTCAAAGGTCAGGAATATTGCCTGCATCCCAGACTGCAGAGCACTAAGAACTTGGTCAAATGGTTCAAAATCTGGAAGGACAAGCACAGGTAAAGTACACCAAGCAACAGGAGAATGTCAGTGTGACAATGTGTTTGCTTTTGGCTGGACGGCATTGACCGATCTCCAAAGAACAAAAATCTCTTGTGTTGTATTCATGTAACTATATTAACCCTTTCGTACTTATAGTAGGGCCTTTCTCGCTTTGGAGTGCCTACATGATATTGTCATTTTGGACCAAAATAAGTATTAAACTCTAAGATTCAGTTTTTGAATCATACAAAAAGGTTGGTAAAGTCCTAAAAATGTAATCCCTCATCTGATTGGCTATCTCTTTCATTTTTTAGGGTGTATGAAGCCTAATATGTCACAATGTGAAGAGCCAGTGACTGAAAACCCTGTGGAATGAGAAACACCACCGGTGGAACTGTGGAACAGCGGAGGACCAGCTTTCAGAGAATTACGAGGCATTTGCTCAGACAAGCTTAACAAGCACAAGAGACCTTTTTTCTTCAGGAACAATGTCAAGAGAAGACATCTGTACAAAATATCACTTATATTTCAAACATAATTGTGGTCCAAAAACAAGCGCTATGTATTTATTCCAAGTGTTAGACTTGCAAACAAGACAGTGTGAGAAAGTCTGTATGAATCAGATTTAGATGCAAACAGTGATCAATTGGGAATGTTATCCCCTGATGTATCTGTCTGTTCTTGGTCAGATTTGTTATATTGTGGTATGTAAAAGAGTTCTGCCACACATTATTTCACACACCAGAGAGGCGCCGTATAGTAGTGTGCTGGTACGAACAGCAGAGAAATGAATCAATGAATTTTCCCCCTTGTTTTCCATAAGTAAAAATACAAATCATATGTTATTTTGCTATCTAAAGCTACTTTCATATGTGGTAACATGCAGCACAAAGGTGATTAAAACATAATGTGTACATAATCCTACTATAAAGGTTTACCATGTGTCATGCCAACATACAGCAGGTAGAAGAAGTCACAAGGCCATTTCTTATACCATATTTTAGCTTACTATTCATCCCTCTCACTTTCCCGCCTGATTCAGTCTATAATTTCTTGATCTACTCTTGATGAACAAGAGCATTTTCATATTCCACTCACTCATGCACACCTGAGTTTCACTTAACATGCCATACGGTTGAGCTGCAATATCTAAGGCAGCCAGTGTTGATGCAACTAAGATTATTCCTACAAACACTGCCATGTTTACTTCTGTGTGCACAGGTACTGAAACAGGAGCAAATGAATTTGAGGCCTAAAGTCATTTTGTTTACCTCGAAGCATTATGTTCAAAAATAGCCCTTCCTCCACCATACCATGGCCCTCTTCTATGTGGCGATATTTTTTTCTTATTATTTTGCCACATTTAGTATGAAAAGTGTATCATTTTCCACTAAAATGTTTTTTTTTTTTCGGTCATGTAAATCACGAATAATCGTATGAATAACGGGGTGGTTTGCAACCCTGCACATTTTAGTGTTTTCCCTGCTCCCAGCACACCTGATGGATCTAGTCAACTAATTATCAAGCCCTTCCTGAGCTGAACAAGTTGTGTTAGAGTGAAAAAAAACACTACAATGTGCTGGAAATGGATTGTCCAGGACCAGGGTTGGGAAACTAGCGAAAAACAGGTATATTGTAAATACAGAACTTAGATGAGTTATTTAGAATTTCATAGTGGATCTATGTATGGTATCACAGAGTTGATGTTTCGCTATTTAAATATTCAATAACAGTAATATTCCAGTCTTTGTGTTTGGGTTTACCCACCAAACACTGCTTCAGTTGCATTCCGAGGAGTGTAAACTACAAGCAAAGCAATAAAACTATTTAAATGGTTCTGGATCTATATTCACTGCTTACTGTGGTCATTCTGTTTTCGACACACACTGCAATTTGGGATTAACAGTAGTGTTAAATGTTGCCCACATCTACATTTACAGCATTTAGCAAACACTCATCCAGAGTGATATACGTCACACATCTGTTCACATCTGTTCTTCATTCAAAAATCAATGACTGTTGATGAACTTTCCAGCCAAGTGACGTACTTATAAGCACTTTCACTGACCAAGGCAATAGAAGTCAATATCATCACCAGCTTCCCCAAATATTTGAGCTAAAGTTGTTTGTAAATGTTAAAGTGATTTTGATCACAGCCCAGTGAGAAAACATCACTTCTGAAAACTTCAGTCAACGGTGAAATGAAGGTTTGTGAAGGTTTAATATGGAAGGTTTGGGAAGTGTTTCACTGTAACTTACCAACTCAGATTATATAACAGGGCTGGTGATTGGAACCGGGGGTCCTGAAGTCTACAACACAAGGAAAGACCTTTTATTTCAGAAAAAATATGTATTATTAAATGTTCTTATTTTGGCAATGGTAAACACTCAAGAACCTTAGAACATTAGAACAAAAGATACTGCATGTACAGTACTGTGCAAAAGTTTTAGGCAGGTGTGAAAAAATGCTGTAAACAAAGAATGCTTTCAGAACTATAAATAATGATTGTTTATTTTTATCAATTTACAAAATGCAAAGTGAGCGAACAAAAGAAAAATCTAAATCAAATCAATATTTGGTGTTACTACCTTTTGCCTTCAAACCAGCATCAGTTCTTCTAGGTACACTTGCACACAGTCAGGGATTCTGTAGGATTATAGTCGGTGTCTGATCAACCAGTTTTACCGAACAGGTGCTGATGATCATCAATGTCACACGGAGGTTGAAACACAGTCATGTCTGGAACAACCGACCAGCCGAGTTCCTTCAAAAACTGTGTGCAAGTGTACCTAGAAGAATTGATGCTGTTTTGAAGGCAAAGGGTGGTCACACCAAATATTGATTTGATTGTGATTTCTCTTTTGTTCATTCACTGTCAGGGGCAGCGGTGGCCTAGTGGTTAGGGAGTTGCCCTGCATCGGAAGATTGTGGGTTCAATTCCCTCACAAGTAGGTTGCCCTGAGGTACCCCTGAGCAAGGTACTGTCCCCGTCACTGCTCCCCGGGCGCTTTCAATAGCTGCCCACTGCTGCACGTGTGTGTATGGGTTAAATGCAGAGGTCCAATTTCGTTGTGGTTCATGTGTGCTGTGCCGTGACCAATGACAAGGGTTGTCACTTTCACTTCACTTTCACTGCATTTTGTTGATTGATGAAAACAAATGATTAACTCTTCCGTTTTTGAAAGCATTCTTTGTTTACAGTTATCACACCTGCCTAAAACTTTTGCACAGTACAGTACCTCAAAGCCACGACTGGAATTTAGAGAATGTGTTTTGGGCTGAAGCCTAAAGTGAAAGTGACTACTTGTCATTGTGAAACACATCACAGCACACAGTGAACCACAACTAAATGCTTCCTCTGCATTTCACCCATACACACAAGTGCAGAAGGGGGCAGCTATGACCAGCGCATGAGGAGCAGTTATGGGGACGGTACCTTGCTCAAGGGTACCTCAGGGCAACATACTGGTCCAGGATTTGAACCCATGACCTGATCATGGGGCATTTTCCTTCACCACTAGGCCACTGCTGCCTAAAAACTGCCATAAAACAAAATCTCAGGCACCAGGCAGCGCAGTGAAAAACATTTAATGGAATGACTTTCATATGAGTTAACTTTAAAAAGGAATCCATCTTTCTGTAACTCCTTGAGAGTCGAGATCTTCCACATCAAACCATACTGGATAACGAACCATCTAATGTCGGAGAAATGTAAAACTCTGCCCTTTCAGTGGTACGTGTGTGCAGACAGCAGGGGGCGCTGTGCGCTGTTTGGCGTGTTTCTGTTCTAAAACTGGTCCATGATCCACATCCGCGCAGTGAACAGTACTGCTATCTCACCACAGACCGCAGAGAAAAAACACCTTCGACATGGAGTGAACTTATCAGCACATCATAAATACGAGACTGAATGTTTCGTTCGAGGATCTTTAGGCCCTGCAGAGCTTTAATAAAACCGGAACGGATGGTGTGTAGCGTCCAGTGTTCACCTCTGGGCGGCGCTCATGTTCAACTTTAGTGACGCTCAAAGCTCTTGCTGGAATTTTCCTCACATTTCCTCCCAAATGAAACGCAGTTCTGCCCCAAATCCGGAGCAACATCTCAATTAAACACCAATTAAATAAAGTACCGTGCCGGTGGAACCCCGGAAAGCACCTGGGGGAAGTTTCTAAAGTAACACCGGCGACTGACACTCGCGGTGTTCAAACACTTTAATAACCGTTAGCACCAATAAGCGCCTCTATCGATCCTACACACCGAACTATGTATCTTTATCATATTCCCTGATATTTTCATCATTTGTTTTCGCCCGGACTGCTGTGTTAGAGTAACGGGACTATTTTAACGTTTTAAATAGTCCCCGGTTTTAAGGACTATTTTGGCCTTTTTACACCTGACAGCGCGGAGGGATTTAGTGACAGAAGTTTCATTTTCTGCTGCTGTGGATTCAGAACACAGATAACATCAAATTAACTTCTCATTCCAATAATCTTCTGGAAATATAGAGGCTTTCTGTATGACTCATCCCCTTCGGCCACATAAATATAGAAACTCAGTTTTACAGCATCAGAGACGGACATATTTATCGTCCAAAAGGTAAGTCTAGAAGAAAATTCTAGAAGCAGCTGGGGAGAGAGAGAGAGGGAGAGAGAGAGAGAGAGAGAGAGAGAGAGAGAGAGAGAGAGAGAGAGATGCTGTGGATGAAGAGGTGGGTTTGGCAGCTCTGTGTGTGTTTGTGTTCGCGAGAGAGAGAGAGAGAGAGAGAGAGAGAGAGAGAGAGTGGGTGTGTTTTCTTCACTGTACGCGGTTCCGCGACGGACTCGCAGCTTCATCTCCATTTTTCTGCTCTACCAGGGAAGCTGCAGCAGGGACTGAGCATGTCCTCTGAGTGTCTCAGTTAGTGCTGGTCTCCGGTGTCTCTCTGTGGGAGTCCACTGGACAGCAGGGAGAGAAAAAAGCGCGATTTATCGCCGTGGACCGACGGGTTTGATTCGGTGAGTAAACTGCGCGTCGAGCCTTCAGCCGCTCTGCCCAGTTAGCAGCCATGCTAACACTAGCTAGCATGCTAGTTTGCGACGAGAAGGAGCCATGAAACCAAACCGCGTAGCATCGACTTGTTTTTTCCCCTGGTAATCTAACGCTTTACTCCGTCCTGCTGTTCATCGTTTGAATATATGTTGTAAAATAGTTGTAATTAAAGGTGAATTACAGGCTCTTTCTGGCTGCGTCTCCCTGCTGGGAGAAATGACACATCTGTCATCAGGAACATGTCGGAAGATCCTGCTTTCCTTCAGTCAAACCGTCTTTATTCTGCATTGTTTATTCGTGTTAACGATAACTGAAGTTGTTTTGATAGTTCTTGTATATCTCGATAGGTAGCTTGGCCCCTTGTCTGTGGACCTAGCTGAAATGTGTCTCCTGGATTCAGGGACGAAGTTAAATTTTACCTCAGTTCGGATATTTAGTTACTAAGCCGGTGTTTGGCTCGAGAGTAAACCGGTGAGGTGTTTGTTTGAGTCCCCAAGGCGACGGTTTAGTGTGCACTAAACTCCTTCAGCTGTCAGGGTTAGTGAAGGGACTAAAGCAGGAAATAGACTGTGAGGACTGTCCTGGACTCCAGACCTGTCCTTATTTGAATGCACAACCAACAAGCCTTCATTCTCGTTTATTCAACATGTGTAAAGTACCTTCAGCTGATCCGGGCTGCAGAACCATAAATATTCCCTGAGGCTGTAACATGTTCATTACCCTCCAGCGTGGACCCAAGCGGCAGGCTGGTCGAGAACACTACTGCTTCCAAAAACAGTCCAAATCCCACAACCCAGACCTAAAACTTCCCCGTTCTGACCGTTTCTCTGTGTGAGGTTCGTATCAAAGGTCATATTTCCGCTCCAAGGAATGATTCATCTAAAACCCCCTGCCCTCAGCTTGAGTTGGGCACTATGTTTAGGGCTGGAGTCCCACTCATGGAGTAAGCCTATTCTTGCTTTCAGTTTTCATTAAAAGTGTAATGTATTTGACTAAATCTGTGTGCTAGAAACAGATGCTGAGTGTCTGGAATTTTCCTCTTGGTTTTCAGTGAAGACATGAGGCAGATATAATTGTGTTAGTTGTTCCTCAATGAGATTTTAGGTAATGATGATTCCATTTTGTTTTAATTTCTGTTTCTGTGTTGCAGAGTTTTGTGGCTCAAATGTAATTAGATTGTTGTGCCACTGAACAATCAAATTATCTTTCCCATTTGAATATGTTTTGAATAAGGGGATAGTTTTACCTTTTCTATTTAACATGTCGTTGTTTGCGGTTTATTTGAAATGATTTCTAAACTGAATCACAATTCTGCGTTAAAGACTGTTGACTTGGCCTTTTGCAGCTGCAAAACACGTGGCAGTGCGAAGGTATTTTGCCACCGATTCATTTCTCTGTTGATGTGGATTCAGACCATAGGCAATCTCTGATTAACTTTTCTAAAATAGATTAATGACCTTCTTGAAATATAGGTATATCTATGATTGTAATTTTCTTTCAGAGGTGTTTGACAAATTGGGCAAAGTATGAAAATGATGGAGAAACAACTAAGCTAACTTTATTTTCAATGCCACCCTCCCCTCACCCCCATCAACCTTTGATGTTCACTTCTTGTGAAGTTGGTTGGATTTTCTGATACACTGAAGCCAGGCAAAGACAAAAATCCCCTGTTGTGTCAAGGACAGAATGTCTGAAAGGCTAGACAAGTCCATTCGTTCATACCAGCGTGAAACCGGCTCGCTTCCCAAAACAGAAAAGCTTATGCTAGAATAACTCCTTCATGGAGCCCCTGGTTGCAAGGAGGTGGGTATTGCCACTGCCTGATGTCTGTAGCAGATGCTGGGCAAAGGTGTCCTGCCCTTTAAAACATGCTGAATGTGTTTCCTACAGATTACAGCTAAAGCCAGCTGTCCTTGAGAAGATTTCTCTGCTGTTACTTGGCTCAGATTCTGGCCTCCTCACTGACTGACAGACTTGTTCCACCGTCTGCCATGGAAATTGTTGGAGCACCATATGGGTGTGTGTTAGAAAGGGGTTTGCACTAATCTGTGATAACGCTATTATGATGGACATTGGGTTCTAGGTTAACTAGTACCATTGGTATATAGCAATACAACCTATTTTTATCTCTGCAATCAGCAGTGGGTATAAAACTAATGTGTGAAACCTGGCCCTTTTTTTTCTGATAATGAAAGTGAAATATGACCATCTTTCCCGTTGTGCTTGGGAAAGGGTGGTTTGTTTGCTTAATATCTCGGGACGAGACTAACTGCCAAGAGAACAGAAGAGATTAGAGCAGAGTTTGACTCGTTTTGTTGGCAAACCAGCGTAAGCAAAAGACAAAATCATCACATCTAGTCTATTCAGGAGGTTAGACAAAGCAACTTCTCTCTGTGTAATGCCTTGGCTAGACTTGTAAGTACATCGTGTGCATCCTCTATCAGAAAAAGCTCTGTATGCTTAACGTGGTCTGCAGAGCATGAAGATGACACAAATGTGGTTTTATGATCTACATCACCAACACATCTTGCTTGTTAAAATAACTCTGCTAATGGGACTTCCTGCCAAACCACAGGAGCTATGTTTTTTAAAGGGGATCTAACAAAACCAAACAAAGATCATTAATGTTTTATTTGTGGCATATTATATTTTCAAACTCAAGTCTTCAATGTTCAACCTAAAATCAATCTCGAAGCTCTGCTCAAACGTACACGGAGTGAAATAAGATCTGCTGCTTGCTAAAGTGGACACCAGTATTGAAATTTTGTTGTCATGTTCTAATTAGCTCTTTGCACTTCCATGAACTGCGCTTAATCTGTCCAATGGGAAATGTAGATTTACAAACAGGTTGCTGCTCTGCATTCTGGTTAGTCTCGCTGGGCCAGGTATTAAATAAGACTCTCTGGGGACAACCATGATAAATTTTGGGTTTACATGTGGGTGAGTGTGTAGACTAGTCTGTGAGGTAACAAACTCAGTGTTCAATTTTTTAATTTGATTTTGATTATTCAGATTTCAGTATTTGTTTTGTTTACTGGTGCTGGTTATTGCAGACTCGACGAATGCAGATCAGCGAAGAATGTTATGAGCTGATATTGGAATTGTGGGCAAATGCATACATTTACTTTTATTTGCATACCAGCAGATGCTGATATTGATGCCAGTACATTAACATTTATAGCGTGCACCAATTGAGATTAAATGAACCTGGATTAGGATTACAGAGGATGCATGGGGTTTTAAATGCAATAAAATGAATTCTGTTTAAACATTTTAGCATAGGAGCCCAGCTTCACCCAATAAGCCCTGCAGTTTCCCAGTAAAAGTGTGAAATAACAATTATATCCAGAAATCTGAGATGTATATTTTTTAATTAATCTGTTGATTATGATATGATTCTTATATTGTGCATCTAAAAATACATTCTTCATCTTCAGTCTTCATTAAGGACAAAGGTTTCTTGAGACCTGTAACATATTCATTTCCCAGAGGATTGCTTAACCCACTTCACTGACACTACATATTAACTGTGATATGTTTTTAATAGTAATGTATAGCTATTAGCGTAACAGGATAATATTATACTTTTTTATGGTGGTGTGAGTGCTGAAAATGATGAGTTTTAGGAAATAAAGGGCCTTTTTATGCATTTATCTTACAAAGAGTTCCACAGTTTAGAAGCATAATAACCTAAAGAGGCCTCTCAGCTTTTCTTTAATTTACATGGTGTAATTGCACAAGGCCATTATCTGAAGATCTAAGATTACATGTTGGAACATAGACCTTAACAAAATATGCAGGTTCTTTAAGGCTGTTAAGAGCTTTAATGATAGGCAAAGAGCAATAAAATCTTGCACATATCTAATGCAGGGCTTTCAGAGGGGGTGCAATGAGAGTATTCTTTTTTGTGTGTTGCTTAGGATCTGAACTGCTATATTTTGTTCAAATTGTAGGGGATGTTTTGTTTTCTTGCAATGTCCAGTGTAAAGAGTGTTAAAATAACTAGTTCTGCGAGTAACAAGCTCGTGTACAGGCTCCTCTGCATCATGCAAGAATAAGGCAGACCTCATTTTACCAGTATTAAAAAGTTACTTTATTGACTGCATTCACCTGCAAGTTAAAACTGCTCAGAACCTAAGCTTGCACCCATGTGTAAAATTGGCCTTATAATTGAAAGAGGGAGCTCATTAGTTTTTTTTTTTGTTTGTTTGTTTCTGTTTTTTTTTTTTTTTTTTTTTTTTTTTTTATAAAATGCCATCTCCTAAATGTTGGGTTAAAGTATGAAATGGCTAACTTCCCAGATAACCTGCTTCATTTCCTGTTATGCTATTATCTCTGCTGTTCTCTTTCTAGTGCCCTCTAAATGTTGTCGCAAGCCAAGCTTCCCACCTTCTACACAAACTAATAATTAGGGATTAATTCCTAATTGCCGTGGAACACCACTGTGCTAGTTTGGGCTTTTTTTGCCACAAAGTATAAGCGTTCCAGTGGTTATTGCAATTCTTTGGACATTTTGCATTTACCACAAGGCAGAAGAGGAAGTCTATCAATTATTTGAATTTCACTGTGTAGACGAGTGCAGGAGATGCTGTTAATTTTTCATAAGTCACCTGGAGTGTGATGAATTTTTATGACTGTATGGTAGGAATTGCTCCTTATGCATTTGTAGATGCTGAGATCTGGCTGATGAAAACTGAAATGTTATTTTGGCATTACCTTCATCGTTTTGCATGGTGAGTGAGAGACCTTGCATTTGTGTAAAAATCAATGATCTATTATGTGCACAATAATTTGAGTTACTCCCGCATCTCATGTTTCATTTTATGTTAAAATGAGAATAATAAACATCTCAAAATTTACAAATACACACACAAAAAAAATCAGTGACCAATATAGCCACCCTTCTTTTTAATAACAGTCATAATCCTTCCATTCACAGAGTCTGTCAGTTTCTTGATCTGGTAATGATCTAGTTTTTGTGCAGCAGTAACCACAGCCTCCCAGACACTGTTCGGACTGTTCTGTTCAGGTGGACTATTTACCTTCCCCATAAACCTCCCATTTAAGAAGGGGCCACAAGTTCTCAGTAGGGTTTAGGTTAGGTGAGGAAGGGGGTAATTTTATTATTCTTTAATTTTTCATTGCCTTTACTAGTGAGCCATCCAGTGGAGTTCTTCAATGCATGTGATTCAGGAGCATTGTTCTGCATAAAAATTATGATCTGGATGATGCAGACTTTTTCCTGAACCACTGCTAGAAAGTGTCTTCTAAAAACTGGCAGTAGGTTTGGGAGTTGGTTTTGAGTCCAACTTCAACCTGAAAAGGTCCAAGTAGCTCATCCTTAATAACACCAGCCCATACCAATACCCCACCTCTACCCCTTGCTGGCGTCTGAGTGGATCTGGGGCTCAGTGCTTCTTAAACCTTCTTCTTAAACCTCTTTCTTGCTGCCCTGTTGGCTATTTGTAACAAACGGTTTGATGGTTCTGTGATCGCACCCCTCTTAGCAATTTCAAGAGTGGTGTATCCCTCAGAAAGACTTTCTTTGACTTTTCAGAGTCAGTTCTATCTCTTTTTTTGGCCCATGTTTGCCTGAGGAAAAGAAGCTGCCTAATAATTATGCACATCTTGATATAGGGAGTTGATCTCCTTAAGTCACACCCTCCCTCATTCCACAGATATACATCACCTGATTTGTGCAAATCCAATTAGCTTTCAAGTATATACAGCTTGTATTTTTGTATAAAAATAATATGGTCAAAATACTCACCTGTGGAATTGTGCACACTGTGTAGACACACATCCAAAATCTCCTTGAATTTGACTGCAGTTGGCAATTCTGTAAGCTTTCTGTAATGCTTTGCCTTAATCCAGTTCAGAAGCATTTCCATAACCGGCCCCAGTGTGAGTTATGTCGTCATCAAAACAGCAATAAATAGAAATAATGGGGTGGAAGTATTCTTTGTGGGAGCAAAAAAAGAGAGAAAAAAAAAACCCACTCCAGTGACTGTCTCCATGACTATCAGCATCAAAGGTAGGCATTGTGAACCTAAAGGTCACTGCATCCAGTGTGTGGGGTTTGTAGGAGAGCCATTCTGTTTTGCCAGAAAGCCAAGATGTTTGCTCATATTGGTATTTCTATCCAGTTTTCGGAACATTTGGTCCTTTTGTACATGATTGATTGAAATTGGGCAGGTGGCATATTAAAATGACACAAGAGGAACACTACAACACCTAATTGCAGTGTGTTATTAAGTAGTGTGTTCACATACAGAGCCAGAAACTTTGATCACAACGGGGCATTGTGTGACAGTAAAGGTAATTCTATAAATGTAATGAGCTGATACCATGTGTAGTAAGAAATTTGAGAGGGATATTCTAGAAACTGAGAATGTAACAAGAATACATGGGTACTCGGTTACATATGTTTTAGTTACATATATTTTAAAGGGGAAATTCCACATCATAAAAAAAATAATTATTTAGTTAAACAGAGACATTCAGAAAGAGAGAAATTTAGCCTAGACACAATTGTTTATGACAATAAGGAGCAATACATAATGCAGTTACCTAATGGAAAGCTTCTTTTGATTATTAATCTATCAACAGAATTTTTGCCAAAAGATACTTTTTCAAATTTATACTAAACTCCTATAACCATCACTGTAAAAAAAAAAATCACATCAAAGCTCCCTGAATGACTTTATTTCTCAGTGATGCAGTGGAAAAAGTTGAAATCACTGTAATTAGCTTTAAGCTAAATTCCTTTCCTGTAGAGGCTCCACCTTATCCTGTACATGATTTTTTTTTTTTTCTTTCTTTCTTTTTCTTCAGAAAGTCAGAAGTTATTGTTTTCACTGTACTTCCTCAAATTTGTATGCATTTGGGCTGTTTGTGTTGAAAAATGTCTTTACCCAGAAGAAAAACTGAAAGTAAAAATGAACTGTTTTGTGCATGAGTGAGGCTATAATACGAGAGGATTAAACATTAAATGCAAATGACTGGTTTTGCTGTGTAAAATTAATGTGATGCCACATGAACTGTTTATATGAACATGTTTTTCGGAACTTAAACTGTTGGATTACCAAATTGTAAATCTTACAGTTGATGATTTTACAGAGGTGCTTAAAGGTTTGTGTATAATTCACTTTAAATGTCATCAGATCATCAAAGTTATAGAGCAGACAGGACAGAAAGAGATCCCAATCAGACATGTACCATGGACAATTATATAGTTTTTCATCAACTCATTGAAGGCAGTGATGCAATATTAAATGTGTTTATTGGCTAAATATCTGAACCTCTTAAACAGTTCAGTTTAAATTGTTAACAGGGTTGAGAGATTCAGTCAGTTGAATAACAAAAGTGAACAAAATCAACCAGTATTTAAAAATCAGTCAGCATTAGAGATTTCACCACACACATGTATGAGTAAATGGCATCTTGTTCAAATAGGATTACAGAGGATGGCAGAAGAACTGTCGAAACTGATTATGCCCAAGGAGGATTTAAAACAATTCCTGAGGAGCTTGGGTGTAACCAGTCAACTGACAGATGGTGTACAAATCTAAAAAATTCAGCATCACTGTAATGTTCCCCAGCAGTGGCATTTTAGTTAAAACCACTAACCCTAAACGGGCAACAACTCCTGCACTAATGTCTGTGTTTGTGATTTGCATAATCAAGCAGACACTGGACAAGAATAGTGTGTATGGGAACCACTTCTCTACAAGATGAATGTTCCTGCCTGTTTTCCTAAAGACTACATAGATGTGCCAGGACACTGAAAGTGTCATTGATTTATAAGGCGTAAATAGAAGCACAGAGTTGGACTCCTCAATGTGTTGCAGCAGTTCTATTGCTGCAGTTGGTCAAATCTTTCATCTAGGTCCATCTATGAGACTTCTTAGCTGTTACAGGGAACATTTGGTCAGTCTTGCTCATAGGAGGTTTAAAGCTTCACAAACTATTGAAGGCACAGATATTTAATGTTCGATCACTTTGTTCTATTAATCTATGAATCGCTTTTTTGTTGTGCTGTTTAATCATGACTTTGTTCAAGATCTTGTATTTTGGTCAGATTTATGTAAAACAGAGAACCCACAGGTTCACAAACTTTCAGGTGTCACTGTTGTAACCTATTTCCTTTCCTTTCTCTTCAGCTTAACTACTGACGTCCTGAATAGGATTTGCGGTCCGTCAATGAGGAACTACAGGCTCATCTTTTGCCATAACCTGAAGCAGCCATAGATGGTCTTTCAGTTCACTGCTAGTGAGTGGAGCAGGAGATAAGTTGAACTTCTGGGAGTTAAGTAAAACAAGGTATGCAATACTCCTTTTCACGTTTTCACATTTAAAAAAAAAATGCCTTGAAGAAAATCATGAACCAGAAAGAAAAAATGGACTGTCAAGGTCATCATCTTTGGCAAAGACTTATATTTGCATAATTACACACTTAAAGTTACAGTGAAGTTAATAGTAACCTGTAGGGTTTTTTCATTGTTATATTTTGAATGGCACAAAGCTTGACTTATTGTGTTATGGCCTGCAGCTCAGTCATCTGTTAGCACTATTGTGTCCAGCATCTGAAGTGACGTGAATGTCTTGTCAGGTCCTTGTACATGACAGGCATTTCACTTATGTAACTCTGCCTCCATCCTGGACTCTGGTCAAGATAAGAACTCCAGCTCCCAGGATGGGAGTGGCCCACTCTAGCTGCAGCTTGTTTTGTTTTTTCTTTATGTTTGAAGTGTTTGCCTGTGCCCCGCCTGCCATGGCAAGTACGTGTTGGCAGACTCATGAGTGAGTGTGCTTTGTGTTTTTGGCCATGCAGAGCGACTGAAGCAGCCTGGCTGTGGAAGCGATGAGGAAGAGCCTCTCTCCTTCCCTCAGCGACTCTCTTAACACAGCCAGGGTGTTTGGCATTCCCCTGGAGGAGGTGCAGCAGAGCGGCCAGCCAGGGCAGGAGGTCCCCTTACTGGTCAGGACCATCGTAGAGTACATTGAGGAGCACGGTGAGTGCTGGTGTGCCTTCTCAGAGTCAAGTCAATGAATCAGGTGTTTTAACTTTACCTTGTTTCATGAATCACATGTTCTGCAATTTAAACAGCAACATGTTTAACAGTTAGGTACTGACTAACAGACACCGTTTAATTAATGCAATTTTTGTGGTGGTTGTTGGGTTTCATCTGTCCCAGTTTGGGTACATTTAATGGTTTGTTTGTAATAGTTTGATTGGATGGTAGTTTGGTTGGTAATGGTTTGTTGCACATAATGTCCCTTTTTTTATTTCATGTTGTCCTTTTTAGTGTTTCATTATTTGTTATTGGATTGGTCATTGATCGGTTATCCTTCCCTAATTACTAGAAGCTCCATAATTGTAGTTCTGACAAAAGCAAAAACTATCAGATAAGTAAGACCTCACACGGTGTCCTTTCTTTCCTACGTAACATTCCACACGTCTCCGCTGCTTATCATGAAAATATGAGAAGGCTAAGAACAGGTCAGATTTGCCATTTGTGATAGTGCTTCAAGTACTTTGATTTTTGTATTTAACCTCAAGGTTCCTGTTACCATTGGTACCTGGTACTTTAGATGGCTGCATGATTGCGTTGCCTTTATCTGAGCAAAATTGACATTCTAACCTTAAATTAAAAATGTCAGAAAATATGCATTTTATTGCTTTGTTTTCTTTGTTTATAATTCATTTGAGAATGTCGTTGATGGGGTTTTAAAAAAGGGGATGGTGGCACGGCTGAGAACTGGATGGGGTTGACACCTGTGCAATTGCTTTCCATTATTGGTTCCCCCCTGTGACTTCAAACCAGTGGCATCTCACTTAACAGTTACTGGTGGATACAACATGTGTTGATTGTTTCCTTAGTTTCTGTTGGTGGAAGGTACACACAAATCACCAGCAGTGAGAATTTAGTTCCTTTTCAGGTGTTTGCGATGATTATCAATCATATTTATCATTAAGTGTCATTATCAGTGCTACTTTTCACACAATTTTTACACAAAAATATTTTTTTGTGTATTTTGTAAGTATTTACAAAAATAAAAACATTAGGAAGACGCCAATTCATATATTTGATATATTAACAGTTGCAGTTTGTAAATACCAGTATTACAAAGACATACAGTACTGTGCAAAAGTTTTAGGCAGGTGTGAAAAAATGCTATAAACAAAGAATACTTTCAGAAATATAAATAATGAGTATTTTTATCAATTGACAAAATGCAAAGTGAGTGAGCAAAAGAAAAATCTAAATCAAATCAATATTTGGTCTTAATACCTTTTGCCTTCAAACCAGCATCAGTTCTTCTAGGTACACTTGCACAAAGTGAGGGATTCTGTAGGATTATAGTCGGTGTGTGATCAACCAGTTTTACCGAACAGGTGCTGATGATCATCAATGTCACACGGAGGTTGAAACACAGTCATGTTTGGAACAACCTACCAGCCGAGTTCCTTCAAAAACCGTGTGCAAGTGTACCTAGAAGAACTAATGCTGTTTTGAAGGCAAAGGGCGGTCACACCAAATGTTGATTTGATTTAGATTTTTCTTTTGTTTGTTCACTGCATTTTGTTGATTGATGAAAATAAATGATGAACACTTCCATTTTTGAAAGCATTCTTTGTTTACAGCATTTTTTCACACCTGCCTAAAACTTTTGCACAGTACCGTATAACGGTTACAAAGGCAATAACAGGTCTAGGAAAAAAAGCAAAGTAGCACAGCATGTCTTGAATATTCTGCTCATCAAGAACACAATTAATATGTCAATATCAGCTTTAAATAATTCATTGTCTTCTTAAACCTGTTATAGTGCAGCCCAGTAGTTCACAAAGCCATTGTGTTCCTTATGTCTTTTGAGATTTTAACTGCTAAAACGTCCAAAAAAACGTTTTCTCTTTCCTTTAGTGAATTTGTTACAACCTAGTCTTGGGTCTGGATGTAACAGCGAAAATTAAAATGGGCCTCTCTCTGCTAAAAATAAAAATCCAACACCATTTAATAAATAAACTAACTCAAGGTTATGTATATTTTCATTAAAATCTCAATAGTAAGATTTTAAAGCTTGAATTGGGGGAATTGCAAACATACCATGCCTAAAATTTAAAAGAAACCATCGCAAGGGATACAGAGTCTTGGAATGTTTGCAAATGACACACAGTTCTTGGCATTTTGACCAACTAACCTTTCAAATAAACAGCGTTTGTAATGGTAAGGTTTATTTCAAAACATGGAAGAATCAGACATGTCTTTTTCGAGTCAGCTGCTTATAAAAATAGTAATGCAGGGCAGCATGAAGTTGTGTACTGTGATACTTTTGTGTGCAAAGTTGGAAATCCTATCAAGAGGTTTATTACAGAACTGTCTGTATGTATGCTACTGCCAATGTCTTTTGGTTGATGAATACTGTATATCTTGCCCTAATTTTTGTGTAGTGTGGTATGTAAATTAGACTCCTGCTGCCACAGATTGCATCTTTGCAAATTCCATGTATAAGTACAAAGCAGCAAATAGAGTATAGCATGTAGATTTGCATATTTCTCTGTTTGCTGTAGGGGGACTGGATCTAGAAGGTCTGTTCCTGGTGAATGGAAATGCCGAGCGTGTGGAGTGGCTGCGGCAGCGCTATGACAGTGGTGAGGCAGTGAATTTGGAGAAGGAGGCGGACCTGGCTTCAGCCGTCAGTCTGCTGCGTCTCTTCCTACAAGAGCTCCCAGAGCCTGTAATACCCACAGGCCTTCAAACACGCCTACTGCACCTTTACAGAGGTGAAGCCTCGTTATCACATACTTCTCTTTTGCTCTTTGATATTTTTAACTCTCATGAATACTTGGCTTATAACAGAATGAATAATAATTGTTTAATTAATGTTTGATAGTAATATTTTATTTTTCTAAGAAAACTATTTCTTGAAATCAAATATAGATTTCAAGAAATTAACAGTGTATATATTATATTGTAAACACACAAGAAAGGATCCAAGAGAAATGTGGTGACTGTCAGCAAATATTTCATGGTCTCAGATATGTCATGGTGGCAGTCTTGTCTTTCAGTTAATAGTTTTAAAGACTTTTTTTTTTTTTTAATATTTTTTTTTTTAAATAAATACTATAAATGATTATCTATTATGGAAATAAAATCTAAGTCATGTAGATAAAAGAATGTGGGACTGTGGCCCCAAAACAAGCCCTGTGGGTATAAGCAAACCCTCACACCTACTTTCATGGTTATTTTCCATTTGCCTTCAATGCCATCATGTCTTCTTCACTTTACAGATGAATCATCAAGCGTTAAAATATTTTACATTTATGTCTCTGACATACCATGGACTTTTCTATTTCTGTTTCTCTTTGCGTGCTGATCTTGCATCATTCCATAGTCACACCCTTTCTTTCGTATCCTTGCATCAGCAGAATTGTTTAGCTCACTCCCATTTGAAATCTTTCAAGATCTCTCTGATGAATTTGTATGCTTGCATGTTTCATTCCCATTTGGATGACAGAGTTTTGCCCCTGTTTAGAATATAGCAGCGAGGAGGAGTTGACAAGAAACATGAAGTACTTCTTGCAGCAGCTGCCCCAGGTCAACTACAGCCTGCTCCGCTTTCTGTGCCGCTTCCTGTCCAGTGTAGCTTCTCTTCAGGAGGAGAGCTGGAGTGTTGGTGCCCTCGCTGCAGTCTTTGGCCCTGACATTTTTCAGTACGTTGCTGAATACATCTTGAATATGTTCTTTACTTAAGTGCTGTTGGTTTTAACCAAAAAATTATATGCCTTGATGACAAATATTTTCTTTCAGTTGGGATCATTGAGAATATTGTATCGGTTTTAAAAGTACAAAAATATAATTCTGTTTATATAGGTTAATATTGTTTTGCAAGCAGTTTAAAATTCTACTCTAGTTTTCTGTCATTTTTCTTTCGTATCTACTTTGATGCAACAACTTTGGGCTAGTTGAAAATGATCATTGATACTTGAATACATTGCTTTATCACCTTGCATTCGGCTTAAAGTTTTACGCGCCATGGTCATTCCAGGATGACCAATATTCCTTAAAGAACCATGGGAAGCTCTGATAGCTGTTTTTCTTGTCATACAGCTTAGACACAGATGTAGAGGACCTCAAGGAACAAGAGTCAGTGAGCCGTATCCTGGCTGAGCTGTTGGAGAACCAGGAGGACTTCTTTGACACAGAGGAGGATGACATTTCCACCACTAATGACTACAGCTCCATTAATGACCAGGTTCCTAATGTTTGTTCTTGCTCATTCATCTGTATTTACTATGTCCTTCTGATAGTTTTATTTGAATAAGTATAGCTTTCTTATCGGCAATCACACTAGAACTTTTCCTGGGAATCATGCACTTTCAGTCACAAATACTTGATTTTCTGCTCCTGAGAATATTCAAAGATCCAAAATTGAATTGAATTGCTTTTGAAGTTTTTTTTTGTTGGGTTTTTTTTGTTTGTTTTTTTTCTTTTTTTTAAGCTCTCATTACAAGCAGAGGAAATGTTTGTCTTAGAGGACATTATTTTGGTGCACTCAGTAAACTGCTTTGCTAGACTTTAGTAACTACACTGAGACTGAGATTTACTTAAATGCTTAAAAAGTCTCAGGCAGGACTAAAGATAGTTATAGAGCAGCAGGAGAACAGAAAAGCATGGTTTAGAGGTTGTTATGTCTGTAGGCTTATGTAATGCTCCTCCTATGCCTTTCAGCAGCATCCAAAGGCGTGTCTATCTTGGTAAAGTGTTACAGCCTGAAACTTGGGCATTGTCTGACACTTGTGGAATGACTGTTGTTTTGACGCATAACCTTCTACTGCCATGGATTTAGTCCTTGCTTAAAATATGTAGGCCAGCCACAGGCCTGCAGTGAGAGGACATATTTGATGATAAGCCATAAACGTTCTGCATGCTGTTCAGCTTAAAACATTGCCAAAATGACCATTAAAATGAAGGGGAAAGGAATCGATAAGCAAATGAAGGAAAAATTACACTTAACAGCTGTTGGAACGCTGAAACTTCTCAGAAGATGGCATGTTTGGTAACCTTGAGTTAAATGAATATAGCCATCCAGGCCTACAGCATCTAACATAAGTAGCTGTGATGCTGAGTGCCTGACTTGAATGAACAAGAACGTGCCTCTGTAGTTTCATGCTCTGAATGGTGGAGCCTGAATGCAATATAAGCTTTTGGGTTTTGTCCTCACACACTTCTTGGAATCACAGATTTCACCTTCTTGATGACTTTCTGGAGTGTTTCACCTTATTCAGCAGTAGGATCATAGAGAGAAAGAGGGAGCATGTGTGCACGGAGTTTGCCAGAGACATAGGCTAGCATCAGCTTTCAAATGATTTGCTGTAAGTTATATGGGTACAAATCACAAGGTCCTGTCTCTTCCTGTTTAGGGACTTTCCCAGCCCATCTATTCTCACTTGGACTCTTGATTCAGCCCCTTCTCACTTCCCTCAATGGCAGTTTTCTGGAAAAATGTGGCTAGGACTTTTAAGGGCATTACTACTTAATGGCGACATCTTGCACGTAGTTCCTTTTACTTAAATGTTTAATTAGTTAATCTTGGAGATTGTAGAAATGACCTGGAATTCGCAACATTTCATTGTTTGAAAATGCCGCTCCATAATGTGAACTTGAAGATGGTGGACAAAGTAGGGATAGGCTTGACTCTGAGGGTTGTTTTAGACCTGTTACTACACGTTAGTAATAATACAGACAATAATATTATCGTTCCCAGTTTTTGGATAATGGAACAGGGATTCACTTCAATAGCTTGGACCAAAACCTTCAATGAAGCAAGACTGGCGGACCTGATTTAGGCTTGTGCTTCTGAAGGTGGTTGTGGTTGGATTTGAGGGTAGTTTGTTGTGTAAATAAGCCAGAGCAGATGATTGCCTGTATTGCTGCTTTGGTGGATGTTGCAAACCAGGTATTTGTTGGTTTAGAGGCATTTATCTGGTGTATATTTATTCATCTCTATATTAGAATGTCTTTCAAGTTCCTCAAGCTCTCCCCATCATGATGATGCCATGCTTCAGCTGCAGCTGGTTGTCTTTGAGGCACCAATCCCATGTTGAGACTTGACGGATGCAGCATGTCCTTCTAAGGAATAGTGCTGAGTGCCGCCCAGGCTCCAATCTCCCTGGCAACTCCTTGCAGGTTCTTTTCCAAACTCGGGCAACTGCAGAAGGCCATGCCCTTTTGTTCCTCACATTCTTAGCACTTCCCACTTGCTTTCTTGCCAGCAACACGGAGAGTGGTCTTTCTTTTAAAAAAAAAAAAAAAAAAATGAGGGCAGAAAAAAGGAAGGAAAGCGGGTCAACCACCATAGCTGCTAGAACTTGCCATTCGTGCGTGCAAGCAGCTCTTCTGTCCCTCAGAGAGGGAGAGCACTGGAAGCTGTTTGTGTGGGTTGATTCTTGTTTGCTTGACAGCATTTTCCTCATGCGCTGCAGAAAGCTGTTAATTAATCAGCGCAACTGCTAATAAGACAACCAACCGCTCTTAACTTAAATAAATGCTTTTTCCCCTTTATTTTTTATGCAGATGTTGCAGAGTTTTACCACACATTGACAATGCCTCACAGTGCATACAAAGGTGCAGCCTCTGCATCCTGTAGCAGTTTGCATGAAGCTAGAAAATATACTCCCTTCTTTCAGGGGATTAATGAGGATTAATCCTGCACATATGAACCTGAGCAGACATTTTACACTTCAGTATTCCACAGCTTAAATAGCCACTAAACTGTTGGCAGAACCAAGAAGAGGGTCTGTTTGGAATTGTTTCACCAGCATCAACAGACCACCTACTTCCATGAGCACAGCAGCACTGAACTTGACAAAATTTCAATACAAGCAAATTCCAAATTCTCCATATCTCCTCCCCAAACCTTCAACAGACCACCCATTACAAATGCCACATATGACTCATACCTGCATTCAGGATGAGCAGCAGCTAGGCTCAGCCAATCAGAAGCTGCCAGAGTGGTCACCATGGCAACATGCTAGTGACACTGCAGCAGATGTAGAGGACGAAAGAGAAGGTGATCATCCAGGCTTGTGTGGTTTTAGATTACATACATACAAAGAGGTTTAAAGTCCCATCCATACCAAACCTAATACCATACCTAACACAGTCATGGCTCATTGATCTCGAAAAATTCCGTTTGTATAATTTCTATATTGTAATATATATAATTTTTTTTTTTTTTTAACTGGCCATGTTTTATGCATTACTTTTGTGTATGGGCTACTAGTTTCAGGGAGAAGAAAAAACTTCATGTCATTTTGATCACTGGAATGAAAAAAGAGTTAATTTCAAAACATTCTGTAGATCTGACCTTATAGCACATCAACATCAGATGTGTGCTCTCAAGGGCCAAGGGAACACGCTGGAGTTAAGAGCTCCTTTTAAGTGCTATGCCTTGTTTATTGTTCTGTGCTGAATTTAAGTTGTCTGTGAACCTTTGACAATGTGATGTGACATCCCGGTGTGCTCCACAAATAGTGGCAGTCAGAACTAAAATGTCTCCCTCTCTGTTGTAGATCACTGAGCTCCTGGAAGATGAGAAATTAGAAGCCTGTGAGGAGCTCCCACAGGATGGGGAGGATGGCCCTTCTTCAGTAACTTCCAAACACCCGCATGTCACCCCCTCCTCCAGGTAAGGACCACAAAAGCACCCTCAACTATTCAAGTTCAGTCACCCCCCTCAAAACCCACTTGAAGTGTTGCCATTTCCTTCCCTACACCCTTTCTGAAGTACATGCATGCTTTCTCCAGTTACCCCCTGTGAAATCTAGTATGACTGCCTTAATGTTTTATGGTTGGAGCTGGCGCAGATGTTGCCTTCAGAGACATCTCTCTCACATGTGTGTCACATTCCTTTCCAGCTGATCTGGCTTCCTATTGATGTTTTTGTACTGCAAGTTGCATTAATGGAAACTTCGTATGAGCATCTTCAACATTAATACTCTGAAACTTGTGCATTTAGTTTTTATTTAGTTTGCTGTTACAAATTATAAGGAAGCCTAGGTTGTGTCTTCTACTTTAAAAATAATATAGGTATTAAAATATATATTTTTTTAATTGTCGCTTCTATTTCATGTCCACTTGCATGACTCGATTCCCTCAGACTTGAATCAGTGTCTTGGTAATCTTACCTTTTGGTAGCCAATATCGCCTAGTTAGAAGTGGTTAAACAATATTAAACAATTGTTAAATAGAGGATTTATAATTTATTGCATGATTGAGTGTAGTGGCAAAATTGCTGCTTGTGCCATAAATGTTTCTGCTCCAGCTTTGTCTACCTTTTTGAAGTTATTGTGATCACATCAGGCCTAAAAGAATGTGATCTTGATTGAAAAAGAAGTGGGTTGAATCCAGGGACCTAAACCTCCACCTGTTTCTACTTTGATGCAAGGTGAGTGGTCTGGGCCTTTTTTAAAGAGTTGCCCCAGGCTGCCTTGTCCCAAATGTCAGACTGCCATGGTGTGGCAATGCTGTTAAATCATTAAAGGCAGGTTTGTAGCAGGTTTCTGTAGGGAAAAGGTGTTCAAGGTGTTCAAATTTGCAGGTTTGTGGTTTTTTTTTTTTTTTTTTTGTTTGTTTGGTTTTTTTTTTTTTTTCCTCCCCCTCTTTCTTTTCACATGTCAGGTTGTTTTTATAGAGGTGCTTCACATTTTAAACATGCCATCCATGGTGGACTCCAAAGAATGATTTTACTGTGTGCTGTGATGCTTCCCAAGAAAAATATGCTGGATAATCACAAAAAACACATGGCAGAAACAGGAAAAGGTTATATAAGGTATTTACCACATATATAACATGAAGATTTGCCTTCATTACACTATTTATCACACATTATTTTCTTGGTGGGGTGTTCCTTACTGTAGGATTTGTTTAGTTGTTCTTGCAATGGTCTAGTGGTAGGATACTTGGCTAAAGACCAAGAGGTCGCAGTTTTGAATCCCACCTCCAGCGCTACCCTCATTATGTTCCTGAGCTAAACCCCAAGTTGCTCCAGGGGGACTGTGGAAGTCGCTCTGGATAAGAGTGTCAGCTAAAAATGTCGTAAATACTAAAAAAAACAAAAACTAAAGTAGTTAGTAGTGTTGAAATATACAAAACTACAGTGGAAACTGCAGCAGTTTGGTGCAGAGTCATCACTTGGCCCATGAGCTACTGTTTAAAGTGATTAATTGCAGTAATCCTTAATCTGCACAACCAGGCTGACTTGAGTGCTAGACCAGGGGAAAAGGAACCTTTTCTTGTTTGCTTTAATAAAATCTTTTAGATTTTTTTTTCTTTTTCTTCCCCACCCACAGAGTGCTTTTCTGGCTGCTTCTTTGTATGGTAACATGTTTTATGACCCCAAATTAATGCTGTAAAACATAGTAATCCAACTTCTCTGTAGCCAATATCATATCTGCTTGATTTAAAAAAAAAAAAAAAGCCCTTTTCCCTTAATTGTACTTTTTCATAGTGAAGGATATGGGTTAATCCTGCCCAACATTTGCAGCCTTTTGATCTTTGTAAAGGCATGGAAGGATTTGGGTTGCAGCTGCTGCAAGAATTAAGTCCTACACAAGCTCATGCAGTCAATATTATGCACCTTAATCAGTGGTGATGGAGCACTGGAAGGACTTGCTCTTAATGGGGGATTTAAGCTAAAGTCCAGGCCTGATTTTAATGTCATTGTATTAGTGTAGTGCCTTTGGAGATTAACAGTTAACGTTTTTAGTTTTCACTATCAAATCTGGTCTTAACTGTTACAGTATGTAGAATCTCAATATTTTTGGGTGAAGGGTAACATTTTCAAATGCTTTTGCTTTGATTTAATGTTCATCATGAGAATCAGAGAAAAGGCTTGCCTGGCATCCTAGTAATGGCTTTTTTGCTATTTGGCTCACTCAAGGAAAAACACAGGCTTGCATTGTTCTTCCTTTACCAGGGCTGGTCCCATCTCGGTGGCGGTTACTTTTATTTATTGTCATAAACATTTTAAGTTGACATCAAAATAAACTTTGGCAACAGTTTTGTTTTTATTCCTCCATCTTTCACTTTTTACTTTTTGGCAGCCCTTGAAATTCTTTCAGAAAACAAGATATATATTATATATTTACATATCTTGCATGACCTCTGAAGCAGTAAATAAAATGGCCACTGATGCAGTTCATACATTTTTTTGTTATGTCACATTTCAAGGATAGCTGGAAAGTCTATGTTTGTTTTCGATTCCCAGCAGCTCCCCTTCTTTGTACCCCAGCAGAATCTGACAAGCCGAGACTTTAAAGCTAAATTTAAGTCCCACCATATATCCCTTTCACCAGCTATGGAAAGTATTTTTCATCTGTTCCCAAAATAAACAGAGGGGTATAGACGGGTGTTCTTGAGACACTTTGTTGGCTGTGACTTGGTTGTTGGAATTTGTGAACAGCTGTTTCTAAGAGGTAGCAGAGGTGAATTGGTCACTGCGTCACACTCCCCTACCACCACAGCACCTCAGCATTTCTCGGTTATAAGGCTGAAATTCAGAAACAGGGTCAGGCATCATTACACCAATGTTTTTTTTTTTTTTTGTTTTTTTTTAATGTGTATTGACAAATCAACTTTGATGTAAATCATACTTTTTTGCTGGAAGGTGTACTCGTGTGAAATAAGGAGCAAATAAACAAATAACATTGCACAGAAAAATTAAATGTGAATTAAAAAAACATGATTTATTTTCCTTTTCCTTCTTCAAAATGCAGCAGTTACATTTGCAAATACAAGAATGAAATATAAGCACAACCTTTTCACACAATTTCCTGAGTAATGATGACCATGTGATCTGTCTTTGCCTTCTTAGGACATGCATTCAAGCCAAAAAAATTTAAAAACAATTGACGAGATCCTCCTAAATGTTCTCAAGCGCTGATGGAAACTCAGTCTAATTTGCTCATTTATTTTGTGAAATTTCAGGTAATTTTCTTGAATTTTACTCAATAGCTGAATGGAAACTTTGCTTTTCTTACTACTTTGTCTTCTTCCCGTTGCCATTTAGTTCATAAACTGGAGGCTAAATCAGTTTATGGTTTCATTTATGAAGGTGCCAGATTAACTTCTTATCAGAGCCAATTTAATTATGGTCTCTTAAAACAAGACACCCAATTCCTGTAAATTAATCCTTCACATTTCAAGTGTAACTTTGTGCCTATTTATATTCCAAATCTCGTTGTATACTGAACGTGACCTACATAACAAACCTTCAACAAGGATATTATCAGTGGTCCTTAGATTGAATCTAAATTTCCAATGACTTACTTATCTCTTTTCCTTAAGGTAACGAACACGTTACTCTTTAGTAGCATTCATGTTATCTCAAGGAAGCTTCTGTTGCAGTGATAAGTGGATCATGGCAAGTGCAAGGAGATTTGTACTTGTTTGATGTGGAAACAATTATCCATATTCAGGGCTTTTAATGGGAGAACACCTGGAACTGTGTGATCTGCTTTGGGTAGCATGAGACCTTTTAAAGAATGCTTGAATCTTTTGCTAGTAATTGAGTCTTTCAAATGTGGATACACTTGTTTGTTTCCATCTTCATTGATTGTGCTTTTCCATAGAGGGGGGGTGGGGGGTAAGTGTGTTCCAACAAGCTATGGACAAATGTTATCCAGGTGCCAGGCAGATCCTCGGGTGATGAGCTGGTTATATAAATGAGGTAGCCTGACAGGTGCTGGTCTGTGTGCCTTGTGTGAGCTCTGCAGTTTGTGGGTATGCTGTGAGTGGACAAAGCTGTGATAGAGACCTCCCTAAGGGTGTGACCATTGGTCCTGAGGTCTGTTAGTAGTGCTGCGTCACACAGCTCTGTATTTTAGCAAGGGTCCAGCTTGTTTACTGCAGCACTTTTCCAGGAAAAGTGCCGAGCCCTGCACACAGGCAGCCAGCACTGACAGGACTCTGCAGGATGAGCGCCGGCAGTCTGTGTTTACTATTTGACCTGCTCATACAGACTCTAGCTCCACAGAGCGCCCAGTCCGGATAGCCAGACGCCTGACTGAAGCGGCAGGAAAAACAGCTACAAACGTGTCAAAAAAGCGGCTCACCTGCACTAAGCAAGGCACCGAAAATGGCTTGTGAAATCCTTCTGCACAGGTATTGTATCTACGGAGCAGGGGGCTGGGGTGTGTGAGGGATTCGCCAGAGTGAACGGCTTACATAATCTTGCTGAATTACTTGTGAGTGCTATAGATATTGCTCATTTAAAGCACTGCTCTCTGGAGTGTGTTGATTTATAGCTCCTTTATCTCTCTGGATCGCTAGGCCATGGCTTACTGATATTTCTGTTCTGGTGTGCTTTTACCCACAAAACTAGCTTCTCAACAAATGACAACCTTGTTTATGTTTATCATGATTCTTGGGAGAGAGCAAAAAGGACTGAGGATCCTCTGCATGTGTATTGCAGTAAATAGGTGTAGCTTTGTTCAGCTACTGCAAAGGAAGCAGTGATAGGAATCATAAAAATGCTGATTCATTAACAGCCTCTGAATATGATGGTTTTATGCCACACACACACACACACACACACACACAATTTAGTTGGTTTGTTGTTGATAAGCTAAAGTGCAGAGTCAGAGGAATCATTTCTTTCTCATACTAACTGGCTCTACCTTTTAGAGCCTCGTATGAGACAGCAGCTTTCAGAAAGACAGTAACATAATTGTTTATTTGCCAAATGCGTTTTGCATAAAAGGATTTTGTTTAGTGCACATAATCAAAATCAACCATTCATAAGCAAAATATATTCTGAATGAAGTTTCAGATATGGATTTCAAACAGAATAGATTAACTTCTGGGGAAACACTTGAAAAAAAAATTAGTATTTAATAGATAAATGTCAGTTATTGCTTGTCTTTCCCATAATGATTTTTGAAGTCTCTTTAACAGTCTGAATTTATATCTCTGAGTCAGACAGTTGGAATTGTTCAAACTTGTTTTTAAATGTCATACTGGCCAGACTTTGTGAAATAGACAATAATAATATTTAGCTTAGCAACCCCCTGGCTCTAAATGCACCACAGAGCTTAAATAGATTTAGTTTATTCACCTACCCAAAATATGCAGTCCATCCATATCTATGCACAAGGGTTTATTTCTATTTATTTCTAGTTGGAAACTGCAGTGTCCCACTTGTTTTAGAGGTACTGTCCTGTCTGTGAGGGCCATATTTTTCCCTCTAGAACCTCCTGAAACTGATACATGTGCTAACAGCACCGACAGGCGCTTTGCTGCTTAGTTATGTAATCAGCATTCTTCTCATGCCAGACTGCGTTTTATAGCATGGTGTGGACTGCTGAATCACCCATACCCCACCCCTCTTCCTTTCTAACACCTTCACCCTGATCTGTTGACTGTCCACTATGACATCTGCGTGGAAAAATACACAAGGAAAAGACAAACATCTTGCGTTTTGACCGGCCTGCCCCTAGTGGCACTTTTCAGGTTTTGCAGAGTGACATTAAGAATTACATGAGTGGATTTTATATCTTTAGGAGCACTGTCCAACAGCAACACCCGCTCAGGGTGTCACAATAAGGCTGGATCAAAAGTTGGTGCTACAAAAGGTCAAGGTGCTCTTGCACATGTATACACTGATAAGCAAATGCAGTGCGGTATGACATTCTCTTAACACTGTCTTCATTTTCTTATTTTCCAGCTCACATATCTCCTCCATCAACATTCTTCCAGGATCTGCAGAGTGAGTACCCATTCACCCTTTTTTTCTTAATTCAACTATTGCAATTATGTGAACTGATTATTAGAAGAAAAAAAAACAGTTTGTGATAATAGGAAGCTTCAAAATGCAAAAACCAAAATGCATTTAACACTAAGCCATTACCAAAAAGCAATCATTGTGACTTGCACCATATTGAACAGTTTTTATGCAGATTATCATAATTATTCACATAATAAATTATGACCTTGACCATGTATGGGAGACATTGGAGGGGTGCTTGTTCTGACAGATTTTTTTTTATATAAAGCTCAGACCTACATAATGATGCACAACCGGTTGGAATTCTAAGGTCAATGTTTGAGTAAAGTGTTGATATTGTATGTCATATGACTTCACTCTACTCAGCTCTAAATAATATAATAAAACAATTGTTTGATTCAGAAGAAAGAAGAAAAAACACATTACATTGCCTGTAAAATTAAGCATACTAAGAAGCAAGCTGCTTCATTACATACTTCACACTAGATACATGTTGGGGTTAACACATTAAAGAAAGGTAAAATAATAAATAAGCAGTAGCTGTGTCTTACAAAATGCAGAGGAAAGTTCTCTGAACATATGATCACAGTTTATTCACAGTTGTTCACATGTAATTTGACCAGGGGAAACTTTTCTAAACTATCAATCAGAAATGTAAATATTAACATCAGTATGTCACAAAAGCCCAGTAAAAATATACACTAAATATAAACTATATTTAATAAGTATTAAAACATAATTTCAATGGTTTGTTTTTGTTTTGTTTTTTTTTTTTCAATTTTTGCTGATACTGATGTATGACCTTCACCAAATGCATGTCATTACAAAAAGACCTGTTTACAAAAAGCATGAAAAACTTCATTATGCAAAGTTGAATATACAGGTAACACAAATAAATGAGAAACATAATTTGTGAATATGTTAAAAGAAATATTATATACTGTACCCAAGATGAACATGAACTGTTTTTAAGATAAATAACAGAGATAGTATGCTGTGGGAAGGAGGTAAGTTCAGTGTTATAAGCAATCAATTGTCATATTAAAATAGTCATAGCAGTTTTGCATCTTTTACAGATAACAAACTTCCACATGCTTTAAAGGACATTTACTTTCACCAGAATTTTACAAATTGAAAAAATCTAAATATGGCCTGTGCCAAAGTTTTATGTCATGTTTTTTTCAAAGATGTTAAATGCACGAAATAGGAATTATGCATGTATGTATGTAGAAATTGAACAACTCCATATTAAAGTGTGTTCCCTGTAGAGGACGCTAATTAGTATTCACTAAGAAGTAAACCAAAATGTATATAAGTTGATTTTCCAGGATTCTTGAAAGTTTTGCATATAACTGTATATTTTAGCAACTCCTATGATCTCTAACACTCTACAAGGTCATAAGAAAGCCTCTTAGTGTCAGAACAAAGCTTTTTCTAAAGGGTATGGGCTGTTGGTAATAGTTAACGACATAAAAGTACAGAATGTTTATTTTTAGGGTTGGTTGCTAACGTATGTTCTGTGTAATGTTTTAGTAGGTAGCAGTCTTTGTGTTTGTGCATAGCAACAGAACAGTACAGTTTACAACAGTGCATATCCACAGATGGATTGCTTTCCATGAGATACCGATTGCAGTTATTGCACCATCACAGCACGGGATGTATAACAATTACAGCTGTGCCAATCCTTCAGTACAAGCTATGAATCTCAGAGTAGTGTAAGGCAATACAATGGGTCTGACACTGAAATGGGCTGAGTCCTGCACACAAGCCCCCAGATGCCACAAGCTGTGTTGGCTTGAACCCTGGTTTTCGTTGATTGCTGCAGCATTAGCAACAGTGAACAAAGCCACTTCTGAAAGATGAGTAATGATTTGTGCTGTGGGCCTTTTGCCATGCAAAGTGGCAGCTTGACACGGCAGCTGCTCATGGCCCACTTGGACGTGTGTTTATGTATGTGAGACCAGTTCTGCCCAAAGCCCAAGAGACCTGGAGGACTCGTGACTGTCCCACAGCCAGGTCGGCACCTTGTGCTGGACCTGTGCAGGACATACCCTAAATGAATAGTTCTAGTTCCAATTACTTGGCTGTAGACTTTGTGAAAGTGTACCAAGCCCAAAATACCCTTATTGCTCAGCAAAGAAGAATTAGTTTCCTAAGATGGTGGTTTGTCATTTAGAAGTCAAGGTTAAGCTGACACAGCTGCTGTCTCCCATTCAAAGTGTCCTGTCTAGGCCTGGTTAGCTTTTCTGTGAAGTTCTCAATGTGTGGCATACCTAGGACAAATCTAGGAACCATGTGTTGTATCCTAAATGGGAGTCTATTGTCTTTATTATTAAAATATAAAATTAACTTAAGAAATGGGTAGTTTTTTATTGCAACAGACTAAAAGATGCCTAGATAAAGGGGTTTCAGCCCCTCCGCGTTCTGCATCACCAATATACTAATCACCGGCCTGATAATCTGCAATCAACTCTGTTCATTCACTGCTTCATGTCAGAAGTTAGTTGGTTTTGTTCTGCTCGAATAAGTGACACACATCACTATGTGGCTTAACAAACAATAAACAATCCTTTAAAACTGGTCATGAAACTGGATTGAGAATGAGCACCAAAACTTTTGACAGGAAGCCTGGAGAACTATTCCTCAATAATATGCTTTTAAAAGTCTTTCAAAATCTGGCTTTTTGGAAACAAACTAGAAAGGAATGAGGAGTAACTCAAGATTTTTACACAGTACTGTATGTGTGTATATGTGTAGTGTGTGTGCGTGTGTGTTTGTAGGTATAGTTTATGTATTTTTTTGTAAATAGACATAGTAAATTAATGTGAGAATTTTTCAGAAAATAATTTGACCTTCAATATATCATCAGTATTTACATTTGCCCATGTATGTTTGTCTGCCTCAGCAGTATCCTACAGAGGACCATCCGTGCTGCAGTGGAGCAGCACCTGCTGGATTTGCAGAACTCCATAGACCAGGGCCTCAGCAGCTATGAGAGCCAGGGTTCATCCTTTCAACCTGACCAGGGGTGTGTGTTTTAAAAACACTACAGCAAAACATGACTTGTTTTATTGTTTGTCAGTACAAGCACTTGAGTGGGTTGGCAGTAATATGCAAAAGAGTTGGCTTGGCTAGTGCTTATATCAGCTCTATGTTGATGTTTTTGGACATATTTGCCTTCTCTGTGCTTCCACAGAGATGGAGTTGGTGAGAAAATGACAAGTTCAGAAGAGCACAAAGATCATGCAGAAGCTAGCACCTCAACCGCTACCAAGGGAAACCAGTCTGCAGAAAGCAATGAGGTTTGTCAAGGAATGTGGTGTGTCAGTGTTTTCTTTCTCACAGCAGCACTTATGTCATGACGTTTTCGTCTGTGAAACAAGAGCAACTATTATGAAGCAGTAGTGCACAGTAGTCACAATGTCTCACTATTCAAGTTATATTCTTTATCAGCAAGGCTTTGCTTTGTCTCAATACACAATAATGCTGTTGTTCCACTTGTTGCCCTCCAGGGGATGGTGAGACAAGGGCCATTTAGTAGAATTAACAGGCTCCTTACTGTTTTCAAGATGCAAAAGAAAGCTTGGCCCTATCAGTACTGCTTCCTTTCTCTCTACGCTACCATCAGGCTTATGGCCTGCCTTTAGGTCTGCATATCCCTGAAATAGGTCACCCTCTTTTAATAGATCACCACAAGGAATGACAGCAGCACCTGCAAATCAGCACCACATCCTTTATAATCACTAAGAGACCTTGAGAGATTGTAAGGCTCTTCCTCAGTTATGTCTCATCCTTTTATTTTTAAAGTACTCTTGGAGCAGTTTGCCTTCAACTATATCTCCTTTAGCTTTACTGTGCATACCCTCTTAAAGCCACCCAACTGTTAAAGTATTGTTACTCCTTGAGCTTTCAGAAAAAGATAAATGTACTGTTCGTCTGTATACATAAAACAAAGTCTTTGTTTCATGGGTTTTCTCCAGGCAATTCAAGGTTATCAGCCCAGCAGCCGTGCCACAGAGGAAAGTTCCAGAATGGACCTTGACACGGAGGCTCCTTTAGACGCTGAGAACAATATCAAAACAACTGCAAGGTTAGCTTTAGCTTTGATGCATTAGAGACATGGAGCACTGGCACGGTGCTAGTTTTTTAGGAGCTTAGATTTAGATCTTATTCCTTATGATTATGTCTTGCTTGACTTAGACTTGTAAGCTCCAAAATCACTAATTTTGGCAAGGTCTTTACAGGGGCTAAGTAGTACTGGTTTGTTTGAAGATTAAAGGTTCAGAGCTTAGAAAATACATAAAAGAGTTTCACATAAACTAAAATATTGTGCATTAGTCAGCATATTTGAAATTGTACGAAGTCTGCTTTTTGTCTTTTAAAAATGCATTTTCATAGAGATACCAGTCAGGGTCAGGGTTAAGTATGTTTATGAGCTGTGAAATTTAATTATTTACTTAATTACGGGGCAGCAGTGGCCTAGTGGTTGGGGAGTTGGCCACAGGATCGGAAGATTGTGGGTTCAAGCCCTTACCAATAGGCTGCCCTGAGGTACCCTTGAGGAAGGTACTGGTCCCATCACTGCTCCCCGGGCGCTTTCATAGCTGCCCCCTGCTGCACAGTGTTTGCATGGGTTAAATGCAGAGCTCCAATTTCGTTGTGGTTCACTGTGTGCTGTGCTGTGACCTCGCAATGACAAGAATAGTCACTTTCACTTAATTATTCATGCTTGTTTTCATTCATATGTCTTTCAGCAAATATATTTAGTGATCCACTTTGATCATAATACAGAATGTGGGCTGAAAGACAGTATGCTGTCATGAATGTGGTTAAAACTGTTAAAGTGTATGCTCTCTTTGCTTAACACAGACAAGAAACCTATCCACAGTATGACTGCATGGACCAGACTAATTTTACCAGCTCTGTGAGTAAAGCACCGTACATTTGGCTAGTCATAAAACCACTGGGTAATTTGGCACCCTGAATAACTCAACTGTCTTCTCTTTAGGAGACTTCTCCTGATATGTGTGATATGAATGCGAACACAGAGACTGCAGAGCATCTTGCCTGTGCCAGCAGTTTCCAGCTAAACCCAGTCATCACTGAAGGAGAGTGGGAAGGTAACTCAGCCTGCTCATTGACCACCAGTGCTAAGGGTTTGTTTAGATCAGCTGATGATTTGTCCTTATGGAATATATCCTGTGAAAACATGCACTATGTACAATGTTTGGTACAAACACAGCAAGTCTGCAAAATGCCTACCAGAAAGAAAAATGTTACAAGACACAAGGTTTACAACATTTCATTTTTCATCCTGGATTCATTTCTGGATTCAGTTTTGTTTGTGGGGTTTTTATTTGTTGTTGTTTAGTGTGTGTGTGTGTGTGTGTGTGTGTGTGTGTGTGTGTGTGTGGTCCATAAATAAAGTGGTGACAATTATAATGACACCAAAGCTGTAAATTAGACATATATATATATATATATATATAGAAATAAATTGGAATATTTAATAGATAAGCTATTAATGAAAATTTTAGAGAGAGGCTGTATATTCCTGTAGACACTCTCCAAAGGAGTTTTGTAAAAAGAAATTGCATAAAGGCTGTCTGGTCATTTTCATTTATTTATTTATTTTACCCACAATTCCATATCATTGCATACATTTGTGTATGTGTGCTTGTGTGTGTGGCCTGGTAGTGATAGATGGCAAGGCTATGCTCACCACGGTCTTCTGTGCTATCTCTCTCTCTTTCTCTTTCTTCCTCCCTGTCTCACTCTTGCTCTCTTTCTATCTCTGGTACTTCTTTTATCTTTCTCTGCCTCCTCACCCATGCCTGGTCAGCATCATGCCCCAACACTTTCCCCCTCATAGACTTCACATGTATGCACCTGCAGAAGGAAGGGCACGGTAAGTAGTAGTTCCACAACTACTCTCCTCTATTTTTTTTTTCCCCTCTATCTTCCTCATAAGGCTAATCTGTGCCTCCCCCTCTTCTCTTCTTACAACCAGTTGTAAGTACTGTACTAGTACTGTTGTTTCCCACTGGTTTCAATCCACCTTCTGCAAGCACATCAGCTCTCCCTATTGCGCTCCCCACCTTAGACAAGAGACGAAACTGTTAAATGGACCAGCAAGTTTCCATAGTGATGGGCTACAGGCCAGTACATTCTCTCTATTCATGGAAGCTCTGGGGGCCTCTCTGTGTCTGGCAGAGAACCTAACTCTTGATCTCCCTGCAAGTCAAGGTGACAGTGTTAGCATGCTTCAGCTCTGTACTACACAACAGCAGTTGACTGTCCATCTTGTTACTGTGCCCACTGAAGCCCTCTGCTGGAACTTATTTAGTAGCACCAAAGCTTTCTAAACCTCCACTACCCTCCTGATTGTGTAATCATTTTTGACCTCAACTCTTGGAAACATTCTTTCATCGCTAGCTTGGACAGGCTTTACAGAATGCCCACAGAAATCTCATTCAACAAAGCAAGCGTGGTTGCACATTACATAAGTCTTGTAAAATAAATTTAAAGTACATTTAATTAGTACTAAGATAGTGTTATAGTGTTAAGATAGTATAGACCTGATTTTCAAAGAATTATTACCAGAATTACAGGGTAAGCTGAAATTTTAATTTGCCTCACCTGTTATGAAGGCTGAAACATGGATAAGCTTCATACCAGAATCGACAGATTTGAAGGAGTGAAACATTCTTATGTGTCAAGTCACATTTTTTTTTTATATTTATCCTTAGAGCAGCAAGTTCTGAGTTGAAAAAAAGACCTAAAACCACAGGGCTTGTGAAATGCCTGTAGATGGATTTGATCTGTTAGAAGCCAAAAAACACTCACATGTGTACATGACAACAGAATAAAAAGTAACTGGGCATAGCAGACTACAAAATTTAATGTTTTGATTGCTTTGGGCAAACAAGCCTGGACTTTTAGAGAAAACTAATGATTTATTTTTTCCATAATCGGTTCAACTAGATAGCTGAAATTGATATCATATTCTACACCACAGATGTACAGTTACACTTGTAAAGGGAATGTGTTCCCTTTAATCCTCAAAGGATAAACGGTTAAGATAATGGGTATATGAGTGTTCCCATTCCCAGTATTTCAGGAAGAACAGAGAGGCCAGCAATTATTAATGTGATAAATGTGTGGATTTAATGTTGAATGTGGTACAGTTGAGGTTTTGTCAGCATTCTGGAAAGCTTTTCCAAACTTTAAACTGTCCCTTAGTCCCTAAGTATATCCCCTTCTTGTATTAGGTTTTTACTGAGATTGTTGACTCGGTTAAAAGTGCTTGTTTGTGTCTGTCTGTGCTGTAGACCCTGTGCCAGTGTTCATGTCGTGGCAGGAAGAGAGTGAGTCTGGAGAGGCACAGCTGTCTCCGCTTGCAGGGCGCATGTTGTCTCTGCCTTTGGAGGAGGATGCTCAGCCACTGCTGGCCCGACGCTTCCTTGACTTTGGCCACAGCCAGCGCTTTCTACAGCAGGATTCTGATGCAACCTCCCCCACCAAAGCATTGTCTTGTGGGAGGTAAAGCAACCGGCAATCGGATACGTGCAATTTATAGGCAGCAAACATTATTTATATTTACTTTTAGAAAAAGTTATAGACAGCCTAAAATATTCAGATCAGTCATTTAACTCAGATAGTTTATCTTCATTGTTTGTAACCAATAAGTATTTAGATTCTAGTGATTTTTACTTGTAAGAATGTATGTAGTTTACAAGATATGATTTGTCTACTTTTTCCATCTTCAAGGCCACGCAGGGCCTCCTTCAGTTGCAAAGAGAGTGTCAAGGGAGACACCGTCTCTCAGCAGCTCACCAAGAAACTTCAGAACCTCAAGAAAAAGATCAAGCAGTTTGAGGAGCAGTTTGAGAAAGACAAGAACTATATGGTTGGTACATTTTTGACATGAGCCTGTCTCTCTTATATTGTACATTTTGACACTGCCAGACCCAAGAGTGTAAAAATGTTTACTCCCCTTTGAATTTCAGCCATCGCATGCTGATAAGGCAGCTAATCCCAAGGTCCTGAAATGGATGACTGACCTCACCAAAATCCGCAAACAGCTCAAAGGTAAGCTATATGTGGAAAAAGTGGGCGTGTGCACTAAGAGCAGGGGTGCTGGGTCTCAGGTTGGTGCTCGGGTTGGTGATTAGCAGTAGTGTACTGTCAGTGGGCGGTGTGTCCCACAGACAGAGTGGAGTCGTCTCCCTATCACTGCTTCATCTCACTCAGGACCCACCCGCTCGCACATGTGTTAGTCCATTGTGATTGGCCTCCCCCACCCTTTCCATTATCCATTTCCATTTGACGCCCCATCAGAGGTGCACTGCCGAATAAGTTTCTCTCTCTCTTTAACTAAACCCCCCTCGGGATGACCCACATCGGCAGGACGACAGCACCTCTTACCCAAAGGGTCCTTGAGGCACCAGGCGGTGTTTCAGTCACACAGACGTCACTCCTCTGCCCCGAACACACCCCATTTTACACTGTCACGCCCCCTCACTGCCTCTAAGCAGGCACCCCACTTCTGTAAGTACATTCAAGCATCAGTAAGTAGAATTGACACCTTGCCTTGTTGATTTTTTTTTTTTTTTTTTTTTTTTTTTTTTTTTTAAATGGCCTTCTATCCTATCTTCTTTCCTTGGTTGTGTTTCTGACCGTGGCCTTGTGGAAGCATACCCTACATGGGGATCATCTCAGCCATATGTCAGTTATTTAACTCTAGTGTAAAGAAAGATTTGTTTTCTTTAGCTTTTTTGTGTTTTCATACTGTTTTAAAGGGGTGGGATTCTAGGGCTCCGGACTTCTGGTGATGCATTTTTTTGACTTTCATTTTTTCCTCAGCTGAGGTTTTCTTGGAAAGTTTTCAAATAATCCCCTAAGTGCCCTCAAATGTTAATGAGTCATTAATGAATGACTCATTGTAATATAGAGCTACATTAATAGACTACTGTACCCTGGCAGTCTGCACTGTTTCTTTTGACTTTTACCATCGCTCACCTGTGTATCTATTTTTGTCTTTGTTTATCTATCTGGCGCAGATGCTAAACAGAAAGCTGACAGTGAGTTAACTCCGCAAACGCGCCCACGCAGCAACACTTTGCCTAAAAGCTTTGGTTCCACGCTGGAGCATTCAGCCCCTGAGGTCTCCACAGAGAAGGAGGGCGAAGCAAGAGGTGTTGGGCCAACCCGTGAAGAGACGCTTGAACTCATCCAGCGACGTATAAAAAGCAAGAGGGAGGAGGAAGGCTGGCCAGAGGATATCAAAGTGAGTACCACATTTCTTCAACTTAGGAATGAAGCATACTATTTTATGCCCTACTTTTTATTTATTATGTTTATGTATTCAAATTATTTTTACATGAAATATGAGCATGTTTTGTTACTTCCTGTTAGCCAAACCTATAGTTTGTAACATTATTTGATGTTTAATAGGGTAAAGTGTTTTTTCTTTCTTTTTTTCAATTTATAATAAAGTTTTTAAAGTGAAAAATGTATTACTGGCTATTAATCCACAATGAGTCAGGCATAATTATGCTATTCTTTGTGTATTATATCTAGCAGCAGTGTTAAGAAGCAGGTAAAAAGGCCTTAAGTGACTCATGTTTTTTAGCTGCTACAGGGACATGCCAACTCAGATTTAGAAAATTACCAATTGTGTGATTGATCAGAAATCTGCCAGTTCCGAACTTGAGAATTCCAGTTATGCTGTCTGTTAGAAAAACTATAATTTTTTATTTCAAAAGAACAAACAAATTAACAGAGTTAATGAGGAGAAAGAGAGATCTATGCATGGGATATGTGGAACATATGTTCATTGCTATTTGTTCTCTGGGCAGAAAATGTCCAAGGAAGAGCTTGCCTCTGAGAAGTCTGTGCTGCAGAAGAACTTACTGTATTATGAGGGACTGCATGGCCGTCCTGTAAGTGCCTTTTCGGGTAATGCATTAATGCACAGAAGTTGGAGCTACATATAGGAAATGGCCTTAACACACACAGATTGCATACACGTAATCTTCTAGTTTATTGTAATTTAGTGGTATCTTCTGATCATTTCTGGTTTGTTTCGGATACTTTTCTATAGGTGACACGTGAGGAACGTTTGATAGTCAAGCCTTTGTATGACCGATACCGGCTGGTGAAGCAGATGCTCACTCGCGCCAGCATCACACCTATCATTGTAAGTCTCTCCTCCATTTCAAGTGTGCATTAGCACATCATATATATCCTTACATGAAGAGAATAGCCTCATGTCTTCCTTCCATGTCTCCCACTGTAGGTTTCCCCTTCCAGCAAGAGACGCAACCAAACTCTGCAGCCCATTATTGAAGGTGAGACAGCCCACTTTTGTGATGAAATCGAAGAAGAAGAAGAAGAAGAAGAGGATGATGAGGGAGATCAAGAAATCAGAGGAATGCAAAGTGAAGAGTCTGAGGTCATTATTGCCCTGGACCCATCAGCCCTCAGCTCCTCACAGGAGCCTCAGTTGGAGAGCATCCTAAGGCCTAAGGTGGAAGAGAGCTCGGGCAAGCTGACCCTAGACCTGCGTCTGTCCAGTTCTAATGCCTCTTCCATGTAAGTGCAGTGATCTGCTTTTTGCTCACGGTTAGCCTTCTTGCCTAAAATTGGGTGGGTGGTGGTGGTCTAGTGGTAGGGTACTTGGCTATGAGCCTATGGCTCAAGAGGTCCCAGGTTCGAAACCCACCTCTAGTACTACCACCACTGGGTCCCTGAGCAAGACCCTTAACCCCAAGTTGCTCCAGGGGGACTGGTCCTGTAATTAGGACATGGAAGTTGCTCTGGATAAGAGCGTCTCTTATGCTGTAAATGTAAAATTAGTTTCACTTGTGTGCCCTAATTTCTGACTTCTGTATGCCCAGTGCAATGCTCAACAGTTTATGATGAGGGAGCCACAAGCTTCTCACACACAAATCATATGATGGCTTATTTACAGCACCTGGCACAGGCCTGGTTGTCTGCAAGAGTCATTGACCTCAAAGCCCTCAAGCTGGATAAGGCAGTAATCTTTTTAGAAGGAAATGGACTACATTGACATATCAGCCTGAGTCTGGTTCATGTGCCACACACATGCTTGTCTCCTGCATTTCTTTATACCACATTACTCCTCACACTGGCTAACCACTCTTGCCTTATTGCATCGCTGTGTGGGCAGGAGGTCAGAATGATTCTTGTTCAGCATGACAGTTCCTATCATAGTTGTAATGAGGCCACAAAACTTCCTATACTTTTTATTCCATCCTTATACAATGCCTGTCAAATGGACCCACTTTTGGTTTAAGCTGTGAAGTGCCTGACTTTAATAAATATTTTACTTACCTAAATATATTACATTATCAATTACATTTTACATTTTTTGAGATAATACTAAGTAGTTAATGTTTCTGAGTCATTTTTTTTCTAAACATCAACCTTTCAGGTGTTTAAAGCACCTTTTGGGTCTAAAGACTTTCTAAGAAGGCATGGAAGGAAATGTGGAAAAAAAAGTTATCAAATTATTCTTTAGGCAACTCCTGTTCTTCTTACCAAGAAAGACACTTTGATGAACATGGAGAGCATTTATAAAATAAATAGACACCAAATATGTTGTAATGTAATTCCCTTCTTTGTCCCATAGGCCTGAACTCCTTGAACAGCTGTGGAAAGCCAGAGCAGAGAAGAAGAAGTTGAGGAGAACCATCCGTGAGTTTGAGGACAAATTCTACCAACAGAACGGAAGGTAAGTTACACATTAGCCATACAAAGGGTACTCATGAAGTTAAAGGTAATCACAGAGTTTACTGTTGCTGAATCAGAGTTTTTAAAATAGGTATCCGTATCAGCAGATTTAATCCACACTAACAGAATTGCCACAAAGCTTCTTGCACAGACAAAACCACGGACACCAAGTGCTAAACCAGTGCAAACAGCGTCAGCAGCAGATTAGCAAGACATTGGCTTATCCCTGATCCAGCTTCTGGACCGCACGGGTGTAGTGTTTATTCAGGGGGAAAGAGGTAAACGGTAGGTCAGCCGAAAAGGTGACGACGTTTAGCATTAACCCTGCTGTCTCCACAGGAACGTGCAGAAGGAGGACCGCATGCCCATGATGGACGAGTACAAGGAGTATAAACGCATCAAAGCCAAGCTACGTCTGCTTGAGGTTCTCATCAGCAAGCAGGATTCCTCCAAGTCCATCTAGAACCTGGGGAGCCAATCATGCTGCATCAGCCAGTACCTTGGTCGTCCTCTCTGCAACTGGCAACCTATTCCTGCTGCCCCTCACATCCCCAGGCATCTGAGCTAACCCCCCCCCCCTCAGTGTTGCTGAGGAAAAGGAACATTCACATCTTCGAGCTACTACCTTTCAATCAGCCTGCTGAACATTTCCGTCTTCCTTTTGTTTCAGAGATTCAACAGAGTAATTTTCTCTTCATTCAGACTTTGGTTTTTCTTTCTTTCGCTCCTTATGTTGACTTTGTTTTCTCGTAGTGAGAAATGCTCAAAATGAAGAGGGATGTGCTCACTTTAGGAACCAGGCTCACCCAGAGGTGTGTCTATACAGCTGGAACAGAACTCATGACCAAAGTTACGGTCACCATCTTTCAGACTCATACCATGGATTTAAGCTACTTCTCCAAACTGGGGAGCTTTTACGCTATTGGAGTGTGTTCTTTAGGACAAAAAATATACGTGTCTCCTGCACTCATGATGTAAATTCATACTGTCTGTATGCATCACATGTCTCTGTGTTACAGTATGTTTTCTTCAAGAATGTTTTCTTCTGTAAATGAATGTTGGTGGTTTTTCTTCGCTTTTCTCTAACAAACAGAAGGATACATTGGTGCTCTTTTAATTTCATTTCTAATAATGAACAGGTGGATTCTCATTCACCTGAGTGTTGGATTAGACTGACAGAAAAAAATATATATACATATATTCACAGTCAGCTGGACTATCATAGTATTCATTATCATCTGACTGCATGGTCGAGTAGTGAGTTAACAATATGTAACTGTATGTATTTTCTATCCTATATTATGTGTTCTCGATCCAGATGAGGATCTCTGTAGGTTCTGTCTATGAGTTTTTAATGGATGACTGACTGCCAGGAAAGAAAAAGAACAAGCCAAATGTACATGTGTAGATGGTGTGAGGCTGATAATAGGAGAGAATATTCTTGCATAGTCAGAAAGCAAGTTTCGAAGTGAATATTCCCTCGTAACATGGCGCTGCTGCACTCTTTTGGGACGGAGCAGCTTTACGGATCTCCGTCCTGAGGCACTCGGTCAACCCTGCCCAGCCCTACTTAATGTCATCGAAGGACGTTGATGTTGAAAGGCATGCCGTCCTGCTGAGGAATTTAGTAATTTAGCAGAAAGCAGCCCCACGCAGTCGGATTCCTAAAGGTGTGAACTGTGGCCGACACTTAATGCTGGGCTCACCTTCAAACTACATTCCATCCTCATTACTGAGGCTGAGCAAGGATGTAATGCGTCACCGTCGCTGCATGCTGTGCCCTGCTGGTGTATTCAGTCGTTTGTCATAGTGGACTGTTTTTTTTAATGGAAGATTTGTTGTGTCGCTCCTTCCTGGACGCTTCAAATTCGGTCTTTGCAATTTCACTGAGACTTCAACAATCGGGAACGCTCCACCTTTCACTCCAACTTCTTACTTTATGCCACCGCTCGGTGGTAAAGTCATCACAAAGCTGCAGCCTTGCCGGGACAGGAGGCATCGATCACGTTGTCTGTTAAATTATCAACCATTATTATGGAAGTCTTGCGTGTGAGCTTTCCTTGTTCAATTTAAGCAACTCTCAAGTGAAGAGCACCATTGAAATACTTACACTAATCCCTGAATATTAAAAGGAGAACCGGTGGGCGACTGTAATGTCTGTTTCTGGGGGAAAGTGCTTTGGTGGGTGGAGAGTTTCTTGGGGAGAGTTGTTTCACAGGTGCACTAGGTGGGCTGGTAGCTGTTCAGTTACAGCCTGAGCCGAGTTCAGGAAGTCCAGACAGGTTCTGAAAGGCTTTGGGAGCTAATGAACGTACTTTGCACAGCATTCTGAGAATGCAGCCCATCATTTTCTTCATTAAACTTGTTTCTTGTATATTTGAAGCACTACTTGTATCTGAAGGATGTGTTGGTGAGTTCACGCATGCTTTGCCCCTGTGTATCACTTAACGATAGTCGTATGAGGATGTTATTTCTGTTGCTTTTCCTTTTTTTAAATCAGCATAATTTTGTACTCATTTTTTAATCTTCATGTTCAGCAATTAAGCTATACAGTGTAGTACCTGTATTTGCTAAGCAACGGCTTATTGTTTTGTAAAAGCTTGTCAGTAGTGTTTGCATGGCAAAAAAAAATAATTGTATAAAAAAAAAAAATTCTATTTTTTGTGCCATGAAAAAGAAGCAATAACTTTAGCACTGAGGTCTTTCTTAAGAGGCTTTCTGTATCCAGTAGGTGCATTTTCAATAAATGGCTTGTGATTCATTGCTTTTACTGTTTTTCATCTTTATTTCCATTTTCCATGCTTCTAAAATGGCAGCAGCTGCTCGGTCTCTCGTTTACAAGATGCTTTTAGGATGCTACATGTCCACACAGGCTTGTAGGATTTGCAAAGCAAATTAAAAAAAGGAGACTAAACAGAACCAAAAACACAAAATCCCTCGGCCTTTCAGCTCAGCTGAGGTCTGAAGATGTTTATTTTTGATCGTCTACTGCCACCCACTGTGACTGTTGGAAATATTCAGCATGCTGATGTAGCGCTTTCTAGACTCTTCTAAACTCTTCAGTAACCAGTAGTTTTGAAAGAATGCAGTGCAAAGTAAATCTGACAAACAAACGCAATGATTCATCTTTTTTTGGTGCAAGAACTGAACAACTTTTAGATTCAGTTTAAAATGATTCAGATCTTTTTAAAGACAATCTGCATCCAAACTGGTCATTAAACTCCTACATTTTTAGAGCTGTTGAAATAAGGTACAAGCGGCTAAATTATAGACTTGATGGAAACATACCGGATCCTGTCCTGCTTTTGTTTTGACACAGAATGTGCCCCAATAAGGCCGCGTTTATTCTGCCAGACCTGCTGAGAAAAGACCTTTTTCTAAGTCTGGGTCGACTGTTTCACATGAGCCGTGATGATTAAGTGGTTTTATACAGAAGTTCTATGTTTAGAGTTGCTGAGCTTCACAGGGTGTAAGTTGGAGGTTTTATTGTAGTGAATGATTCCAGCTGGGGAACTTCCAGACTGGGGCAGGAGCAAAAAAATCTAAACTCAACAGCACTGATTTACAATACACCTGATAATTCACAGCAGAAAGGGATTGACATAAGTGAAAGTGAGGATTGTGTGAAACACAGCAAAGCCCACAGTGAACCATAATGAGATGCATCCACTGCATTTAACCCACAAACACCGTGCAGCAGTGGGCAGCACCCAGGGAGCAGTGACGGGGTCAGTACCATGCTCAAGGGTACCTCAGGGCAACAAAAGTCTTAAGTGACTTCTTAGCCATTTTAAACATTAATATTTCTTTCTCTAAAGCTTGTTCATTTTCATATTGGCTTATCTGGTGTTTGCTTAATTATTTTTCATTTTGGCAGATTGTGCTACGATACACTCCACCTCCTCCCTCCCTATCCCCCCCCCTCATGCTGAGCTCATTGCTGCCCTCCAGTGGTCAACAGATAAGCTGAGGAAGAGGTAAAGACAGGTATTGGGTGCTGTATTTACAAATTCATATGCATTAAGTAGGAGCTCATGGATGAATTGATGAATGAAGTCTCCAGGCAAAGCACAGTGTTAAATCATTCATTTAATGTTGCACTGGTTTAGAAATACATTAGAATCTATTGTGCACACACCACTTTAAAGAGTAATCCAAAAACCATATATTATACACCGTAACTTAAATTAGAGCTGAAAGCCTGATATTTGCATTTCAAACCTGTCTGCCACTTTTCACACTATCAGTTTTGACAGGCCCAGCAGCTATTTCTGTTTTTCATCTCTCAACGATATTAACTGCATAGTGTTGCTGAGCTGAAAATGTAAAGACTGAGATATCAATACGGTTTCTTTAATAACTACTGAGAAGACAACACTGCATATGGTTTGGGGTAAAGGAGTGATTAAAAAAATGCATTTAAATAAACAAACCCAGGGTTCTCCAGTTATGTAATCACATAAAGATAAGGCTCGTCAGTGCACTTAAATAAATGTAGGTTTCTAAAGCACAATGCACGTTAGACTGCATTCTTTGTGGTAAACCATTAAAACTGACCAAGGTTTCTAGAGTTTAATCAATGAACTGCAACTTGCAAAGTAAACATGTTAAAATATTAAATGGCGAACCGGAGCCTGGCAGGAGATGCAGGCCAAATAAAGCTCAAAATCAGTTGTGCTTTCAAAGAGATTTTCCATTTACCTGGTTATCTACAGCATCTTATTACTGTTAAAACAGGACTGGCTCTTTCTGATTCAAACCAAATTACAGTTCAGTATCACTGCTTTTTGATGTAACTCAAAGTATGAGCCCTAAAAGAAAACTTCAACACATTCTCACTTTGCCCACATGTAGTTGAGATGAGCCGATTTTGGTTCTTTAGTTTAGCACTGGAGCTATGAGGCCAACACTGCTGAAGCACAAGATTTAAGAATGTAAATCAGTTAAACTATATACAATCACCAAAACTACTCTCCACCTCCTCCACCCACATCCAGATCTCCAGGCCTGCTGCAGACCTGCAGATGTGATGCAGATGTGAGTTAGACCTGCTGCAGATGTGATTTAAGATACAGTAAACGCAGCCTGGGCTGTTTCTTATTGGAGTGTGTGTCCTCCGGCCTCGTCCCACCATCTGAAGACATGCAGATTAGGTCAACTGGAGAGGCTAAATTATCCTGAAATTTGGCAGCCGGTCCAGGGTCATTCTCCAACTTTCACCCCATGAGCACTGGGACAAGCACCAGCCCCCCGTCGTCGGGGTAAGCGGTTCAAATAATTGATGGACGGACTTCCTGTGAGCATTCGGAAATGAACAGAATTCTGCTGGTACAGAGAGCATGACCAGACAACACCAGTGCGGGACAGCACTGATCTTAGATCAGACTGCTTTTTATTTATGCCGGTTGTCACAAAAAAGTAACTTTACTCCTCACATGATTTCTTAAAACAGACCTTGTTGTATTCACAGGGTAAAGATTTATTTTATAGCTCACAGAAAGTCATTATGTGTCTTAGACCAGACAGAAGTCTGCAGCACCTCAGGGAAGAGCTGGATGTGTGAGCAGGTTGAGAGAAGTTCTAGAGACATATCTGAGGAAAAATGATGGGATTAAAGTGAAAGTGACTATTCGTTATTGTGAAACACAGAACAGCACAACAACAAAATTCAACCTCTGCATTTCACCCATACACACGTGCAGCAGAGGGCAGCTATTGAAAGCACCCGGGGAGCAGTGACAGGGACTGTACCCTGCTCAAGGGTACCTCAGGGGAACCTACTGGTGAGGGAACTGATCCCACAGCCTTGCAACTCCCTAACCACTAGGCCACCGCTGCTACATCACTGGCTTTTAAAGTTTGTTAGCCTCCAAGTGTTAAACTAAAGAAGCATTACTCCAAGCATATCTTAGCCCATCAAAACTGTGCAAATAAAATTTTCACCAAACTATTGCTTGAACAAACGTCTCAACCCAGTAATGTAAGTATGCATCATGTACAATGTGCAGGCTGTGAATACTTTATGATTACTGACCTAGGCAGCCTTACTAATAAAAGTGCTAAAATGCATTAGATTTGACACATCCATGTAATATTTGGCACATTTCCCACATGTGTATGAGTCACACTAGAGATATGCTATGCATTAAATACATAATGGCACGAAAAAAAGAAGCTGGCTTACACAGCTCTCCAGTTCCAGGTCTTCATTTCTTTGCAGCGTCGTTTTTACAGTACTTCTTATCGGTTTTAAAACCCTGTTATCAAAAGCACAGTCACTCAGATAGAAAAGGTACAATTAAAATCCTTTAGTGAGAACATGAAGAGTCATTTTAGTGTATTCCAGCCCTGGTCCAGTCTGCTCATGTTATGGGACGAGTATGCAATGATACAAGCTTCTCCTGATGGCTGAACAGCTGTTGAGGCAAAGTGTTGTGTCCGTGGACCAATTTATTTTAGTTATTTTGTAGGCCATCCCCCTAAACGGGAACAGCCGAAAGATGATGATTCTGTAGACCTTTTGGACATGGTCTCAGATGCACTCACCACTTTAATGAGTGAATGAGAGACAGTGGCTTCCTCAGTGTGTTACAAATCAGTAGTAGAGCAGAAAACCTACTCAGTAGCTGCAGTCCAGCTTCCCACTTCAGCCCTCTCATTTCATTTGGACCATCCTTTGGCACACGCTGGCTCCAATCAGTCAGGCCACTTTAACTGAGAACTCATTCAGTCTGACTGGTTTCATGAAAGCAAGCAGGGGACATGTGGCCTCTCGGATGATCAATGGCAGTAAATGGCATCATACGAAAAGTGAAAGGCCACAGGGCTTAACATGTGAGTACCCAGTCTTGCATTTTGGTGGTCTGCATGATGGCGTGCTTCAAGTTATTGTCATGGTGAGCGCAGGATCAGCGTGACAAGAGCAGTGTCCTCCCATGCCTGCTCCCACAGACCAGATTCAAATGACTGTGTGTCTACCACAGCCTTTCTCTTCACATGTCAGTGGGGTCCTGCTCACCAGGGCCCTTAGTCATAATGGTTTGTCAATGACTGACACACCTGAAACGAAAATTTGACGAAATGAAACAGGTGAGAGTATATAAAACAGGTAGCTAAACTTCAAATTGCCTCATTTGAGAGTGCAATTACAAACCAGTTCTAAAGTAAAAGCTATGCTAGCTTTTCTTGCCTCAACTTGACTCACCTAAAGCCGAGTGGATACGACTGGTCACACTGAACAATATTTGTGAACAAGAAATCTGTGACAAAGCCACAAAACCCTATTGCCTAACAGAGAAGAAATTAAATCAAACTTAAATAACACTAACTAACCAAACTTCTATTTTAAATTAAAGCAGGCTTTTTCCATCATAGCTGTTTCCTGGTTCCATAATGAGGAGAAGTGGCTTTTGCCAGGTAACTTAGGTGTAATCCAAACCTAGGTATAATCACTTTTAGCAGTAGATTTAAAGATTGCACAAACATGACTGCAAATGGAGGTTTTCTTCAAATAATCCTTTTCCAATCACAGTCCTTAGGCATGTATGTCAGATGAAATTGAGTTGCTAACTGCCGAGGTGTGTGGATGTATGTTTATCGTTTTTAAATGTCTTGATTGCTTATTCTGCTCACAAAAAGAAAGTTACAAGTAAAGTGCACAACAACTGAATCTGACCTGCATAGCTGCGTCCATTGCTCATGTTGGTGGGAATGAGGGTCCATTTATCTGTAGCAGGGTTGTAGTACTCCACAGACGACAAGTTACATGAGCCATCATCTCCACCAATTACATAAAGCAGTCCGCTTATCGCACTTACTCCTGCATAATGAAACAAACAGAAATAAACTACCAAAAAAAATAATAATAATAATCTTGTTTTAAACTCCACTTGCACCACTTGGCAAATAGACTGCTCTCATAAAGGGTTTGTGAACAATTTAAAATGTTTAATCATTTTTTGACCTAGGTTATAAACACCATGAAACCATAATGAAGCAGTTATAGCATACACATAAAAAGGGAACATTCTGATGATTATGATTATCTGATTAAACTGGCAGGTATAATGCTAACTGACAGAAGACAAAGTACAATTATTAAGCTTTAACAAGATATGAATGTGGGGTCACCATTTTTCAAAGAAAAAGTTACTGCTGCTTTTTATTCATGTGTAGTAAATGCTTATAACTTTTTTGCTTTTTAATAGTTATTTTACGATGAGACAATCTATAAGAAATCGAATTGTAAAACAGCACCAGAATACTTCCCAAACTTCAATCAGAGCTTAGATTGCTGTTGGACATACAAGTCATTCCTACAGTCATTTCATATAATAATCCTGGCTTTAACCATTTGGCTAATGATATGGCGATCACCTGCGTTCCTCCGGCACATGTTCATGTCAGACACCTGCCTCCAGGTATTAGTGGCTGGGTCATACACCTCCACACTCTTTCTCACCAGGGGACCATCGTGTCCTCCTGCAGCATATAACTGCCCATTCAGCACTCCAACTCCTGCACACACATTTGCACAGCAGAACATATACACATCCAATAAACAGCATTCAAGCTGAGAGGAGTCAGTTTCCTACTCAGCAGCAGATGATGTATTTTGAATAAAGTTCAAATTCATGTACATTGTACTACATACAAGCGCAGGTTTGTGTTTTAGAAGCATAACTATAATCAGCCTGTACCTGCTCCACTGCGTCTGGTGCTCATGTCAGCCACATAGCCCCATTTATTACTGACGGGATTATACTCTTCGACGGTGCTCAAACACTGCCGGGAAGCACCGTCGTAACCCCCCACTGCATACAGTTTCCCTGGAAACACACACCTCCATATCTTTAAAAATTTCTGTGGTAAATAAAATGATTTACAAATATATATCCATGGTTGGTGCACACAATGAAGTAGACTTAGTATTCATAAATTTCAAAGAGCTTTCAAAGATCAGTCCAAAACATAACCATGTAAGAATTATGTCTTTGAGAAAACAGAGGCATAAAAAAAGGCTTCAAAGTTTAGATGTTGATTTATTTTAGTTTATTTAGTTTAGAGGTTCATCGAGAAAAGTTTAAAATGAGTGCTAACCTTCCACAACTCCGACACCCACACTGCTCCGTCTGGTGTTCATGGGGGCCACAAACACCCACTCATTGGTCTTGGGGTTGTATGCCTCCACTGAGGACAAGCCTGAGGAGAGACCGGAGAAGGTGATATCAGTTGTGCTGTGGCTAGTCATGTTTTGAAAAAGTAAGAACTGATGAGAGTACATTTGCAGTATCATTAAGCACAGAAGTATAGATATCATCTTAATTATGCTGACATCAGTTAAAAACACTATACAGCTGGCACTTGAATGATTTGCATTTACAGCATATAGAAGGTGCTCTTATCCAGAGGGACCTCCAATTCCTGATTACAGGGACAGTCCCCCTGGAGCAACTCAGGATTAAGGGTCTTGCTCAGGAACCCAATGGTGGTAGTACTGGAGGTGGGATTCGAACCTGGGACCTCTTGGTCCATAGGCAAGTATCCTACCACTAGACCACCACCCCCATATTCGTTGTGTTGATGCATTGTGTACACCAATAATGTAATGGAATTTGTCTATGGAATAATATTAATAAAGATGTAAATGACTGGACCTTAATAACACAGAAGGGAAGGGCTAGCTGTACCTGTACTGCCGTCAAACCCCCCGACAGCATAAAGCAAGTCCCCAAGCACTGCTGCTCCAAGCGTGCTGCGGCGCTCCTGCATGCTGGGAACTGCACTCCACTGGTCCCTAACACCATCATACACATCTACCGTCCTCACACGCAGGGAACCGTTGAAGCCCCCCACTGCATACACCTTACCACCCATGAATACTACACCTGTTCAATATATAAACACAATGTTAGTGCAACAGAAAGCCACAAGGGGGAGAGTAATCCCAAAGAGAAGAACGCAGAGAAAACTCACCTGCTCGGCAGCGTCTAGAGGGCAGGTCTGCCACCTGATACCAACGATCCTCTTGGAAGTCATAACACTCAACACTCCGGATTGCTTTAGGGGCCTGACCACCCACCACAATCATCACCTGGCAGGGAAAATGTGTTAATGCCTCACAACTCAAGCTGAATCATTGTGAGTGAAAGGGTTTATAATTACAGTAGATATACACAGATACAACTGCATTGTAAATGAATGTAGCTAAGTAAGATGCATGGCAAAAAGCTGCTTGACAACCATGGGTTTACCTTAGGTAGGCTGACTGGCGTGCGTGGCCGTGTCCTGTCTGTCTTTATCAGATGTCGCTGGTCTGCAGGTAGTAGGTGGTACTTCATCGCTTCAATAAGAAAGTCTTTACATGTGTTGTTGTTCTTGATCAAGGCCTCCTCTTCTACAATCTGCTCAGTTACACATATCACAATATAGCAGGGACTCCAAGGACACATTTGGACATTTCCTGAATTCCAGCTTTTAAAAAAAAACTTTTTTCCTTGTTTAAATGTACCAAATAACATGGTAACAGACTACATAATAGCCTACCTGAACCAAATAATCTCTAGATAATAGTGGTAGACGAACATGCTCCATAAGCTTCGGCATGTGCTCCAAACGTGCCTCCTTATCGTGCTTTATCCATGCAATCATGGCTTCAAAAACCTAAGGGGAAAAAATATAAGCTAAACATTCCTTGCTCTGTGACGCCAGAATCACTGAGCTGGCTCCAATAGCAGATGACAGCTGGCAGCAGCTGAGTACATGAACTCAGGAGGTGAGAGACAGAGCAGCTAATGGCTGCGAATGACGCACACCTCGTCTCCTTCTGCATCACAATCACACAGGCCTGCAACTGTTTGACAGAGCCTTCAGTCAGCCGTCTACTGAACTGAAGTATACCAACACTGAAGCGCCTGGTACCACGTCCTAGCACTACATAACGAAGGCCTGTCACTAAGTGATCACAGTCTGATACCTACCATTTATTTGAACAATCAGACACAACCTGAAACAATTAGAAAAGGCCTAGCTAAACAATAACACATCAACAGCATAAGAAAAACATTATTTATTAGTACATTTTAGTAAAAATTTTACTCATTCCTTAAACTGTCAGTTAATCACTATGAAGATAATCATACTTTAATGCAAAACACAAAAGCTACCTTTTCTTCCGTTGACACAGTCAGTTTGTCACTGGAGATGAGACTGCACACTTGCTGCAAAGAAAGACCCATGAACTCCTCTCCTAACATGACTTCTGAGAAGTGCTGCTCTGTTCAGCACAGGAACAGACAAATAAATGACAAACACACATACATTAATCAGCTGCTTTATATTCCAGCTCAAGCTCCAATTCTACACAAATTATGCAGTACAGCAAAATAAGAAGCTCACCAGCAAAGGCATGGGCATGGTTGAGCAAATCAGTGCAGGCATGCAGGTCGGCAAAGGCACGGATGCCAAGGCAGTTGGTGGGGTGGAGCTGAGCCTGCAGGAACTCACAACACACCTGCCTGACATCCATCAGCTGCAGCAAACTGGCTGCTGGCAGCAACACCTGCATAGAGGGATTATATAATAGTTGGATTGACATGATTTAGGTGAAAATATAACTGTTCCTGAATTTGCAGGAATAATATGGCAGGGTGACCAAAGCATCCATAACACATGGCCTCTTAAAAGGATATCAGAAGTGCTATGGAGATGTGCCATTCTCTACTAGACACCATTAGGAGGAAATTGCATCTTTCAGAGAAATGTAATAAACAGATAATCTTAGTGGAACTATGGAGCAATAACAGACTCTGTGTTAGTGGGGACGACACAGCAAAAAATATAACCACAATACTTTCAGGAGTATTGTAACGAGGTTGGCAAGGTTGACGTTTAAATCACTATTCTCATACCATGTCCCAGCATGGGCTTCGCTCCAATAATAAGATTAGTCAGCAGTACATTTCAACAACTTCAACCTTGAAGCCTTTCAGTGCTGTGTATCAGCACTGGATAACTTTTTCTATTGACCCTGAGAACCCAAAATGTAGCTGCTTCGCTTTCATGTACAGATGTTAAAACTGTTCATATACATACATGATACAATTAGAATTGGTGAGCAAACCATATGAAGAGCAGTTGATCTACAGTGAATTAATTTGTAGTGAAGTACAAATTTCCAGGTTTCAAGAGCTTTCAGGTGCTTGATTTTTTTTTTTTTGTGGTGAGCAAGTTAAGCGCAATAAGGCTGACTTCACTGACGTACAATGACTTTACAGATTTTATAAGAGAAACATGGCAACGGCTTTCTTACACCATGAGGAACTAAGCAGTGTCTTACAGAATCCAGTGTGATAGAGTCCTGAGACACACCAGTGCGCTGATAAAAGGTAGAAAGTATTATGTAATCAGGTCAAGCTGCTTTTCTTTACCATCTGAAAGCAGTTCTCAAGTCTTACTCTGAATGATGATTAGAGGAAAGATACTCAATGGGTGGCAATGGTAGTACAGGGGATCTTTTTTTCCCCCCATAGGAACAAGTCCTCGATTAAGCTTATCTGAAAAACAGGTTTATCATGCCAAAGTGGTAACTGTTATTTCCAAATACATTTCTGTTGCATGAAGCGTAATAGGTTTTGTTGTTTTTTTTTCTATTTTAGCTGTAGAGTGTGACTGAGCATTGCTAATAGCAGATTTGCATTCAGAAGAATTGTATAGATTTACGCTTGCATTCTTACATGCGCAATTTCTTCCTGCATAGAGAACATTTTCTACTATACAAAGATTTCCTCTTGAAAGAAATCTTCAGATATACTAGAAAAGCAAAGGTCTTCCCAGGAGTAAATACAAGATGCAGTCTGCATCTAAGCACCATGTTCCCACAATGTATAAAGCCTTTTCTGACCACAATATAACATTTTGGTCAGGTTTCTGTCCATTTATTGGAGTAAAATATACAGAGAATGATCAACGTATCCTGGCAAAGCACCCTGAAATGAAGTAGCAGCAATTTAGAATTCCAAATCAATTATCAACTTGAGAACTAATGATTCTTCCAAGAAAAACGATAACTGTACATCATCATGACTCTTATCCTCTTGGTATGTTTTTACATAATATTTACAACATGTGTAAATCCACAGAGAAGGAGAAATGCACAGACATTGTGATTCTAAAGCCCACAGGCAGATGCTGTCTTGCTCAGTAGTCACTTCATTCTGCCGCATTTCTAAATACTACCAGGTCGAAACTAGGTCAGTTAGCCTGTTTCACAATACCTTCGCACCTATTCCATGATGCACTTAAATCTCAGGAGATAACTCTATGTCGCCTTTCAGAGCATCTGTTCTCTACAGCTGTAGTGCCTGTAAGCAAAACAACTCTCTCCACTTACAAATAATCAAGTAAAACACCCAAGAAGGCATTATATGTTTTTAAAATACCTTCATACCCAAAATATTCAGTGCAATCAGCATTTGTGGTAAACACAGGCAGGATTTTCCTTTGCTCTTTACACATTTCCCCTGTTAATAATGACAGGAAATGCCGTTCCTCAAACTGCCTGAGTCAGGGTAGCCAGAAAAAGACAAAATGCAAAAAAGTTAAGGGAACAAGGGGAGGTGCATAAAACATCTTTCACAGCATGGAGAAATTTACTGTCCATAGCATTAGCACACCTACTCTTCATTAACATTTTTAAACCTAAAAGAAAAAAACAAACAAAAAAGCTAGTGTTAAAACCTACCTGAACATTTTCTTCTGATACTTCAATCTGTGCCGTATATATATAGTCCACCAGTTTCTTTAGTGTTTGTCCATCCATGTCCCTTATTTCAACAACAGGTGCTTTACTTTCACTCATTTCACCTTTGCAAAGGAAACACAAAAAAGAAACAGCTACTATGGAGCATGGATATAAAATATATAATAATTCTAGGTCATGGGGACACATAATATACAGAAGGTAGATTTCACAATTAAACATGCGTGACTTAGATTCAGTGAGAAAATATTTTTGCCTCTTTTGGCTCATCAGATCTTGACATTGTGACAAACTGCTCTTAATATGAAAAAATACCTGTGAACATGGCACAGAAGTAATGACTGCAGGAAGCAAGAACCACTTTGTGTGCAGGAATTTCCACTTCTCCAGCTACCAGTAGCACATCACAAAGCATTCTCCTGCTGTGGTCGTGAGAGAAAACAAAATAAAATGTATTCAGCAGAAGTTTGAAATTATCCAGCTGCACTGGTTTGGCTTCAAGTGGGAATGCAGTATAAAAGCATAAAGCAAACTTTACAAGTCAATGTAACATACTTAGTAAGCTTACAAAAATGTTAAGGATTCAGAGTGTAGATTCCTAAATGCTATGCACAAACCTTCTCAGATCGTTCATCAGCTTAAAGGCTTTCCTCATATGCTCATGAGAAAACGTGTGCATCCCTGGGTCTCTTTCATCGTCCAACTCAAATGCTGGTAGGGGTGTAGGCCGGCTCCTGGTAATGACAAGTGCACAGATATACTTTACACTCTGCTGCCAGCATCAAAACACACACACATACAGTGAGAACAGCTCTCAGTGACACAGTCTTGCTCAAATGGAATGGAGGAGAATCTGTTAACAAGAAAAGTCGCCTGTGACACTAAAAGTAAGGCAATCTGCGTTCACGAGCTGTTCGGATCACCTGCACCAACATGCTCACTTTGTTCAAACACGTAAGAAGTTACTGAGCTTCTGTTTTGGTAAGGCTTCATAAACAGCTGAACGAGGTGATGAAGTGAATTTTAGATTTAGGTCGGATTAAGCATGCCTTATTCTCTCTATTTCTCCGCGGTGTTAAGTTTAGGTCGCGGACTGTTAAATGCTGCTCTCCTCCCTAAACAAGTCCTGACACCGAGCTAGCTACCGTTAGCTAACCTTAGCTGCACTCGTGAAGCTTTTCCGTTAAGTTGTTCGAGGAGTGGTTTGTGGCCGGTTATACTGATTTTCAGCTCTTTGAATACTTGTAGCCATATATAAGCACGTTCCACACCCCCACTGTAAGCACTTACCCGATAAAATCCATGTTTTCGGAATCCTGCACGGCGAGCCAGGCGGCTAACGCTGGATAGCCGGCTAGCTAGCTACATGGCTCGGCACGCTGCGGTTCCGATACCCGCTCCGTTGTTTTTGACCGTGTCGCACTGGAGCGACCTCACAGTGCTCAGGGAATAGTACTCTACCGCTGCAGTTTATTCTTGTGCGTGAGGGAGTCGTTTTGGAGAGTCTGTGGGCTGAATGTTTTCAGACTCAGAGGCGGTTTTCTCTCGGCTCCTCTCTGTACCGTCCAATCCGCGCGTGTCCGCGTTGCCAGGTAACGCACTAAAATCTCCCGGGAAACGGTAAGCGTGGGATGCTGAGGTGCTAACACGGGCGATCTTCCCCAGAAACCTCTTCTAACCACCTCCATCCGCTCTCTCATCACCCCATCCTTCCCATCCGCTCTCTCATCACCCCATCCTCCCCCTCTACTCTCAGATAGACCCCCAAGGAAGCACGGGGGGCTCACTGCAATGTGTAGCGTTCACGTACTGCGCTCGTTGAATAAATATTCAGCATGGATTTCATACTTCATGGTTTATTTGTGTCCTTGTTATGGCCTCAAGGCCTAAATCTTGTGCTTCACCTCAATAAAAATGATTAGAGCTGAGAAATCCTGGAGCCAATCCTGGGTTCTGCTGCTTTTTATTGCACCTCCTGGTTTAATGGCCGGACCGTACGATGCTCTGAGGAGTGGGGGGAGGGTCTCTGAGCTCAGAAAGGCAACCAAAATGGAGGAAAGGCAAACTCAATCTGTCCTTCAGAAGAAACCCCAGTATATTAGGAAGAAAACGGTCACTATTATAAACCCAGGTATACCTATTTAAACCACAGCCTGCCTGTCATTAAAAACTGAGGGTTTGCTGTAAACCGTGCAGTTCTGTGGCAGTTATATTAGTTTTAATAAAATAAACCTCATTTCCTCCCAAATGTTTTAAGCAGGGTGATGCTCAGGATCCAGTGTTGTTACAACTTTCAGGTTTGCAGGAGCCCCTGGCAAGCCCACTAGAATGTAACTTATTTTGGGAATCATGAAATAATGCTCTTACAGCAGCATAAAAGACTCTACTCTGTTAGACCTCCAACTCAGGTGTGGAAAGATCTTAATGCTCTAATGAAGGTTAGAATCTGTCAATAAAATACACCAAACCAGCAAGGTCATTCACTTTTTTTTATTTATCAAACACAAGTACACACAGCCCATTCCAGACTTCAGATTTCATTGAATGATCTGGGAATTGCTTGTCACCATTTCCACCACTGCATCTTGTTCAAAACGACGGGACACCAGCCTCCACAGTCTGTCAAAGTGAGAAATAGAAAATATGAGCAGGACACATCAAGTTTGTCTATACAGACAATAGCTGCTGATTGTTTTGAGACCCTGTAGAAAAGGCCAAGAATTGGGGCTTCTACAGACTTGCTTTCATTATCATTTTAAATGCAAAATGTACTTACCACGGGTGTTCACTGGCAACTCGACCAGGTAGACAAAGTGCCTTTCTGATGATTGCCCTTGCTACACAAAAAGAAATAAGATAAAATAACCACCACCTATTCAATCAAGTTCCATATCCGAAGTGAGATCCAGACAGGTACTCACCTTTACCTGCAGACCTTCTGCATTTCTCAGGTTGGTCAATCACCCGCCAGCTGGATCTAAAACCAAAAAATTACCTAATCCCAGCAGTTTTGCGATTTCTACAAGGAAAAAGAAAAAAGAAGGTAGATGTTATTATACTGATTAGGCATTTTTAAATAGGCCCAACTCAGTCACAATCATTCCCTTGATTGTATTTGCAACTGCTTATAAAATCATGAAAGGGAGGTATAATGCAAGTTGCATGGTTTGACAACTGCACATTCACACACCAAACCAGTGCTAATTAAAACTACTTTAAAGCCATGAACACAGTTTACTATTATAGATTAACAATTTTCAAGTCCGTTCAGTTTGCCATTAATGTATAGGGACAAAACACAAGCAAAAACACCAAGATGATGAGGGACGGGGTATTGATAAGATGTAAGGTAAATAACTGAAACCACAAACCTTGCTTAAAAATGCTGATCTCCTTGCATTTGGTGTCAATAATATCTGGAGCTAATGCATCAAGTATACAGGAACTCTAAGCCCCACACTCCGGTAAGACCTTAAACTGAAAATTGTCTAAAATATGGGATTAAGACATAACTAGAGCTTAGTACCACAGCTTGACATTCATTGAACCAAACATATTCTAATTACCACTTTAGTCAGGCATTCACATGATCACCGCATATAAACTTACATATTTTAAACTTGTGTTGCATGCACGCTTTACTGGATCATCTAGTAAATACCTGATATAAGTAGTTCAGTTGTTCCAGGTGAATCCATGTGGTGTTTAAGACACACTCAGTGTAATATCTTGTGTATAAAGTATTTCTACAAACCTGAAACCTGGTGCGAATATCCTATGGACTTTCAGCTGGGATTCTACAGCACTGGAGTACCCCTGGAGAATCCAATGACGTAGTAGTGGACACAGCTAAGGTATAGATCCGTCTTATTTGATCACTAAAAGTATTGGAACAGAGCTCTAGACATAATTTTTAAGGTAAAGACAACATCCTTATTTAATAGTCGGGGAGATATTCAACTCCCCTCTCATTTGATGTAGAGATGATGAACAAAGACAATGTGAGCCACTATGTGGTGACTAAACTAGTACTCAAACCACCCAATGATGCTCATCTAGTCAATAAAACAATGACTAATGGAACTTTTATTCATAGAAATACATACAGTGTAATGGAAACTGAAACAATATTTAATAGACCAAAACCTCAATAATACAATGAGACAAAGCATTTAAAGGAATTTAAGTCCTCTTCTGAATTAGTTCAACTGAAGGTAGAAATAAAACTGGCGAGATCAAACCTACCAGGCTGCTTAACGAAAACAGGTTGACTGTAACATGACATCTTTTTCCATAATAACGACTCAACTATAACATTATCAATATTAATGGGGATTACATGGCAGTCACTATAAGGGAGGGTCGACGGGGGTCACGTGACCTGCGCGCTCTAGTTCATCCGTTTTGGGCACCAAGATGCACCGAGGCCGCTCACCTCCGAGCGACCAACCAGCCTCGTTTAGGACTTAAAATTAACTGCACATGACTAACTGTTCGAAAATAAAACATAAAAAAATAAAGTCCCAGATTTAACACTTCATAAACTTAGGTAAAAAAAAAAGCTGAAAAGAAAGAAAGACACAGGAGATACAATACAGTAGGCTAAAAAAAGAGGAAACACATGCCTAAGCTAACAAGCAAGTGGACTAGTCTTAACTTAATTCAAACATAAGCTTTGTTAAAACAGTTCACCTGCCCCTGCTACCCACGGGAGGGGAGATTAAGTAAAGATCCAGAGTCCTATGACTTGTTGTATATCCTAGTGTGTGTTGGAAGAGACGGGCTTTCGTGTAGCTGCTGTAAGAACTTGATCGCTGGGTTTAAACTGAGAAGGCCACCCTACCTACATCGCAGCTAGGCTGAATTAGTTGCAGATTCCTGTATGAATGGATAAGTTCATTCGAGTCCTGGGTAGGGAGCAGCTCTTAATGTCGGACCTTAAAAAAAACCCTTAATACGAGCCTCCGTAACCCCCCCTGCCGTAACCCCCACCACCACCACCGCGGGAGTAAGGAGCGCTGCTTCTGCCCGAGTAATTACCTTTCATTGGCCCATAGCCAGAGGACTGCTGGCCATAGCCGCTTCCAAAGTCATTGTAGCCGTTACCGCCGCCGTAGCCTCCCATTTGGTCCCCGTAGCCTCCCCCATACCCGCCACCGTAACCGCCGCCGTAGCCTCCACCGTAGCCCCCGTCGTTGCCGCCGTAGCCGCCACCATATCCGCCGCCGTAGCCGCCGCCTCTACCGCCACCGTAGCCGTTCTGGGGCCTGCCCATGCCGCGCCCGCCTCGTCCTCCTCGTCCGCCGCCGCGCCCGCCGGCCGTCTGCATCTCCTGCTTGGTCAGGGCTTTCTTCACCTCCACTTTGTGGCCGTTGATTGTGTGAAACTTGAGTACCACCGCCTTGTCCGCAGAGTCGTTATCGTCGAAGTAAACGAAGCCGAAGCCGCGCTTCTTGCCGGTCTCTTTGTCCGTGATCACCTCGGCCTTCTCGACGGAGCCAAACTGCGAGAAGCACTCAATCAGGTGCCGGTCTTCGATATCGTCTTTCAGGCCCCCGACGAAAATTTTCTTCACCTTCGCCAGCGCCTCGGGTTTTCCGGCATCTTCTCGCGCCACGGCTCTCTTCAGCTCCACGTTGTTGCCGTCCAGGACATGCGGCCTAGCCGCCATGGCGGCGTCCGCCTCCTCCGGCGAGGTGTAGGTCACGAAGCCGAAGCAGCGCGAGCGCTTTAGCTGCTGGTTCTGCACCACCACGCAGTCCGTCAGCTGACCGAACTGCTCGAAATGCTTGCGCAGCCCTTCGTCCGTGGTCTGGACGTTGAGGCCGCCGACAAAAAGCTTACAAAGTTGGTTCTCCATGTCTGCAAAGATGGTTGCGGTGCTGAGATCCGTGTGTGCGAAATGGCGGCCGCGCTCTAATAAATGGCGGAGCGGGGGCTGTGACGTCACCGGAGGCTGGCGCTCGTCCTGGTTTTTAAAAAATCACAAGAAAAGGCCACTTCCAAAAGATTAACGCGAAATAAAAGATGATGGTGATCGATAGATAGTTGCGGATAATTTGTCATTAAACTAAATGCTGCTGCTTTGATGTTTTAAGACAGTTATGTTATAAAATGTGCCTGTTTTTCTTGTTCCGAAGGTTGGGTTTTATTCAAATTCAAACAGACTTTAAACAAAAAATATACACAAAAGCCACGTTTATTTCGCAGACGCCATTGTCGATATAGCGCAGCATTTCTATATAGCGCAGCATAAAGCATTTCATAGATTTGTACGGAAACGCGTGGGGCTCGTGTTGATCCCCTCCCCCTCCCCCTCCGCCCAGCTGTGCTGCAGAGCGCCGGGCTTCTTGTGCTAAATTTGTCTGAAGCTAATCGCGTTCGCCAACAGCTTTGAGCGCTTTTTACGTAAACAAAAAATGAGAACACGTATCAAAAATGGGCTTCTCCTGACTTTGTTTTGAAGATGAAAAGGACATTTTTACTGACAAAGGCTTCGGGGGGGGGGGAGCCTGGCTGAAGGGGTGGGCTGCGTTTCCATAACTACAGTGCGCATGCGCCGTTTCTACACAACAGCCCGTTACGGCAAAAAATGGCGGCCGCCGTTGAGAATGTTGTGAAAGTGTGAGTTGAATTACATTTTTTTTTGAACGTCTGTGCGAATATTCCCTAATGGTTGTCACTGTAAATACGGACAGTTTATAACACGGCAACCAGAGCAAAGTTTGAGTATAAATTCGGTTTGTAGAAATAAAGAGTGTCCCGCTAAAACGTTAGCAGCCTGCAGCTTCTCCATTCATTGTTTTCCAAGATGATAAACCCCTGGTTTTAGCTCGGTGGGCACCTAATAACCCTTCTGTTGTATTCCCCGTGAAAGCTTATAAACTAGCAGCTACTAAAAGCACGGTTTACTGAATGTTTAGACTGTGTGAATCGAGCCCTCAGAAAGGAGAGTTTTTCTGCCTGAATGCAGATGTTGTCTTGTGCTCCTGCGCCTGTATAGCGTCTCTTTGTTTTCAGGGAACGGTCATTTAAAGACGTATTTCGTTAAAAAAAAAAAAGTCAAATATGAACGACTACCAACCCCCCCTGGCACATTCATGTTTTATATCCCAAGTTTATGTATTTTATTTTTGCAGTTCAGCAACGAGGTCAACATAATACGTTTATATTTGCCGTTCGTTTTTGTCTAGACTGAACTCTCACTTTACACAGAACATTATAATTTGTATTGAACATACTCACAACTGTTTTTCTCTACTATCAACTGTTTATTTAACTGCATATTTATATAACAAACTGTAAATTTGTCCATACTGTTGATATACGCATTATACACACAGTTCTGCCTATTTCACTGCTGTGTGTTACATGTTTAATACACATGTTTTAGAATTTGTACCTTTCTGCACTTCATCGTCCAAAACACAGTATGTGATGTGACATACAGCTTCACTTAATGCTGCACTTATCTGTAGGTATACTATTCTTCACAGTGCTGTTCGATGTGTTATCAGGTAGTCATGGGCTTCTTACATAGTCAGAGACATGCTCTACTCTACTGTAATCTCATGCAGTCTAATCTGGTAATAGAGGACTAGTAAGTATTAGCAACATTAGTTCCGTGGCTCCATTGTAGAACTAGGGAGAAAAAAAAACTTTGGACTTGTATGGCATTTTTGATGATCAACTGCCTGTTTGATTTCTTATTGAAACGTGCGCCTTATATGTAACATGTTTAACATGTTCCTCTGCTGTTTGTATTCATGGACTGGCATGTTTGTGCCATAGGCTGGGAGAACAATATTACAAAGATGCCATGGAACAGTGCCACAGCTATAACGCCCGACTGTGTGCAGAGAGAAGCATCCTCATGCCCTTTCTAGACTCTCAGACTGGCGTGGCTCAAAGCAACTGCTACATATGGATGGAGAAAAGACACCGGAGTGCAGGTTGATTGCTTTTTTTTTTTTTTTTTATCCTGAATTCTCTTGCCCTCTCAAGCCTTCCATCAGTTTCTTATGACATCCTTTGTCCCTGAATAGGCATAGCACCAGGCCAGCTGTACACATATCCAGCCCGACGCTGGCGAAAGAAAAGACGAGCTCACCCACCGGAGGATCCTGCTTTAGTTTTCCCCCCCCTCAAATCAGGTAATTGATCGTAGTTTGTGCATTTGGAAAGAAAAAATGGTTAAAGAAATGAAACTCAGCTTAGCTTATCTGTTCTATATATGTTTCTACCATGTTCTCAAAGCGGAACTGGAATTAGGGCTAAAGAAAGATGGGTTGGCTTTGGATGGTAGCAGCCTTGAAGCCTTGCTAAAAGGAGAACCAATGGATAAAAGAGCCCCTCCAGAGCTCAGAGGCCCAGAGGAAGACCTTAGTTTGGCAGAAATCACAGGGACTACTGGGGCCAGTAGTCACAGTAGTTCCACACGGGTCAGAAAGGTATTTGCTTTTAATGACATCCAGTGTTAAAATTTCATTTGTATACACATTCATTCGCACATACATTTTTATAGGTGATTATGGATCCTCAGTACCTATTCCTCTTTCATTTTTAGAGAATCCTGGAGCCAGATGATTATTTGGATGACTTGGACGATGAAGACTTTGAGGAGGAGACTCCTAAAAGACGAAAAGGAAAGTCCAAGGTAGTTTATGCTGTAAATCAATTCATCTTTTGTTATAGGTTAATATTAAAAAGAGTTTGCTAGAAACAGTCATTGTTATGGTCTGTTAGGGTCGTGGAGTTGGAAATGGGAAGAAAAAAATGGAAGCTGCCGCAGCAGCGCTGGAAGATCGAGATAAACCATATGCCTGTGATAGTAAGTTGTTTTGTTCTTCAGAAAATGTTTATCCTTGTCTGGTTGTGCATATCTGCGCTCAGTCATTCTGACAAATGTTATTTGCCTTTAGTCTGTGGAAAGCGTTATAAGAATAGGCCAGGCCTTAGTTACCACTACACCCACTCTCACCTTGCTGATGAGGAGGGCGAGGACAAAGAGGAACCTGAAATCCACACTCCTGCACCGCAGGAGGAGACGAAAAGTAAGTGCTTATGTAGATTTTTGATTTGATGCCTAGTGCTTGCTAGTTGATTTATAATGACAATGCAGCTGATGGCCTTCCAGGGCATTTTAATGCAAATGAAGCTTTCAGTTGCGTTAGACACTGATCTTCCCAAACTGTTTTATAAGAGATACATTAATCATAATGAATTTACTTAAACCACTTTATCCTCAGCCCCTAAGAAAGGACCCAATGGTTTGGCACCACCAAATGACTACTGTGATTTCTGTCTGGGAGATTCCAACATGAATCAGAAGACCGGCCAGTCTGAGGAGCTCGTGTCCTGCTCTGACTGTGGGCGTTCAGGTGAACTATTATTAAAATATAATGTAACATAACTAGCTGTGCCCTCCAGAAACAAAGGAGACTTTACTTCAGTACTAATATTTTAAATCCTGCAGACACACAAGTATGGGATCTCTGAATGCCTTCGATCACATTAATTTAGCATGTTGGTTACTTCGATCAAGAAAATAAATGAAAATAGGAAGGCATGGTTGTCCTTTCATTAGACAGGGCAGTCTACTTAAAGTTATTGGTTTGTGCCTCTTACTGCATAATCAAAAATATTTTTGTTCTTGTCCAGGCCATCCTTCTTGCCTGCAGTTCACAGCAGTAATGATGGCAGCAGTTAAAACCTATCGCTGGCAGTGCATTGAATGCAAGTGCTGCAATGTTTGTGGCACATCTGAGAACGATGTGAGTTCACTTATCCGTGCATGCATGCATACACCACTCTGCTTGTGATGCACCTTCATGCCACTCTTACATTTTACTGTGGTTTAATAGACTAACTACACTTTTGATGTTTGTGTTGACTCAGGACCAACTCCTGTTCTGTGATGACTGTGACAGAGGATATCATATGTATTGCCTCACTCCACCCATGTCAGACCCTCCAGAAGGCAAGTCATTCACAGTCAAATCACCATAATGAATAGGTTTACTAATTGCTTTATACTACACAAAATCTGTAATGCACATTCCCTGTAAGCTGACATCCACCTGAAAGTCCTCAATTCATTTACTGCCCCACATCTTATGCAACATATACTTTACAAATAGATGACAAATCATATGTTTAGTTAAGCTTATTAGTCATGATTTATTCACAGTGTTGTAAATGTTGTCAGCAAATATGTCCTGGTATGTTCAGAGAAGACAAAATAAGATATTCAGTCATGTGTATCACTGGTCAAACTACATGCTTTATAAAAGTAGATCTCCTCTACAGAAAACAGACTTATGTATATATTTAAATGCAGTCAGGTGTTTTCAAAGTGTGTTTTTAATTTCTAATTTAAACATAGTGGGGGGAAAATGATTATGATGAAGACTAATGAACTTTTTTCTTAAACCTGATAACCATAGAGAATTTAATTAAATTTAATTTAATTATTTTGTAACTAATTTACTCTTTTACAGAATTTTCAGCTTTTGCAAAATCACAATTTTTTTTATTATAAGCTTCATTGTTTTTAAATGAGACTTTATACATAATTTAATTCTTTCTAGAATCAATGGCAATCTCTTAGACTTTGTTTCTGTTATACTGGAGATTTTGGAAAGTTTTATATTCTAGTGCTCTAGATTAAAAACTACAAACTTTCAGGTTCACCTGGTTTATATGCTCATGTGCATGACAAGACACACCACAGTTAACCTTAATAGAATAAATGTAGAGATGACCATTTACTATTAGCAGTAATTAATTAGACCAAAAAATAAAATGTCACAAAATGAACAAAGTGCTTTACCTACATTTATTTTGGGCAGGCATAAAAGCTAAATGAAAGTCTTTTCCTTAGGGGGATTTTGGAGATTATGGATAAATTCAAAAGATTAGATCTACCATTTGCTTGATCAGTGAATGATCTCTGAATAATTACTTTTAATTAAAGGGTTAGTAATGTCACAAAAATATCTACTGAGAAGAAATTTTCAAGAGACAGGATGTATAACAGTTTTTTTTTCTTTTTTTACTGCAATAAGGTTAAATGGTAAAAAGATGCATTTTTAATAATGTATCAGAAACTGAATACAATTTTTCCCAACATTTCTTACACTGTGGGGCACTAGATTCAATTTAACAGGACTAATAATGGCTACTTTATAATCAAGTGTGCAGTTTATCAGTACTGACAATGGCCATTATTTGCATTGGAAGCATATAGAGACACTCTGAAATAATTTATCACAATAATAAATATTGTCTTTGCCCAGCCCTACAACAAATTGAGCTTTAATGGTTGGCAATTGTTTTCCATTTATATAGGAAGCTGGAGTTGTCGCTTGTGTCTGGAGCTTCTGAAAGACAAGGCTTCAATCTACCAAAGCCAGAATACTACAATGGAGTAACCATCACAGACAGAACTGCTCACAATACCACACAAGAACACAGTCCCTCTTTCCTCCTTATTACACAGACAATAAATCATACTTTTTACACTACATGATCTACAGAGAACTCTCCCCACAACATCGTTCTTAACTACTAGCCAGAGGCATGTCATGGATGAATTGCTTGTGCGGTATCTGAAAGAGTTTGGTGCAAGGTTAGAAGAAGGAAAATAACTTCTGTTTAGAAGCAAAAGCTCTGTGACCTTCACCTTACCTCCGCCTAAGTGAACTTCTCCGACTGTTACATATATTTACAAATATTAGGTGGTTTGACTGAACAGAGCACACTAAGAAATGGAATGAAATCTTTTTTTTCTTTCTTTTTTTCTCTCTCTCTCTCATTGATTTCACTTGTGGATGGATATTGAACCTGATTATTTGATTGTCTACTGTTACCATTTGGACTTTATTTTTAGTTATCCTTTCTTGTTTTCTTTCTTTCTTTTTTTTTTGCTTGTTTACAATGCATGTCATTGAACAGAATACATGGCCTTATTCCACAATATGATGGATTTTATCTATATGTATCTAAAGTATACCTCTGTTGTTGTAACCTTTCCTTGCAGGAATTCATGGTGCCAAGGTCCAAATTCACAAAGCAGCTTTGTTTTGGTTCTGCCGTTATTTTAGGTGTTGGAAAGATTTAATGTTAAATATTGCTTCTGCTCTAGATGTGTTTGATGGGCAGCTGGTATCTTAAAAATCATATGGCTATGAGCATATGATATATACTCTCATGCACAGACACCCAAATGGGGAAGTTTCTGAAGGCTTATCTTTTTTAGTACAATTTTGTACATTATATACATATAGCTGGTATACTAACCATATTTAATGATTGTGTACTGTAGCCTTTTTGTATTTGGTTCTGTGAGTTTTTTTATATATATATAAAATGGTGGAATTTTGTTAGTGTTTGTTAATGAATGTAATGCTGTCTTGTCTTTTTTGTATTGCCCTTTCCTCAATAAATATACATGTAACACACATGTTGATAGCTTCACAATAAAAAAGCACAGAATATCTTGTCTTTACTAACTATACATCAAGACTTCAAACTGGAACACTGTTTATCTATATCTGTATAGAAAAAAAATATATAGAAAAGCATCACCCACTATGACCAAAAGTAGCACTCAACTGACAGGAAACAATACTTGGTAAAGTGTCCAGGACCAAGTACTTTGTTATTCTTCTTTGTTCAAGTTGGGAACAGCGGAGCTTGATGGTTTAAACCAATTTAAACTTGGGTACTGGTGGCATGGAAGGATAGTGGTTTTCACTGTCACATGATGTGACTGTGTGTCTGCCCTTACATGGCAGATCCAAGTGAAGGGCTGTTCTTCTGTAACAATAACCCAGAATGATATTTTAATCAACTTGATATGTTTGGTACTGGTTAAATGGTGGAGCAAAAGCTAGCACTGATACCACAAGGCCAAAAAGACCCAGGTTTGATTTTGAGCTGGGACATGTTCTCCTTGTCTGTAGATTTCTTCTGAGAGCCTTGGTTTTCTCACACAGTCTGAAGGCAATGCTAAACTGAGTATGGCAGTTTTCTGTGTGTTTGCAAACGACTGCCAACCAGTCTGGGATTTTTTTCTGCCTTTCTGCCTATGACCACTGAAACATCCTCCTGCACCCTACTGGCCCTGGGCAGGAGAAGCAGCTCTGAAACTGGATGCAAGGACACTGGGACATTTGGACCAGGGGTCTTTTTGGAGGAGAAACCCAAGTTGATCAGTAGTGAAACTGTGTCAAAACGTAGCACAGTAACACTTGATGCCCACAATGAGACAGATTGGGTATTTATGTATGTGCACACAGCTGGCCAAACAGCAACTCCCATATGTGCTTTGCTGAATAGTTAGCTGCCTTTTAATGCTACATGTTGCTGTCATTGTTTCTGGTTTACTCAGCACAACATGCTTGGTACATTTGTTTGTTCTGATGCCTTGTCCAGCGTTTTCCACTGGTACAGGCCCTCTACCATTACTGAGTATTGGATTATCCCAGCCTGTAGCTGTTATGATTGTGAGAAAGAGCTCCAAAACTTTAAAGATGTTGTCGCCAACTCGTTGATTAGCTGCCTTGTGAAAAAGTCCACCTAGTCCCTTTCCTCTGCTCCTTCCACCTGCAGAGCAGGAGGGCCTTGAATGTGATCCGGAATTGTTTGTTGCAGAGTGCATAGCAGACAGGGTTCACTGTGCTGTTGACGTAGCAGAGCCAGTAGCCCAGCTGCCACAGGCCCTCAGGAACACAGTGCTCACAGAAGGTGGACACCAGCACCATGATGTTGTATGGTGTCCAGGTCACTATAAAGGCCAGAAGGATGGCGCAAAGTGTCCGAGCGGCTTTCTTTTCTCTGATCAGTGACCAGCTACGGGGTTTTCGGTTTCTCTGCACTGTTGCCTGTGAAAGAGACGAACCTCCTGTGTCCATTTCAGGACAGGAACTGCTGGACTGGTCGATTGACTGCTGGCTGTCTGAGTGACAGTCCACCACATTGGTGTCAGATTCAATGTCAGAATCATTCACAGAATCCAGCCTCTTATTTATCCGCACCAGGGGAATGTGGGATGTGTTGTTTTCCTTGTCTTTGATGCAGAGGCCACCGTTGGTGTCAGTCTGTGGGTGGTTGTTTGTGAAGGCAGTGTGAGAAGGAGGTTTGATGTATCGCTCCCTCTTCTTCTTCCACCATGCAGCAGTGCAGTGGGTTATAGAGGGACACAGGCTTTGCTCTGGATTTGGCTGGACGGTCGTTTGACTGCTGGACCGAGGCTGCTGCTGAAAAAACCTCTGGAAGAAAAAAAACCCAGATAAATATATATATGCAGTTTGTCTTAATAAAGACTAGTTTCATGTGTTTTTTATATACCTTGCTGTGTTCTCAGTTGATTTTCAAATTTGAATACATTAACCTGTCACTATTAACTTATACTCTGGATAGGAGTGTCTATTATGCTTCTGTGTACTTTATATTTCCAGTTTTCTGTTCTCAGTTGATTCTGTTAAATAAGAATATGTTACTGTCACTTTTAAACTTGTAACATGCTCACTACCTGGGAGAACTTTCAGTTCAGTTATCCTTCATAAGAGTTCAATAACTTAAAACCTAATCACAGAGACATCGGTCTACTCAGGCTTTAGCAGTTCATCAGTCTTTAAAGTAAACTGCATTGAGTTCCTCTTTGGAGTGTGTCTAATGATTGTGACTGTTACATGTCAAGTCATGATCTGATTTCAAAATAGTTCATTAAGTGGTGTTTCTTCTAAAGACTGAAGGGTCTAAACTAAATGTAGTGGGTTTGTAGTCTACAAGTATTGGCTTAAGCGTAAAAAGTGACAACTGTACTCCCTGAATACTCCCTCTTTAAAATGATACTTTATAAAATGATAAAATGATACTGCCTCCAGGAGACAACTACAATGTGAGAAGAGCTCCTCAACTACCTGAAAGACCTACTGCTGATTTGAAAATACAAAAGACAGGACTCCCTCCTCACACCACCAATGCGCAAGTCATTATCAAGCACTTAAGAAGAAAAGGTGAGAACGACCCAAGGCCCGAAACCAGTTTCACCTATTGTATAAAATTCTTTTTTTTTTCTTTAAAGAAATCATTGGAGCTCTCTCACATCCACACCCTCCTTTATTATCATAGTTTCCAAAAGTATGATGATTACAGGGTAAATGACAAGATGGTAATACCAACTGATGAAGTAATTGATGTTGAGTCTAGCACAAATCCATTGCTGAACCCCTTGCAGTTTGTCATAACTGCAAACAGGTCTGTTAATGATGCCACAGCTGCACCACCACAACAATCAATGTTGTGAATCAAACGCTATGGATGACCTATGAGCTCTGCTTGGTTTTTAACACCATTGTTCCAGAGGCACTGCAGGTCACCCTCTCCCAGCTGTCCCTCCCAGATCCCATCTGCCAGTGGACCAGTGAAGCCTACAGAAAGGAAATCTCACAGCTGTTGTCCCATGCAGTCAACACCACCTGATTGTAGAGGCAGACACAATCACCCCTCCCTCCCCTTCAACACCAATGGCTTTGTGCTTTTTTATTGAGGAGTCAATGAAGGTCCAATATATTAACCATACAATTTTCTTTTGTTCAATCTGGTTCTAACTTCAAGTCTAGGAGAACTAGGTTTCCTGGTGTGTGGGACATGTTTGCAAATTGCAAAAAACTCACTTTGGGGAAGAGCATCTGCTAAATGCTGTAACTGTAAATTGTAAACAGTAAAGATTAGATGAGAACAGCAGTTCTTCACTCGGATCAGTTTTATGCTCACTTCATCTAGAACTATCTAGTTTAGATCTTTCACCTCAAACACCTCAGACAGTTGAGAAGACCATGGAACTTTGGAACAGCCAACACTTTACAACAGCAGAGCCCAGAACCTCTCAAATGCTTCAAATGACCACTTCCAGTTGCTTCTTTCTGACAGAAAATACAGAGCCCACAAAGCCAGCATAACTATGTGTGTACTTTACCCCTTCAGGGACTAGGCCCAAAGTCAGGGAGGTTGTCGGTTCAAATCCCAGAACAGTAGGAGGGTACTGTAGCATGGTACTGTCCCCATCACTGCTCTCTGGATGCTGGATATGGCTGCCCCTAGCTGCATGTATGTGCATAGTTTAAATGCAGAGGATGCATAGTTCTGGTTCACAAAGTGGTGTGCTTCAGGAATTACCAATCAGTTTAGACATGTCTGCAATAACACAGAGCTGTTGATAAATCCATAATAAACCAGAAATATGTTTAGCAGTTTCAATAAAGTTTTGATAAACTTGATATCTAAACTTCTGGCATTTGAAAGTGGTGGAAATTTTCAATCTAAGGTGAAAAAAGTAATAAGAAATAACTATAAATAGACATTAGAGTCACATTATTAATCACTGATTTGATTCCTAAATATATGCAATATTCTATATTATATTATAATAAAACAGTTTAAGTGAATGAATAAAATTTCAACAGTTGAGTTTTATTTCAAAAGTGTTCTTTATCCAGTTTGAGATATTTTCTGTATGTGGAAAGCCCACACCAAACAATCATAAAAAAGAAAGAATCTCAGATGTGGCCCAGAATATGTTTTGAATTCTGTCTATTATCAAGGTGACAAGTGGTTCAAAACTTTTGGTGGTTTGGGTGATTTAATTAAGATAATAAAATAATTAATTTAGCAATAATTTTCATTTAATAATGTTTGAGTGTTCCCTAAGTACTTGAGCTATTTAATACTATAAAAACATTTTAAACAATTCAAATATCATTTCATATACTTTCATATCATATACTTCATAAAATATAAAGCAGCATGAATTTTTATCATATAATGATATGGTGGTGGTCTAGTGGTAGGGTACTTGCCTATGGACCTATGGATCAATAGGCAACAGGTTCGAATCCCAGCTCTAGCACTACCACCACTGGGTTCCTGAGCAAGACCCTTAACCCTGAATTGCTCCAGGGGGACTGTCCCTGTAATTAGGACATGGAAGTCGCTCTGGAAAAGAGCGTCTGCTAAATGCTGCAAATGTAATATAATATATTAACTACAAAAAAAAAACCAAAAATATGTCATTTTAAATTTTGGAATGGTATTTTAAGAACATATGATTTTTAATTCACCTGCGATGACTTCTTGTTACCACACCCCCGGGATGCCATTAACCCCGCCAGCTGCTGTGAGCGTCTCTCTGTCTCTCGGTACACCTTCCAGTACAAGGCCACCATCACACTCACAGGTAAGTAGAAGGCTGCAATGGCCGTCCCAAATGTGATAACAGGCTGAGACAGGAACTGGATTGAACACTGGTCCTCTGGAACTGTCCTCTGGCCTACTATGTGCTGCCAGAATAAAATGGCTGGTGCCCAAAGTATGAACGACACACCCCAGGCCAGGGCAATCAGCAGTGCAGCTCTTTTGGTTGTCCGTCTGGCCCGATAGGTCAAAGGTCGCGTGACAGACAAGTAGCGGTCAAAGCTGATCGCCAGCAGGTTCATGACCGAAGCATTGCTGGCTACATAATCCAAAGCCAACCACACATCACAAGCCAGATTCCCTAATGTCCAATGGCCAATCAGGATGTAGGTGGTGTAGAGGTTCATTGAGATGGTGCCCAGGATGAGGTCCGCCACAGCCAAGCTCAAAAGAAAGTAGTTACTGACAGTCCTAAGGAGCGGGTTGACCCTGAAGGACACGATGACCAGGACGTTCCCTATGATGGTGATGGCAGAGAGTGGGACAGTGATTATTGTAATCATTGCCAACCTCCAGGAGATGGACCCACCAGAAGGCTCTGCTGTGTCATTGGAAGAACTGGACAGAGTAAATGTGACTGTTGTAGTGTTCATTATGACGAAAGACCAGAAGATTATGTTTATTCACTGGACCCCAGATTCATGGTCTTCATAATCATTACTGCAGGAACTTGTATTGCCTTTCATTTTTATGTTGCACTCTCCTTGCAACCTGTGGGAAACAACACAATTCTTATCAGTACCAATGGCATTCAAAAAAGTGTAAAGGGTTTGGACAGAGATGTAGCCAAACAGAAACGATGTGGTCCAGCTTTAGCAAGGTGAAATGGACACTGAAAGAACTGCTTGTCTTTTATGTGCTACCATAAACTCTTATCTAATCAGGTGTACTTTGTGATTAAATGTTTCTAACGACTTACCGTGACGTAACATTCAAGGAAGGTGAAAATGTTCAGTGTTATATACTTGTGCTGTACATCAAAGCGCTGCAAAATTGCTCGGTGAAAACGGAAATGTACTTTGAAATGTTCTTTTAAAAAAATTACAAAATTATTACAAAAAATAAGTAAACCTCTGTTTTTTTTTTAAGGTAAAAATCTTTTATGTACCAACATTATTAGTTTCAAAACATGCCAATCATTTCCCAGTCTACCCGGTTCATGTATGTAAACTGCGAAAACAGGCCATTTTTAATTTATTTATTATTTTGTAGAAGTGTTTATAAGTACATCCACATTTATTTTCCCATTTTTTAACTTTATACCCACCAGTTCAGCTTACTGCTGTTTAGACCATTTCCTGCTGATGCTAGAGAGAGAGTTTATTGGCTGTTTTTCTAATGAGCCACAATACAAAGCTTTTTTTTTAAGATCTACATTCTCAATTAGCAGTCCTCATGGTTATCCAGAAGCTCTACATTTGTGCCATTAAGGAGACTGAACAGTTGGCTCAGGTGTGTTGGAGTTGGATTAGAGCAAAATGTGGACCACCTGTGGGACCATAAAGACCTGGTCTGAGAACCAAAGTATAAAAGCATATTATGTTTTGAGATCTGTATGTTTTTCCATTATCTATTGATCTATGTGGGGTTATTTTCTGAGATTTTAGGATCAGGAACACCCTAAAGATCAATCAAACACATTCTCAAACCTGTCAACTCCTGTTAAAAAGTCAATATCCTGATCCTTAGTTGGTTGGATTTATTTTGGCTTTGCTATTGCAACAGTAAATGTTTCGTTACATCCTAAACTGGGAACTAATTGCACTAAATACCTTTAAATTTAAAAGAAATGATCTGTAGAAGCTTACCACCCAACTGTGTGCAATTTGGAGATAAACCTTATGGCAAGATTAGTAGATAAAACATCATTATGTTTAAAACAGATCTGAAGAATACAGTAAAGACTTCAGGTGATCTGTACATTGCACAGTAATATATCAATGTCTTAAGTATTTAACAAACAGTACCTGCCTCTCGGACTACGGATGCAGATCCTTCTTCAAAAATCACCAGCTAATCCCCTAATGCCAGTGCCTCGTCATAAACAGTCATCATTCAGAAATGCACAACGCTTACTCCACCCTCAATGGCAAACTACAGAGAGTTCAAATAAAGCAGACAGAGAGGGAAGAAAGTGGGTCACTGTGGACCATGCCACTTCTACTGTTTTCTTCCATCCATCAATCCATCATACACAGTCACAAGGACTAAGATTTCCAAAAACATTTGCCGTTCACATTGAATGCATGCCCTTCTGGACTTTGTTTTGCCTACAGCAAACAATTTGCAAAGAAGAAATCAGAGATTAATAAATAAAATGTAATATGTATGCATTGATTAGTAATTCATGAAAGATTAGGTTTTAAGACTATGTGTGTGTGTGTGTATATATGAATATATATAGTTTTTTTTTGGTATAACAGAGGAATTTTTATAAAATGTCCATACATTTAGAAATATTTTTTTCTTTCTGACCATGATGATAAACTAATACACATGTATATTTTATGGGTATGCAGGTATTACCCAAAGAGATCCCAGAAGTGAGTTGTTTTTCATGAATTATGTTAGGTTTACAATCTTTCATCACCTGTAACCCAACATGCTTTCTTTTCCTTTTCACATTACAGTGACAAAAGGTTTAATGAATGAAGGCACTACAAGGAAACGAAAAGGTGTCTAAGGTAAACATTTAGCTTTTAAAACATGTGGAATTTTTTGTCTGTCCTGGGCTGTTTGCCAGTGTTTTCATATTAAAGACAGCAGGGATATCTCACTGCTAGCATGACTGCATGTTTAAATAATTGTATCTGAGGTGAGATCAAAAGAAAATCCAGCATGGGCTGTTCTATTCTGTTCTATTCTGTTCTACTCTATTCTGTTCTACTTTATTCTGTTCTATTCTGTTTTTTTCTGTTCTGTTTTATTCTATTCTATTCTATTCTGTTCTATCCTATTCTATTCTATTCTATTTTATGTAACCTGTTCAAATAAGTGAAGTTGTACACCACAAACCTACATGAGTAAGAAAACACTTGAGACAGCTTAGCAGAGTCTTCTAACGAACACAGTTGATAGAGAAAATTAGCTCGACCCCTTTCTTTGAGTACATTATCTCCATGTACAGAAAACCCTTTGTCATTATTTCAGCAACTAATATATATATATATATCATTTATCATTTCATATATATATATACTGTATATAACAAGTAACAAGGATCTAACTTTGGACAGCCTGGAAAGTGGAAATTATTTCTCTAAGGTCACGGTGAAGTACTTCAAACCCCTATAGAGAAGTAAACCTCTTAAAACAAGCAAAACAAACTTACCTTATCTGTTATACACTGGAGTTTGACAGCAGTTATATACTGTGGCTTGAAATCCAGCATGTAATGTGGTCTGGTGTTGCAAGGTGAAACACTAAGACGATAGTGTCGCACCTGCAGTTCTTATGTAGCTTATCAAAGCCTCAAACAGGGGGAGTGAGACATGTGCTTTATGAGGAGCCTAGTAATTGGACATGATGCAAGCTAATGCAGCTCCAAAGGCACTGATGACGAAAATGTGAAATATTTAAAGTATATTTTAATCTAGAACAACTGTATTTCTTTATAGTGTTCTCGTAACGTGCAGTGGATTTCATTCATATAACTTTGTATACATAAATGGCTATAATTCAGTCAAGTAGGATTTTATTACCATTTCAGCCATATGCACAGTACATAGTGAAACATAGTGAAATGAAATAACGTTCCTCCAGGACCCTGGTGCTACACATAGGACATCAGACACAACATAAGACATAAGACAACATAAGACACAAGACAAAACATAAGACATAAGTGCGGATGTGCAATTAAAATAAATAGTTAGTAGATATGTAGATGAGTAATTAGTGAAGATGTTATCAGTTCAAAAGTCTGATGGCCAGGGGGAAGAAACTGTTTCTCATCCTGGTAGTGGAAACCCGTATGCTTCGGAACCTTTTCCCGGATGGCAGGAGGGTGAAGAGAGTGTGGGACGGGTGAGAAGGATCATCCACAATGCTGGTTGCTTTGCGGATGCAGCGGTTGGTGAAAATGTCCTGAACAGGAGGCAGAGAGACACCGATGATCTTCTTAGCTGTTCTCACTACCCGTTGTAGGGACCTGCGATCTGAGACGATGCAGTTCCTGTACCAGCTAGTAATGCAGCTGCTCGGGATGCTCTCGGTGGTTCCCCTGAAGAAGATGGTGAGGATGGGTGATATAAAGCATTAAATAATGTTTTAAAAGTTATTTCCCAATCTCTTGTTATCCATTAACATTAAACAGGAAGCTTTTGTTACAATGCCTTTATGATATGTAAATGAGCCATGATGGGCTGTCCTGTACTGTCTGGCTGAAACACTCATAATTTACTTACAATTAACTTACATTTATAACCAGTGTAAATGAGTGGGCCTGCTTTAGGCTAAAACACACACATACACAAATTTCCTCTTGTAGTGTGTGTCTTTGTGCAGGAATCCTTACCAAACCTGAAATTGATAGCATGTGTCTTTTCTTAAATTTAGTAGCTTTTTCAGAAAGATGGCCTTCTGCACTTCTAAAAGGTCTATACAACCTCAGTCTATGGCATATATTTACACATTTCACACACACACACACACACACACACACACACACACACACCTTTACCTCTTCAAGATGAGCTCCTAAAACTCACACACACTGACTCACTCACTCACACACAGACTTCCCTCCACATTCTGTCTGTCGCCAAAATTCACTGTGTGATCCACAAATTTTCTGCACTTTATTGTGTGTTATATTGTGTTTTTAACTTTATTGATATATGTATGTGCTTTTGGTCATGTGTAATTAGTTTGTCTGAAGAAGGGAACTAATAAACTGTGCTGGCCATCCAGCTGCAGATTTAAGCAACCCTGATGTAAACTGAGAAATTTAGGAAAATGGTTTGCAACATATTCATCCAGCAGGAGGCGCTGTTGTGCAGGCTGTTTGAGGTCTATATCTTTAACACGTTGTGTGTATTGAGGAAGAGTCACGTGGATGTAATTAATTATATTTAAATTACAATTCTTTTTCAGTTCTTTTATTTCATTAATATGTAAATATCATTTATAAAGAATCTACCCGTGCAGCCAGAACCAGCCAAATCCCTTTCGCTCCTTTCAGTTATCCAATACATTTATTCAATTATTCATACTGCAGACTGTTAAATAATGTTCATGTATAATAAATACATACATTATAAAACGTTGTTCATCAAACCAAAATTTCAGTCAAACTTTTTAATCTTTTTTCTTTTTTAAATAAGCAACTAACAGTACACAGCTGAGTTTGCTGTTAAATTTCCCTGATTATTTAAAGGTCCATAAATAAAACTTTATTGCATTTGCTTTTTGTTATTGTTGTTGTTTTGACAGTCAACTTATGAGGTTTTTTTTTGTAATTATAATATTATATTAATAATTAATAAAATCATGATTCATTCTTAATCATTTTAAACCTCTCATTATCCTTTAGAATTAAACAGATGGATTCTGTGTATGAAGTCTATAATGATTTCAGTGTTGATATTTGTAGACGAAATGAAAATATAGTCCAGGCTGAAACATTCCGAATAACCTCAGAACGAATGGGTGTGACTTAATATGCTGTAGGTGGATGTAAGTAAACATGCTGGTTTCTTGACATCACTGAAATGTTTACAATGTTATACAAATGTACCTACATCCAACTGTGGTGGTGAATGCATGTATAAGCCTTTTTATTCACTCGGTGCAAGTAAACCAGAATCTATCTCAGTTTGCAAGCAGGAGAAATACGTTTACGTTTCAGATTCATCAGCTGATTTACACCATCTTTGGCCTTACGCTCTATGAGGCACCTCCATCAACTGTAAGACCTTATAGAGGTCAGTGACCGATTTCCCTTATTTGGGTATAATGAATTCAGTTGTGTTCCTGACAACTTGTAAAAGTATCTTAAGGACCTTTCTTAGAAGCAGGATCCAATAGTGCTCAACTGTAAAGTTCTTACTAAAGAGATTTAATATTTGCATCTGATATTTCACTCTATTTTACATACATTTAGAGAGCTTTTGGCTTAGTGATAATAAATGTTGTTCGTGCTCATGCCCTGTAAGTATACACAGGGGAGAGAGAGTGGTGATTAGTGCTGACTTTGAAGAGAGTGAAATTGCTGGGCAAATACTGCAGATGTGGTAAGGTTGAAAGTTAGAAAGGTGTTTGCTGTGACAGGCTAAAGATAAGGCTTATGGTGAAATGTATGAGAGGCTGGATACTAAAGAGGGGTTAGCTAGACAGGTTAGACGTGCAGCAGTTTTGGGCAATAAAGGGTAGAGATGCAAACATACAAGTGAACAGAGTGTGTTGAGCAGATGGAAGGAATACTTTAAGGGTCTGACAAAATGAAGAGAATGAGAGAGAGATGGTAATGTGAGCCAGGAAGTGCATGGGATTAGCAAGGTGGAAGTAAGGGCACTTATGAAGGGAATGAAGAATGGAAAGTCTGCTGGTCTGGATTTACCTGTGGAAGCATGGAAGTGTTTAGGAGAGATGGCAGTAGAGTTTCTAACCAGATTGATCTGTGGCAAATGGGTACCAGCAAGAGTGAAAAGGAAAACAGGAAAACAGTGAGACCAGCAATGTTATATGGGCTGGAGACCCATATAACCTGTGTTAAAGGTGCTAGGATTGGCCTTTGGTGTGAGAAGACAAGATTCAATTTCAAGTTGTGCAATTTGAAGACAAAGTCAGAGAGATGAGATGGTGTTGGTTTGGGCAGTTGCAGAAGAGAGACGAGGAGTATATTGGGAGAAGAATGTTATGGATGGAGCTGCCAGTAAAGAGGAGAAAAGGGAGGCAAAAGAAGAGGTTCCTGGATGTGAGAGAAGAAATGTACGTGGATAATCTGCAGTGGCGACCCCTAATGGAAGCAGCCAAAAGGGGAAGAAGAAAATAAACTTTTGGCTTTGTCATTGTGGACAACTATGTTTGACAAGAAAAAAAGAGTCGAATCATTATGAGTCTGAAACTTTAAGCAAAACATGGGGTCCAAAAACTTTCTGAATGCACTCCAACTTACCCTATGTTCTCTTTTGAAGTGGCTGCCAGAGTCTGGGCATCTCACATTACAATTTGTGAATGTGTGCCCAGTATCAGAAATATCCACAGGCAAAAACAGAGAATATTGGCTGTAACTGAGTAAGAACACCATATCCTGCTCTAAATACCAGAGACAAAGCACAGAGATTTTAGGCTTTAAGAACTTCAGCATTTTCGGCATCTGTTTTTCAATCTATTTTTGTTCTACTGCATCAGGGTGTTCTTTTGGTTACTAGTGATGCAATTCCCTGCATTGCACTTTCCTGTAAACCCCCAGCAGTTGGCAGACTTCAGCAAATGTTTATGTGAAAAACAATTAAGGATTTTTTTTAGCTAAAGCTGTTTGCAAATAAAAATGAAAATCTTTCAATCTGATGTTTTCAAAGATGGAACATTAGAGGTAAGCTGTCATGTTTCACAGCACTCTGCCATGACTGGGCACACCTGCTGCCTCATTCTATCACCAGTTGTGCCTTGTTATTCTGAAGATATATAGATTTTAGTGAGTCAGGGCAGAGCCGTCGGTCATTATTCCTCTGTCGTACAGTTGTGGCTTTTGTTTCATGGTTTGTACTGTGTACTGAGTACTGTGTTTGGCTAATGCTTGTTTTACATTTATGGTTATTAAAAACCCCTTTCTGTAATCCTGACTCTGCAAAAGCATCCTGTCTAATCCACCACACCATGACACAAGCAAGCATTTGAACCATTCCTTTTTAATGCACCGGGGAGATGCCTCACCAGTTTTAGATTAGTTGTCCTACTGTTCCAGAGGAATAATAGCACTGAAATAATCAGGCCATAAACATAATATGGCAGATGCCATATGCTCTCATGAGTTGTCATGACAGCTTTTGTTCAATAAAATATTGTTACCAGTACCAGTAAATGTAAGGACCAATATGCTGATAAAGAATGTTGTGATGTCTAAAATAGTACCTTTCATGAAGGTTAATGGTAACAATATTCTTAAATATGAAGAGATTCTATGCCATGTCACAACATGCTTTCAGCAGGGTTATGTCAGTGTCATGTAGCAGGGTTTAAATATAATCTCCTACACACATATAACTGCTTAGTTCTGCTGTAATGAGGAAGCATGATTAAATAACAATATTGCTCTTTTGACAGGGCAGCCATACTTGAACAGTATTACAAAATGAGAAGGTTGTGATTGAGGTGTTTTATAGAGGTCGTAGACAGTGAAACTGAGGCCTTCACATCACCCTCCCCCACTGTGGTCACTGTGCCAACCTGACAGCCTGTGAACTCCAGAGGGGCTAGGTCCAGATACACATGAGTGTGTGTGTGTGTGTGTGTGTGTGTGTGTGTGTGTTCGCTTTTGTAGCTTCTTTATCAACCAGCTGGCAAGGTCAACATTCACCAGTTAATCTCCCCCTCTGTCTGTCTGTTTGTCTCTCTCTCTCTCTCTCTCTCTCTCTCTCTCTCTCGGTATCCCTATCTCTTTCCTTCATGTCTGAACTTGTCCCTCCCCTCTCCTTTCTTTCTTTTCTGCCTCCTCTACTCTCATTGTATCCATATAACTTATTAAAAGCATTTTGCCGTTTTATTTCATCACGCTCATAGCTCTATTTTGTCCTCTTTCATCTGTGAGTCATCTTTAGTTCCACCACCCTTGTAGTTCCAGTGCTTTACCACTTCTGTAGGAAGTGACCTAGTGATCAGGGTGGGAATTACAGGATGTTCCTGAATTTCATGATGTGTCCAGCATTGCATGAAAAATATTGCATATGAAATCTCAGCATGTCTACTGGCCTTTTTGTCAAGCTCTTAATGTCCTTAGGAAGTGACAGTGAGTATAAGTGAGTCAGTTTCAATTGAATCCAACAGCCAAAATGAAGAGTTCACACTGAGCTGACAGAGTGGACTAAATAACATATTTGTACAGGCTGAGACAGATTTAGGCAGACATGAAGATTTTATTTTTACTGAAGGTAAGAAAGTGTCATGTTTTGCATTTACATTTGCAGCATTTAGCAGACTTATCCAGAGTGACTACCATGTCCTAACTACAGGGACAGTCCTCCTGGAGCAATTCAGGGTTAAGGGTCTTGCTCAGGAACCCAATGGAGGTAGTGCTAGAGGTCGAATTAAAACCTGTGTCCTCTTGATCCATAGGTAAATACCCTATCACTAGACCACCAACACCCAGGTGTGCCTCATTAGTCCAAAGGTACATAGATCCCAGTGAGTCAGTGAGTCTGTTCCTATAATCCCAGCTCCAATCCAATCCACCACATTATGGCAGAATGACCAACCAAATCATGGACATAGATTTTGGGGTGGTTGTGGTCTAATGGTTGGATACCTGCCTATGGTCCAAGAGGTTGCAGATTTGTGTCACATGTGGGATGTTTTGGGCACGCTAGAGGGCGCTCTTTGTCGCGTATGAGGTGTTTTGGGTATGCTAGAGGGCGCTCTGTTCTGACTGAGCACACCTGAGCCCATGGAGGCACAGGTGTGCCTCATTGGGGCTGACTATTTAAGCCCCGATGAGTCAGAACAGAGCGCGGCTCATTAGGTAGGCTACGCCTACATGCAATGGTGGTTTTGGTTTTAGTTTTAGTAACGTGGCAACTTGGTTTAGACTGCAGTTCCTCTGTTCTTGGGTTTCTGGCTAGAACTGCATGCCTTGCTTCTTGTTTGTGTACCCGTAATGAATAAGACTATGTTCCGAACTTTGCGCCCCTTTCTTTACCGCTTTCTTTACCGGCTCCTGCTCTCCACCAACCACAACGCTGGATATCGGCGGAACCCACCTCCTTCACCGATCACGGCGGTCCGTCCGCGGAAACAGCGCTGTGCACCAATCACAGCGATCCGTCCACGAAGACCACGAAGACCCACGAAAACATATGAACAGAGAAACCAGACCGTATGCCAGAAAACGAGGAGAGTTGAGACTCCAACCGTTCAGGAGAAACTGGAAGCTAAAATAGCCACTATGGAAGAGCAGTTGAATCAGACCAGGGCAGAGCTGAGACGGGTGCAGGACCACAACGGCGCTCTGCAGGCTGAGCTGAGAGAGGTCCGTTGTGAGGCTGGTAAGCTCACCGAGCTAGAGAAGCAGGTCAGAGGTATGGAAGTAAAATTGGCAATCATCGAATCTCGACTCACTTCACCGACAACAGTGCATGCTGGAACCCAGAGGGTGAATGCCAAAATGGAGCAGCTGAAGAACAGTCCAATGGAGAAACAGGTAAAGATTCCAGAGATGGAGCAGCTGCATTCGGACCCCCTACCGTCAGCTCACCCTCACAATGCAGCAGACCCAGAACAAGGTGGCTCGTGGAGGAGTCCATGTGGAACTTCGCGTAGTAGGACCAGGAGCTGGGAAACTGCGTCACTGGGCCCCATGCGGCCGAGAAACATGACCAAGAAAAAGAAAAAGGCAAGGGACATCAGCAATCATCAGTTCAAGAAAGCGAACAAGGACTTCGGCACTGTAGATTCGGGGAGGAGAGACGTGAGGAACAAGGCTGACAGGGGTTGGAAGCAGAGTTCGGACTCTTTGAAAAGGACTTCCTCTTTGAACCCCGTAACGTCTATGGTTAGCTCTCTTTCAGGTTCAGTCAAGTCCAGGCGTTCCCCAGAATCCGGTGAGGCCTCCAGGGACTGCAGGGCCGGGTTCAGGCACCAGACGAAAGGGTGGACTGAACTGCTGGGATTCCCCTCACCACCCCCAGCTGCCTGACATGACTGGTCGGAGGTCCTTTTTGTGTTTTTTGTGGACCTGACCGTGTGTCCCCACAAGGGACTTTTGTTTTTGTCAAGTTTTGTTGTTCTTGGCCTCCCCCCAGAGGTTTGGCTATGTTTTGGCACTTCGGGAGCCGCGCCTTTTGGGGGGGGTTCTGTCACATGTGGGGTGTTTTGGGCACGCTAGAGGGCGCTCTCTGTCATGTATGAGGTGTTTTGGGTACGCTAGAGGGCGCTCTGTTCTGACTGAGCACACCTGAGCCCATGGAGGCACAGGTGTGCCTCATTGGGGCTGACTATTTAAGCCCCGATGAGTCAGAACAGAGCGTGGCTCATTAGGTAGGCTACGCCTACATGCAATGGTGGTCTTGGTTTTAGTAACGTGGCAACTTGGTTTAGACTGCAGTTCCTCTGTTCTTGGGTTTCTGGCTAGAACTGCAGCCCTTGCTTCTTGTTTGTGTACCCGTAATGAATAAAACTATGTTCCGAACTCCTGTCTCCCCACTGGCGTCCTTCCAGTACCCCGCCGCCGTTACAATTTGAATCCCACCATTACCACCATTGGGTTCCTGAGCAAGACCCTTAAACCCGGGTTGCTTCAGGGGGACTGTTTCTGTAGTTAGGAAATGGAAGTCGCTCTGGATAAATGTGAATGGGTTTGGTTCACACCCTGTTCTAGAGTACCATAATAGAATGGCTGGGACATGGAGATGACACGGACCTGCAGGAGGGTCACAAGGTTCTCAATAAGCCTCAAGCTAGCCCTCCAATTATCCAATGACCAATGGTTAGGCAAGTTGGCCAAGTTCTTTTCGACCATCCTGGAGGAGTGCCGGCGGAGTGCCCCACCCCCCCAGCAGAGACATAATAGGGAGACGCTGTGGAGGTCTAACCATCCTCCAACAGCCCCCGAGTCCTCAACACTAAGCTATCCACAACCAGCATGGGCTAGCCACCAGGACTGGCACCCACTAACAGGAGCTAGCCACCAGGACACTTCCCCTTCTAGGGGCCAGCCCTCCTGTTCCTCCTGCGACTCCTCCTGTTCCCCCTGTGCCGGGTGGTGAGGAGCTTGCAGGGCCTCCAGCACCCATTTCTGCAGTGTTCCTTTGTTTCAGAGCCTGTTTCTCTGAGAACAGACAAACATGGGTCAGACTGGCAGCTCTTACATAGGGGTTACAGCAAGTTCAGTAATCTGGGCACTGGGAGCAGGGGAAGGCCTGGATTGACCATTTTAAACTCTTCAATTATTGTTTTGTTTTAATGTATTGTACATTAGTGCTTTGACTTATGAGTTTAATTCATTCTGTGACGGAGCTCTTAACTCAAATTTCTCTTATGTCAAATCAATTTTCCCCATTGAAATTAATTGAAATGCCATTAAGCCATTCCGGACCCCCCAAAAAACACAGCATTTTTAAGAAAATAAGAAAAATGTGCTTATAATCACTAAATATTGTATTAAAACACAATACAATAGAATGTACTGCAATAAACTGGTTTAATTAAGTATAATGTACAGCAGTTGCCTTGGAGATCTGATGACTTAAAGATGCTGACGAAGGTGGAGGAGAAAGGCTGAACTGAATAGTTGAATCTTATTTGCTGATTTTTGCCCATTTCGCCACACTTTCCTCACTTTAATGAGTGGGGTTTTCAATAAAAACCTGCCCAATGTGGTCTGTTTCACGTGCAGATTTTAGAAGTGCTACGCTCGTACTGCTTCACCAAGTCGACTACACGCACACCTTGGTCATGTTTTTTGAGAATTTCTTTCTATAATTCAATGCACATCATCCACTTCTTCTTCTAAGCACTGTCCTTCGCTCTCACTTTCTTCGGACGCATGGTTGGAAAAACTAAGTTTTGCAAAATAACTGCAAGCACAAATGCTAGCACAACACTGAAGCTTCCACTCCGAGCTAACATCATAAAGCGAACAAGTGAGACACGGGATGGTGGGCGGATGTTGCAGCATTCACCGTGCCATTTAGTGCTGGCTCATAACCCGAATTTTAGCTCTCAACTCAAAGCAAAAAACAGCAGAGAGACGGCTCAGATCTCAAAAAACTTGTTAGTTGGGACACTCGTAAGTCAAAGTATGTTGCTGCTCATTTTAATCTAAATTTACTGTATATTTGCTCAGCTTTAACCTATTAGAAAAAAAGGAAACACAGACTGTATAGTAGGCAAAAAACACATTTTGTATTTTATGTTTTATTTACTCATATAAACTTTGTACTAAAGGTTGCCCTGTGAAGGATGTGCAAACCTATTTTCACTTACAAAACCAACAAAACATGCTTTTGGTTTCAGACATTTGAGAGAATTAGTTTGTGTAAATGTAGGAAAAAAATTTTATTGAAGATAATATTTTTCATATTTTTCTCTCTTGTGTGGTCCTCACCTGCAATAAGAGTTACTGAGCTGGGTGCACTGGCAATATGCTGGCATCACATGCAGACTGGATCCATGGCCCAGACTCTTTTGGTATGTGCAACGTCTACGGTGGATCCAGAGCTTGTGCGAGAGGTTGAGCATTACAGGCTTGATAAAGTTAGGCTCTCTTCTACACATAGCCTTGGTTCTTGAACCAAACTACTGGATGAAGGCTGGACTCTATTCTTTCGTTGTTTGAGGTAAGAGACGACAAACCATCAGGTGATTCGGGGGAAGGCAGGCAGGGCCATCCAGGCTGTTATAAACAGGGATAGGGAGATCCTGACCGAGGATGTGGTCTGATGGTGGAAGGAATACTTTCAGGAACTCATAAACCCAACAGACATGCAGGACAGAGAGGCAGGGCTGTTGAACTGGGGGTGTCATTCACATCCCTGGCAGAGATCACTGAGATAATCAGAGGGTGTGGTGGATGATGTATGCTCTGCAATGCTGAAAGCTCTGGACATTGCTGGGCTGTCATGGCTAGCATGCCTTTTCAGTGTCTTAGAGGTAAGGCACATTTATATTTACATTTAAGGCATTTAGCAGACCCTCTTATCCAGAGCGATCTCCTAATTACAGGGACAGTCCCCCTGGAGCAACTCCAGGATAAGGGTCTTACTCAGGAACCCAATAGTGATAGTGCTAGAGGTGAGATTTGAACCTGACAAGTATCAAGTATCCTACCACTAGACCACCATCACCCCAAGAGGACAATTCCTTTGTAGTGGGAGATGGGGGTGGTGGTTCCTATTTTCCAAAAGGTTAGCCGAGTCTGCTCTGTCTGCGTTCCTGGGACTTAGTCAATCTCAGTGGCTGTGGGACTCCAGAGGGCTACACCTTCATGGACAGGATTTCAAGGCACAACCAGGGGATGGAGAGTGTCCAGTACATTTGCTTATTGTGGATGATATGCTTTATCTGATTGCTTTATCAGGCTGTGACCTCCAGCATGCACTGAGGTGGTTTGAGTGTGAAATGTCAGGCATGAGGATTAGCCCCTCCATGTTCATGACCATGGTGCTATACCATAAAAAGGTTTGCTCTCTCCGAATTGGAAATGAGTGGCTTTCTCAAATGGAGAAGTTCATATACCCCAGGGTCTTGTTCATGAGTGATGGTTACATGGAGTGGGAGATTGACAGATGAACCAGGGCAAAAGCAGTAGCAGGAAGCCCTCCTCAGCCCTCCCCACATGCCCTCCTCAGCCACCCAGGTCCATGACCCAGTCCAGGATAAGCAAATATAAAATGATGATGATATTTTTCAGTTCTTTCAGAAAAGAGCAGTTCCTTCATTGCGAAGCTTTCAAATAATGGAAAAGCGTTTGATCTAACGGCGACAAAATGTTCTCATATCCATATCTTACCGCTACAATGTTAATTAAAGACAGGAGAAATAATACCTGCATGACAGGGAACCCCATAGGCAGCTACTCTTTGCTGGGTGTGACTGGGTGTTACCCACACACTTACCTGCTTGTTACAGTGTAATAACTCCCCTAGCTAAACAGCAAGTCTCCAGTGGGGGAGGGTGTGATAATAGGTGTGTTAATACTCATAAAGTCTCTCTCTCTCTCTCTCTTTCTCTCTCTCTCTCTCTCTCTCTCTCTCTCTCTCTCTCTCTCTCTCTCCCTCTCTTCAGGCTGGTGGATTTAATTACATAGATAAGTCTATGTGTCAGACATGCTTATTCTAGCGCTTGATAATAACTATTGCTGACTGGTTAATTATTGGACATGCAAAAGCGCCTGTGCTTTGTGGCCCCATAGGGGGGCTCGGGTGTGTTTTGTTTTCCCCCTTTCGGCTCAGCTATGCATTTCTGTTTTTCTTTTCGATGTCAGCATGTCAGGCCATGTGTGACATCTTCATCATTATGTGTGCAATATTAGGTACAGGGATCGCAACTTACTGACTGCAATCATGTATAAATGTCACAGGCTGGAAACAAGACACGAGCAGAAGCTTATAGCTGTCTTGCTTTATTTCTGACAGTCTGTCTTTTTCTCAGTCCCTCTTTTGCTCTCTGCTTCTCTCATATATGTATGTATGCATATATATATATTTTCATCAATCAACAAAATGCAGTGAATGAACAAAAGAGAAATCTAAATCAAATCAATATTTGGTGTGACAATCATTATTTATATTTCTGAAAGCATTCTTTGTTTACAGCATATATATATATATATATATATATATATATATATATATATATATATATATAATCAAATCCTTATTATTACTTTATCACTTTTTGCCATAAACATAATGAAACTGAAATTGTTTTGGATTGTAAATAAAATTTGTATTTGTGTTTAAAAATTTGTATAATTTGTTTGTATTTGTTGTGTTTTGTTTTTCATCCCTGGTGAAAAAAAAAGTCTTGCAGTGAATCATTACCCATCTAATTAAACAGCATGTATGTGTGTGAATTATGAAGTGTGTCTGAGTATGAGTAAGTATGAGGTATGAGTGTTTTTACCTGTAAAACATTGTTAAAAAATGCCACAAAAAATATCGCGAGATAAATATTAGCAAAAACTTTAAATAGAAGTGCATTGATTGGCAATAACATTGATTGGTAATAACATTAGCTGACTAGGTATTCTTAGAATATGATTTTAAATGTATATTTGCATTTTAAACAGAGGTGACAAAATTACACACATTCTTTACTACACACACACACAGTTATTAGTGTCTATAATAAATATATAAGGTAAAAAAAGTCTGATATTTTTATCCTGTTAATTTTTATTTAAACATGAACAAGGGTTATGAAGCCTTTTGTTGTGTCTTTTCCTCTTTCAAACAAAATCAAACAAAGCTTTGTCTTTCTTGCTAGGGAGGAGAAGGAGAAAAAAACAGGGGCTGACACAAAAAAGAGAGAAATAAATAATAAAGAACCTTTATCCCGAGGATCAAATGTTTATTGGCACCCTGAGGTCTGGTAGGGAGGGCAGTCGGGAGAGTGGAGTCTTGTGCTTTAGCTGGCCAAGGGCAGCAGTTCATCGGGTGCTGAATGAATAGAAGCTTGCTTACTCACCCTGTCTCTCCACGCCTATTCTTCTCCATTCGCTTCGCCAGCGCAGTAAGCCAAGTGCTAAATTTAGCTTTAGTGGGTGCTATTTTTAGGCCACTACCGTTTTTTTTTAGGCATTTATTAGGGGAAGAATACTAAAAAAAACACACACACATGCACACCACACACACATGGGGAGAGAGTGGGAGGGAGGAAGGGAGGGAGAGAGAGAAGAGAGAAAGAGAGAGAGGGAATGAGAGAAGAAAGAGAGAGGGAGGGGGCTCCCACTTTGGACATCTGAAATGTACTCGTTTTTTAAGTGTTGCGAGTGCTCTGCAGCTGTTTTCAATCAGAGAATGGGTAGAGAAAACACTAGAGAGAGAGAGAGAGAGAGAGAGAGAGAGAGAGAGAGAGAGAGAGAGAGAGAACATGCATAAGATGTCAGGTTGAATGCTATTTTGATTACTTCTACTATGTGTCTGTAGCAGTAGCTATGTAGCTATATGAATGCTAAGGACTTGCTGCCTTTGTTTGGTCTTTCTCAACTGCCTCTACTTGTCTGACCTTTCAGAGTGACAGTACTGTCATTGCTTATTATAAGAATAATGTGGGGCTGAGTGTGGAGATATTTAAACCACAAAAGGTTTTCATTTCCTCTTATCTTGTCAGATTCATAGGCAATATAATGTCCATTGTATTAAGACACTCAGAACTGTGTATATGCGCCAAGCCCATATATATATATATATTCCTCTTTTTTAGGGGACACTGTTTGGCCTGCATGTGGTAATGGTCTTAGACCATGACATGAACTGTCTGGTTCTGTCTGTCAAAACCTTGATTTTTAAAACATTTTTTATTCATTTAGGAAAACCATGGAGCCCTTTTTTCATTTCATACATTTTATGACAAATGGTCAGAATCTAACACTGAATAAGACCTTGTTCCTTTCATTAATGGTACAATAACATTTATTTTACTCCTATAACATTAACATTTGAGTTTTTTATTACACAAGTGACAGTATATAAAGACACACCTACAAGCTGAAGGCTGCTGAGGACATTGTAACCCAGTCAAAGGTTACTGCAAGACGATGTCTGAGCTGTGAAGGAATACTGTTCAGTATGACCAGTCTCCCCTCCCCCTATTATCCACCATCCTTTCCCTTTCTCTCCTCTTTTTCCTCCCCCTATGAACATGAATGCCAGCCAGCCAGCCCATCTATCCGTCCATCTGACAGAATCCACCCCTGCACACCCCTATTCCCCAAGTCCTACCCATAGTCAACATTGCCTTAGCCTTCCTTTTCCATTTCCACCCTCACCACTCCAAGCCCAATGCCCGAGGGCACATTGGAACATCCTCCCACACTCTCATTCATTTCTGCTGCTGAATTTACTCCCCCAAGATCCTAATTCCATTACATGCAACCCATTACTCATTTTAGACCCAAACCCCCCAAATTTTGATCCAGTCTGCGTGTGAGTCAACCTCATGACTCTTGATTCTCTAAGCAGGGCTGTCCCCATGGGCCTCACCTCTGGTCCTTCAAATATCATCCCTCCCCCCACATCAAGATAAAAACTCTGCTAACCAGCTTTCTGGATCCCTCCTTCACTGTCTTCATCATTGCTGGTAGATTCTGCCTCCCCATATCCCCAGGACCTTTTGATGGATCATTCTTTAAATAATTTTTTTTTTCAAATAATGTGTGAACCTCTGTTCGCTATGCACTATATTCACAGTTCTAGAAAAAAAAAACTTTAATTAGTTTTTTTTCTTTAATTAGATTCTTTAAAGAAAAAACTATTAATTATTTATGGGAATAAAAGTGGTCCTCTGGTGGCTTCGCTCAAAAGAACTATTTCCAGCGCCTTTTCTTTAAGAGTGTGTCTACTTTGGCTTTCCACAGAGCAAAAGAAACTGGAGGTGAAGGGCTACAGGTAATATGCATCAAAATTCCCAATAAGTGCTAATTTAGAGTTGATTTTAGGTTTAGTAGCATTATTGTGTTGAAAGGAACTGATCCTAAAACAGCACTCTAGCTCTGAAATCTCCTGTCATCAGACATGCCCACAGAGATCCTAGTTCAGATATCATTGCTTTCTTCTCTAAAGCGATTGCACATGAAAAACCACTTTCCATCAGTGCCTTCCCATTACAGACTCCATTTAGTCTTCCAGTGTTCTATGCACTTTCTCTCTTTTTTCTGGTCTGCCCTCAGGTCCTTCTGAGAGCTGCTTTTTCTTCCACTCCACACATTAACCTATCCATCCATCCATCTATCCACCCATCCAACTATCCATCCACCCATCCATCCATCCATCCTTACATCTATTCATCTAGCATCCATCCATCCATCTATCCAGACATGCATCCATCAATATTTCTGTCCATCTGTTTATTCAAACATCCTTACATCCTTCAACTAGCCATCCCTTTCTCCCTACTACTGTGTATCCCATTTAAACCCGCTCACAGCACACCTCTTCTCTGACCCACCCCCTCCACTCCATCAGAAAGCAATCCACCCCCATCACACCTCTCCTCTCCACCCTCCCCCATGTTATCACCTATTCCTACGTTTCTCCTCCCCATCATACCCAACACACAATGCCCATTAGACACTAGGCATACATGGTCCTCATCTATGCCTGCTCCACCCGGTCCCTGTCTCAAGGGATGGACAGATAGAGAGAGGGAGGAGAGCTAATGAATAAGTGATTAAGATTGACACAGCCAGCGCCCAGCATCTGGGGGTCTCTCCTGCCGTTGCTTTCTTTTGTGATCCTTGGTTTGGCCTCCATCCTGAACCCCTTTTTAGTTTATTACACTCTCTCTTTCTTCCTCTCACTATCTTCACTTGGCTACCACTGTAGTTTTATCCCAGGAGGTGGAATGCTCTCATAGACTGAGCTCCAGCTTTTACTCAGCACTCATGAGGCTCAGCTGTAGGTCAGGCTGCATATCCCAAGTCCCACCCTGATTCATTATTTATTTCCATCCCTTGGGGTACCTCTTTGTTCAAGGTAACACTGTAATTACAGCACCCATGTCTGGTTTCCAGGACAGATCTTTTTGCGGACACAGATTAATCTTTGGAGCACATTTATCTACTTGCATGAGGTTTGCTGGTCTATCCAGTGGGTGAAAGTGAGCCCCCTTTGAACGTGCTTTTTTCCTTAGTCTTTTTGAGAGAATGCACAATGTGATGCACAATCAAAAGACATAAATATTCCCTTGAAGCCTATTATATAATGTATAATTGATGCCCAAAAGTGTAAGCAACAGGGCCGCCAGCCTCGCGCTCCCCGTTTACCCTCATGCAGAGGAGAGGCGCGCGACAACACCCCCCCACCCCCACTCCCGCGCGCAAACACACACACGCACAGATCCCCATCACCCAGGCTCAGCCAGTCGGGACTGCCGCCTCGCGCCGGCCGGACCTGCAGCCCTGAGCGCGCGCGCGGGTGGGAGGACGCGCGTGCACTGCTGCTGCTGCTGATGCAGGAAAAACAACAACAGCAAAACAGGGGTTTTGTCTGTAAAGCAGGGTAATCGCCGGACGCAAGGGGCTGCTGCAGGTGAGCACAACGATGCATGCGCGTTTTGGGGGTTGCGAAGCCATTTGGGCGATTACAGCGCTCGACTGATAAACCCAGATCTGCATGTCGCTGCATCTCCGGATCTCCCTCCCGCGCTCGCGCCATCGCAATAGTATACAATGCATTAGCTTTCAAGGTTTGCATCACCGGCAGTTGGTTTTTATTTATTTTATTTTTTTGCACCCCTTTCTTTCCCCGGCCTGCTTGTGTTAATGCATTGCAATCAATATGCAGCGTGCGCGCGACTCGGTCGTCCTGGGCCATTTTCCCCCTTTTTTACCCCCTCCCTGCAGGCCGTGCTGATTTACATGGGGGACGAGGCGCTCCTTAAAAGCATCCCAGGCTTCCAGGTTTTGGAAAAAGGAGAGGAGCAGCAGCAGCAGCTCAGAGGGTCCCCCAACCATGCTGTTGCCATGGTTACTGCGCGGGGAGGCCGGCCTAACATGGCTGAGATTCGGTTTACTCCACCATGCTTAACACAAGGGCTCCCTGTGTGTGTCTGCTTGTCTGTGAGACTGTCTTTCTTTCCTTGTCGTTCCCTCTCTGTCCATCTATCTTTCAACCACCCTCCACCCCAAAAAAGAATGCCTGCTGCTCTATGCAAAGCCCCAGACAAGCAGCTCCGGGCAGGTGTGCGGCAGAAAACCAGTCATTGTAGGTGGGCGGCAAACCCCCCAGTCAAAACACAGACGCAAACCCAGACCACTGCACTTGTGCTGTACACGCCAGCTCACCCAGCGGGGGGTTTAATTAGGAGTTTGGTCCCTATTTGCTGCGATATCATCCTTCAGGGAAGGCAGCAGATGGAACGTTGCTGCGATGATTTGTTTGTATTCAGCCACGCCTGATGTTCGAGCACCACTAAAGCACTTCAGTTTATCTCAAAGGTTTTTTTCAGGCCAATGCACTTTGGGGGTCTTTACCCCTCTCGGTGATTCTTGGCGCGGGTCACTCGTGTGCGGCCGCGTCCCATTCCCATGCGTCTCGGGGAGATTATACAGGCGACTGAATGCCTGTGTCAGCACTGCGTGCGCTCTAAAGAAGGCCGATTTCCTCATTAGTAGAAGGCGTGTACTTCTGGACATTTAATGTGTTGGATCTGAGAAAGCTGCACGTGAGATGATCCCAAAGCGCCCATTGTTCAGGGTTTGCTGAGCAGTTCATTGTCAATGGCAGCAGCGCATGCACTAAGCTGAGCTGCACGCTCATCACCTAATTCAGCCGAAATAAAGGCGTCAGACACACAGACGTGGCAGCGCCAGACGAGACACTAGACGCCTAAAGACTCTCTCTCTCTCTCTCTCTCTCTCTCTCTCTCTCTCTCTCTCTCTCTCTCTCTCCTCATGAGGAGGGCCTGAGAGCGACTGTAGAGGAGCCTAAAGCTTAATAAGATTTATCCCTGAGAATGATTTAAGTGAAGACGTTGTAAGTGATACGACGACAATCCAACACGACGTTTGACCTTGAAAGCAGTGGATGTGACAGAACGGGGTGATTTAACACGGCTGGCTAGTCCACACACGCCTGTTAGTCTGCTGATATGTCAGAAGTGAACAAAAAAGAGAGAGAGAGAGAAAAACCCCTCCCTCAGCTTAGCTACAATCTCAACACACAGTTACAACCATTATTACATTACTGCTGTGTTTCTGGGAGCTATGTCACTTTGTGTAGAGTGTTGAGAGTTACATGTGCATGTGTGTATGTGTGTGTGTGTGTGTGTGTATGTGTGTGTGTTGAGACTGAAGAGGGTTAGTGGGTCAAACAGGCGATCAGACTGCAGGCTGCATGCAGTGTGTGGTGAAGTACAAGAAGTACAGGATGTGTGTGTGGAATTGACCTGTGAGAATAACATCTCACCATGTTGAGATGCTTCATTGATCAGTGCTTCCCTGTTTTAAAGCAGCAGTGCATTGATATCTACTGGATGGGGACCCCTGGGGTCTTCAGAAGGCAGAATAATTTGTGGAAACTAAAAAACGTATGTAACTTTGTTTTTATTCAGTACAGACATGCTTGCAAGTAAACTCTTCTGGTATTGGTGTACCAATCTTAGTTCAATGGGTTTTGGTTATGAAGTGAAGTGAAAGTGCAAGCAAGTGTTTTGGTCAGTGTGTGTTACAGCACAGCACACAGTGCGAACCAACAAAATTCAACCTCTGCTTTTTACCCATACACACCATGCAACTGAGGGCAGTTATTTAAAACACCCTGGGAGCAGTGATGGGGACGTTGCCTTGCTCAAGGGTACATCAGGGCAACCAACTGGTCTGGGATTCAAACCCACAACTTTCTGATCCTTAGGCCAGCTCTCTAACCACTAGGCCACCGCTGCACCCCTTATAACTAGAAAATGGCTACAATCTGTACAACATCCAACAATTATCTAATCAAAACCTTTTTCACTCTGGTTTCTAGATACATAAAGCTAAATAAGCCCTGCCATAGGTTTGGCCTTTAGGGGCTGAATTGAAGTCTACTATGTTAGAAACTCCCTAAACATAGTTAGGAGTAAGGAAATGGCAGAAAATCATCCAATCATGTTTTGGTTCCAGATGGGTGGGTCCACAAGCTTCACACCTTCTGGAAGTTGCAAATCATCACTGACTGTGAATGAACAAATGACTGTCACCTGACTATGTGAATGATAACAGAATAGTTGGTTTCTGTCAGGCTGTAAACTGCTGGGATAACAGTAAAATGCAATATATAATAAAGAGTACAAAGGTATATAAATAGGAGAATTACAAGCTGTAGATGCATTTTATAATGTTTAGACGTCTCTGTATCTAAAATGTTCAAAGTGTTAACATACAGCTAGAATTCCATAGAGGTACTAACAGAAATTAACATTGTTATAGAGGTGTGTTTCGATTTTTGTGGCCCAAACAGAATGCCTAACTGTAATAATTTCAACCCTTATTTTAAGGATTTAAAAGCACAATTTTCCTGTGCTTCGAATGATAGAATGGGGAAAGTGAAGGCTTCTAGCATCTGCCCGTTAGCCCCAATTAAAACTGGATTTTGGGACAATAGCTTCTTTGCTCTTTTATTTATAACAGAGAAAAACATGTCAAATGATTGTTCGTGGTAATCAGTCACATGCAAATTACTTGGAGCTAACTTTGAAAAATACTATGCTACTCTTTAAAGCAGCAGTGCTGCTTCTCTGCTTTGTGAAGTCCTGGGTAGACTTTGCCTTCTTAACCACCAGACTGCAGCCTAGACACAGTGCGCTCTTCTGCTGATTATGGATGATAAACCTTTCTGTAGGTCTAATCAGCTGTGTGCTAAAGCTTTCCTTTGCTGGTGGTGGAGCTTAGACTCTTATCTCAATGAATAATTCCCAGTTCAGAGAGGCTGATTAAGCTGGTATGTATTGCTGTAGAAGTTAGTTTTTTCCCCCCATCGCTTAGATTTTTTTTCTTGTTTTGTCTATCTTATAAGCCATCCATCCCATGACATAGTCATTTTGCCACTCCTAAGGAAATGGCGCCTTGTGTTAATACGATCAATAAGGAGTTGGGCCTAAAGACAGCGCTTGTGTTCGAGATCAAGGGCTGGACTGAAAGAGAGTGGGAGACAACATGATATGTGTAATGCAAAGGAAATGCAATTAATGCAAAGTTTTATTGCATTAATATGTATCAGAAGTGTGTGAGAAGAGGATATACTCAGAAAATCAGCTAAATGTTCTTTGAACAGTGGTGCCAAAATATGTGACTCTGACTGTATTCTTAAACTCCTATAACCTCTCGCTGTGCATTCAGGAGTGGGAACAAAAAGCTCTCTCACCTGCATACCTCATATATGAGTCTTATATTAGTAACTGAATAATTTAGAGCAATTACTTGATAACTCATCTTAATGGAATACACCAGCATGTTCCACTTCTGTAGCATTATGTCAATAATCACAGAAACTAATGTGGATGTGTATCTTTGCACACATCCACATGCATGAAAAACAACTGATCCATATAGCAGAAGCTGATTTGAAGACACTGAAACCATCAAAGGTCTCCATAATTGCGTTGTCAATGGCACAATACAGAAGTAACACTTATTAAGATCTGAATAATAACCCTAGAGATTATAGGGTTAAACGTATGTATCAATATGTTTCTCCTTTCTTAAACTTTAAGAGTTTAATACAGTTATTGACTGTGTGTCCAATTCCACACACTGGTTCAGAAGTAAAAGTAGATAAATGGGGATGTTAAATGTAAAAAATGATCAAATGTGTGTATGGGCATCTGTGTTGGTGTGTGTGTGAGCTACTAAGTGTGTAATATGTGCACTGTCGCTGGTATGTTCAGTACAGAGTGAGTGAAGTTGAGTGGCAGGTTGACTGAAGGTAATTAAGGAGAGTTGATCATTTTTAAGGGCGCATGGTTGTGCTGACAGCGCTGGAACTCAGCCACACACACACACACACACACACACACACACACAGCAGAGCATGCTGATGCTCTTCAGCTCTCTCTTCTTAAACGCTTATGGATGAAAAGAAGCTGTGCAGAACCCACTGTCACTCGTTTCTCTTCATATCCTTCATCTCTCTTTCATGTTTTGTTCCAAAGTAATGATTCACTCTCTATCTTTCTGTCTCTCTGTCTGTTTTTAGTTAGCCTGTCTCTCTCTATCAAAATTTTTCTTTTTTGTTACTCCAGAAACCCAAGAAATCTATCTATCTATCTATCTATCTATCTATCTATCTATCTATCTATTGCTCACTTAACAATTTTATCCTCTCTCTCTCACTCTTCCCTTCCCCCTCCTTCTCTCTCCATCTCCTTTCTCTCTCCATTTTTTTCTCTCTTTCTTCTCCCTGCCTTCTCTCCTCTCTCTTCATCTCTTCTGTTGGCATTTTCAGTTTTTGTTTTGTCTTCTCTCTCTCTCTCTCTCTCTCTCTCTCTCTCTCTCTCTCTCTCCCCTTCATATCTCTCCATGGCACTTTTTTAATCATCTGCTGCTAAAAATAGTATCTGACAAAATACTGTATTCACACTCAGTACTGTCGTTGCTCTGTGTCACGTCACTGTTCTTTGTTCTGTCGTGTTGTATTGTGTTGTCTCTTTTATACTGTGTAGTTCTGTCCACACTTATAGTTTTGTGTGGTTGTCTTTATTGCCTTGTAGTCCTGGGGGGATGATGTTCTGTTTAACTGTTTACTGAAATATCAGTGCCAATGAAATACCAATGAAACCAACGTGAGTTGCCTTAACTAGTTTGTAGCAGTGATTCGTAGGCTGGTCTGTGATGTTGAAGCTGCAGTTGGATTCTGACTTTAGAAACATCTTGAAGCTGCCAGCACTGAGACCTATTGTAATTCTCCTAATAGCAGCTGCCTTACAGCAGAAAGTCTGCATATGTATTTGGTTTGTGTGTGAGTGTGTAAAATCACTTTGATTTGAAAACTATGCAGCTGCAGTTTTAGCACCATGACAGGGGAGGAGAGTGTCTCTCCGAACCAGAGTAGCTCTTAAAAAAAGAATAAATGAATTCTGTCTGGTGTGAGAGACTCTGCTCAGCAGCGACTGGTGCCCAGCTCACTGGGACACACCTTGAGCAATAAATGCTTAATTCAATCAAGTCATCATGACACCTCTATCATGTCAAATATGTGCCAACAGAATGGTAACGGTAAACAGATTTTATTTCTTGGTTAATGCAATGGATGTTTCCATGAAGGGCTTGGACTGAGCAGTAGCTGCAGTTTTATGGCCATTTGATTAAATTAAGCCTTAGGCTTTAGATATTCTTAAACTGCAGTATGTGCGTCAGAGCCTGAGGAAGAAAGCAGCAGTTTTTCAACCTAGCTGCTGGAAAAGAGAGAAGAGAAGAGCAAATTTCCCTCTCTCTTTTTTCGCCAGAGAGAGGGATTAGAGCATCTAAGACATGCTATGTCATTTATATCACATTCTGTTTTAATCTCTCTCTCTCTCTCTCTCTCTCCCTCTCCCTCTCTCTCTCTCTCCCTCTCTCTCTCTCTCTTCTCTCTCTCTCTCTCTCTCTCTCTCTCTCTCTCTCTCTCTCTCTCTCTCTCTCTCTCTCTCTCTCTCTCACTCACTTATTTTTTCTCTTTCTCATTATCTCTTTGATTCCCTTGGGCCCCATAGTCCTTTGTTTTGTATTGCAAATCTCTGATTCAAGCTCAGATTGCAAGTGATACAAATTAAAAATTGTATTTGAATGCAACTTGCATTACAATAACTGTAAGTCATTTACTGGGTAACAAAATTCTTTCAAAGGTACAGTTCAAAATGCATAAAAACAAGATGATTAAAACTAATTTGGAAATCAGACAATCAATTTTATTTTTACAATAATGTCTAGAACTTTTTAGTGGAGCTTTAGGAAAAAGCAGAATAAAGCAAAACAGTCCAGAAAAAACAGCAATGCCAGGTTTCATTCTTCTGGTATGGAAGGTTTTTGGTAATATAGCCTCAGGAAACATTTCAATGAATTGGATAAATATCTCCTGATAGCCTGATATTGTTAAATATTTGGAAACTATAGTGATACAGACTGTCAGAATGTTTGTTGTAAGTTATAATTTTAACTGTATTAGGCTTCAGGTGACAGATGAGTCAGAAATTTGCAAACCCGCATTGTACAGCGGCACTGAGTTGAACTGCTGCAGGGCTGATATCAGAGTGCAGAGCAATTGCCGTATTTAATCCCGTCATACTTCTGCCTCCTTCAGACTATAGTTGTCAGGTGTTACTTGACCTGATGTGTATTTGTATGCTCTTATCATGTATACTTGCTGCACATATTCACTTAGTCAGTCTGGAAAGCTTTTCAGGTTCAGTCATTTCATATGTGTTAAAGTATTGTAGATGTACATCTAGGAAGCGTTGGTGGCCTAAGTGGTTTGATACTTGTTCCTAAGGTCATGTGTCACGTGTGATGTGCCTTGTCACGTGTGGTCACAGACTAATAGGTTACCCTGAGTAACTCTTAATCTGTGTTATAAAGAGGTTGCATCTTGAATAAGATTGTTCCTGCAATGCTGCTATGCATTGAAAACTATTTTATTACTATTTTGCTATTAGCAGGAGACTCATTTTAATGTATTTATACATAGAATATATATATATATATATTTCTTATTTTTACCATTCTCAGCCTCACACACTCTTTCCTCACAAACCATCTGTACTTCCATGTAGCAGTTTTAATCAAACGTGCTGGAAACAAATATTAATTAGAAAAGCTGAAGCTAGCCGGTTAAAAACTGAAGAATTCTGAAGAAGTCAATTCTGAAGCCAGAAGTAAAAGACAAAAGTAACAAGAATAGTAACGTGCAATAGTTCATATGGCAAAGGGTTTCATGTGAGTCTTTTTAATGTGAGTTTTTTTGTTTTTGATGCCTTTCTCCCAATTTAACAGAATATATTTATATTTTACATGGTCTTGAGAGCTGAATCATTTTAATTTAATTAATTTTTTCTTCACATAGAGAGTTGAAAATTGGGTTTAAAAACTGTTTTTTGACTCTCCACCTCGACTAATGTTAACCTCTGCAGGAGGACAGCTCCATGGGAGCAGGATTAGAGATGTTTATCATAGAGGAATATGGAAGATCATTACTAATAATACTGTGCATAATGAGCTCAATTACATTTACCATAAGTCACCTTCACCTTTAACTAATATTTTTCCTGCCTCTTCCTCAGACTTGACCTTTGTGACCCTTAATCCTTGTCCTGGTCCCTGACCTTGCGACCCTGGACGGCCCAATTTCTCTGACTGAAGAGTCCGCCATGAGCCAGGAGGGGCAGGGTGACCCCCTCCAAACACACTCCTCACCTCCAGACTCACTCACAGAGGCCCATAAGGAGGCTGACAGCCCTGGGACTGGAGATGTGGACCACGAGAAGGAGGAAAATGATGCTGAGGAAGTAAATGGCTCGGACTGTGGAAGAAAGCAACAGGCAAAGGGTGACGAAGGAAAGACAGTACTTTCAGAAGATGCTAGGACAGATGGAGCACAAAATGGGCATGTGCTGGTCAATGGAGAGGAGGTAGAAGAGAGGACAAAAGAAGACCAGCAGATCACAAATGATTCTCAAAAGAATGCAGAGAATGAAAACTGCTGCCAGCAGGCAGAGCCTGACTGCAGCAATGTCGACAGAGTCAATGTCCCCCCACCTTTAATGGAACAAGCAGCAGAGGATTCAGCTGAGCCACATCACACTGTGAGGTCAGTAATCTAATGATTTCTATCAGCCTACCAAGAACAGATTAGGATTAGCCTACAAAATAAATCTAAAATCATACAAATCGTCATTGTTCAGGGAGAGCAAAGAGAGAGGGAGAGGAAGTGGTGGGGTGGGGGTGTTGGGATCATTTGAAGGTCAGCACTGTCAAATTCATGTTTCTCTCTCCTGGGCAGTATGATCAAGAAATGCACATGCTACAGGAAAAATGAGGATAAGGTCTTTGGCCTAATTTGCATATTGTTTTGCCCAATACTGATACAACACAGGAGGGAATATTTCCCTGCCTGACATTTATGCATATTTGTATGTAGAAAAGGAAGAACAGAATTTTGGCAGCATTTCAGGGTTGACTGAGGGGATTGGAAGGGGTGCAAATCAGCACATCAGCTCATTAGCCTTTCCAAGGTTGAAGTGGGTATTTTAGAGCAGGAAATGTGCACAGCAGAGGGGCTCCAGTATCAGAGGTTGAGAACCTATGCACTTGCAGTGGGTTATCTGTGTGCTTAACTAGAAGCAGTGCAGCATTGTCAGAGGTGGGCTGTAACACGTGTGTAAGAGCACGGAGAGGAGGGAGATATTTTAGGGGCTGAGTGGCGGGGGAGCTGTCCTGGATGAAGCGCTGCTCTGCTGGGATTCTGCTGCTCCAGTCTTGATGCATGAGTGTGACAGTGGCACAGCTATAGTTAGAAGTATGCATAAACCAGCCTACTCTACAAACGCTGCCATGCACCAGCCAGCTGCACTACTGTTTGCATAATTCTGCTATGTAACTTGGGCAGATTTCATACAGGGTGCAGTATGGCAGTTAGGGGGCATTTTTAAGAAGGTCTAGAGGATTATGCTATGCAAATAGATGCACTAACCAGGGTATATGTGTGCGCAGGGTGCAAAACGGCACTGGTGAGGACAGCGAAGGGCAGGAGGAAGACGAAGGTTGTGCTGAAGAGCCTGTTCTTGGGAACCTGGACACGTTCAGTTCTACCTTTGAGCTTTCAGTGGAAGAAGCAGAGCGCAGAAGGTGAGGAGGAAGAGGAGGCACCAAACCAGGACAGCTTCAGCTCTGCATTTGAGCGCATCGTGGAACAGGCTGGTGGATCTACAGCGCTTGAGGACGAGGAGGAGGAAGAGGACGGTGGAGAAGAGGACCGCTGACCGTACCAAGGAGAGCCAGGACGGTTTCAGTTCCACGTTTGGCGCATTGTGGGAGTCAGAGCTGCTGCGAGGAGGCACCTGCTACAGTAGCCTGGACTCACTTGATGTGCTGTCTCTTACGGACGAGACAGACAGCTGTGTGAGCTTCGAGGCACCCCTCACCACTCATCCCAGCAAAGAGAAGCTGGCAGGGCCTGTGAAAGACCTCGAGCTGGAGCTGGGACCGTGCAGGAAGGAGCTGGGGCTAGGAGGAAGGAGAGCCAGACACTGGAAGGAATGAAGCAGGCTCTGGAAGCCCCCTTCGGACCTCCATCCCAGGCAGCAGGTCAGAAAATGTCTTGAGCCAGCCAGCACCCAGTGGACCATTTCCCAATGGATTTCCTGTGACCTACCAGGAGAGGACAGAAACCTCCCCAGCTCTGTCAGGTAAGTGGGGGGCCATGCTTCAGTCCAGATACCATTAGGTTTGCATGCTATTCATACACAGAGTTATTCACTTTCCAGTGCAAGGGGTTTAGGATCATCTTAGATTAAACATGGGGTGATTCTAAAACAGAATGAAAAGTCCCTTTGGGGGGGGGGCTTGATTCTCTGGATTCAGCTCTCTACTTTAACAGACCCTCTTCTAATGTTAATGTGTTGCTAACCTGAGGTGGATCAGGTCTATTAGACTTGAGTTTGTTCTAAACTCTGCAGAAAGACAGATCTCCAGATGCAGAACAGGGCAAGCCTTCTCTAAACAAAGATCTAATCTGATGATTTGCCACTTGTGCCACCTGTGCAACCACCATTGAATGTTGTCCAGTTTGTCCAGCAGGTGGCGTGCAGACTTCAATTACTGACCAGGTCTGTCACGGCCATTGACTCTGACTCGAGGTGGTGAATCTCCTTTTAGAAAGCCATTTGTGCACAGGTTTGTGAATAATAACACAGACATATAGGTTTATACACAGAGAAAAACCAAAGAATATAATAGACATTTCTACCATTATTGGCACAGCCCAGATATAAAGACATACTCAACTTCAACATTTGTGGACTTAATGTTCTTTCCTGCTGTTTGGGGGCCGCCTGGGCCTGGGCTGCAGGCTGCTGCTGTCTTTAGACTGCCAGATTTTGACTGAGAGCCAATGTCCGTGTGGAAAGAACTACACTGCTAAGTAAGACAGAGATGAACAGCAACTCATTAAAACCCAAATCCAGGACTTCAATAGATATCTCTGTTTTAAAAAATGGTTGCTCAGTGAGCTCCCTCTCTCTCTCTCTTTCTCTCTGTCTCTCTCTCTCTGTCTCCCTCTCTCTCTCTGTCTCTCTCTCTCTCTTTTTCTCTCTCTCTCTGTCTGTCTCTCACTCTGTCTCTTTCTCTCTATCTTCTCACATGCTTTCTTCATCTCTTCCATCTTCTCTTTCTCTTTCTTCATCTTCTCTCTCTCTCTCTCTTTGTCTCTTTCTCTTCATCTTCTCTCTTCCATCATCTCTCTCTCTCTCTCCCTGTCTCTCTCTCTGTGTCTGTCTCTCTCTTCATCTTCTCACTCGCTCTCATCTCTCTTCCATCTTCTCTCTCGCTCTCTCTGTTTCTCATTATCACTGCACTGTTTTTGCTTCTGTCGTTCTCTCTCTCTCTGTTTCTCTCTCTCTCTCTGTTTCTCTCTCTCTCACTCTCTCTCCCGCTCTCCCTCTCTTTTTATGTCCGTCTGGAATGCTAAGCAGCAGATGTTGTGATTTGTGTTTTTCTTTCACCCCCACTCTTAAATGACTTGCAGCTTCCTGCCCCCCCCAGTGGGGCTGAATGAAGCATTGTTTTTGGAAGGGTGACATCATTGCCTTTGGCTTTCCTCTTCCATGTTGGGAGCCCTGCTCCAGATTTCACTCACACTGTTCAGCCTAAACTGATGCTAGCCTCATCAGTGAGTTTACTAATTTCTTTATTGCTCTGCTAGACGTTATCAGATCACTTTCCATCCACAGTGGGGTTAAAGTAACATATGCACAGCACAGTAACTGTAATGGACATATGAAAAAGACTATTCATTAAAATGCCTTTATGTAAATTTTAGTGACTGCGGTCCATTAGATGATCGTAACACTACAATGGACACATGTGCTGCTCATTAGTCGTCCCTTTAGTGAATTAACCCAGCTTGATGCTTGACAAACAGCAAGGAGGACCGCCTGCTTCCTGTTTTGGGGGGCAGCACAGTATGGTGGTCTCCATTGGTTGAGCACACAAGATTGAGCTAATCCAAATCAGCCAAGTATCAAACAGGAGACATTAAAGTGTAAAATGTGCTCCTCCAGGCCTAAAGCTGGCCACCTCTGGTCTTCAGCTTCTTTCATCTACAAGCATGTGATGTTCATTTATAAATGCAAACACACTTGGGTGTTGAGCACTAGTCTTGTCTTGTTGAGACCTTTATATGTAGATCAGCTTTACAATGTGGGAATGAACACCTATGTGTGGACTGATAAAACTATATGTCATTATGAATCATATGTTAAATCATTGCTATGTTGATTACACTAGGACCATACTGACCATGTCTCATGATGAGAATGTTTATAATATGGTTATGGGCAGCTGGTGTAGATCTTGAGTGTTTATCCATACCATCTGTAGGCTCCACTATGGTGTTTACTGCAAAAATATGTGTTTACTTCAGCTTACTTTAGAGTATGTAGGAAACTAAATCATGTGAGTGCTGTTAATTTGGCAGTCTCTCAGTTCCCCAAGCCTTGGAAGAATAAAAAAACTGTTTATCAGCCAGCCTTTTACTTGTTCAAAGTGACTTTTCACTTATTCATGTGCAACTATGCGTGTCTATGCGCGTGCTTACTTTCAGGCGAAATTATGCCGACTTTGTAGAAAATTCTGAGAAAAATAGAGCTAGTCAACAATATCAGGTCCTGAATTTAAGTATATATATAAGAATTTGAAAGTATATTTGAAAAAAAAAACATCCCACTTTAAAACCTGAAAGGTCAAGTTCCTAGACCTTTTTACTTTACTTTACTGAACCCAAAAAGATGTTTTAGTATTAGAAAGGTATGTACAATATAACACATAACGCATCACCCATCTATCATATGAAGATTCTTTCATATCTATAACACATATGACCCATTTTTTACTTCATACTTTGTCACAAAAGTATTAACATTGTGTATGTATGTGTTAACAGCCTTTTATGTCTTGTTGATAGAAGTGATTTCTCATTAGAGACCCTTGGCAAAGAAACCACTTAAAACACCCCCTCCACTCATATTACGATCAATCTGTTCACTCTCCTCTCCACTTCTCTCCTCTCTTCTCCTCTCCTCTCCACTTCTCTCCTCTCCTCTCCACTTCTCTCCTCTCCTCTCCACTTCTCTCCTCTCTTCTCCTCTCCTCTCCACTTCTCTCCTCTCCTCTCCACTTCTCTCCTCTCCTCTCCACTTCTCTCCTCTCTTCTCCTCTCCTCTCCACTTCTCTCCTCTCCTCTCCACTTCTCTCCTCTCCTCTCCACTTCTCTCCTCTCTTCTCCTCTCCTCTCCACTTCTCTCCTCTCCTCTCCACTTCTCTCCTCTCCTCTCCACTTCTCTCCTCTCTTCTCCTCTCCTCTCCACTTCTCTCCTCTCCTCTCCACTTCTCTCCTCTCCTCTCCACTTCTCTCCTCTCTTCTCCTCTCCTCTCCACTTCTCTCCTCTCCTCTCCACTTCTCTCCTCTCCTCTCCACTTCTCTCCTCTCTTCTCCTCTCCTCTCCACTTCTCTCCTCTCCTCTCCACTTCTCTCCTCTCCTCTCCACTTCTCTCCTCTCTTCTCCTCTCCTCTCTTCCTTTCTCCTTTCCTGGCTGACTGCCTGTGTTGTGCATGCATAGTGACATTCAAAACACATTTACACTCACATTTACATATAGATATGCATCTCCTTTCTACCCCTTCCTTTAAACATCCACATGTATGTGAAGTGAAGGAAACATATGTATTTATAGTGTATTTATGCATACATTCTGTTTTTTTTTAATGAACACCCTCACAGACACACACGCACACACACACACACACACACACACACACACACACACACACACAAATGCACTTCCTGTCTGGTTCCATTCCATCCTGGTTGTATGTCTGCAGGGCACCAGAGATTGTAGTTCAGATGATGGTTTTCCCCACATGTCGCTGCACAAGATCACACACATACATGAACACATCATTCTTCCTTTATTATAGGCTCTATTTGCATTGATTTTTGTCATAAAATAATACTATTACATATTTATTCAACTGATTTTTTGACTACTCCAAAAATAAAATATTCAGAAAGATTTTAGAATGGAAGGCTACATTTAAAGCAAGTGAAGTGCTGTATAGTGTTAGTGTGATACATAACTGTTTATAAGAGCATCTATGACTTTAAATCATAAACCTATCATGGTCTTCTGTTCTGGCCAACAATGTAAAATTGATGTGTAAAAACACAGCATTTCTACAGGGTCACCTTCAATTAAGAGTCCTCACATTGAGCTGCTTTTGGTTACTGTCTGACAGTAATGTGTTACATGTATTAACAGTCAGTGCCATCCAGTTCTTCAGAAGGCCTAGAGAGATTTGTTTCCTGACAAAATTGGACCTATTCTTAGAAATCAAAAGATGATTGGTTGATTCATCTATTACTTCTAATTTTTGTTAATGCTTAATCTGACACAGTTAGAGTTTACCTGCTGTAGAAGGCATAAATGATGCGAGAGCTTGCTCAGCAACATGTACCTAGATGCTGCAAAGAACAAAAATTCTGACTGGGTCATATTAAATTGGTCAGCTTAGGGCAATGCTTTGGCAGCTTGTGAATCTATGCCCAGTATCAGCCATTATCCTGCTGACCCTGCTAACTCTCACATTAGCACCTGCGCTGAGTCTCTCTTTAGCTCAGTGAGATGTGTGTGTTTGTGCGTGTGTGCATGTGTGCTTATGTGTGTATGTGTGTTTGTGTGTGTTTGATGAGGATGTATGCAGAGCTTCAGAGGAAGTGAGGAACGCTGCTGAGAACCAAAGCAAGATGAAAGTGAAATGAGCCAAAGATGATGGTGAGCTGTGCAAAAAATGCACAGGAGATGAATCTCCAAGGGGAGAATTAATCTCCTATCAACACAGCGACAGAACCTGTCCTAAAGGATGTCAGAGAAAGAAAAGATGAGAGTGAGTGCTGGTGTGAGAAGGTGTGCTTTGGTTGGTGTGTGTATATGTGTGTGTGTGTTATGTTGGCCATCTCTCACTATTTATGCTTCCTGCTGTTAAATCCTCTCAGCTTTGTATCACTCTGCAGCCTGTCTGCTGTGAGTTTAGACTAAGTCTAATAATAGCCCCATTCATTACATCATTACAGCACTACAGTGCTGCAGAATGGAACAGGGAACTGGGCCCAAGACCCCAGTATTTAGTGCACAAAGCCAAACTGTTTGAAACCATTTATCTGGGTAGCAACCATTTATTTTTTTTTTAAGATTCAATAAACTGTGTCTGTTAGTATGATAAACCTCTCTTGGAACCTATTTGTCCATTTCTGTCACACATGTGGGGACGGGTTGGGAGGTTGTGGTTGCAATTCCTAATATTTTTGATGGCTTTCCAAGGCCTTGTTTTTATGGCCCTGAACCACCAATATGGCCTTTCTAACCACCAATACCTTGGTGAAGTTCAGCCACTGGGACATACTTAACAACCAAATGAAACTTGTGTTTCAGAAGTTAGTAGCCTAAATAATATGCCCTAAAATGTTCAGTTTTAGTTCAATGAAATCTTAAAATGTTTTAACCCTGTGGCTGTGGATAGTATTATTAAGTAGATGGTGTTAATAATCACAGCTTCGCAACATCATTTAAATATCAGGGAAAACTTTGCATCAAAATACACTGACAAATACTGATAATGTGATAAAGGGAATAGTGCCTTCAGAAGATAAAGAATTTCTGCAGTCTCATGACACAGACCAAGCAAAACAGCAAGAGCTTGTAGAAAAATCACAAATAATCTGTGATGTGATCTGTGATGACGCCCGAATCCAGGCAGTGAACAGAATAACTAAAAGTAGAGAACATGTCAGGATGTGCCACACTTTGATAGGCATCAGGCATGTGTGTGAGTGTACATGCTGAATGTGTGTCATCGTGCATGCCTGTGTGTGCATGCATATCTTAGACACTAATCTGAATCGGTGCTTGCAGCAGGTGAACATCTGGATGGGTACGGTAAACCCGTTAAATGACAATAAAAAAAAAAAAGAAACTATTCTTTAACATTAATATTGTCTCTAATGATATTTTAACATATTCTGGCTATTTTAAGTACATCTTATTCAGAAGAAGTTTCCTTGTGTAGTTATTAACGACAGTAATTGTCTTTATTAATTGTTAGATACAGTTGTAGCTGCATTTAAATGCATGAAAGGTGTTTATTATTATTATTATTTATTAATATTGTCCTTTTATAAAAAGGAAAACTCATAAGTAGACAGTCAGGCTTCCCAGTGCTGCACAGTAATGGACTCTGGCCTCAGAGCTCTGGGAGAACGAAGGATTCTGAACGTTTTCTGATTGGACAGTCGGCGCGAGGCCACGCCCCCTTCCTCTTTGTGGCGTTAGCTTAGCTCAGTTCGAGCGGCAGATAAAGCGTTCCAGGGCAGAAGTATGACTCCGTTTTACTTCTCCTTCATGCCGGGTGTTGTTCACAGACGGAGCTGCTAGAGTTCATGTTTCCCTCATTTCGGCTGGTGGGCTCAGGGCCGAATGGATGTGTGTGAAGTGAGAGGGTCGCGCCCCGCGCGGGCAGATGTGTGAAGATGTGGAAGGAGGAGTACGATGTTCATTTCCACTTTCTGCTCCAACTTCTGTAAGTGCATCTGTGAGCAGAGCAGCCAGATGTTCACTCACATGTTATTCAACTCCAGACTCCATGGAAATGTTCCTCTTTGTGTACTTTCAGGACTTTCAGTAGCTTCAGTAACTTCACGCTTCTGAAGAGAGAATCTGCTTTTTGATTGGTTACATTCTAACCGGTTGGTTCATTCGGTTCTGTTGCTTCAACATCTGGACGGTTTTAGCAAAAAAGTCCTGTGTGGCGCTTAAAAGGGGTTCTTGGACTTGTAGCAGGCTGTAACTGTTTTTGTTGCACTCTAGGATCATTTTAAAGAACCATATGAAACTTAATAGCCAGGAAAAAAAAAGTTGTAAATGTGTGTCACGATTCAAATAATTCTGTCATTGTTGTAAATAAAACAACTGGTTTTACTAAAGAACCCTCGAAGAATGCTTTAAGGATGTACCTCACATCTCATATTAGAGCTTTAATTTTTTATTTTAGGCCAAAAATATCTATTCAAACAATAGAAGTTTTCTATGCTGCTAGATGTTCCTGCACGTAGAAGATCCCCAGCAGTTCTACGTGTTGCTTAGTACTTAAGTATTATTGAGCTGGCAGATTTGTGTTTGTACTTGAGTTTAAAGTAAAGTAAAGTAAATGTTAAAATGGAACAGAGTTCAAAAGACGTTTCCAGAAAAGTAGGCTTATACTGACATCAGTCGAAATAATACAAACTGTTTTTGGGTTCCTGGAGCCGAATTCAAAGAAGGAACGATGACCCAGCTCTAGTCAGATGTTTTACTTTCATAACCTTCATATTCCAAAAGATTCATAATATGCCTCGAGCTGTTTTGATATTGAGAAATACAATCAAAATGTAACACTGTCATGTTCCTTACATAACGTGCAATAAAATAACAGCTTACTGCTTTAGACAGTAGTTACAGATTGATCAGGTCTTTTGACCCTAAAGTCTCCAGCTGGCCTTTGCTCATCCATTCCTGTCATTTTTTCCCTGTTTTTTGGAACTTGCTTGTTTAAATATTGGTGTCCCTCTGCAGCATAAGTGGAAGTTTAACTTGTTGGCTGCACTTCAGATGAGATGATAAAACTGGGCTTTAAAAGAGTATTTTAAGGTCTTTGATTGTATTTCTATTTTTAGTGATATACATATTTCTTTCCTGAGGACATGAATCACACACACACACACACAGACACAGGGAACGTTTGGAAATTTAAGACTATATGCTGACACACCTCTACCTGGGGGTATTGTACACTTGAAGGTGGCGTCATGAGGGCCTGGCATTGCCTGGCTGCTGTGAGTCATGAGACAGGCAGCCTCATGTTTTAATTTATAAGCACAGTCACACAGGTCAATAAACCGATAACACAGAATTACTCTTTTTGGACAGCCTGTTGAAAAGAGTGAGGGCATGTAAGGACTGTATTCGCTCTTTATTTTTTGCTCCAATCATACATACACACACTCTCCCCCTCACACACTCTGTCACTCTGTTTCTATCCTTCTAAAACACTCCATGCCCATGGTATCAAAAAAAATCATATTTAGGTTATTAGTTTCAAAGGGACTGCCATTAAAATTTTGAACAATACCAACAACAATGATAAGCTTTATGTGATTACATTTCAAGTCCAAAGATTCATATAAGATTCATAAACTTTTGGTGTGATAGGGGAGGACGCTGACATTTTTTCATATTGCTGTCATCACTTTGAGATTAAGTGCTACCTGCAGTGTTCCTGCTGAAATCAGTTTAATCCACGCTGATGTATACTGTGATTAGACTCTGATTCATTACCCTGCAGTGGTTTTCCCATCTGTCACATACGGATATTATTACACAAGCGACTGGATCAGTTGTTTGATATGCATGAGCTAGTCTGAGGTATTAGCTCAACCATAGATTGTTAAGTTGTAACAACCGGTGTCACACCTATGTCTCTTTTGTAAAATACCTGTCTTAAGGCTCAACATTTGAGTCAGTCTTGTTCATAATGATTTAGAGGATTTGCTTGGTTTCAGGTGATGTTTTGTGCCACTGGAACTCCTCACTTCCATATTTTATAGACAGCTGACATACTAATTTGGACAAAACAAAACTTTAAATTTAAAAAGTTCCTGAAGCAACAGATAGCCTAATTCACGTGATCAACTTGTTAATGTAATACTCTTTCTCAGCATGAAAACATACTGCTGCTCATTTAATCATCATCCAACTTTTTAATGTTATAACACTTGTTATTCCTAACACTTCTTCTCCACTACTCAGGCATACTTTCACTTTCCAAGATTGCTCTAAACAGCCTGTTTAGAAATTCCATCTCTCCTACTAAAACACCTCTGTGCTTCCAGAGGTATATCATCTGGAACAACAGCCTTTATTTATTCTTTACCCTTTTCATAGCTAATCTGCTGCGTTTCCTGGTTCACTATCCTCATCATGTCATCCAAACATTTCTCTCTTCAAACTTCTTTCTCTTTATCATAAGGCCCTCAGAGTATTCCTTCCATCTACTCAACCTTCTCACCTCACTTGTGAGTATATTTCCATTAGTTTTAAACTGCTTCCATTCTTTTTTCTGTCACTCTGTCTAGCCAATTGTACAACACCTCAGATAGCTCACCATACATCTTATCTTTAGCCTTAGCCACCTTTTTTTTCTTTGCCCTGCACCTCATCCCTTTGTATTTCTGTTTACATTCTTCATCTCATTTCTCCTCCCATCCACACCATGGTAAAGCAATTTGAATCCATCTCCAATAAACCTGATCTGACTCCCTTTCCATCTACTCCCTTGTACACACAATAATCTCCATCACATTTGTTAGCGCCCTCCCTTTACAGCACACATTTAAAGTCCTTGCCCCTTACTTCCACTCATCTACCCTTCCTTCTCTCCTCCTGCTTAGTTAGCTTTATTTAATGTTACACATCTTCATCTGCACTAAATCTGTATAAACAAGATTTCCCTCTGTTTGTAATGAATCAGGAGAGACTGAATGCAACTGAATTGTGACATTATGTGAGGAAGACTGTTAACCAATGAGCTGAGCTGAAGATTTTGGTGGTGTGGACAGGAGAGTCCTTTTGTAGAGTAGATGCCTCTTCATTTGTGTATATATATATATATACAGTACTGTGTAAAGGTTTTAGGCAGGTGTGTGAAAATGCTTTAAACAAAGAATGCCTTCAAAAATGTGAATGTTAATCATTTATTTTCATCAATCAACAAAATGCAGTGAATGAACAAAAGAGAAATCTCAATCAAATCAATATTTGGTGTGACCACCCTTTGCCTTTAAAACAACATCAATTCTTCAAGGTACACTTGCACACAGTTGTTGAAGGAACTCGGCTGGTAGGTTGTTCCAAACATCTTGGAGAACGAACCACAGATCTTCTGTGGATGTAGCTTCCTCACATCCTTCTGTCTCCTCATGTAATCCAGACACACTGGATGATGTTGAGATCAGGGCTCTGTGGGGGCCAGAAGAACTGATGCTGGTTTGAAGGCAAAAGGTAGTAACACCAAATATTGATTTGATTTAGATTTTTCTTTCTCACTTTGCATTTTGTAAATTGATAAAAATAAACTATCATTATTTATATATATTTATAGCATTCTTTGTTTACAGCATTTTTTCCACACTTGCCTAAAACCTTTGCACAGTACTGTATACAAGTATATATATTTACATTTACACTGGCTACAGTCTGGCCTGTCTGACTCACAACACTTATGGCTCTCTGTCACTTATTTTTCTTGGGTCATTGAGTGTGTAACCTACTTTATTTCCGGTTGTCGACCAGAGGTTGATGGGTTCCCCTTTTGAGTCTTGGTTCCTCCCAAGGTTTCCTCCAGGTTTAGGGAGTTTGGCCTCTGTTGCCCTTGGCTTACTCACTTGGGGCTCGGACCTGGATTCTGCAAAAGCTGCTTTGTGACAACAACAGTTGCACAGAAGCACTTTATATATAAAACTGACTTGACTTGACTGAGACTGATTATTGTTTAGAAACTTTGCTGTTGTGCATGACTTGCAGAGCTGCATTATTTATAAGCAGTTTAATTGAATAGTGAATTGTAATTAGGGATGCACAGACATGGGAATTGTGAGCTAATGCCATTATACAACATTTTTAATAGCTATAGCTGTCAATTCAGATTTTTTTAACATTTTTAAAATGGAGAAATGAAGACTACATTGACCTGGACTAGAGAAAAGTGCGTCTGTGAATCCATTATTTGTCACACCTGGGAGCAATGTGGAATCTCCAGTTCACCTTCAGAACCTTCTCACTGTGAGGCCACATCACTAACCACAATGCTCTTTTGAAAGACAATAAATACATTTTCATAACAGGTTGAAAAATTGATCGTTTTTTTAGAGCAATTACCTCCGGATTCTAATATTATTTTGCATGTCTAACCTTAATGGTATTAGACTAATATATTCACAAACACTGAGCTTCATTGGACACAAAAATAAAATAGAATTAGAACCATTAAAGCCTACACAACAAAACTGAGATCAATACTTGATCAAATAATTGGTCTTGCAAATTGCATAGGACTTCGGATTGGTACAGTGTACCTGGGGGGTGTTTTATGTTTTGTTGGTGGTTGTGTGGAGCATAGTGGGTAATATTGCTGAAGAGACCATCTGCTCAAGGGGGATGTAAATTGCGCCTCTTTCTGAGGATGTGGGAGTCCGCTGCCGCCATGGCAACTGACACATTACGCTGTCTTATCGAGTTAGGGCCTAATGCAATTGCATCAATTAAATTATGCAAAAATTTTGACTCAACCACAGAGAATGCCTGCCATAATTTATTCAGCAGGGCACAGACACATGAAGGTGAAAACACTGACCAGAGTGTTTATTAGGCCTGTAGACACAGACTGTTGTTGTGGGACCCTTTCTGTTTCTCCTTTATGGCCTACATGATGCTGCTGCAAAAACAAGCATATGAAATTCAGTACTGAGTTGAAATTTTCATGAAAAATATGTATACTTAACTCACTTTGCTAGACTCATGCAAGTAATCCATCAAGCTACACATTGTAATTACTTTTCCAAAGTGACATTCGCTGGGGAGCAGAAGAAATTCTAAATTTATGAATTACTTAGATTGTCATGAATTAATAAAAAGCTGTTTGTCTGTCACTTCAGCACAGACTTCATGGTGTTTCTTCACATGTCTGTCAGCAGAGAGAACATGCTCTGTAATACTGAAATGCTCTGTAATACTTATAAGTTAATAATATCAAATATTACCAACAAAAGCATTGGATAAAATGACATTGTTTATTCATGATTTGACATGATATAATCTTACATTTCTTACATATTCTTACATAGTAATGATAATGTAATAATGTTGATGGTTAACTGCTCTGTGGTCATTTTATGCATCCATGGATGGTGTAATGTGTTTTATGTTTTCTCTTGTTTCTTGCCATAGTGATGCAAATCTCACAGATGGGCTGTGTGACTCAGACTCTGAGCTGGGAAGCCTGGAGACGCTGGAAAGGGGCAGTACCGACACCCTCGCCAACGGCTGCCGTGCTGATGCGGATGCTGCAAAGCGGCTAGCTAAGCGGTTATTCTACTTGGAGGGCTTCAAGCAGTGTGACGTGGCACGACATCTGGGCAAGAAGTAAGTGTGTAAATGTCTGAGAGTGTGGTGGAAAGAGACTGTTTGTGTGTGTGTGTGTGTGTGTGTGTGTGTGTGTGTGTGTGTGTACTTCTGTTTGCTTGCCAGAAATAAGACAACACATGAAAAAAACCTCTCATTCTGCCTTACAGCAATGATTTCAGCCAGATGGTGGCATCAGAGTATCTGAGCTTCTTTGACTTCACAGGGCTTTCCTTAGATAGAGCACTGAGGTGAGACCTGTTTTTTCACTTTGTCTTGTATTGGAAAAATCATGCGTACATGTCTCATTTGACAGTATGAGCAGAAAGTGCTGTGTCGACTCCCTTAAGAAAAAAAAAAGCAATGAACCCATTTCAATTCTGCAATAAATCGATATAAATATATATAAATCTGCATAAATGTCATAAACTCTCATTGCATGGTGTCATGTTGTGAGCTTTCAGTGTGGATGTTTGTGCAGAAAATTTGTGTATGCTCATCTTAAATGAAGCATTTCAATTAAGAAACAGCTCATTTTAAACCATGGCAGGGTTTTAAAAAAGACAGGCTTGCACTGGTATTGACCAGTGCTTAAGGTTTCTCTACTGGTATTTGTAAATTAAAAAGTCTGTAATCCCCATACTCACCTCTGAATAATTTGCTACGTAAGATTTTTTCATGTTACATTACTGCGTAGATACATAATGTCTCCTTTGTCTCCTTTAAAAAATCAATCTAATTTGTGTAAGTACTCCTGTCCTGTTTGACCTAAACAAACGCAAGAAATTACTAAAATGTAATACTTATGTGTGCTATGCTTAAAAAAAACATCTTTTCACTAATGGCTTCTCTTTGGGAGGAGTAAAGATTATGTATGCTGTTTGAAGAAACCAATGCATTTACACTTGGCTCAGCCTCATCTGCAATGCGTCTCTAACCACCCCTTGAAACATCTGAGCAATCAGACAGCAGTCTGAGTGATTGCATTTACACTCTTTCACTGCTTTCAGAAAGCTATCTGATCACCCAAAAAGCAAGAAGTGGAGAAATGTATAAAAATGCTCTAAGTGACTTCAGCAACACTTGATTTCTCCCCTGTATTACACCTGTTCCTTCCGATTCATTTTGCTCAACTTGCTGCCATGAAAGCTTTTGAGAGCTGACAGTAAGGACTGACAGAGAACTCAGGTTAGATATTAAACCAGATTGCTTCCTCTTGGTTACAGATTAAAAAGAGAAGAAATCTCATTTAGAGGGGAAGTTGGCACTTCTGTCACACGCCTGTCAGCCTGCTGTGTCTCAGTCAGTACTGCAAATAGACATCCCAAACGGAATATTTCAGCTCAGCACTTAAGTTAAGCTCAAAGCTAAACTGGCCTGCTTGCAACTTGCGACTAGCACAGTTGCATTCTGATTGCATTCAGCTGTTTCTTACAGGACCACATTTCTAAACAACCTCAGAATAGGTACTACTTGTTCTGTGCTCTTAAAATTTTATATCAAATGAAATGAAAAAGCCTGTATTTAAAATTTTTTTTTTTTTCAGAGCAATGATGGAGCTGAATACAATTCAGTAATAAAAAAGTGAATGGAATTTCATGTCAGTTATATTTTTAGATCATTGACTATGCTGGTCAGCACCACGAGAGGTGCATGAGGTGCAAATAATGCATGTTCCATTCACTCTGTGAGCTTTCATAAACTAAAGGGTCTTGAGCTGTGTTTATTTTTTCCAAACACCAAGCAGTCCTCAATTACTCTTTTGGGAAATTTTTGGGTTTCTAATTTTCCTTTCATTCTTAACAAAATCTTTTTCACTCAACATGTCCAACCCCCTGACAGGAATTTCCTAAAGGCGTTTCCTCTGATGGGAGAAACGCAGGAGAGAGAGCGAGTTCTGGTGCACTTTTCCAAACGCTTCTGCTACTGTAACCCGGAAGCCCTCACCTCTGAAGGCAAGAAACATGGCAAACATTGACCATTACATACCATCAAGTTAAAAACAATCAACCTTCAAATTTTAAAGCTAGACAAAGTTATTGTATCATCAGTTTGTTCTGATCAAGCTTTTAAGTTATAATGTTTTTTCTAAATTGTTCATCAAAATATTGTTTCCCCTTTAATATTTAATTTCATGGTTATTATATTATTTGACATCAGAATATATTATTAGATACATTTTATTATATGGTGTATGCTATTATTAATGTATGTAAAATTAACATTTTGGGAAATGTAACAAGCTGCAAGCTGTTTATAGTATGGAAGATTATGGGGTGAGAGATGTCGTTGTTTTTATTTCTTAGTTAAGTTATGGATGGTTATGGTGCTTCAAAGTATTTTTTTTTATATTTGCAGATGGAGCTCATACACTGACCTGTGCTCTTATGCTGCTGAATACAGACCTGCATGGCCATGTGTGTATATAAAAGCACACCGGCTCACACACTCATGCTTAACTACTAATTAATATATGTAAATAGAACATGCACAGAATCTGGATGATTTGGGCTGCTTCCTTAGAGGGTCCTTTCTGAAGATGATACAGGCTGTTTCTGTTTGTGCTAATGAGTTACACTCTCCCCATTTAGCTTCCTGAGATGGTGCACTTTATAATAATTGCATGTACAAGATATGGAGATTGCAGCCAAAGATTTGATTTAGTTTCATGTACTGCATAATTACTCTCTTTACTGTAGATGGAGGGAAACACAGGGCAGTGACTGTGTAATGCTAATTATGCTTTCTGATTTAATTAAGAGAGTGTTTAGATTTATACGATAAACAGCCTGCACTGAATCCAGCTTTCAGTTCTTCGCATTGCCTATCACATTTCCTTACAGCCTTTAACTTTTCTGAGGATTCAGTTATAATATCTCTGGGGGATTTTTCCCCAATTTGAAATGAATTTTTACATGATACATTCAATGTTAGTGTGTTTTGAAACTTCTCACTAGTTAGTTTTATTTAACAATTAGTTTTATTACAAACAAAATCTGACATGATAAAAATATATTCCAGGCTTAACATTTTATTGCTGTCAAAAACGTTTCTGCAAGATTAACATAAAAAACATTTTATTGGACCAATTTTTTGGACCCTCTTAGTCTGTTCATCAAAAAGTTTCACATATTGCACATTTTATAATGGGTAACAGTTTTCTAGATATGATTTGGTTATTACAACTCCAAGAAAAAGGAGTCTTTACTGAGAGTAATACATCCTACCACTCCCAGGATTAAGCTGAATAAACTGTTGTTTAGGGTTGCAACAGTATTTGCAAAACATAGTTTCATCATCACTTTTAATTTACTTAGATTTTTAATTTAGTGATTGCATAAAAGACAGTCATTTTTAAAGCTTATTATGGATTTTTGATATTTTCCTTGTTCACCATGCCGATAAAAAAAATGAATGCAGAAATTTGGACATCTAATTCTAGACATCTAGGATCTTAGGAAAAGAAAAAAAAAAAAAACAAATATATATATATATATATATATATATATATATATATATATGCACATCTTGTAATGTATGTGTATTTCTGTATGTTTTAATAATAAGTGGTAAAATGAGAAAAATGAAAATATTGTAGCCTGGTATTAATTTGAAATATAGGTCTAATCCTTTGAGTTCTGATATTATTTTCCCAAGCAAACATTTTCCCATACAATTTGTTTCCAATATCTCTGTGAATCTCAAAAGTGAAAGCAAAGAGACATATTTCATCACTGTTTTATGTATGTCAGGTAAATGTCAGGTAATATGTCCTGACCATGACGAGCCCTAATGACAGAGCAATAACATCCACACAGAACCATTTAGTCCCATTGAGACCAAAGCTGCCTTTGTTAACCATTCCTTCAGTGTCTGTCACTCTAATGCTCCTGTCTTTGTATTTCTGGCTTATCTTATCTAATACACTCTTATCTCATGCTTCGGCCCCTGTCGCGAGCAGGTGGTAAGTGCTGCTTTGTCTCTGTGTTTTTCCTCTGTTTTACCTGCTGTAAAATCCCATCAATGTCATATTTTATTCCTGCTAAATATGACTTATTCCTCTGTGTAGTGTCACTTCTGTTTATGTCCTGTGTATGAAGACCAGTTAGAGCATTTTACACGGCTTTAATTTTACAGTTTGATACAGATACCATGAATGGTTTCCTATATGGCTGAAGCTGTCTTTTCCTTACTCATGACCACCCTAATTATTATAGCACAAGCTTTGCATTTTTCTTTTTAGGTACTTGCTTGCTTTACCAACACTATAACACTCCTGTATGGATTTGTTTTTCTTCCAGAATATCGGAAAGAAGATGTCTTGCCAGCAATTCATTAGTAATCTGGATGGTCTGAATGACGGCAAAGATTTTCCCAAAGATTTACTCAAGGTACTGTGTGTAGGGGATATGGATAAATCAAAGCATTGCAATAATGCAGAATGTATAAATGTAACAACGCATTGTAGAGAAAAGCCATTCTATTCATTATATCTATAACAGTAACAGACAGTTTTCAATAGATCAAAACCAATTAACCTACTACATAAAGTCCTCCTCACACCTTCCAGCTTGTGTTATTAGTAGGCATGAATGCTGTTGAAACACAAATTTGTTGTCCTGCAACAACAAAAACTTGAAATGCACTTAATCCCAAAGGCTTTCAGTGACACATACTGGATCCAAGTGCAACCATAAAAACTGTTGTGTTTTGACCCTAACATGAAGTCTTTCCTCTTTTTCTTGCCTAGGTGCTGTATAATTCAATAAAGAATGAGAAATTAGAATGGGCCATGTAAGTACTTGCTTCCACTGCAGCCCATGTGGTTTGTGTGTGTGTGCATGCATGCATGTATGTGTATATGTGTTTTTAAACTTCTTTCTGACATTTGTTTATTTTCTCTATATTAGGAAGCACACTATGTGCATCAAAGAAATAAGTAATCATCAGGCAGTACATTTTAGGCATCCCTGGTTAACATTATATGTTTAGTTAATTGTTGTTTCCTTATTCTATGAAAATAAATGCACATTCTCCAATGGGTTCCAGCACCTCACATCCCTGCTCAGGTTAAGCGGTTGAAATAATGACTGATTAAAACATATTTAACTCAATAATTTTGTAAAAAAAACTTGCTCAAATGTATATTTTCTATATATTCTATGTAGTTTTCTCATAAAAATCAACAAATAATGCATTTCAACCAGGGATGTTCAAACTTTTGAAGTGGCTGGATATGTGAATGTGTGTGTCTAAAATACCTGTTTGCAGTGAGGAAGAGGAGTTGAGAAAGAGTCTGTCAGAGCTGGTGGAAGACCAGTGTGAAGCGGGAGGAAAACGGGTTGTCAGGGTAACAGACGGCAGTAACCCCTTCATTGCCATCCCACTGCTGCTCAATGCTGCCACATACAAACATGGTATCCTCACCCGCAAGAGTCATGCAGACATGGACGGCAAACGCAGTGAGTGTTTCAGAGATATAATGGAAGCAGAGTTAAACCAGTAGTTCTTCTTTTACCAGTCTTTTTTACCCAAGTATCTGTACTACCATCACAGTAAAAAATGTTGGCACTTTTACCGTCTCTGCTTACTAAAACTGTTCTGGTCACTGAAAGCAGGGGCAGGTCACACCATATTCTGTTTGAACCCTTGTAGGGGATGTATACAAACCATGTATATTTTAATGTACATATATCCGCCTTAGTCCCCTTCCATTAACACTAAAATCGAATAAAAACTCTACTGAGGATTGTTTTTGAATAATGCAAAATACAGATCAACCAGTCAGAAAATGGCACAATTCCATAGAACATCTTTTAAAGGTAACAAAAAAGCATGTTTAATGAAGTGAGGTAGCAAAATGGGCTTTTAAGAATGAATTTCATATTTAAATTCCAAAAAATCCTAAAAATGAACCTCAGGTGTGAAGAACAAAAAGAACAAAGGAGAATGTAGGAAGTGGCGGACTTGTTGAGTTATCGTTTTGGCCATATTAAATGTGTCTATAGAGTAGGACCTAATGAGACTAATTAGAGGGTGTCTTCAGCTTTACAGAGGATGTAACTACAAAGCTGGATGTGGAAAAACCTAAGCATTACTAAAAGAAATGCATCTCTCTCTCTCTCTCTCTCTCTCTCTCTCTCTCTCTCTCTCTCTCTCTTTTTCTTTTCTGTAGCTCCGAGGGGGCGGCGAGGCTGGAAGAAATTCTATGCTGTGCTTAAGGGCATGATCCTCTATCTGCAAAAAGTAACACACTCACACTCCGCACTGCAACATGACCAAGCTTATCCAGCTTGCACAGTGCCTGTTGTCTCTTACGCTGCGCTCTCTGCTGCCCTCCTGTGTCCAGGATGAGTATAAGCCAGATAAGGACCTGTCTGAAGTAGATCTGAAGAATGCAGTGCGTGTGCACCATGCACTGGCCACCAGAGCCTGTGACTACAGCAAGAGACCCAATGTGCTCAAACTTAAAACATCAGACTGGAGAGTCTTCCTCTTCCAGGCACCGTAAGCTCCATCTCCTTTTAATATAGACAAGCGGAAAAAATAAATACATTTAAACAGGATTAGTAAATTATTCTACATATTTTGTTCTTCATTTTCTCTTTTTGTTGTTAGTACTCACAGATACATGTATGTTTATGTTTGTGTGTGTGTGTGTGGTATGGTAGGAGCGAGGAGGAGATGATGTCGTGGATCTTCAGAATAAATCTTGTAGCTGCTCTGTTCTCTGCACCTGCTTTCCCTGCAGCCATTGGCTCCATGAAGAAATTCTGCAGACCACTGCTTCCATCATCTACAACCAGGTTAAATCAGGTACACATTTCTAAACCCATGTCATAAGCTTTTTTTTTACTTTAATACACACAAGAAAAAATATCAATACCTTGTTACACCACCTAATGTACTTTTAACAATTAATTGCCTATAAATCACAATACATTTTTATTTGTCTGAATTCTGTTTCCTCTGTGCTGTATTGGCACATTTATTGTGGCCAGGAAGAGCAGCTGAAATGTCATGAAAGTAAACTAAAGCAGATCTCTCTGGAGGTGGAGGAGCACAAGAAGAACCCTCCAGATCTTACACCCAAAAGCAAAGAGACGGAGGAGTATCGACTCAAAGAACACTACCTTACCTACGAGGTCAGCCGCATGCTAAAACACCCTCAGTGAGCATTGCATCACATCAAAAATGTTTTACACAGTGTATTTGCATCTTAGTATCCGGTTCTGTGCTCACAAACTCACAGTGAAATCGCCTCTTACCTTTAACCAGAGTAACTGGCTGAAATGAAATTGATTAATTTAAGAGTCTAAAACATTGCAAAATGGAAAACTTGAAAGGGTCTGAAAACTTTCTGTATTAACTGTATACCTGTATATGCATATGTTTCACCACCCCTGGTGCAATGAGAAATTAAGTTAATGTTGTTTTATATTTCTTTCTGGATGCTTTCAAACATACGTATCTCTATATAAATGGGAATGTCTGATTTCAGTTTGTATATCAAGTGATTTTTATGTGTATGTGTGTGTGTTGTCCGTGCAGAAAAGCCGCTATGAAACATACGTCAACTTGCTGCGGGCTAAACTGCGCGTAGGGAGTGACGACCTGGACAAGATTGAGTCCAGCGTGTTCAGCGTGGACAGCAGGGACTGCCACCTGCGCAAAACCCAATCCAGCCCGTCTATCAGCCAAGGGCATGGGCTCAATGGCCGAGCTGGTCACAAAGACCCCGACAACCGCAGCTGAAGTCTCAGGCTGTGTGAACTTTAACTCCTGAACTTTCTCCTTGTGGTTTAGCTCCAATATTGGGCTGCAGAGGACAGCTTTTCTCTTTCTGGAAAAAGAGAGGAGCGAGAACGTAGCATTAAACAATGTACAGTAAATTATGACTATTGTAAGTATCATTAGTATTATTATGACACCAGTTAACATTTTTATTACTACAATGAACATTTGATTGTGTGCCAAAAAAGGAAATACAGAATTAAAGAGACCCAGACTGTATAAGAGGGACAGATTTGCGTCACATGACCACGTTTCTTGCAACACTGATTAAACAGATTGTGGGGTCAAGTTACAGTTTATTGCGATAGTAGAGAGATGCTCTATGAAGATAGCAAGGTTAATTTATTGAAATGACAGGAGGAGTTTACTTCAGCATCACAAGGCACCTTTCCTGATATCTGTAAGAAATTGTGACATCATGATGCGTTTTCTTTTGTGACATGGTAAGCGTTGCCATGACGAAGCCACAACATGTTTGCAGTGAGGGCATGTGAATAGGCTGTACGTAGAGATGGCTTCCTGAATGAGCTGTTCAATGTTTGCTAGAGATGTAGCATTTGGCTTATTCATAAGGCCTTCCATGTCTCAGTCTGAGTAGTAGCCATTTTAAGGGCTCTGTCACACTCTGAAGTGTGTTCAGATTCATATGAGCTGTCTACAGCATAATGCAGATATCCCCATTATTATGTCATATTTAGTGTGAGGTTTCTTTTCAGTGGACTCTTGAAAGCAATTTATCTTAAATTAGTCGATTCTATATTAAATCTCAGTTCTTTTCCAGTGAAGTTGCCTGCTGGGGGTGATATGCAGGAGAACCTGAAGTGAGGTTCTTGTTTTATAAAAAAAATGTTTTAAGTATCATGAGACAAGACAGGGTATGTAATGAGAAACAGGAACACAAAGTATGGGTGAGGGAGTGTGTATGTGTGGGTGTGTGTGGATGTGTGCCAGGGGCAATGAAAGACAAAGTGAACTGAAAGTGAAAGTTAATTGTATGTAACAATACAACAGTGAAGAAGATGGTCTGAAAGTAATCGAAAGCGATGCAGAAGTCCTCGTCCACTTCAGTAGAACACAAAAGCCTTCCCAGCAAACCTGGATAAAGCATGATGCAGCAGGACTGCAAACCCCGACCTTCTCCAAACTTCTCATGTCTGCATCTCACACTGTAGCCTAAAGGACTAAATTATACAAAGACCATAATGCTTATACTGTAACCAGTACAGTGAACATGGGGTCAGCGTTATTGTAATGAAGAAGACTGTCCATGGCACCTTAGCTATGCTTAGCTCTTCAACTTCAGCTCTTCAGTCAGCCCAAGTGTTTCTCCTTCCATCCTCATGGAACAGACTTTCTGTGTTCGAGCAATGGCAAGTAGATTTTTCTAGTGCAGTTTTAACGCATGATGATGGTGAGAGTGAGTGAATGAGCTTTTGGCTCTCACACTGCTATATGTGTAATAACAAAGAGCTGCAATTTTATACACTCTTAGTAACTGCTTTCTTAAACTTCCCTATACTTGTCGCTTTGGCTGTTGTGCTAACGATAATTTTCCCCAATGTTTAGGGTAGAATACAAATGCTGTTGTAATAAAAGATTGTGATGATTATTTTATAATTTCCTCCGCTCTGCTTGAGATTTTTTTTTCTAAGATATAATTCATCCCTGTTTTCTGCCAAAAGAGGAAAGTATCCAGTTTTGTCACAGTTTTCCAGAATATGAATATACATCTCTGTTAACACTGTATGTTGCAACACATTGTAAAACACATGAGCTTCTGATATATTGAAAAGTAAACTGGAAATGAGGAGGTGGGAAAAATCACATTGCAAGATGGAATTTCAGACTTCCAGTGAGAATGTGGAAGGGAACATACCTGATTATTTTACAAGACCACTGCCATTTGATTATCAATTTTTAAAATTCTCTTGTGTCTGAAGGTGGTCAGGCATTTCTGGTCAGATAATTAAATGTATTAGCTGATGATCAGTGAAGTTTAAGTTTGGGGTCAAGAACTGAGTGGCATAATGAGCAAAAATGACAGCAGTACTTTGTGGGTTAAGGTCAGTGTTTATACTGTTGCATGAGTTTTACATAAAAACATGTCTACATTATGGGAGAACTGTGGGAATGCAGTGCATTTAAAAGCAAATTGAATACACTTTGCAGTCTCACCTTCCTAAAGATGTCAGAAAATTAGTGCCTTCCTGATAGTATCACCTTTACATCGAATCTGAACACCTGTGGAGCTTTTCTTGGGGCAACGGTGGCCTAGTGGTTAGGGAGTCTGATAGGAACATTATGGGTTCTAATCCCAGACCGGTAGGTGCCCCGAGTTATCCTTGAGCAAGGTACCGTCCCTATCACTGCTCCCCAGGCGCTTTACATAGCTGTCCACTGCTGCACAGTGTGTATGAGTGAAATGCAGAGGTTGAATTTCATTTTAGCTCACTGTGTGCTGTGCTTTCTTGAACTGCTGCCGAGAGATGGTGGGCTGTGATCACAGCTTAACTTTACAGAGCCGGAGTTTCAGTTACAGGACTCCCGGCTGGATTTCCCACAGCACTTTGCAGCTGTAACGCCAAAGATGCCCAGATCTACAAATCTGCTTATATTTCTCACTTTGCAGCTTTAGGCTTTGTTTTAGACCAAAACGATCCAAAAGAGAAGTTTAGAGCCCACCAAAATTCCCCTCCTATGCTAATGCACAAATTCTTTTACTGGTTTTTCTTTCTAGTATCCATCTGAGTATTTTATTCTCTAAAGTAACAAACCTTTTGTTTTCAGCACTGTGGACAGCTCTTTTCCTACCATGAGGGGGCGTGTCATTTCAGAGTGTGCAGGGAATTTGACTTTTAGCTCATTATAGTGTCATCATTTAGCCTCTTACATATTGTGAGCAACAGCACTGCCCTCTTGTCTATACATTTGTACTACATGAGTAACTGCAGTATCTCAGTCCAAAGCTTTGCAATGTTTTCAAAAGATTTATCAACTATGTGAGAGCGTCAACATAATTCAGTCATTCCAGACAACATCTATATGAAAAACCACAAAAATGCTGAGGGAAATGGAGGTTTTATTGCAATTAGTCTTTTTCTCTCAAAAAAGGCTTTCCAACTCAGAAACAAGGTACGTACCTGTACAAAAACGCACTTGTTACCAGTAACGGAAATTCAATAAATTTGTGATCACACACAAACAGCAAGGGAATGGATGCAGAGTACAGAGAATGACAGAAGTGGCAATGATGAAGAGTAGAATGAGGGATTTCGTCTAAGCCAATGTAAGCACCATATTTATGTTAGAAGGAAGGCAAAAAAAAAAAGTAATACTCTAGAACGGATGGCTGAATTTATCATGGGTACATACATGAGAGCAATCATCACAGTTTTTTTTTTTCATCAGACATTTTAACCAACCAAATAAAATAACAGTTGGTGCACTACTACTTCATCATGCAATTGACTTTAGTAAACCTTCTGTAACACAGACAAAATAGACTTCAATAAGTAGAAGAACATGATACATCTTTGCCCAACAGCAATTGTCACAAAGCTTGGAAAGTAACTTTTTACTCTTTTGAATGTGAGATCTCCTATCAAAAATAATATGCAGATTTTTTTTATTTCTCTTAATATATTTAAAGTGCAAGTATTTATCCATTTGATTCAATGCTTTCTGTAAGTAGAAAATACAGAGGAAAAACGGCAATATGCTTTTTCCTATATATATATATATATATATATATATATATATATATATATATATACACATACATATATATATACATACATATATATATATATATATATATATATATATATAATCCTTTTTTCATAAAGAGGAGCATCATATGTAACAAACCATATATACACACACATCACAGATCATATATTTAACTTTTTTTTTGTTGTTTTTTTTAAAGTACAACACATTTCATAGGGAATAAAACAGGGATGGAACATGGGAGATGTGAGTACCCTCCTTGTGCATTTACCCTTGAATCCTGTAATTCCAAACCCATCCATAATTTCCAGCTACACTTTGAACCCTTAGCCCACACAGTCTCTTGTTGAATGTAGAAACAGAGAAATATGCAAACACATAAGCTAAGCTGGTCTGGTCAAGGCTTTGAGCTGGGGACAGATAAGCAACATAAGGTGAGAACCAAGAGAAGACTGTGACTGGCCTTGGTTTATACAGGAGGTTGAACACAGAACTCTGCACATTCACACACACACTGAATCGGCTGAATCTCATTTTGTTTGGTCTGTCTCAGCTCTGAAAGAAACCGCAGACAGATAAGAGCTAAAGGTGGTCATACCGCGATTATAACTGCTGTTGTTGAGAAACACATTTCCACAGTTAAGGACAGATGACGGAGAAGAAAAAGCACCTCTAACAGGAGACTATGATAAACTAGCGCCCCGCCATGCGGCTGGAGTACTATTCAAGGCAGGCATTCGCTCCTGCTTTGTGTGTTTTGCACTTTTAGCAATATTCACCACAGTGCATTTTCTTCAAACAAAAGATACTGCTCTTAGTTTTTTAAAGCAAAGCCAGAACTTTGCTGGTGTGGAGAAAGTGAGTGAGCTCTAATACTCTGGAACAGATGCTGGGAGAGCAGGTAACACTCAGTGAAAACATCACCAGCTCAAAGGGCAGTGAGCTAGATCACAGAGCCATTTAGTACCTTATAGCACCTTTAAAATAGACTAGTTTCTCTTTTGAGTAGACCTCTTACACTAGTGTGCGTATTCGAGTGTAAGAGGAATTTTTCTTTTTTTTTGTTTTTTTTTTTAAGTGCAAAAAACGATCATCTGCTGTCCAAAAAAAAAAAAAAAAAGGATCTTCAAAAAAGCAGGAGATGACAAGAACATGCTTTTATGTACTTCAATGTAAATTCTTTATGAGCATATATACTGGGTCACAGTATAAAGGACAGTTCCTGCATTCAAATGATATTGAAACAAAAAAAAAAAGTTACAGGTCCACTTTTTTTTTTCTTTTCTTTTTTTTTTTCTTGGACAGTGATGCCATGTTTGAGAGGACTGGTTTAGGATTTGTGATTATCTACCTGTTCTACAAAACTCCTTATATTTTGTTTTACTTCCAGTTTTGATTTGTGGTTGTGCGATATGTGCAAATGAGAACTTTAATTGTACTGGTCAAGTCATTGCAATGACACGTCGAGCATTTAGTCATTCGGTTCGGGGCAGTGTTAGGAAAAAGATTCGCTTAAAGGCCTAAAGGGAAAAAAGGTCTATAAACAGGGCTTAAAAATAGCCCTCTTCAATGGAAAGTGAGCAGTCTAGAAGCAAAGCTCACATCTTGAGGACGTATGGTCTAAGCCGAGTGTAACCCAATTTGAGGGTTAGCTTGGAAGGGAGGGTGGAGAGAGAAAAAGTGCTTAGAATGCCTTTGCTGTACAAACACACACACACGCACACAGAGACAGACAGACAGACAGACAGACCCCTTTCAAAGGGGTCAGTGATGGCCACAATTCCTGCTTCTCAGTCTTTCTATGTGCTCACACACTAGCATGAGTCTAAAGGCCTGAGGCCTTCAGAAGGGAGTCTTCAGTAGCAGACTCCAGTCTGTACCGCTTGCGGCCTTAAAGTCCACTAAATTGTACTCAGGAGCCAGGCTGTGTCACAAATAGCCCCTGAATATCAGCTTTCAAACCTTTCAAAGCCATATTTTTGTGGCTTGAATAAAAGCAGACTCATCATGCTATGCCATTGCAACATCATTAACCTTCCATACTTTAAGAGAACACACAATCTTCTTCATTATTCCTTTCTCAAATAAATATATAAGACTCCCTACAGGAAGCATTGTGCCTTTAAACATGTGAAACAGGTGACCTAACACTACGCGGCAACTAGAGAAGCTCCTGCATGAGCTTTTTTTTTTTAAAGTGACCCAGACTGTCCATCCACCTCGACTCTTTAAAATATAAAGGTGCCAAAATGTGTTCTCTGGTGTAATGCCAATGGAGATCCACTTTTGGTTCTCTCAAGTATCTCAGTGGTTTAAAAAAAGAAATTTTCTTAATGACGCTTTCCTAATGACACTTAAGAAAAGGTTTCTGAAGGAAGCAAAAATGGTTCTTTCTGGCATCATTCCAAAAAAACCTTTTTGGCAGGGGTTGTATAAAAGGGGCATTCTGGCCTAAAAGTAGCCTTTATGTTATTTATATTCTGTAATTACAATTGTTATATATCTTTTAATTGAAATGTAATAACTATCCCAAGGAATGTGTAGTCCTTAAAAATCCACTTTCACTTTCATGCAGAAATGTCAGAAGAGGTTTCCTGGGCTTTAAACCAGGGAACTGCAGAGACTACAGCAAAACTGCTGTAAGTTATGATTTCAACATATGTAGCAATGGTTAGTTTTTTTTTTTATGTTGGCCAGAGTGCCCCTTTAAAGACTGTCCACACACACACACACACACACACACACACACACACAACATGGTCAATGTCAAAAGGTGTGTCTCAATTCAGGGGATTCATCATTCCCAACGGATGCAATCATACAGATGTTGGATCCCTGGGAACAAAACACTGCATTTCTTGGACATTTGTAGGAGTCTTTAAACGGGACCCCCCAGCCCTCTGTGATGCACTCGGCCTTCAGATGCAGCTATCGAAAGATGCAGCCCCAGAACTGAGACAACTTAAGATGCTTGACCTTGACGCTCTGACCTGGTCAGCATAATAACTTAGACACAATTTTGCAAAACCTCAAACAGAGGTGAGGCGAGAAGAGAGGGTCTCGTGCCCGATGAACGAGGCTTGACGGGACGCCACCTGTTGGCACGCCACCTAGTGTATTGCACACGGTACTGCAATGCAATGTTGAGGTTAGGGGGGGCAAAACTCGTGCAACAACAGATAAGCGAGATGGACAAAGCCCCCACAAGTGGGGTTTATTAGCACCATACAAGACCACACAGGCTACTGCCTCGGCCCTAAGTCTACTCACACAGGCATAGAGAGCAAGACGCGAGGGCAGGAGCGATAGCAATCTTTCTGTGTCCATTTTTTTTATATATATTTTAACACAGAGCACTAAAGGAGCAGACGTCCACAGCTTCTGGGTGACCCATTCCATGTTTACATAAACGCTGTTTGATCTTTAAGTCTTCATCACTGCTGCCGTCACGTTGTGTCCCACGTAACGAGATACCCGTGAGCCTCTTTTTTGGGAGTTTTGGCTTTGTTGGAAAGTCCAGTAGAAGCACCCCGAGGTGGCATAAGCGACCACGCTGATGAAGAAAAAGACAAACAGCGGTGCAGAGCATCTGGATGCAGACAGCATGTAAACGTGTGGCGGCTTTAAGGCACCAGGTCGGTTTGGACGTTAGTAGAGGACGCTCCGCACGTTCCCATGCGTCTTTACGCAATGCCTTCTCGTGCCATATGGACGGCTCCTTTATAGACATACCCCACCCACCCAAAAGAAGGAGAAAACTAAACAAAAAAAACAAACAAACAAAAAAGTCCCACAGAAAACGTGGGCATTTTTTAATAACAATCTAAATACATCTGATTCACAAAATCATAAATTTGTAGTTCTAAGTTAGCACTTGAATGAAACGTGCCCAGACTCCGGTGGGCGCCCAGCAGAGACCCTGCTGCAGGATGGACTCTTACAGTGAACACTTGGAGTGGACCCTGTATGTGTCGATTCACCGCTGCAGGAATTTTGCTGAGCATGGTGCAACAGGGCTGATATATTCAATAGAAATAAACATTTAGCGAAGCCTCTCTGCATACTTACTGCAACTCCCCACCCCTTCATTCCCCACCCTAAGAGTAAGGCCAGACTTTTACTCACTCTCGCAGAGGGGCCGGTGCGCAGTCTTCTGCTGTAGAGCACTTCAGTGCCAGCAGAGCTTTATCCTACAATCTGGATTTTTTTGATGATTCCTAAATACAGTAGCTTTTTTGCTGGAAGTCAAATGGTTGCTTGCGTAAAGATTGGTTTTCCGTGTTTTTCCCCAAACTAGCACAATGGAATCGTGCTATTTTAACTTGGGCACATAGAGGGGGACATGGGGAAGGACGCTCTACCTGTGGACCTGTGGACTATTGTGGTACTGATAGCAGCAGTTCTGTGGTGAGGATGTGGGTTTAAATCTGGGCAAATAGATGCAGCTGAAGCATTGTTATTTTCCACCTATGTGAAACCGTGCTAACATTGGTTAGTTCTGACTTGAGGACACTTTAGTTCAAGCACAGGACAAGAGCCAATCCCAACATAGGACGTGGTATACAGGCTTGTCCTAAAACAGCAACAGGTGGGACACAAGCAGCCAGTCCTTAAGTGACAGGAATCCAACTAGCCAATCTGTTTGCAAAAGGGATTTCAGAAGCTTATCCCAGTGCAGGAAGAATCCTTTAAACCAATCCGATCGCAACAGGGAGGCTAAAAACCAATCCAATCATGGTAGAGATCCTACCAGCCAATCTGATTGTGGGCGGGATCTTCCCATTAATCTGATCACACCATGGATTCTACCAGCCATTCTGAATGCAGCAGGGATCCTACTAGCTAATCCAATTGTGGCAAGGATCTTGCAAGCCAGTCCAATCATGGCTGGGATCCTCCCAGCTAATCTAATTGTGGCAGGTATCCTATTAGCCACTTCGATCATGCTGGAGATCCTTTCAGCCAGTGTGATTGCGGCATTGATCCTAACAGCTAATTTAATTGCTACAGGGATCATACAAGTTGGCACAGCAGGGGTCCTGCCCAGAACTTTGCTCGTGACCAGGCTCCTACCACCTAATTCCATTGAACGAAGAAATCTTCCAGCCAACCTGATTTTGCAAAGGATCCTTGCAACCAATCAGATTGCGACAAGGATCCTACTCAAAAATATGATCACAGCAGAGATCCTACCAAGCAACCCAACTATAAATCTGATTGGCGGGGAAAATCCTACCAGCCAATTCAATTGCGGCAAGGATCCTATTGCCAATCTGACTGCAGCGAATATAAGCAGTAAATATAATCGGGGCAGGGATCCTACCAACCTATCCGATTGCGGCAGCCATCTTGCTTGCCAATCCGACTGCAGCAGGGATCCTAACAGTATGTCTGATCGGGTCAGGGATCGTACCGGTAAATCCCAGTGCAGGCTGAATCCTATTGGCCGCTGGTGTAGGAGGAAAATGGAGGACTCCAGCCAATCGCAGCGAAGACCGGACACAGCGGACTAATCACAGCGCAGGAGGCGGGGTTTGATGGTATAAAAGTGTAGGGGAAAGTAAAATGCCTCCGTGAGGGCGGGACGAATCGTTTCAATCTCCGCCTTTTTATGAACCGTGTGTTTACATTGTCATTCGCGTTTTTCCGGACAATGTATTGGAAACGTCTCCGCACGCCCCCCCCTCCTCCACCGTCCCCGGTTAATCCTCGTCCGCGTCGTCCCCGTGCAGGCCCTCGGGCAGCATCTCGCGCGCCCTCCTCTCCCGACTCCGCTCCTGGATTCTCTTCATCTCGTCCGCGTACCGGCAGAAGGTTGCACCGAACTTGGACCACACTTTGCTGGGCACCGTGATGGAGTTACGGTAGGCGGGCTTCACCTCGCTCACGCGCATAAACACGCCGTACTTGTTGGCACCCACGTCGAAGAAAAAGCGCTTGTTGTCCACAGCAAGCGACGTGCCCTCGGGCAGCTCAGCGGGCTCCTCGTCCACGCCGTAGTCGTCGATGAGCTTAGCGAGTGCGTCGCGGAACTCGATGAGCCCCTGCGCGGGCAGCGCGATGGTCTGGCCCTGCGCCGTGCCCAGGCCCGGCCCGCGGTTGACGGTCTGCCGGACGCGCAGGAAGCGGCCGCGCTGGTTCTCCTTCAGGTCCATGTAGTACTTGCGGTTCTCGCGCACCAAAAATTCGCTCTTGAGCGCGCGCCGCGGCTCGTCCTGTGCCGCGTCCGGGTGGCTGGGCCCGAGCTGCGCGTAGTGCTCGATGAAGTCGCCCAGGTAGTCGCGGAACTCCACCGCCACAGACATGGACAGCGTCAGGCGGCTCTTGTTGCCGCCGGCCCCGACCTCTGCGATCTTCAAGAAGCGGCCCTTGGCGTTTTGCTTCACGTCCAGGTAGAAGCGCTTGTTCTGGATGTCGACGCGCTTCGACGCCAGCTCCTCGGTGTCGTGCTGCAGGCGGGACGCGGCGCCCGGGTGCACCAGGCCCATTCCTCCGCCTCCGCCGCCGCCGGCACCGCCGGCACCGCCGCCGCCGCCGCCGCCCCCCTCCGGGCCCCGCGGCGAATCCTCCGTGCTCACTGCCGCTGTCTCTGTCCGCCATGATGCAGCCTGCCCTCGATCCTCCTCTCCGTCTCCCTCAGCCCGCTGCTGCTGCTGCTGCTGCTGCTGCCGCCCCGACAGCCAGTTACACACCGGCGCCGCTCTCGCGATAACCGGGGCCCACTGGAGAGCCAGACGCCGGGGCAGGAGGAGGGAGGGTGTATTGGTTAGCGGCAACACAGCGTTACAAATGCGCAGCCACTGCAGAGAGAGAGAGAGAGAGAGAGAGAGAGAGAGAGAGAGAGAGAGAGAGAGAGAGAGAGAGAGAGAGAGAGAGAGAGAGAGAGAGAGAGAGAGAAGTGTGTCAGAGAGAGAGAGAGAGAGAGAGAGAGAGATCGCTCCTCCGTACAGGTGAAATGATTACTATTACAGTTGGGTCTCAGATCCCACCCTGGACTAAAGTGTGGAAAAGTACAGTCTCAAACTGTACACTGCAAAAACTGGACGTTCCCATCAATACATCAGAACAGAGGAAGCTGGTGGGGACAAAGAATACGTGACTGTCATAAATTGTTTATGTAAAATTAACAACACAATCTGATGATCTTTGAAAATTATGATGTCTATAATCACTGATGCATGATACAGATCCACAGCATTAAAAAAAAATCGAAAAAATTTTCAACATGCATATTGCGACACAAAGAGTTTCAGTAGAATGTCAGTAAAATTCTTTTAGAGGTCCTGTGTGAATTTTTTTTTGGTCTCTGCAGTGTCATTATAAGCAGCTTGCAGTGCTTTTTAACGCTAATTTAATTTTACATTTAAAATTACATTTTAATTGTGGTCCAAAAAGAAAAGTTAACCAGCATATGCCTTCTGATTTTAATTTAATGCTGACGATTTAGGATACCTGAAGAAATAAAGGCCCGGGGGACTAACTGTCCTTATAATCCGCTGCATTTGCCTCTCTGGCTTACCTTTTAGGCCAAACCTCAAACTGTCAGAAAGAAGAAAATATATGTCACCTGAGTGCTGCAAGCCAATGGCTGTTTGTGGTTAGAGCCTTAAAGGCAAAGTGTGCATGTGTTAAAGCACATGTTGCTACACTGTTTACACTTTCGGTCGTGAGACACACCGAGCACTTCTAATTTGGAAAGAAAGTGTGAAAAGGGAGTAGTGGCAAAAGAGACGACTGACACAGAAGGAGGACAAAATTAGCATCCAGGGCGTGAGATGGGAGGAGATAAGCAGCAGTTTGCAATTCAGCACCATGGACAGCTCCGGATCCAGAGCCCCCAATGACGAACACGTGGGTTTCACAGCAAACTAATGAATGGATGAATTATTGAATAGTTAGACCAAGAGCCAATTGGATGTATCAGTCTTTTCCACATCAGAGAGACCAGCAGAAATTCCGCAGAATTATTCCAGGAGACCAAGAGAACAGGCAGACCAAATTCATCTCAAGGAAAGAGAATTCAGAGGAATGAATCCAGAAATAAGAATGGAACAGAAATATTATAGAAAGATCTTTATTGTTATATTAATAGGTATAATATACAGGTATAATTAAATTCTGCAAGACTACTCTTGTAGGCATTAAAATAATCATAAATAATAAAGAACAAACAAAAGAAAAAATGTAAATAAAAAAAAAGCAAATGACCACAGGAAAAAGGCAGTAAAGGACTTGCAGGTGATAGGCTATTTTAGAGAATATGTCAAATGCCCTGAATGATCAAATCAATCTTTAGTTCCATTTCCCACAAAATGTAAATTAGTGAACATATTTACAGGGTCCATTTGTTGTGATTAAATAACCTACACACGGCTTAGACCTAATGAATGTTTTGTAGGTACAAACTACTACAGATAATCATCATATTTAGCTATCATCGTGTTTAACTTGTGTTAGAAGGTCTCTGAAGACTGTGTGAACTTTCCTTTAGATCGTTTCAGAAACATTTGGTATGTTAACAAATGGAGATCGTCGATCTGCCACGTTGAGAATTCATGGATTTTTTGTACTTTGTACTAAAACATCAGAATTCTACTGGGTTTTTTTATAGATGAGAGCAGAGCGGTGCAGTTAGCTTAGTCACGCGATTCCGTTTTCAGCCACAAGATGTCGCCCTATACCAGTTAAAATCTCCCTGCCCAGTATTTCCCTCCCGTTTTACCGCGGCGTTTATTCTGCCCGCCCGTTTCCAAGCGGTGAAACACCTTTAGCATTTTCTTTCTCTCTCTCTCTCTTTCTCTCTGTCTCTCTCTCTCCCCCCAGTACACCCCCCCCCCCGTTCTGTTTCTCTGGTTTATAATCAGTCCCCGATTTCGGCAGGACCTGTTGCCGGGTGTGAACCGGCTGATAAAGATTGTGTTTTCTCTCCGTTAAACGGGTTTTGGCCGGTTACAGTGAGGCCGCTCGGAGCCGCAGCGTTACTCATCACCGATTACCCGCGGCTGCGCTTTGCGGCCATGTCCCATGTCACTGTCAGCTCGGTTCCGCTCGGCTCTACTCGGTTCCTCTCGAATCTGCTCAGTTCTGCTGGAGGTCAGCTCATCCGTCAGCTTCTGCCAAAAATAAACCGAGCAGGCTGACCTGATCAGGGAGAGAGAGAAAGTGAGAGAGAAAGAGGAGAGAGAGAGAAGGTGTAGGGTGGGTGGGGGTGTATGGGACAGTGAGCAGAGGGTGCACGCGCGCTTGTTGCATCGCGTCGTCCAGCCGGAGCGGCTCCTCCCGGCGCGCTCTGGAGCCTAAAAAAGGAGAAACAATCCTCCGCATTTTTTCTTCACCCTGACGATTTTAGGGTTTGCTGCGGTGGGACGCAGAGCATCTCTACCAAAATACGGTTCAATGTTGTTGTTTTTTCTCCAATGACGGCATGGCGACGCTGATCGGACGAGGAATGTAATTCGTGCGCGCCTGGGATCCTCTTTACCGAAGGCTCTCGCGGGCGCGAGGCCGCGGCGCTGAAGGAGAATGCAGCAGCGGTGTGTTGCAGCCCAGCGCCGCTGACTGGGCCCGTTACCGGTTCTCTGTGCGTGTGTGCGCTCGCGTGCATGCCACCAGCTCCACCCCCACCTCGCACGTCAACACACTCCTGACACCCCCCCACCCCCCGTGCACGCACCGCATGGGCAAAGCGGCGCGCGCGGACGGCATGGACACTCGCGCCGGGACCGCTCGCACCGCCCTCCGTCCCCGTCGCCCGCTCAGTATATCTCTCATAAAGAAGAGCACTGCAGCAGCAGCACCGCGAGCGGCCGCCCCCAGGCTGGCAGACGGCATGAGGAGGCTCGCGCCGGTGCACCTCTCCGCGCTGCTCGCCGGCCTTTCCTTCGCCTGCTACTCCCCGTCGCTGGAGTCTGCGCGCGAGCGGGCACACCGCGCGGCCGTGGTGTTTGAGGACGAGGTGAGCGCGCGGCCCGAACCGTACAGCGCGCGCGTGCGGGTGCTGGACGTGTGGCCGCGCAAGAGCGGCGGGCTGGAGCGCGAGCAGCTCGTCACCGTCGGCGGCCTGGGCTCGGACGCGCAGCTGTGCGCCGCGGCGCTGGAGCAGGACCACCGCTACGTGTTTCATGGACCCTACGGAGGCCGCTCGTGTTCAAGGCGTCCTTCGCTCCGCTCGAGACCGCGGAGAAGAGCGTCAAAAAGGAGGTGGAGAGCGCGCTGTGTGAAGACTGCGGTAAGTTTTCTTCTTGTGTGTGTGTGTGTGTGTGTGTGTGTGTGTGTGTGTGTGTGTGTGTGCTATTGCCATTGCTATTGCGATGCGAGGTGAATTCGGTGTGTATGGTGGCACTTTGTTATTAATAAGACCACCGAGCTTTGAGGAAGAAGATGGGGGCAATAGTGTTGGTCCTATGACCTGTTATAAACGTTTCAAACCCCACCAGAACACACACACGCACGCGCGCACGCACAGGCTGACCACACCAGGCTGGCCTGCATTACATGAGCTATTATCTCTGGCTCTTATGCTATGAGTCCTAATCACTTGGCTAGCTCGGAGCACACACCACTTTTTAATCCACTCATGAATTTGAGCATTAATTTCAAGAGATGCAGCCTTAGATCATACTGTCACCTAATCCTTTACCCCATACATTACAAGTCTCTCTCTCTCTCTCTCTCTCTCTCTCTCTCTCTCTCCCTCTCTCTCTCTCTCCCTCTCCCTCTCTCTCCCTCTCCCTGTGAGTGTGTATGTGAAGTGGGATGTTTGACATGTATCTTCCATCTATTTGGATCACACTGCTGGGGCTGGGTGTGAGGAGTGTGTGTAGGGTATCGTATTGCAGATGTCAACATGTAAGTTAGCTTTTATTGGCCAATAGTGGTGGGAAATGGGGAACATGGGTCACTCTTGCAGAACACATGCCCAGCTGAAAGGCAGATAAACCTTGGATGGACCTGCCCAAGACAGCATCATCATTTCAAAGAAGACCTGGTACGTGTTGCCTCAAGCAGAGCTGAAGTTGTGTTCCAACTGTGCGCCAAGGTCCTTCCTATTTGCTTTGTGTATTTGTCAGGTAGAGATATCATTAAAGCAAAGGATGTAGTCATAAAATATGCTGGAGAGACATTTCCACTATTTTTTCAGATCACAATGTCTCCCCTAATATCTACCAATATAGGTTGTCAGATATGGTCACACCCCCTATTTGATGCCCTCCAAATGTTGCCTCCATGGCTGGTCCTTGGCTCTCTGATTAAAGCCATAACAATGCTTTAATGCTGCACTGACAACGTGGATGATTGTAATGAAGCTAATTCTGTGGTGGAGTCAGTTTAGTCACTCTGGATACTATTACAGCTAGAATTCAGTCATGCAAAGCAGTCAAGTTGTTTTTTAATGTCATTTCAACCAAAACAGGACAGCATTCTGCCAAAACCATGGTCACACAGCAGGAAGGCAAACAGTGGATTGGACAGATACAGTATTCTAGTGGTTTGTCAATGCAAAGATTTGTTTTGGGCGAATGAATTATAGTCCAACAGTGCAAATGGCAGTGGCAGTGACATATATACAGATATTGCACTGTAGGTTTTAAAACTTTAGGTTTGTTTTGTATACTGAGCTTCATCTACATTGCACCATTAATGTAAGCTCCAAATGAAGTGCGAATGATAGAGGTCTGTGCAGTGCTACATTTCACTAAAACGAGAAAATATCTTTTTTGGAGATGCGACAGGAAATAATGAGAATGAGCAGCCTGTTAATAACGTCAGCTGAATGCAGCTGCTTTGCTTGACCTTTACTTGAACTTTGCTTGAATTTACTTGTGTTAAGTCATGGCCATGGCTTGGTAAGACGTGGTCAAGACTTGTTCTCTTCCGTAATAATAGCAATCCAATGTGCTTAAGTAAGTTGTGGCCATGTATTCTTTTATTAAGAAGGGAAATGACCAGTCAGGATCCACATTTACATTAAATATAGAATTTTTTCCTGTGCTTATAAAGTTGCCTTTAGTGACAATGTGTAGGGATATATTGTAGAGTTAGATTAACTCTGAGACAGAGACTTAATTCGATTAGAGTTAGGCTCAACTGCTAGAAGAGACTATGTTCTGAGACTGATGTCTGTGCTCCAGCACCTTGGGTTAAAATAGGCGCAGATTAGTCATTTTTTACACTCTATATCACCATCTGGCTCGTCAAGCACTTCCCCACCCTCAAGACAGACTTCCTCTCAGAACAAAACTTACAGCACTTCTGAGCACTGCCAGTGAGCAGATGATGGATCTACCTTTGTGGCAGGAATGGTTGCTGTCTGCTATGGAGACCTTGTTTTATATCTGACCTCTGAGAGCAGTTTCATGGTCAGTGAAACAAGATGACCAGGAGAGAGTGAGAGAGAGGATGTTGTCACAGGATTGTGTGTATACACAGGAAGGTCTGAACAGTTGGAAAAGGTTCTTTGCTTAATCCCACAAATAAATGTTCTTTAAACAACATCATGCAGTTTTTTTTCCTCCACAAGTCTATGATAAACCAAGATGTGTATTTTTTTCTTTGCTACTTAAAATTTATGTGACAGGTTTGAGTTCATTGTTGCAAACTAAGAGATGCTTTTAGACACCGGTTTTGTATTATACATACACATTATTATATCTGTTTGTTTTATACAGTAAACAATATACAGCATCAGGGCATGTAACTACATCTGAGGTAAGAAAAAGAATCATGGACATTTGATTTTTAGCCAAAATATAACTGTCAGGTGTAAAACAGCAAAAGCATCCCTACTCTTTTATTTTTTAATGAGATTTTCACTTATGCATAAAGAAATACATGCCTAAAGAAATACATGTGGCCGTGAATAAAAAAGTGACAGATAAGTAGGCACGGTGTGTAAAGGTCCATCTGTCAGTGGCAAAGTTAGTGGTGAGCGTTCAGAGTACGGTTAGTTTGGCCATATGCTCAATTCCTCAGTGGCTCTAGCTCACCCCTTATCCAGGCACACTGCAGCAGGCCTGCAGAAACTCAGAGCAGGAGAGAGGCTGACTGACTAACTGTGGGCAAATGAGAGGGATCTGGGGGTCATATGGATATCACTTGCTGAACAGAGCGCAGGATTTAAGTGTGGCTCTCTTTCTGGTAATATGTTATTACCATACCATTGTCTGACACTGCCACTGTTTTTAGTTCCAGCCTAACTAGAGTTCTGACCCTTTATCTGTGTTTGTACATGCAAAGCAAAGGAAGTGTACACATGACCTTAGATGAATTTAGATATTTTATAGCTTTTTCCTTGGGTACCCCACTGTCCTTTTTGCCATATGGCAGGAAGTGAATACGTCAAATTTCAGAAGGCCCCTGTGAAAGTGGATTAGCCCCACCTGTTGGTGCTGATGTGGGAATGCAGCACAGCCCTAGTTTCATGGGGTGAACATCTCAAGGCCTAAGCCATACTTTCACAGATTGTTAAATGCCTGCATGTGCACAATCTAGTCTGTCCATTGCTGGTGGATAGGTTTCATGTCACTGTGAGAAAAAGATGGTTGTGAGTGTCCTTTGGCATTGACAGAACAGCAAATGATTATCCAGCTTTTGAATTATTGAGCAGCTCGTTGTTTTTTCTCTACTCTAGTCCCCTTGCTGGCACACCAGTGCTGCCTGTTAGCACCTATCTGATGGCTTGTTAGGATAAAGAAGTAGCTTGTGACTTACTTTTAATTTTAGCCCTGCTTGTAAGTCCATCCATTTGTACCTCAGCATTTATTGTTGGAGGAAAACAGTATGTGATGCCCTACTTTTCACTTTACCTCTTCTTCTTTGGGCTGCTCCCATTTAGGGGTTGCCACAGCGGATAATCCGTTTCCATTTCTTCCTGTCCTCTGCATCTTCCTCCTTCAAACTGAGCACCTGCATGTCATCTCTCACCATGTCCATAAACCTCCTCTTTGGTCTTGCTCTTGTATATCTTCAACATCCTCCTCCCAATATAATCCTTGTCTCTGGACATGTCCAAACCAACGCAACCTTGCTTCTCTAATTTTGTCTCCAAAATGTCTAACCTGAGCTGTCCCTCTAATATACTAATTTCTAATCCTGTCCATCCTCATCACACCCAACGAAAATCTCAGCATCTTTAACTCTGACACCTCTAGCTCTGCCTCCTGTCTTTTTGTCAGTGCCACCATCTCCAACCCAAACAACATAGCTGGTCTCACTACTGTCCTGTAAACCTTTCCTTTTTTGCTGGTACCCATCTTTCACAAATCACTCCAGCCACTCTTCTCCACCCATTCCAACCTGCCTGCACTCCCTTCTTCACCTTCCGCTTTACTATTGCTAACTTAACACTGTATTGTTCCAGAAGAGATGCACCCATATGGACAATGATTTTGGTTATGCACATATCTGCTAATACACAAACAAAAGAAACTGTAGAAGCAATGATTAGATCAGAGTTAGCATTGCAGAGAAGAAAGACATTTATTTCTAGAGGGTTACAATTGCAGTGAAATTATTAAAAAGAATCATTTGGAGACATTTTCAAAGCCCAGAATTGCCAAAATATTCCACTATCCCAAAAAAACTTCACCATATATCCTTTGGCAGTATCAGTCGAATCGGTCTGATATCATCTAGATTCTTAATATTGTCATCTATATATACCATAGATAATATAATTGTGTTCTTGGAGGTATGGCACTTTAAGTGTTTTGAGGTTTCATCTCATCTACTTAAATGTCTTTATGGAGGCGTGAGTATAAGGTAGCAGTTTCTTTGGTCTGTTTCGGATCATGTCTTCTATTTCTGTTTCACACGCATGTAAAATTGCTCTCTCACTTTTATTTTCCAGCAAGCAAATAAGTGAATCTATGAGGTAAAATGAGACTGACATAATATATGCGGCTAAGATAAATATAAGGCTTGCAAAAGAGATAAACTTTTTTCCCAATTTTTCATTTTTTAAACACTTATACGCTTTCCTGAATCAACTAGCACATAGGTGAAGGGAGACAGACAGAGAGAGAGAGACAGAAAGACAGATAGAGAGAGAGAAGTGTGCAAAGTGGTATTGAGAAAAATGAGGGTGGAAAGATTGGTGGTGAGATGGAGAGAGAAAAAGTGAGAGCTGGGGGAAGGGAAGCATAAGAAGACAGGAAAGGAATGGGGGATGTTTGGCTTTTACAGAAGGAAGGAGGGGTAAAGAAAAAGAAAGAGAGAATAGCTGTTCCCTTCTTTTCTGCCTGCAAGCGCTGCATCAACTATTCATCATTTATTTTTCATTCTCTCTCTCTCTCTCTCTCTCTCTCTCTCTCTCTCTCTTCCTCACTCTTTGTACCTGCTCCTTCCTCACAGAGGTGTCAGGAACTTCTAATTGAAATTAATTGATAACATTGCAGTGCCTGATGTAACAGGTCAACATATTATAGCTTAGCACTCTTGACTGATGAGTAGTGGGCTAATAGGCATTAAAAGAGGTAAGTAGGCCATCATATCAAACTGCAGTTGCCATATTGTCACAAAGTATGATGCATGTCACCACCTGCGCATGTGTGTGTGTGTGTTGCACACTTATTGTTACATGAATTTATATGTAATTACCACCATGTTTCTGATGGTGCAAATGTTTTGGTGGACTTTAACCATCTGGTGGAGAGACTGAGGCTGAGCTGTAACAGTAAAGCTCGAGTGATTTGTGCTGTGTCAGCACATTATGCTTTTCAATTAGCCACCAGCACGTCTCTCTCTCTCTCTTGGGAATCTGCTTACTTCTGCCTTCTAAAGCTCCCTTGAGAATGCATGTGTAAACCATGGCTGACATCCTGTCTGCTTAAGCAGCTTCTTCCATCACCCACAGTCAGTCATTTATCCCACCATCAGTAAAGATGGAATATAGTAGCAGCATTAGGATCATCCCATATCTGGGGATCTGCATTCATGGGACTCCAGAGACCCATTGGGATAAATTTTCTGTTCTGTTACTAGAGGATGTCTTTAAATACTCTTCCAATAGGGTTAAAAGCCCTTTATAAATCACAGAGATTTCTTAGTTATTTTTGCACATGATTGCATTGTGTGCTGAATTTGTGCATTATCACCATTCAACAATATGTCTATGGGCAATAATCAGCAAGCTAATAAAGCTAATCATTGCTGACTAAGTTCATTGTCAAGCATCAATTTCACAACAGAAAATTAATTTAGCTTTTAATAATCGGTGTTGTATTATATATTTACCAATATGAAGTGAGAGAAGCTAATTTTATAGATCATCTTATAGTAGGTTGAAGCAACTACAATTTTTCTGTCAAAAAGTATATGAATGTTATGAAACACATAAACATCGGGTATTTTAGTTTGCATATATGCTGATGCTGATGCTGAAGCTGAAATGTGTGAATTTGTAAAAATGTAAAAATTAAGACTACCATCTGAGACATATAAAGGAATATAATATTAATTTTATCATGTTAAAAATCGAGCCATCAAGAATCAATTCAAAATATTGGGCAAGCCTTAACACTGTGCCAATGCCAATTGTGCAGCTATTGTTAATTTCTAGGTAAAGTTTCTTATATTATGGATTCAGACATCATTGATCACAACACAAAGTCACAATTTCTAAAGAAATTTAAATAGCTTTTTTTAAACTGAGCTGTGGTAACTGGCAACAAGACATTAGCTGCAGATTCATCAAGTCCTGCAGGTAACATGAGGCCTTCATATTTTCTTAGTTACTGGATTACAGTACTACCTAGTTCACAAACATATCACTCGCAGTGCACTATCCCAGACAGCTATCCTTAAACTGAGAATGCTTTTAACCCATTAAACCCTTTCTGTACACCATCTACAAAATCTGTACACCAATGGTTTATTATCAGTTGTCTAGTTTTTAGATTGAATTGTGAGAATTGGTACATGCCAATTGAATTTTACTGAACTGAACTGGCAACCTTGCTTGGAAAAGGGTCTCGAATTGGTCGAACGAATGTTGCCACACGGAGAAAGGTTCAATTTTATATGGATAGCCGGACATGTTTGTGAGTTAATTGCTTTGGATGCTGTTCTCTTTAGTCAACAGAGGGACGGAAATGCTGGTTACAGTTTGAATAATTTACTCTAGTGAGCAACGGTGAATGAATCATGAATCAGTGAATTGTGATTAAGCGAATCCTCCCACCGGTATGTTTAGTAGATGGATGAAACAAACGATGGGATGCACTTGCAAAATACTCCACCACTGACATACACCTTTGGTAAACGGTTCACCTGTGCACAATGACATGTAAGAGTAAGTGCACACAACATCGTTAACAAACACTCCTGGGACGTCTGTGTGTGTGTATGTGTGTGTGTGTGTGTGTGTGTGTGTGTGTGTGTGTGTGTGTGTGTGTGTGTGTGTGTGTGATATTAAAGACTCTGGGGCAGGCTTAGTGTTGTTAATATCAAATTTTCCTACAATGCACCAGTCAAGGGTGTATGACCACAAATGGTAATCTCTCTCTCTCTCTCTCTCTCTCTCTCTCTCTCTCTCTCTCTCTCTCGCATATCTCACTCTCTCTCAATAGTGGTTTCCATGGTGACAGCTGTGCACTGCATGTATTGCAGAATGAAAGAGCAGCTTCTCATGCTTGCTTTCTCTTTCTCTCTCTCTCTCCCACTACTGTCTTTTTTATCTTGCTCAAGCTTAAACCTTACATTTACACGCACAATTTGATCAGCCATAACATTAAAACAAACCTGTCTAAAATTAAGTCCCTACTCACCACCGAAAAAAACCTCTTACCTGTCTAGCCAAGAACTCCACAAGACCTCTAAAGATGAGCTATGATAACTGGCAGCAAGTTATTAGTAGAAGATTCATCAAATCCTACAAGTAATGTGGGACCTTCATGGATAAAACTATTTGTCCAACATACCCAATAGATGTTCATATTTTGATTGGAACCAAGTCAACACATGTTCCTGAACCATGCAATGAGTTCAACCTGAACTCAATCCTGAACCATTTTTGAAGTGTGGCAGGTCAGTAGTACACAGTCACTTGGCCTTCAGCATAATGTATACGATTACGTGATTCATCAGGTCAGGTCAACTTCTAACATTCCTTCATTGGTCCAGTTTTGATGCTCTCAAAATGATGCCAAGTGCTTTTGGTGGTGGACAGGGATCAGCATGGGCGCTCTGATTGCTCTGCAGCTCTGCTACTGCTCCATCCCATATACAGGAAGATGTGATGCACTGTGTTTCACAGCCAGCATTAAATATCTTGATGCCTAATATACCCCACCCCTTGACAGATGCCATTGTAACAAGATAATCAATGTTATTTACTTTACCTGTCATGCTTTAATATTGTGACATGTTCCGTGGTATAAATACAGCAGTGCATATAATTACCATTAACATATAGAGTCTGTTTCTTAAGTGAGCAAAATATATACATTTATTTATATTTATCCAGACTACATATTGCTCTATAGGGAGCCCAGGGTTAAAGCATTACTGTCTCATATACCATATGAGAGCAGTCCTGCAGCTTTCTGCTGGTTCCTGCTGAATGTCACACAGTTATTTAATCAGATGCCGAAGGTGAGAATATAGCAATTCTGTTGATGCCTCTGTTACAGCGTGGTAAATGGAAATGGGTGAGTTTTGTGTGTTTGCAGTTGTGTTTGTGTGTGTTTTGCGTGTGTGCATTTTATTACGAGTTTGCATGTTTATTTGTGTGAGAGACAGCAGGAGTCAGCTGACCTTCAGAATAAAGCCCTTGATGGTGATCGTCACTTGTGACTGGGTGGTAGATGCTGTGCTTTAGGACAGCCATGCAGCAGAGCTCTGATGGACACATCTCTCATCAGATCAGCTACAGAAATCAGCTTCTGCAGCATCTCACACACACACACACACACACACACACACACACGCAGGAAAATAACAGTATATTGTGTGTATCAAATACAATCTGTTTCCTGTCAAAACGATTTATGCATATACTCTTCATTAAACACACATGCTTAAATGCATGTGCGTGCACACACACACACACACACACACACACACACAAACCTCAGACAGAAGAGGGCCAGTGAGAATTCTGATGCTTTTAGAGAATTCTGATTCTGTGCTTTAGGACAGCCATGCAGCAGAGCTCTGATGGGCACATTTCTCATCAGATCACACACACGCGCAAAGGAAAATAACAGTAAATCATATATGTGAAAAGTAACCAATTTCCTGTCTAAACGATTTGTACATATGCTGTACATTAAACACACACATACACACACACAATTGGCATATTTGTGTGAATTATTTACAATGACTCTATCAGTAGAAATGAACCAAAATTACTTGTTTCAATGTTTCTACATTTACTTACATTTGAAGTTAACACACAGTTTTGCTTTCCCCTACAGATGAAATTTTTATTTCTTTTTATATATATATTGTATATGTATATTGCGCCTTACATACTGATACACATAAGTTAACATGCAGTGCACATGCTTGCTTGGAAAGGCTGTTGCAATACTCATTATTTTCAGATTCAATACGAGGTCAACTCAGCTTTTAATATATTATTTGTTAATGATGTATGGAGTATGAAAATTTGTTTATTTTAGGTTGTTAATATATATTATTTGTATATATAGTTTGTTACAGAGATATAGAAGCTCTACAATAGACTTTTTCAGTGTATCATGTCTCACAAAATAAGTCAAACCCAGATTTTTCAATTCCTCTGTATTGGGCAGAACAGGATAGCTATATGATGCTTTGGCTTTTTTAAAGATATTAAAGGGTGGGGTGGTCTAGTGGTAGGATACTTGCCTATAGTCCTATGGCTCAAGAAGTCCCAGGTTCAAATGGCTCAAGAAGTCCCAGGTTCAAATCCCACCTCTGGCACCACCACCACTGGGTCCCTGAGCAAGACCCTTAACCCTGAGTTGCGCCAGGGGGACTGTCCCTACTATTAATAGGACATGTAAGTCGCTTCTGGATAAGAGCGCCTACTACAATGCTGCTGTAAATGTAGCAACAAAGAACTTTGCAGAAAAGTCCTTTTCAAAGAGGAATAACAGTCATCCAAAACATGCCTGGTTTTTGAAGGTTTTTAACTTTTTATTTTTGTGCTAGTGCTGCAAGCCTAATGTAGCTATGCAGCTTTTTCAAGTCTTGGTTGATTGACTGTATTTAGAATTGAAAGTGTTGAAAATGAAAAATGGCATTAAGCTGACTGTAATGGTAGTCACTCTCTTTCTCTCTCTCTCTCTCTCTCTCTCTCTCTCTCTCTCTCTCTCTCTCTGTCCCCTCGCCACTTCCCTTCAGCCTGATATGTTAGAGTACTGTCTCTCAGGACCCAAAGCTTTTAATGCTGCCATGTTCTTGTGGGAGTCCGTAGCTGTCTTAACCAATCTGTTTGTGTGTGTGTATGTGTGTGTGTGTGTATGTGTGTGTATGTGTGTGTATGTGTGTGTGTGTGTGTGTGTGTGTGTGTTTGTATATGCATCTCAATCAGTGCAGTGGCTTTTAGCATTCAGTCTGTTTTCAGTCTGTATTCTAATTCACTTTTTTTGATCTATTATGCAATATTCAGCCTGCAGAGTCATGTTCATGCTTCGCACTACTGTGTGGATGGCAGAGATTTGCTGGTCAATATACTGGTGCACCCTTGCTCCTGGAGAACCTACACTATTTTGTATTGGGCCTGGCCATTTGTGTAGTTGTGCTTGGGACGCAAATACCTTTAACCAAACAGAAACTTTCATAAAACAGATGTGCACAGAGAGCAGAATGTCTTTTAAAGCACTAGTCACGAGGTATACATAAATGCATCATAAAGAAGTTGGACTGGCAACAAACCATGCAGAAACATAATTTAGGACACTTGTAGTGGGTAAACTGTTTGTTAGGTGACGGTTTTTAAACCTAACAAGAATACATAATCTGCTCCTAGACACTGTTATTTACACTTTTTTAAAGCTTGTTAGTCAGGGTAACTTTTTTTTATCAGATATAAGTCCAAATAACAAGGTATCTGAAAGGTTTTTTGTTTTGTTTTGTTTTTCACAAATCAGATCACACACTATTTCATATATATTGTGATTATTTCTTTACCTTAATCTTGTTTTAATTTGCTTTAATTGGTCTTTTTTAATTGGCCTTTGGTTACTTAACAGTTACATTAGTTACTTAACTTCTCACGACCCGAGGGACCACCAAAAAAGCCTAATAACGATACGATGCATATTAGGTGGCCTAGTGGTTCGGGATATTCCCAGATCGGAAGATCGAAAACATGTCGATTCCTGAGGTACCTTTGGGCAAGGCAACATCCCGTCACTGCTCCCCAGGTGCTTTCGATAGCTGCCCCCTGCTGCATGTGTGTGTATGGGTGAAATGCAGAGGTTAAATTTTGTTGTGCTATGCTGTGCTGCGTTTCACAATGACAAGGGTAGTCACTTACACAAATATAATTTCTTACAATAATGACCATTATTTAAATATATATATAATAAACTGAATCCCTTCATTTTTTAGTCAGATTCTCTGTATCATAGGCAACAGAGGCAACTGTGTAGAAAGTTAAATGTGCGACCATTACATATGTGTCTTATAGTAACCCGTTAATAAAATAAATGATGACGCATAATATGCATCAACGGTGCTGCTCTATTGGTCCTGTCATTACAAACTGAGAGAAGATTGAGAACCGGATGGAAATATGGCTGAATATGTGCAGTGTGGTGTTCAGCCTTCAGACCTTAAATCATGACATAAAGGATTTACTCAATGTAGATGACGCTATTATTTTGGTTAATTTTGTAATGATAACCTTTTTAACATGTGCCAATTTTATGACATGTGACACTCTCCCTTAGTTAATTTGCTTGTTGCAAATTTCTGCTGCAGTTTTACATAATGGTAAAGACAAAGCTAGAAACTTTTCTGTTGAATGCAAATGATATTTTATGCAAATTGAGACACAAATATACAAGTGTGTCTTGTCAAAACATTTTCGGAGATAATTAGTCTGCCATGTAACATTAAAATATTAACCAAATGTTAAAAATGTAGCTAAATAACATTAATATCCGATTTGCTCATATTTAAGAGTTTCAAGGAGAACATGGTAAAGGCTACTGAGGCTATATTCTTTAGATATAAGGATTCATTTTACCTAAGATAGCTTACTTACCCCACACTTTGAAATTATCCCAAAAGAAAACAGTAGGAAGTGGGAAGCAGCTATAAATTTGGAAGAGTTTTATGAGGTCTCTGTTTATATGCACTACATACTTTAGAGAGGAGGACTTAGTTTAGTTACATATTATTTTGCCATTTCTATATTAGTGTTGCCTTATCTTTACTGATGAGTAAACAAATGACCAAGAGTCTTATAGAACAAGCTACTTATTTTTTCTGTACTTCACTAAGTATATTCAGATTGTGTCCCCATTAAAATTACTATATATTGATGTATGCAGATGGAAACAGAAGAAAGCAGCCAATGAGACATCTTTTTAATCTTTTTTAATCTTTTTATTTTGGTTGGCAGCGTCATTGTAGTATGTAAGTGTGTAATGTGCAACTCTTCAAGATCATAACATTCATCATCCCACTATTTTATATTCTTCATCTCAAATCCATTTCTGCTAAAACAGTGTAAAGCACCATAACTGCTGCCAGGTTGTATTTAGACTCAGGCAGTTTAAAATGTTCATTGTGTTAAAACATTTTTCCCACTTCAGTCAGTTACGTATCTAATACCCAATATTCTTTTAAACACTAGAGATTAGAATTCTTGAGTGCCTCTTCTGTCTGAGGTTTATGTGTGTGTGTGTGTGTATGTGTGTGTGTGTGTGTGTGTGTGTGTGTGTGTGTGTGTGTGTGTGTGTGCGCGTGTGTAAGTGTGTGTGATTGACTGTGACTTACTGTGCATGTGTCCTTCCAATTACAGCATGACACCAAAGAATGAATTTATGAACATTTGTGCTGGCACAGCCAAACTGAGGCGAGGCCACACGTCTGGTTATTTAACCTTAGCATATGGAGGAAAGTGAAAGTGACCATCGCACATTGTGAAATTAAGGCCAGCAGAGCACTCAGTAAACCTAAATAAGATACATTGTATGCATTTAACACATGTGCAGCAGTGGGCAGCAAAATCCAGTGCCCTGGTAGCAGTGATGGGGCAATCTACTGGTCCGGGATTCAAACACATGACCTTCTGATCCTGGGGCCTAGTGCTCTCAATGACTAGACCATCGCTGCCCATATTTTCTTCAGTGTAGATTTGTAGTAGGTCCCACATGTTATTAATCAGTTATTATTTATTGTATATTTTAATATTACACACTCTGTTGTGCTCACAATGTATTTTCAATGGTTTCACATGCTCCCACTGTTCTGTTGTGCTTCATTGATCATTTAGTATGGTCCCACTTTTTAGAGGAACTTGTAAACAATCCCAATGAATGCAACCGCACCATATCAGAAGGAGGGGCAGGCTGAATACTTCTCCATCATAAGCTGACAACTTCCTTTCCACCCAGCATGTTCACAATCACCAACTTTTTGGATCGAAATATCATAAAAACATGTAAAAAAATGTAACAAAAAGTTGTTGCATATGTAGATCAGCAGAGGCTTTAAGATTATTTTTGAAGCAACTTTGAGTCAAATGCTGATGGCTTGATAGAGTGAGAGCATCATCAAAATGGCAGGTCTTGTGGGGTGTTCGCAGGTTAGCAAAGGTAAGTACTTACGCAAAGTGTTCCAAAGAATGACAGCTGGTGAAGAGGTGACAGGGTCAAGGCTTCAAGGCTTATTGATGCATATGAAGGCCAAAGGCTGGTCTGTATCCACAGAAGAGCTATCTGTACTAGCTATTCTGTACTAGGGATGGCAAGATGTTAGAACACACAACACAACACACAGTGCTGAACCCTGCCCATGTGGTCTGCTAGGGTGTGTTTTCACTTCCCTGGGGAAATGATGGCAGAAAGGAAGCAGCATGAAGCCCTGGGCAGTTTTCTGTTTGGAAACCTTGGGTCCAGGCATTTATGCAGATAATACTTTGACATGTATCTAAATATACCTACTGTTACATTTCGAGCTCTAATACAGACAGTCAGGAACAGAGCCTTGAAAGCCCCACCCTTAAATAGTGCTGAGATATCACTATGGCTTTGACAGCAAAGAGCCATTTCACTGAAGCTGTTTTTTACAGCCAGATTGTTTTGATGTGCTTCTACAGTACCTTGCAATATTCCTCACCTCATTGATGCTGCTCAACTGTCTTATCTTTGGCATATTGGGAAGATTAAATTAAAGAAATGGAAACAAAAGTTTTACTGTGATAGGTAGAAGGTTCTAGATAAAGGGTTCCAACCAATCAGCATTCAGCATCACCAGCGTACTAGTCACTGGCCTGATTGTCTTGAATCATATGCACATGTTTCTTGACACCTTAAGTTCTGAGACGTCTTTGTTCTGCTTGAACTATTCATGTGTAGGTCACTGTGTGGCTTAACCATCAAAAAAAAACAAGAACCTAGAGCATTCTAGAACCTTCTGTGTGTCGCAGTGAAACTTTTGTTTCCATTTCTTTAATGTTCCCACTATGCCAAAGATAAGACAATTGAGGACTGGACTGAAAATGAGAGCCAAAAACTTTGTCTTTCAGTTAGCCAGGAGAACTGTTCCTCATTAAAAGTTAAAAATACCAATTCTGAAAGAGGTGAAAAGAAAGAGTGAGGGGCAGACTTTTGGGCAGGTCAGTGACACTGCGCTACTTCTAGACTTCTATGTGAGTGTTCAGATCAATAAGAACGATGAACGTTTCAAAATGTGAAAAACAGTTTCAGTTGTTCAAAATGGTTTAATTTTACATGTTATCCAGCTATTGGCAGTGGTGAAAAGTTTTTTGGGTGTTTTTATGTCTCCTGTAAAGGTACCACATCTGATTTATGAGAATTTATGATAGTAAGGATCTGCTGCTTTGTTTTGAATGCCATTGTGGAAGTGTGTTCTTATTGAGCAATTAGTCACTTTTCGAAGACGTCTGCAGACTAAAACTGATAAGCCTGTCTAAATGTACCCATGAATGGTGCACAATGCCAAAAAATCCCTTCACTATGGCCTGAAAAAAGTTACCTGCAGTTTTGGAGTCCATTTTTATATTTCCTATAGTTTCAAATGAACAATTTCACTATTGATAATTTATTTCTGCATCTTATCTCTCTCTCTTTCTTTCTTTCTTTTTTCTTTTTGCCTCTTTCAACATTTACAGCTCTAGTATTACTCATCCTGCTTCTCCTCCATGAATCCTTCTC
>CM029376.1:21019951-21383189 GCA_017165825.1 Hepsetus odoe
CTGTATCAACTTTGGAATCTTAACTCATTATTATTGATGAAAAAAATTTATTTCTTATGCACTCTCACTTATAAACAAACAATATTTGGTTGTTTTATGTTTTTCTTGCTTGTGTCTATTATTTTCATATAGACTGTTAGAGTTCCTACAGTACCTAAAACATTTATTGAAATTAAAAATTGATATTTAAACAAATCAAAATCTGCTCCCATGTTAATTATTAGATGTCCTTTGGAAAATTCACAATCAATTAAAAATGTATATATGAGATAAGTGAGTCTGCTCTCCTAATGCATGGTGACATCTCTGTCTGACCGTAGTGATAGTCTCTGCACTACAGAAAGCCTTATTTTAATGTACCTCTTTTTTCTGCTGCTCCACTGGAAAAAGTGCTGATGTTCAGGTTTTACGTGAACCAGATCACTCTAACAGGATTGCCTGTTCACTACTCTCTTGTGTAGTATGCAAGGATGTGTGTGTGTGTGTGTGCGCGCGCACGCGCACCTAAAGCCATAGTGCACACACACAAACATCCCAATGAAGTGAGAGTGAAAGCAGAGTGATGTGGGAGAGAGGAATGTAGTACTAGAGGTTATATAACAGGCAAGAGATTTACTGATGTCAATGCGATCATACTCTCTGCACAGCTTTCTATCAGCCTCTTTCAAAACCCCAATACTACTGATGATTCGTCCACATGCAGCCCTGGGGAGAGAAAGCTGCCATAATATGAACATCAGCCCTAAACCTTCAGTGCTTGAGCACTAGAACAGACACTGGAACACCACTGGAGTGGTAATGCATTAGTTTATAGTCTGTGTAGATTTATGAGCATATAGTGCTTAATGATATACACAAGGCCATACATCTTTGTAAAAAAGCTAGGCTTAGTGAACAGAGAAAAAGGAACCCTGCTGTTATACGCTTGTGCTGATCATCGATGGCACCATGAATCACTAGTAGTCAATTGTCAGGTAGCTTGGAAGGCTCTAAATGTCTGAAAACAAACTGTCCACAGCTCATAATCTGTTTACTTTCAATGCAGTCTCTGTGTTAAATCAGCCATGTTATATGATGTCAGGTTTCAGAGCATCCTGTTTTAAGGAAACGTGGGAGCGTGACAGATTTTGTTGTCCTATTACCAATAAAAAAAAAAAAGCCTGCTATTATTTTCATTGCAAGATAATTAAAGTACCCTCCTGCCCTCCACAGTAATATCGTCTTGACTAGGAATGATGGGGAACACGATCAGTGTTTACTATAAAATAGAGTCCACATTCAACTGAGAAGGCTTGTGTGAATTCTTCTCATAAACAGCAGAGTAAATAGTCGTTTGCACTGCTATGTGTTACAATGCAGATGTTGAAAGTGAAAAGTGAAAGTGAAAACCCTTTTCATTGCAAGGTCACAGCACAGCACACAGTGAACCACAACGAAATTGGACCACTGCATTTACGTGCAGTTTAGGTGCATTTACGTGCAGCAGTGGGCAGCTATTGAAAGCTGCCCGGGGAGCAGTGACAGGGACGGTACCTTGCTCATCGAACCCACAATCTTCCGATCTGGAAGACTCCCTAACCACTAGGCCACCGCTGCTGATGTTATTGTGGCACTTCAAAAATCCAAATTAAGAAAGCTATTCAAGCCTCCCACTGTGTACTAGTTGTAGCTGATTATTAAATAATCTTAACTCATGTGGTCATTTCACTTTGACAATCACGTACGTGCTGACATACTAAATCAAAGAGCCTGGAGAGCTTGTGTGCTAACAGCAGGGGTTGAACAATTCACTTTTTTAAATATTTATTTATTTATTTTTGTGGTTAATGCAGATATTATGATGATTTTTAAAAGGGTAAAATATAGCTTATAACTATAAGTGAATAATACTTACTATATAACAAGTAATACCCAAACCTTAAACATTTATTTTACAAAAATAGGGTAGAAAATCTGTTCATCTCTTAATATTAAAAATACACAACAATTAATTAATATTTTTCATACTTTTAAAAAAGTATTTTAAATGAACAATATTTTAAACAAGGACACTTGCAAAACCTAAAAATTATTTTAAAAAGTTAACATACTAACATACTAAGTTTACTCAAGAAAACACTAATACTTTTACACAACTATGTAAAAATACAAATGCATGAAAAAATATGCTGGAATTCAAATACATAAATTGCTGCTTATGGTTTATTAACATTAATGTTTTTTTCAAGTAAATAATTCCCAAATAAATTAACATTTAAAATATTTAAAATATTATTTGTATTTATATTTTTTTCAATGTAATAATTTTTTTTTGAGAAGCATTTACTTAACTAACAGCTTTAAATGTTTTTGTTTTATCAGATAATAAACCAAGTTTATTGGACAGTGCTGTATACTTAAAGGTGCACTAAAGAAATCTGGTGTGAAGGAGCTTGTTGCTTTTGATTTCACCACTGATGTCTGATCTGAAAGTTTTTAAAGAGTCATTCATTGACATGCTCACCTCTTCCCTTCCAGGAAAAACTCAAAGATTCAGATCAGCCGAGTGAGACTGGAGGATTCTGGGAACTACACTTGTGTGGCTGAAAACCTGCTGGGGAAGGAGAACTCCACCAGTTACATCAACGTCCAAAGCAGTAAGAGCAGAACTTTTATCCAGCCAACCCCTCACCGGCCCTCTTTGGGGCTTAATTCAAGTGTTCTCGAGCCTGTTAACTATTCTAATAGCACCTGAGCAGGAACCAGTTTTCACGTTCCTTCTGTGCAGGTTCCTTAAGTGTGGATACCTGAGCTGAACAGCAAAGCTTTGTTATACTGTTAGATTAGAATGTGTAAAAAACTGTAGCATTAAACTGCTGTGACACTTATGCCTGGAGCCTCCTAGTTAATATACCTGCCTCTCACTAGACGTGTAGATTTATGAGTGTATAGTACATCAGTATTGATATACACAAGGTCACACTACTTTGAAGTGAGAGAGCAACAAAAAAGTGCCTTTGGTGTAACACCACGGTTCGAGCAGGATACATATAATAAAATACCCTTTTTCTTGTAATATGGCTTAAATCCAAGGTCTTTAAATTGAGCTAAACAGACTCATGTAGAGTATTTCTCATACCAAGCTGAGTTAATGGTTTTAAGTGCTTGATACTTTGAGTCTCACTGGACACTGATATGGGTTACTCTACCAACTTGTACATTTGTTGCTAGAAAAGTGTAGTATGGGTGTAAAAGTGCATAGCTTGGGATAAATGCGTTTCAGTCATGTAGAAATTATCATAATTGATTATGAAATGCATTGAAGTGTAAGGATTTAAGAATAGTCCTAAATTATCTTGGTGCAATCAAACCAAATTTGTTCACCTGCTCACACAGCTTGTATAACCTCCCTGCAAAAGAATAACCCACTGAATGGGCCACTCTAGGGCATATGTGTCAAACTCAAGGCCCACGGGCCACATCCGGCCCGCCATACAGTTATTTCATCTTATACATTATATCATCATATATCAGTGAGATCATTTTATATATATGTTTCTTTTTTAATGGCCTGACAATATGAAGCGCCGATATCACAAACTATAAATCCCATAATGCAGCGCATCAGCTGCCTTACCAAACGATAGGCTACCTGCGATCATTCCCACATCAACTACATCAGATCAATCAAGAGTCTGTTCATGTATACAACCCTAATTTCAAGTCAAAGCTAGTCCCTTACAATGGCCAAACATAAACGAACTTGTTGCCAAGAAAAGATGCCAAGCATCCAGCTCTGACAAAATGGCATAAGAGCAAAGAAAATGGAAAATTTAATTTGTTATTATTTTAACTTTTACTGACAGGAGATATTTTTATGGAGAGCAAACTATTTTCATTTATTTTAAGTTATTTTAAGTTTATTTATTTTGGAATAATATTGTATCCTGTCTGTTTCGATTCATGTTTGGGGCAGTGGTGACCTAGTGGTTAGGGAGTTGGTCCTGGATCGGAAGATTGTGGGTTTGATTCCTTCACCAGTCGGTTGCTCTGAGGTACCCTTGAGCAAGGTACTGTCCCCATCACTGCTCCCCAGGCGCGGTCAATAGCTGTTCCCTGCTGCACGTGTGTATGGGTGAAACGTCGAGGTTGAATTTTGTTGTGTTGTGCTGTGTTGCATTTCACAATGACAAGGGTAGTCACTTTCACTTTTTTCACATTCATATTTAAAAAAACGTTCAAAAACATTTAGTTTTAGTCTTTTTAATAAATGTTAACTCTGTTTGGCCCATGACCTAAAGTGTGCTTTGAGTTTTGCCCCCCCTGTGCGATTGAATTTGACACCCCTGCTCTAGGGCATATTGGCCTAAGGTCACAGTCCCTAAGTGTCAGGCATGCTAAGTGTCAGGCATGTAGGTTGTGATCTAGAACCGATCATTTAACATCAGTACCTGACCTCAATAATTCTGGCGGAAGAGTAGAGGTTGATACTGCAGTCTATTGTTAATAAAGCTCCTTCATTTTAGAAGAAACATTAGAGGAGCAGGGTTTCTACAAACTCTTTTACATGTATTATGGGATTTGTCTGTTAACACTGTTCCTGAGGCTCTGTGAATTGTATGCCTGCAGCCTGCTGGTTAGCATGCCTGCCTCTCAGGCCAGAGATCAATGGAAATCGATTGAATGAGGCTAGTTACAGCAGACAGCACCAGGCCTCCAAACCACAGGCTGGGAGAAGAACTGTGGGAAACGTAGGCTGGCTGAGGAGGCAGAAACATGGAGCTGGAATTGTGCAATGTATTCCAGGAACCAAACAGGTGCTGGTGATAAAGTTGGAGGAAAACAGAGGGAGATGTTGAGAAAGCAAAGGCACAAGATCAAGGAAAGAAATAGTGATAATTATCAGAACATGTTGTCCAGCATTTAGCCACCCTTTCTGTCTTTCTATCGTTCTGATAGATATTTATGTGGGACTGGTGTGCAGTAATTGGTGTGGATGTTACTGTGATGTGCTGTACTGTCTTCCAGTTTGGAATTGATGTGCAAGCTTTCCAAAAGAAAGATTAGGATGCTTGATATCCTTCCATTCTCTCTCTTTCTCTCTCTCTCATTCTCTCTCTGTTTGTAGCCTTTATATTTTTCTTTTATCTTCCTGTTTAATATTTCTCCTTCCTCTCTCGCTTATTCTTTCTCCCTTTTTTATCTCTGCAAGTATAATTTGTGTTTTTCTCTCTTTAATGAAGCTGTTCTCTTTTATAATCATATTGCGGTTTCCTCTTCACATTAATCTCTTGTTTATGTGTGTGTTATATATTGTATGTCTGATGGATTTTTTTTTCTAACCTCTGCTTTAATTGAGTTAATGCATAAAGTGTCCCTTTCTCTGTGCTACACTAGTCATACATCTCTCTGTTGCAGTTTCTGGAGCACCCCTGATTTCTAGATGTATAAACAGTGTGTGTGTGTGTGTGTGTGTGTGTGTGTGTGTGTGTGTGCGTGCACATCAGTCCCTGTATTCTATTATACTGTTATCACAGAAGAGGTCAGTCTTTGTGCATTGTTTTGAGAAGGCTACTCTTGATACTGTAGCTCAGCCTCTCTTTTTCCCGTACTTCCTTTAGTCCCTTCATACAGCTTTCCAGATGTGAGCAGGGAATGTGTGAGTTGGTGAGTTGCTATGCTAAGGCCATACCATGCTAAGGCTGATCTTTAGAAAAATGTCATAGACTATTTAGTTTATGTGTGTGTGTGTGTGTGTGTGTGTGTGTGTGTGTGCGTGTGTGCATTTGTGGTTGTGATCTATAGAGCAGGAGGAGTCATATGGCCTCCTCCACTCTAAGGGGTAATTGGGGTCATTAATAATGTGAGCTCCCCTCTGCAGTTTATTCCGTTGCTTAAGGTTAAAATGGTGTGTAAGTGCATGAGAGAGAGAAAGAGAGAGTGTGTGTGTGTGTGTGTGTGTGTGTGTGTGTGTGTGAGAGAGAGAGAGAGAGAGAGAGAGAGAGAGAGAGAGAGAGAGAGAGTGTGTGTGTTTGTGTGTGTGAGAGAGAGAGAGAGAGATAGAGTGTGTGAGAGAGAGAGACAGAGAGAAAGAAAGAGTGAGAGAGAGAGAGAGAGAGAGAGAGAGAGAGAGAGAGTGTGTGTGTGTGCATGTGTGTGAGAGAGAGGGAGAGAGAGAAAGAGAGAGAGAAAAGAGCGAGAGCAAGGGAGGTATGGATAGAGATGGCTCTCAGTCCCTAATGAAGATAAACAGAGTCGTTTTGGCAGATTCTGCACTCTGGTAGCAAGCAGCATTTTAGTCCATAACTGCAGATATCTAGCTATATATATAAAACAGCACAGATTCCAACACAGCACAGACAAAGAGGGAGGAAGAGAGAGACAGAGAGGGAGAGAGATAGAGAGAGCTACATCTGTAGAGGGTCACTAGGCCACAGTTTTGCCATTTTAAAATGTCTCAGCATGTTTGGTTTTAATAATTAAAATGAATCTTGGTAGCATTGCTTTGTAAGTGTAAGTATTTTTGTTCATACTGCTGCGAAGTCTGCAACAATGCAGTGACCTTGAGGACAGGTCATTTTGGAGGACAGGTCATTGTAATGTATTATTGTGTGTGTGTGTGTGTGTGTTGTGATGTGAGACACAGATGGGCTTTGAATGTCAAGTTCTCTCATTGCTACAGGCCTGACAGGGGTCTGTCAGAAAAACAATCCAAATCATCTTAATGTGTAAGACACACAGACCTTCTCACACATACACGCAAATCTGTCTAAGCGCATTTCTGCAGCGCCTCAGGATCTCAAATCTGTCATCTACAGTCTCCATACCACCTACAGTACAACCAGCAATCTGCTTCTCGCACTTCATAAAAATGACTTCAGGGCTACAATGCACACACACACACACACACAGACACACACACATACACATGGACTTTTTCACTCTCTCTTTCTCTTTACACATACACAAAAATCTTCTCACTCTTTTTGTGTTCCCTGCCTACATTTTCTCTTTAGAGCAGTGAACCAGTGAGCAGTAAATGGAATGAAACTGATGCTCGAGCATTGCATCATTTTCTTATTGCGCACACACACACACACACACACACACACACACACACACCAGCACACAAGGACAGTGCTAAGAGCACACACGCCAGGCCTGTAAAGTGTGACTGTGTTGCCTGTATATGTTGCTTGAATGATTTTTTATGTTATCATAAGATTTTCTATAAGACATTTTGCAGAAGACAGAGAGACCTGTAGTATCGACACAGCTCTAGTTTTAGATTTATCTTTAGATTGTAATGATTCACTCAGCCTAACTATTTCAAATTACTGTCAATATACAATCAATCACATTTATATACTATGAGATGTCTAAACTCTATGCTCCACTAGGGGGTAGTGAATAGGCTCTGTCGTATGTTTTTATCAATGACAATCTGTTACATCCAAGCTCTGACCTCAGCTGTCTAAAGCAGAGTGTTGTAGTTCCACCTCTAGACCACTTCATACGGGTTTTTTAAAATTTATCCTCTAATTTTGCCTTTTCACTTTTCTGCAGATATATTTGAACAATATTTAAATATTATATTTTATAATATTGGTCTTAGGTTCAATTCCCAGCTGTGGAGTTCAGGTACTTTCTGTATGGAGTTTGAATGTTCTCCACATGCCTGTGTGTGGGTTTCCTGCATGGCGCTCCAATACCCTCCTACTGTCTAAAGACTTGTAAGGTGGATTGGAGAAGCTAAATTGCCCCTTAGGTTTGAGTATGTATCTGAGTGTGTTTATATGTGTGACTGCCCTGCAATGGACTGGTGACCTGTTCAGGGTGTTTCCCTGCCTATCTTCCTGTGAGAGCTGGGATAAACTCCAGCATAACCCACAACCCAAACCAGGGCAAGCCACTCAGAAAATGAGTAAGAAAGATTCAGTTTTATAATATAGACTTTATATTCCATAATAATTATTATTACCACTAGACTCAAAGTTCAAACCCCTTCCCAATGTTGCCCTGAGGTACCCTTGAGCAAGGTGCCGTCCCCGTCCCGCTCCTCCCTGCGATGGGCTGGCAACCTGTCCAGGGTGCGTCCCCCGTCCTCGCCCTGTGTGCGCTGGGTTGTACACCAGCACTCCCCTGCGACTTTGTTTGGGACAAGCGGCAGAAAATGGATGGATGGATGGATGGATGGATGGATGGATGGATGGATGGATGGATGGATGGATAGACATTGTGGTTTGATTAAGGTGCTTAAATATATGCTGGCTAAGACAAGCCACAACACTTCCAAATGCAGAAAACACTTTCAAAAACAGAAAACACCTACATGCCTTGGCAACATACATCAAGAATTGTTCTGAAAATTGCAAAGACGTTTGCAAACCCAGATAAAACAAACTAACAAAGCAACTATGTGTTGTCAAGCACATGCAAATGTTTTCTGATTTGGGAAATGCATTTTAAAGTGTTGTGTACATTTGGAAATTTGCCTCTTTTGGCCACTATATATATGACTATATTTTATTTAGTTTACAACTATAAAAAAATATTGGAATGCCTTTTCCCATATTGTTGTTTACAATTTCAGGTAAAACATTAAGCAGTCTGAATTGAATTCTCAGTGGTTTTGCTAATTAACTAATGACTTGAATCAGGTGTGTTTGAAGTGACAGAATGCTGAAGTCTGCAGTGTTGTGGCCAAAGAGAACTGGAGTCTGACATATGTGCTTCATATTGACTGTTGTTTCACCCAAACGTGATCTATTATAGATCTGTGCGATGGGTCTGGATTTATTATAGTAATAGTCAGATGCTGAGTGGTGCGGTTTTTGGGGGCTCAGAATCATCCATCTGATGTATCCGGATTTGAGTATTCTTTAAATGTTGTTAAGTAGTGCTTATGATATACTTTGATGTTAACTTTAGAAAACAACTAAAGATGTTTAAACTTTTGTGAAGAATATTGTTGCATTGTAATGACAAAACAGAACTCACAAATTAGTGTGCCTGTCTAGCTCCCTCTTTCCCTCTCTTGCTTGTATCTTTAACATTCTTTCATTTTATGTTGAAAGTTTTTGTTTATCCCTCTCCGCACCTGCAGTTTAACTCTCCATTCCCTCTCTCTTCCTTTTTTCTCTTTTTTGACTGACATTTCAAACTGATATTTCATAATGCATTTGTGAAAGTCTGGACAAGCAGAAAGTTTAGGCAATGCTGGAATACTGTGATAAATTTCTTCCATTTTATCCAAGCATTTTTTAAAGGTTTCTTTGTACACTCTATTATGAATGAGTATTTTGAGCATATCACCATTTTTATGAATATATTCCAACTGTAAGCTGTATAAACTTATAAACTTATAAAGCTAATTGGATTTGTGATGTATATTTGTGTAATGAGGGGGGTGTGGCTTTAAGAGATTAACACCCTATATCAGGTGTGCATAATTATCAGGCAGCTTCTTTTCCTCCTCAGGAGAAATGGGCCAAAAAAGAGATAGAACTGAAAAAAATTGCAAAAAGTCTTTCAGAGGGACACAGCACTCCTGAAATTGCTAAAATATTGGGGTGTGATCACAGAACCATAAAACAGTTTGTTGTAAATAGTAAACAGGGTTGCAAGAAAAGTTTTGAGGAAAAAAGACGCAAAGGAACTGCCAAAGATTTAAGAAGAATCAAAAGTGAAGCCAGTGGACAAATATCTCAAGACTGATTTTTCTTATGCACTGATGAGATGAGAGTGACTCCTGATGGATCAGATGGATGGCCCCGTGGCTGGATCAGAAATGGGCACAGAGCTCCACTTCCACTCAGATGCCAGCAAGGGGTAGAGGTGGGGTACTGGTATGGGCTGGTGTTATTAAAGATGAGCTAGTTGGACCTTTTCAGGTTGAAGATGGACTCAAAATCAATTCCCAAACCTACTGCCAGTTTTTAGAAGGCACTTTCACCACTGAGCAGTGGTTCAGGAAAAATCTTTTAACAAAACCAGGACAATGCTGCATTACATGCATCGAAGTAATCTACTGCATGGCTCGCCAGTAAAGGCTTTAAAAAAACCTTTGGATGAAAATAAACAAGTGATATGGGAACATTTATTGTTTTTCATTTAGTTGCCTGATCATTGTGCACACAGTGTATCGGCATCAGCTGTGAAGTTTACCAGAAATAAGCATCGGTCTACAAATTCCAAATTGGTCCCGAAAAAATCACAGAACATGTAAATAAAACCAAAGGATCTATCTCTTTTTATAAACACTTAAATAATTTATCAAAAATGTTACGGTTTCACGGGAAGGTAATTTATTATTTATTTTTATTTAATTTACTATATTATAATATTTACATTTACATTTGCGGCATTTAGCAGACGCTCTTATCCAGAGCAACTTCCATGTCCTAATTACAGGGACAGTCCCCCTGGAGACACTCAGGGTTAAGGGTCTTGCTCAGGGACCCAGTGGTGGTAGTGCCAGAGGTGGGATTTGAACCTGGGACCTCTTGAGCCATAGGTCCATAGGCAAGTACCCTACCACTAGATCACCACCACCCTGATAATTATATCAATCATGTTTTTGAACCTGTGAACCAAGGTTGTACTGCAAAAGGAAGGCTTTGCCATCACGATCAGTAGCTAAACATAATCTTCATCTTTTCACTTCTCTCTTTCACTCTCTATCACTCTCACTCAATCTGTTGGTGAGTCATGGCTCTCCTGACTTTCCCATTCCATTCTTCTGTAGTGTTTTTTCAGTTAGAGAGACATGGCCAATGAATGTAGTATACACAAGAACAGGCCACACAGCATATGTACAGGCAGGCTGAAATGTCTCTATCCCGCAGCAGAAGTGGGAGATTTTATGCATTGTTACTATCTTTCAGATTTTACATATCCTGTTTTTTCAGGTGAATATTGCTCTGAAGTTTTAAACAGAGATGTAGACATCTGCTTTTACGGCCCTGCACTCTCTAGACAATGATACTAGGATGAACTGGGCAGCACTCTCACTCTCCCTTTCCACCTTTTTTCTGTTTGAACAGTGTTTGACCTTTAGTAGATAGACGTTATTGTGAGAAAGAAAGCTCTCTCTCTCTCTCTCTCTCTCTCTCTCTCTCTCTCTCTCTCTCTCTTCCTCTCTCTTTCTCTCTCTGCTTCGTTCAGTGTCTTATGTGTAGTTGAGCGTCCTGATGTATTCATTAGTTTATTAGGGTGAGGATGCCCTGTCTCTCTTCTCTTCCTGGCCTGTTCAGTGGAATATTTGTCATCTGCTTAGACACACCTGCTACTGTCCCACTTCATTTATTCATAAAGTTCATCTTCCTCATGCATGCCCATTCTCCTACACATGGAGGCCCACAAAGAAACTGACATGAAGACACACAAACAGTCAAACTCACAAACACACACATGCACACAGGCACAAAGGCAGGCACACAAGGGTGCAAACAGCTCTGAAACACGCACACACATACTGCAGGCAGTTCCCACCAGCACCTGTGTGTAGGAGGAGGTAGTTCACTGTGAGCAGCTGTATCTGGAGATGCAGTCAGTTATATTAATACTAAACCCTTCAGAGATTACACTAATGCACTTTCAGCCTGCAAGATTCTCTCTCTCTCTCGCTCTCTCTCTCTCTTTCTCTCTCTCTTTCTCTCTCTCTTTCTCTCTGTGCAGTGCGAGAGCAAGTGTAATGCACTAACAGACTTTCCTTTTTCAGTATAGGTTTTTATGCCCTTCTTGAACTAACCTAACCTATAACCTTATTTAGACATCCTGAATGAGCATTGACGCTGAAATGAATCATCTCATCTTAATCTTTGGACCAGGTTTAAACCTAAAACTAAACCTTTTGAAAAAGTACATCTGCCTGACATCATCTTTTGGACTTGGTTAGAAAATGAGCAAGTTTAATCTGTGTGTAACTCATTATTAGTTGCATTTTGAGTTTACTCTTAATTTTTCTAAATTTACTCTGTGTATTACCGAAGGTAAAAGCACTTTTGATAAATATAATCTGCATTTCTGGTCAGCCCAAATCACTGAACTGGTCCTTGTCCAATTTGACTGTTGTATGCAAAGGTTAGAATCAAAATGACATCTGTTCACTTGACTCATTTTGTTACATTTCATAGTTAAAATAACATTCTCTTCAGGGATCAAACTTAAAGCATCTTTCTTACAAATCATAGGTCACATTTTCAATGTATTTGCTTTATGTACAGAAAAAGCACCTAACATGTAAAATATACAGTTATATGCATATGTTATGTGTTTTAACTCTTTAAAATACACTTAATTTAGCAAGCAAAAAAAGAAATGTGCATTAAAATGTGCATAGGTATGTTCTTTATAAAGGATTGATAATTGTTTCCCCTTAGAATATAAACGAAAAAAAATTTTTTTAACCTTTTACAGAAGTTTTACATAAGACATTTTCATATGACTGTTAGCACCTTAATGCTTTTTAGATTGTTTTGATTATATCCATCACTAGTATGACTGATGCATGCTGGTAGTACTACCACTTGGCACTAACACTGCTGGCTAATTATCGCATAACTAGAAGAACAGGTCATTAATGTAGGAACGGAGCTGAGTTTACTCTGAGCCTGGGTATGTTGGCAGTTTTCTTGCTGTATTTAAAATCTACTGAATGAGAGCTCTCCTCAGTTCTCTAGCTGGATATCTGTGTGGAAATTTGCTGTTTCTCACCCTTTGAGCCAAGTGGCAGTGGAAACAAACATATAGTTATCCCACAGGAACAATGAGTGCTACAGGTGTGGGTTCATGTAAGGCCGTTCATGTTTTGTTTTGTTTTGTGTTGTTACTATATGCTGATGGAAATTGAAGTTTTCTTGTTTAAGGGTGTTATTGCCTGTTACTGATCATCATGATGCCAAGCAGACTCTTGACACAGAAAAGCAGTATCCAATGACAATTCTCATTGTGAAGTTTTTTACTTTCCGAAAAAAAAAAAAAGAAAACTATTGAAGAAAATTATTAAAGATTTTCATAAATATTTCTAAATGTTTCCAAAAATGACATAAAAATATATCATGACATTTTTTCCTCAGTTTTCTGTGTGTGAATCTCAGCAGGTTGTATAACATCACCAACTTTTTGATTTACATCTTTTGCGTTAAATCAAATAGTGCTATTTAGTTTCTGATAAAGAAGGCCAGTCATGCATAGAAAGTGACTATTTGTCTTTGAGAAAACACTACAGCACAACAATCATCACATCAGAATAAAATGCTTCTCTGCTTTTAACCCATGTACACAGTATGGCAGTAGGGAAACATGCAGCACACTGCAGGGAGCAGTGTAGGTGGATGATGCTCGAGGGCAACTCAAGGCAACCTACTGGTCCAGGACTTGAAATTACAACCCTCTGATCTTGGGGTCAAGTCCCAAATCACTAGGCCACCACTGCCCCATCATGCTAACTAACATATACAGTACTGTGCAAAAGTTTTAGGCAGGTGTGTAAAAATGCTGTAAACAAAGAATGCTTTCAAAAATGGAAGTGTTCATCATTTGTTTTCATCAATCAACAAAATGCAGTGAATGAACAAAAGAGAAATCTAAATCAAATCAATATTTCGTGTGACCACCCTTCGCCTTCAAAACAGCATCAGTTCTTCTAGGCACACTTGCACACAGTTTTTGAAGGAACTCGGCTGGTAGGTTGTTCCAAACATGACTGTGTTTCAACCTCCGTGTGACATTGATGATCATCAGCACCTGTTCGGTAAAACTGGTTGATCATACACCGACTATAATCCTACAAAATCCCTGACTTTGTGCAAGTGTACCTAGAAGAACTGATGCTGGTTTGAAGGCAAAAGGTATTAACACCAAATATTGATTTGATTTAGATTTTTCTTTTGTTCGCTCACTTTGCATTTTGTCAATTGATAAAAATAAACAATCATTATTTATATTTCTGAAAGCATTCTTTGTTTACAGCATTTTTGCACACCTGCCTAAAACCTTTGCACAGTACTGTAAATATGCAAGCCAGAAAGTACACTTAAAGAACAATGACTAAGGATGAGCTCAGGTATTGACATTTAAAGATTAATTTATTTGTTTCTTGGTTTTCTTTTCGCATTTAGCCCTAAACTGAACCAACCATTAATAAGATGCCAAAGGAAGTTAACACTAGGCTAGCAGTGTCAAAACCAAGAAAGCTTTTAATATTGAACTGTGTTGCTGGCATATATTCATGGTCAGCGTAGCAAGAATCCATGTATCATTTTAGTTGCAAAAAGGTAGTAGATACAAAATAATGTACCATAAAATAAGATAAAAAAATATCTTAAGCATAAATGCTGTTTGGAAATTGATGAGACTGTACTTGCTGATCATTGATTGGACTTCTTTATCACATTAAATGAGTGGGGTTTAGCTGTGTGATATTAAGTACTGCTTACCTAGACAGCAAGCATACCTTCGTAAAATGGAACAACCACTTGACAAATGCTGGCATGACACTGATTACTAATGTTGGATCGACGTCATTTTTGCAACTCATGTTTTTAAATGTACATTGACTATTCTGCATTACCTCTCAAGACAGGTAATGCAGAATAGTCCCAAGCAGAATCCCAAGCCTAATTCTGCTTGGGAAGACATTTTCTTATAACAGGTTGTAGAGGTCTTTTCCTCTCCCCCCCACCCCCAGTTCTTGTTCATGTGAGAAACAGTGGCTACATTTTCTTATATTAATAATAATAAAAGTGTATAAATAAATGCATGAACACATTTACATTTACGGCATTTAGCAGACGCTCTTATCCAGAGCGACTTCCAGGTCCTAATTACAGGGACAGTCCCCCTGGAGCAACTCAGGGTTAAGGGTCTTGCTCAGGGACCCAGTGGTGGACCCAGAGGTGGGATTCGAACCGGGGACCTCTTGAACAGAGGTCCATAGCCAAGTACCCTACCACTAGACCACCGCCACCCCTGTAACACAGATGACCAGTATGTCTTAAGGTGCTGGATCCTATTCCTGAAAAATGCTAAACTAAATTAGATCACTTACTAAGTTAACTCTTTAGAGTTCTCTTTGATGAATTTGGGAGGAGTAGCTATGGAAAAGTAACAACTTAGCACATTAAGCTCCATCAATTTAGTATTCCCAGTCTCTTATACTTTAATATATATTTTTCATCAGTTTTACCATGGCAACTTGTTCATAGGGGTGTGCTGCCTTCAATCACATACCATTATGAGGCACAGCACAAATTCTTTTTCAATGACAACATGTAAATTCAGCATAAGGCATTCCTGCTGTTCTGTTAGTATAATTATGAGGTAGTGAGATGTCCCTTTGTTGTCTTTGATGTGATTTTAGGACACCTGTTGTCTTGCTTTTAAACTCAGGTGAAGATGATTGGTTCTTCAATGCTTTAACAGTCTCATGGTTTCTCATATGAAGAGAAAAAAGAGGGAAAACGCTTTTGCTGTATCGTACTGTTTGTTTTGAACTGCATGGTGTTGTGTGTCTCTAATGCTCACACCTTGCTTGGTTAATTAGTTCTTCTCTGTAGGGGATGTTCCCCAGAACTCCATAATTAGTGCTCTTTTCTCTCTTTTCTCAGTGTCTCAGTGCAAAGAAGTTTTTATTTGGAACTCCCTCTCTTTGGCTCCAAGCCTTAGAAGTAGCCATTTGGATTGTCTGTACCCAATTGCCAGGCAGTTTCCTCATGTCCCAAGTTCTCAGCTTTAATCATAACAGTACACTCACATGCTGTGGAATTCATGACCTGTGGCTGGACTGTGGAATGGAATAAAATGTTTGGCAGTGTGTGAAGTTAGCCTGTGGCTGGTCCAGAATGGTATACAGTTATGTTCGGTGTGTGGCTTACAGTAATACACACTGTGTCAGGTTGGGCTACTATCTGTCCATATTCTTGCTTGGAGAAATGTGCGGTATCATGGTTTTGTATGCAGTTATATACTGTATTAGGTTTTCATCAATATATGAAAGATATTCCAGGTGACTATGAAGCTGTCTCATGTAAAAAAAAAAAAAAAAAGATAAATCAGAGAAATATGAAGGTTTCTCCTGTGAAACAAACGATATACCACATAACCGTAGAAAGCTTAACAGTATTTTTCATTGGACTAGAAATGTTATGAGTTGTTGGATGTGCCACTGGCGTTTGTATCGTTTTTGCTTTTTGCCTTGTGGTAAGTCGCTTTTTCATCTTCTAAACTATGAGTTTTTATCCTCCCTGTTACACATCTTTGTCCAAAAACTGTGTGTGTGTGTGTGTGTGTGTGTGTGTGTGTGTGTGTGTGTGTGTGTGTGTGTGTGTCCTCAGTAACAACCACGCTGTCTCCGGGCTCCAGCCATGCCAGGAAGTGCAATGAGACGGAGAAGGCTTACTGTGTCAACGGTGGTGACTGTTATTTCATACACGGTATAAACCAGCTATCCTGCAAGTGAGTCACACGCATCCTACAGTCCTACACACAGCTACCACATGCAGACTCCCATGTTAATGTGGCTTCTCTATTGTTAATCTGAATTTAAAGTAAGCTTTTTGTGCATTGTTTTTCAAGATGTTTGACCTAGCATTGTTTCCTGTATAACCATTAAACAGTATGTTCTGCTAAATATACTCTGTTTTGCATAATGTGGTAAAATACCCAAGTTGGTTGGTACATGTTAGCTCCTGTAGTTTTGGACTGGAGATGGTTAATGTCACTGTTAAGAAATAAAGGTAAGCTCTGTACAAACTGCAAGCCTTAATTATAACACATTTGCCTTAAACCTTTTTTAAGTTAAGCCAAAAAAAGTGGTGTTCTGACAAGGCTCAAGTGGAAGATAGAGAATGAAACATTACATTGAATGAAAATTAGGGAAGACATTGTACCATGTTATGGGTAAGTTAAGGATCCACTAGTCATACAACCATTATGCCACCCAGATGCTTGAAACATTAGTGGGGTGCACAATGTCTTGCAAAAATCCTAGTATAAACAGTAATAAAAGTCTTTTTTTTATTAATTTTATTTGTTTTTTCTTCTTTTTTTTCATTTTCAGGACACTTTACCATCAACATTGTTACAAAAAGTAAAAATGACTATTTGTCTTATTTATATGCCACATCCTCTGCATTTTATCCATATACACACACCCTGCAGAAGGGGGCAGCAATATCCAGTGGCTGCAGAGAAGTGTTGGGGATGGTACCTTGCTGATGGTGCCTCAGGGCAGCCTAATGGTCTTGGATTCAAACGAATGACCTTTCGATCCTAGGGCCTAGTCCCTAACCACTAGGCCAGCACTGCTCAACAGGTGTTAAGCCAGCAAGGTGTTCTGGTGCTGTTCAGTTTAACATCACCTTGACTAATCGGAGGTCTTCTCAGGTAGCTTTTACTCCACTAGAGACACTTCCCAAAACCATGACTGTGGGTTTTAAACTTGTTTTCGAGTAGATGCTGACCAGTTCTAATTTTGACCAAAGGCAAAGGCAGTAAAAAACACAGTAATACACCCCCAACAAGAGGGCACTTGTACAGTCTAAGGGCAGAAAGGCCCATTCCAAGCTGGAATCAGTCTGTAACATCAAAGCTCAAATGAAGGAATACAGAATTGTTACTATGGTTTAAGGCAAGTGTATGTTGATTTAGGGATGCAGTTTTCTGGTCAGGCACATGACTTTGTAGCCCCAGCCTAGAACTTTTACCAAAGTTCGTAGTTCACAGTTTACCAGACATTGCGAATGCACTTTTTTGGGGTCAATGAGGTAATGTAAATGTAAATTAGATTTTTCTGAACTTTAAATGTTTTGCTCATTTTGATTTCTTCTATCAATATCTTTTGCACCCCCCCTCTATTTTAAAATCTGAGTGTTACTTTGTTCATGCTCTTGGTGGTATGTGGACAAGTGTTTAACCTGCTGGAACAAATTACTACTGGAGATGCCGTAGCAGCTTTGTCTCAGTTAAACAAACATAATAGGCTTTACATATCCTTCATACTGTTGGGTTGTTTTGAAGCTTAAAATAGACCTATTCTTTTTCTCTCCTGATCAGCTGTTGTTTCATGGCATTCAGGATCTTCTAGGGACAGTGTGCTTGGAAGGGAACTTAAGGCACATCAGACAGAAACTGCTGAGTTCAATAGGAGCTGGTACTGCATTTCATGCCTCCAGAGGGAGATAGAACAGAGCAGACAGTGAAATCAGCCCCCTCATCTGAGAGACAGAAAAAGGGGAAAAAACAGACAAAAGATCTGCTGTGTTCTGTTACCCTCCTTTCTTCCACACAACCCTGCCAGGAAACAGACTGAAGGTGATACACTGCTCTACCTTTAGTGGCTATATTGTAGCAGATGGGTCAGATTTATGATGCATCCAGCCTTATTGTGGCTGGTGATTAAGTATGGAGTCTCTGTGGGAATGCTGCACATTAACTCTACTGTACAGTCAATATTACCTATTCACTACATAGGCACTTAGCTGGTCAGAGCTCTTAGGGTTAATGAATATGTTTAAGAAGGGCGATATTCTGATTTGATTTATGAATGTTTTATGTGGCTTGGGGATTGTTTAGCAAAGATTCCAGGTGTTCATTTTAGAGAATGCCCCTTTTTGTGAAATATAACATTAATTCTAAGAAGGCTGCCACAAATGGTTCCTCAAAATGTGTGAGTATGTGTGCACCTGACTGCATACCTCATTTATGTGTGTGTCAGCAACCCCTGAGCCAAATTAAATGGAGCAGTCCAATTGACCCCTGCAGTAAATTCTACAGAATAAAAAAATGGGGGAATTATGTGATTCTAAAAATTCTAAAAACATTACTTGGCTTTTTGGGAATTTCTTTTTCTCCCAAACATACTCATATTAATGTCATCATATTAACATTTTAATAGATTCTGGTTTGAATGTTAGCTGCATAATTCATAGCAATGAGCAATGACCCATTGGCCTATGAGGGATTCTGGGTGTACTACTTTGTGAATGCACTATATTTGGGATAAATGAGATAATGTAAATGTAAATAGAATTTTTCTGAACTTAATTTAGCTCTGGCAAACCATGGTGTCACACTTTGAGATATAGTCCTCCCCTATCCTCTCCTTTCCCCAAAGCCTGTTTTGACCACTCTAAAACTGCTGTATCATTGCAGCCTGATATCTCTGCTGAGCAATATCCTTCCACCTCAACCATATCAGACAGTACTGAGGTGTTTCCATGTCTGTTCCATGACCAATTTTGACCGATCCATGGTCGATCCATGGCCTTCAGCAAAACTGCATTCCAATACAAAAGAGTTAGAATCAATGGAATGATGGAATGTTAGAATATATTCTATTTATATTTTGGAATATATATATATATATATATTCCTTTTTTTGGATGAAGGGAAAGAAAACTGTAAAAAATACCTTGGCAGAGATGTCAGACTGAAACAGAGGCATGAAACAATTAAGAAGCCTGGGAAAATTCTAGATGGTCAAACTAGAACAGGCAGTTCCAGTCCACTATAGAGTGAACCTCTGTTGTTACATGTGCTTAACCCTTCTGAAGATGTGTTTAGAGACATGTACGAAAACCACAGGTCCTGTTTAAAACCCACAGTGATGACGTACATCATCAGGTGGAACTGCTCTGCTCTGCCTGTGGGTTGTTCTGTTGTTCTAATTTGGTGTTTCTCTGCACTCTCTCTGACTCTCCCTCTCTTTCTCTCTCTCTCTCTTTCTCTCACTCTCTACTCCCTCTCTTCTCTCCTCTTCTCTCTCTCTTCCCGTTATGTGTCTGGTCCTCTCCCCTGCCTCCTCTCCCCCCTTCCTCTTGTTCCCTCCTTCTCCTTTTGTGGGTTTGTTTTCCCTCCATCAGGTGTCCAAATGACTATACTGGTGATCGCTGTCAAACCTCCGTTATGGCCAGTTTCTACAGTATGTCCATTTCTTCTTCCTGTCTGTCTGTCTGTCTGTCTGTCTGTCTGTCTGTCTGTCTATCTATCTGTCTGTCTGATTGTCTGCTCAGGAGCTGCATGATGAGGATGAGATGAATGCATGCTGTCTGCGTGTCTCTCCGTGCATTCTTCCACTCCTTACTGTGTCTCCATTCTGTGGTTTTGTTGATTTGACTCATCAGTTACATCTAAAATGCAGCTCACAGAAGCCTAGTGAGAAAGTTGTTTTATTTCACTTCAGAGCCAAATTTATTATGATGGATCATCAAATTGTAGCACAGAGAGATCCAGATGATGCATATGTAGCATGCTTTCCAATAGAATTGCAGTACCTTCCCTTTTGTATCAAATGCTATGACAGTTTGCTCCTCAGAAAGACATTTTTAGTAGTTTCACTGGTGACATTTTCCAAATATATATAAAGTAATAGGCAGCAAAATCAGTCATTCACATATTTTGAGATTCTTTTCAAACATTGAGGTTTTGTTTGACATGCAAATGGCACGATGTGTAATATTATTTCTGCAGTGGAGGTTTGTAATGAGGCCCAAAGGCATGATGCATGACCTTTAAAATGTAACAATCAGCACATCCACTTCATACAGAGACAGAAAACCAGAGAAATGCTGTCCATAGCTAAACCAATCCTGGGTGCATGTGATAGTGCTACATGTAAAACTGTTGGTCAGGTTTAAGTGCCATTTAGAGTACAGCAGGTTAATCCTATTAATAACATGTCTGACCTATAAACAAATAGAATCCATCTTCTTTGTGTGTGTATATATATACATCTGTCTTCAACTGCATTTTTCTATATGTTAGACAGTATGTTTTTTGTTTTATTATTTTTAATTTGTATGTTTTTGCCCTTCCTTTAACATTAATCCCAGAAATGAGGTCTAGTAAATATGGCAGTAAGTTATGTGGCTGTCTGTGTGTCTGCATGCATCTGTATAGCTTGCTTATTTCTATAAATAATAGCTTTGTTTTTTTTTATTTGATTTAATGGGGAAAATGGAGTTGGCCACAGTGTGTCTGCATTGTCTGTCTGTTACTGGAACTTACACCCCTTCACATCAGTGTCTCAAAGCAAAAAAGAGCATACTAATATAGCATTTTTGAAACAACAATATGAACAAGTGGACAACTTTATCTGATTTTTTCTTTTTTTCTTTCTTTTTTCTTTCTTTACATTGTCAACTTTCTGCATTGGCAGAGCATCTTGGAATTGAAATTATGGGTATGGAACCATTACTTATTTGATTCTTAGTTTTAAGGCTTATATAAGATCATATCACAGTCACTTTTCTCTGTGCCATAACAAAATAACCTAAATGATCCTCTGGTAAAGTCCTTTGGTTAATGTACTGACAAAGCCACATTGTTTCAAGTACAGTTTCTGTATGTAACTACCTTTTAATTTACTATACGAGTACATACATTAATCAGTATTAGTATATTGACTTAACTTGATTTCCAATGTACAAGCAAGTACAGAGATGTGTAATAATACAATTTAAGTTAGCTCTGTTGTTGAAAGTGTAATGATACAAAGTTGATCCATGAAAGTAAACATATAATGTCTCTACAATTTACAGCAAGATTAGATATTGTCCACAAAAACTATAATATGATAGATATTATTTCATTTTTGGGCCATTAATCATGTCTAATTGACTAGGAACTTGATCATGAATGTTTCAGATTAACATTTCCCTCCATAACACTCCTGGATAGAATTAAGTTTTCTTTCTCTCCATATACCCGTGTTATTTGTTTCCTGTAACAAGCATGCAATGCAAAGAAGGCAAAGGCTCAACGTTTGACCTGAGCACTACGTCACCCCTCTTGTCCACTCTCCTTTTTACGCACTCACCCCCCTTCCCTAGTCTCCCACTGTCTGGCCGTCACTTTCTTCCTCTCTGAGTTCTTGTCCTCTCTCTTGTTCCCTCTCTCCATGTTCTGTGTTTTCTCCTTTGTCATTGTGCTCATGGCGTGCCCTCCAGGCCTTGGTTTTAAAACCAGACCAAAAAAAAAAAAAACGTCTTCACAGCACCTACATGGAGGGTCTTCATAAAACTTGTGCTTGTGAAGGTGCAGTGGCTGGATACAATTTGGGGTCATTTAGGGGACAAAAAATTGCTTATCGATATGTTGACTAAGTATATATTTGCACACATTAGCCATGATCCATAGTATAATGCATTTACATATTTCATTGAATTTTACTCAGTTTTATGAACAACCCTCTCCTAATGGCTCATAAGAGATGCCGTTTTGTGTGTGTTTAACCCTACTTTACAGGCATGTACTTTGAAAGATTTAGAAGCTTAAACTGCTTTATCTTTAATTAATCTAATTTTGTTTATAGACCAGTGCATGTAATGGGACTGCAAGAGAGGCAGAGACTTCAGTTTATGAACACTGCTAAGAGAAAATGCAAAAATATTTTTTTGTAGTTTGGCAGATTTCGTGCAGTTATGGTTGGAATCAAAAAGTATTGCATTGTTTTAGCATAATTAACCTTATCTGAAAATCTGGCTTTGCGAAGCAGCTACTGAGATTTAAAATTAAATCTTCCAGCGTGGTGGTCAAGATACGATTCTAAAGTCCCAATGTGTTCATAAAGCGAAATCTGCCATAGATCAGTGTTTTTAGTGTAGAATTTTAACGGTGGTTAGGAAGTGGTTAAGATATATATCCTACTATTTTCTGGGCTATTCCTCTCTTTAGAATATTTTTAGTTCACAACTAACTGGAACTGTTTTAGAGCAACTATTTTAGAATGTCCAGATCTAGCTGATATATCTACTGCTGTGGCAACCACTCATTCCGTTTGTGTGTGTGTGTCTGTGTGTGTTTGCATGAACATGTCGCTCTTATTTATTTAGAGGCAGAGGAGCTGTACCAGAAGCGGGTGCTGACTATAACTGGCATTTGTGTGGCTCTGCTGGTGGTTGGCATCGTGTGTGTTTTGGCATACTGCAAAACCAAGTAAGCTCAGAGAGCTCACCCAGCAATAGACCCCTCCTTAGGGTCTACTGTTCAAGAGCGGTGCTTATTCGACTTTATAACTGAAAAATTCATATGACAACACTAAAACTGCTACAGCAATGGTTCAGACAACAATCCATATCATAACAATCCCCGCCCCCCCCCCCCAATGTGGTCTATCAGGTGACTGAAGCCTCCTCCTTCAGTTTTGCACTGGAGCTACTGGACTTATCCAAGCTCATATCAGTTCAGTTGCATGTCTAAATCAGACTACAAGACTACAAGTCTAAATGTTCAGTGCAAAGCTAAAGAAGCAAATCTTTGACAGCAAAGGAACAATGCTTTTGGAATGAGGGGAAAACTATAAATTTGAGCTTTGACTACACCATAATATTTAGGTTAGACTTTGTGGAATGTAGTTCAGCCACCTTTAATTTGAGAATTACTATTAAAGAACATGTTGCAGAGTTACAGTTACACTACCATTACATCATTGTGAATGTCTTAGGTTTGTAAGATCATTTTATAATAATTAATCTCTGGAAGGTTATTTGCAGATTCAATAAAAGTACAGAATGTTATTAATTGTTAGTGTTTTTCAAACAAAGACATGTCTAACAACTGTTTAAAACACTGGCATAAGAAGATTTGCAAAGATCTTAATAAATTGTTCTGGAAACAAATCTGTGGTTGCTGTATCCTGAATCTGAGAATTATGTCTCTGCAGGAAACAGAGGAAGAAGATGCAAAATCACCTGCACCAGAACATGTGTGTAGAGCACCCAAATCGCATGCTGGCCAATGGACCCAACCACCCTGGACCTGGTCCTGGCCCAGAGGAGATCCCCATGGTCGACGTGAGTTTGCTTGTGATTTGCTGGCTGTCCTTTCATAATTTGTGCATTCCTCTGCACTCATGCACCATTCTCTGCAGGAGACACACCATCTTAAACCGAAACAGGATAGTCAATTCAGTTCAGCCATTAAGGGTTAAAACAGTAGTTCAATCCCACTGGACCACATAATCACCAGGTCTCCCATTTCAAATCTTTTAGTCAAAAGCCTACCGTTGCCACTACCATTATCTTTCTGTTTGAGGAGTAACAGGGCATTGGACTCCCATGTGGTATGTACATATATTGCATACAAATTTATTGTAGATATTACACAGTACATATTGTGTATATTAAGCATTCTTCTTAGTTAGACAAAACATCATATTCTGTGTTGTACCATCTATGTTGCAGTATATCTCGAAGAATGTTCCAGCCACTGAGCGAGTAATACGACATGGAACAGAGACGTCAGGCAACTTCTCGGGTAGCCGAATGTCATCACGGTCACATCACTCCTCTACTGCCTCCCATGCGTCCAGTCACCGGTAGGGAATCCAGTTTTTAAGAACACATACATAGTTACAGATTTCTTCTTACTATATGTAACTTACACCTACAACTCTGCTCTTCCATCAGCAGCAGACCTGTTTAAACTTAATGAAATACAAATTCATAAAATTTCTGCTTGTTGTATATGCATTTTATACATTTTAGTTCATTAACATTAGTGTTTCTGTGAGAAAATAAATACACACTGCCCAATTCTCTTCTGTCACCTGCCTAAAACCTTTGCACAGCAAACATGGAAGCAATCCATTTGTCAGTAATTCCAAGTGCAAGAAGAGTAAGAATAATAATTTGATCATGTTAATATCACAGTGTGTAACATTGTATAGTGTAATATGTGATATTATATAGTATGACTTTAATTAAAATTAACTTGGCCACGGAGTAAATAATATCTGATTTTCCTCTCCTACCTCCACCTCCAAGGCATGAGGACAGGACATGGAGTATGGAAAGGACAGACAGCATGAACTCTGACTGCCACTCAGGGGCACTTTCTTCCTCAGTGGGGACTAGTAAATGCAGCAGTCCAGCCTGTATGGCCCGCCGAGCAGCACACTGTGGCTATTCCGATCCTTCGCGGTGCACGCTGCAGTATGGAGACTCTTATGACTCTTTGCGGGATTCCCCTCACAGCGACAGGTGAAGGAATGGGGGGCAACATGACCATAACGTGATCATGATTATTAACTTTTAGATGCAATTAAATGCATATAAAAATGCAGACTTGAAATTGCTGTTGAATTTTATGCTGGTTTTATACTTACAAGCTCAGAAAAAAAGTACGATTTTTTTTCACCTCTGGCATCACTGCGTGGTTCCCTCAAGGTTAAACCTTCAGTGCTTTTAATATTATTATCATTTCCATATTCCAATAATATTCCAATATTATTCTTCCATATTCCATTTTAGGTACCTTTTTTAGGTCCTCTGACTGCATACACCCCTACCCAGCCAGGGCTTTCAATTTAAGAAAGTTACATTTTTCTCTTGTCTTTACTCACCGATCATCTCATCCTTCTTTTTTATGTTCTTTGTTCTTTTTCCTACTTTTATGTTCTCACTTCTTTTCTCATCCCTGTTTCTCTCTGCCTTGTTCAGATACGTGTCAGCCCTGACCACGCCCGCCCGCCTGTCACCAGTGGATTTCCATTCCTCACTGCCCCAGCAGGTGCCTACCTTCCAAATCACTACGCCCAACGCCAGCCATGCCCTCAGTCTCCCACCTGCCGCCGCCATGGGCTCCTACTCACCTGATGATGATCAGCCGCTGCTGCAGCGCTACAGACGCCCACGTCGACCCTACTGCGGGGCCGAGAGCACAGGCTCGCTGCCTTCCAGCCCCTATCGCTTTGTGGACGATGAGGACTATGAGACCACGCAGGAGTACCTGTCGTCCCGTGAGCGACCCAAGAAAAGCAGCAGCAGCAGCCGCCGCTGGCGGAGGAGATCGCGGCTAAATGGACACGTATCCCAACGCACCAAGGGGCCAAGGGACTACAGCTCTCAGAGCTGTCTGTCGGACAGCGAGTGGGAGGGGGAGGAGGAACAGGAGGATGAGGTGGGGGACCTGGGGCATGGAGAAAGCACGCCCTTCCTCAGCATGCAGAACATGACCGTCACTGAGCCGGCCACAATCTACCGGCCCAACGACACACGGACTTACAGCAACACAGTGCGGAGCGGATCCCGCACAAACACGCAAACTAGCAAACTGTCACAGTCTCGGTCCAAACCAGACAATGCACCCCTTTAAAAGAAAAAAGAAGAAAAAAAAGATGCTAAAACACCATATGTAGGAGAAAACGAGAGAGAGAGAGAGAAAATAAATGATATGCTATAGACCTGCACCTAAAAGAAATATTTTTATTTTATATAACAGACAGATATTCTAAACAAATGAAATATTTATTTTCATTTCAGCAAAAATTGTCTACTAGCTAGCAGCAAAGACTTTTTTATAAGGGGAAATCTATTTATATGTAATTTTGGTTTTGGTTTACAGCATTACGAAGAAGAATCACGTGCCAATTTTTTCACAACTTAGAAATAGAATAATATTGTGGTGCCTTTTGCTGTATGCCGACGAGGGAGGTTCCATTGAGTTTTTGTAGCCTTTCTTAAAATGGACTCCTGGGTTTTATATAGACATGTTTGTCTCTTTTTCTTTAAGTTTGTTTGTTCAGGATCTCCCCATTTGAACTGTGATATGATTCAGACATCATGCAATATGGGAATCACTTTTATGTAAAGGTGTTTGTTTACATGAGTAGGGGTTCATACACATACCGGTCGTTTTTCCCTGGCTATATACAGTGGCACTTGACATGCTGTTTCCAGTTTAAGACAGGAATGGCTTGTCTATCTTGTGTCTTTTTGTTATTTTGTTACTTATCCCCCCCCTACTGGTCATCACATGTTGTTTCCATGGAAACACAGGTATGCAGGAGTTCAAAGGGCATGGTATGATGACATGGTACCTGCCCCGGTGTTCAGGGTTCTCAAAATGGTGGGGTGTGGACGCCAAATGAATGTGTTTTCTCACCAATATATGTGGTGAAAGAGGGAGACTGTGTGCGCGTGTGTGTGTGGGTGTAGGCTGATGTGTTCTTTCTGTGTGCATGTGAATGTCTGATGGAGTAGGCCTGTGTTTTTGTGCTTATTTTAGTGTGTATGCAACTGTCTGTAGTGTGATGGAGTAGTTTGTATTTTGCATCAGTCTAAAGGTGAGTGGGTATGTATGGGTATGATCTCTCTCAGTGATACTGGCTTTGTCAAAGTGGAGCTCTCTGTTGCTCCATTAAATTGGCTTTAAGTTTAAAGAACAATGTTAACAACAGTTGACAAAGAAATGAAAAAAAACAACAAAAAACTGAGAAAGACATGCTGGTGATTTTACCACTACCCAGTGGTGAGATGAGCTCATTGCACTGTAACCTTCCTTCCATGTGTAGTCATTGGCCGCTGAGCTGCCTGCGGAGGAACCAATCCAGCCTGATTCTAGCCTACATGGACCTACATCCCCATAAGCTCACACAACCGTTCCTATGCCAGCAGCTGAAAGCCGCACTGTGTCTCAGGACTTTCCATTAAGAAAAAAAAACACATTACCCATAAGCACCTTTCACTCTCAGACCTAATCCGGGGTGTCTGGCCTCCTGTGTACTATGTGACAGGGAGACAGTGGAGAAGGATGCGACCGATTGTTCTTGTTTGTGAAATGTGGAAATTCTGTGATGACCTTGAATATTTAAAGTGCTTCCCCCTCCTTGTTTTGTTCCTTTATTGCTGTCCCCACATTCCTTGACCGTATGTCTTGTATGCAATCTGGAGACTCGTTGTTTGCAACACAGGTTTAACAGGTGGACTTATTCTTTTGAGTGGTTGGATTGTGAAATGAGCTTCTCCTCCCGGTTTTAACCCACCCACAGCACGCCTTGAAAACAAACCAAACAGAGAACATACACACCCAAAATCCCTCATCCAGTGTCTCTCACCTGGACACACACACACACACACACAAACATGCATTAACATACAGCCACAGAATACAGTCTGTCCAGTGTCTTCACTTCCAAGTACATTCCTATACACTCATCTAAAGCTTCTTTTGAAACATTTCTTTCACTCCTTTTTCTCTCTCTCTTCTCTTTTTTCTGTTCTTCCTCTGTCTGCCTGTCGAGGCTTCCCTCTCTCTGCATGTCCTAGTGGTTCTGGTAGATGGGTGCATGGTAAACGCAGCAACTGAGGTGTCTTCACACGGTGAAAGTGTACTTTTCATTTGACATTCAGCAATAAATCCCCTTTTTTCATGTCCATTCTTGACTTGGAATATGCTAGAAATTTTTGCAAGTTTTCTCAAAAAATAGTACTTGTAAAAGAATCAAACCACTTGTTCATATGGAAAAAATAAATCTTTATTCCTACCATTTTAAAAAAATAATTTTTTGCATCTGTGCTATGTGTATATATTTCTCTTTATTTCAAAATGCAGTACAAGCTCTTCAATAATCTTCATTTTGTTTTATTTTTTTATTTCTCTAGATTTTTTTTATTTCTCTAGACCTTTTAGTGAATGGAAAGTTAAGAAACAAGAAAGAATGTTGTGTTAGTCTATTTGGTTGCTTGGGCTGCTGATAAGCCACATTCCTTGGGACCCTGAAGACCTAGTGTTTGTTAGATATATGCTAAGAATCTCTGTTATTTAGATATATCATTAGCTGTGTGAGTGAGCCGAAGCAAAATCCAGCAAAAATAAAAAAGAGTGATGATGGTATATATATCACCCAGCAGAGAGGTCAGCTGGGTGACTGTGTGGTCTTTCAATGCCCACAAACCCAGACTGTAAGGTCTACTGCAGTGTTTCCAACCTCAAGGCCTCTAGATTCTTTGTAGTTTTGTGTTTTCCTGGAATTAGAATAGCATGTGTTTCACCAGGACCACCAGGGGTGTTGGAAAAGAGCATGCAATGTCCGTGGACTACTGGTGTGGTTGTACCTGTTCTTCCAGTTGACACAAATCTGGAGGCACCCACACCAATTAGCAACTTTTAGAGTTTTGAAAGAACAATGCTGAACAGTTAAATGCATATAACGACACCCACAGCCTCACCCTCACTCTCACTCTCACTCTCACTCTCAATCCCTCACCTCTCTCTCTCTCTCTCTCTCTCTCACTCTCAATCCCCCCCACACACACACACACACACACTCACTCACTCACTCACTCTCTCTCTCTCTCTCTCTCTCTCTCTCTCTCTCTCTCTCTCTATATATATATATATATATATATATATATATATATATATATATACATATACAGAGATAGATAAATAGACATAAGATATGTAGCGCCTATAAAATCAAAGACCCTGATTAAATTTCAAAATAAAAGCCCCCTCAGGTGGGCGGGACAGCAGAAGTAGTCGTACCTGGGCGCTGACTCCGTTTACCGGTAACACACCTCAGCACTTTCAGAGCGGAGGACGCCACCGCGACTCACACACCACAAATAATCCCTTCGGCATTCAGAAAAATGTGATATATCAAGACATTACACCACTATGATTCCCCACTCTGTGGATGAACACTTGTGAGAACGGCTGCTCGAGTTTCGGACTGAGGCTACACAGAACCTGGTGGGTAGTGATTCACTTCTTACAGGGTTTACTGGCGAGCACACTGTTAAGTTTAACCCACCGAACAGGTGGAAATACCTAGGTCATGCTGGAAAAAAATCAAAGCTGTAGAGGCCTTTTCATTATTTCACAGTGCTATACATGCATTAATAGGTTAGACACTCTGTGGTCCAGTGTGATTTAAAACACAATCCTTCACCAGGACCTCTCTGTTTTGGCCCTTAAAGACTGGTGTCCAGGTGGACATGGGATCCCAAGAACCGCTCCTGCTCTACAGCTTCCATTGATCATTTTAATCTACCATTGGCAAAAAATTGGTCTTTCTACCATAAAATGTTTGTAATATCTTTTTTGTTGTTGTTTTCAGATAATGGCTAGTTGTCTCTGGCGATATCGCTGTCGGATCCTGTTCTGCCTATGTTCACCATGTATTCTGGCAGGATGTCTCTTCATCTACATCGCCTTGGCTTTATGTTTATCCATTAATTCCTCGGTCTCACCTGTTGGTTTAAGTAGCACACCTCCCCTGCCCCCCTTCTTTGTTGCTTCAGGCACCACTAATTCTGGGTTTCTGGCCCCTTACCCTGTCAGATCTTTCTGGAGATATGAACTCAAAAATGAATCACATTGGAATTGGATGCAGCACATCATGGACCGCCAGCACAATCCCATCCTACAGCCAAAGAGAAATTTTTCACTTGCTGGAAAAGATATAGATGACAGGAGTGCAAATTCAACACAGCACAGAGTCAGATGTTTTCCAAATTATGACGCTATATGGAAAGTATCAGATTTCTTCTCTCTGCCATCTCAGATACAGAGGTTTATTATTTCCATGCACTGCAGAGACTATCCACTGCTCATTGACCAGTCTAGGGTATGTAACAAAACGTTAAAGGGACGTCAGCCAGAGGCTGTGATGCTGCTGCTGGCCATTAAATCACAGGTTGAGAACTTTGAAAACCGTCAAGCCATCAGGCAGACTTGGGGGCGTTCAGGTCTGGTGAAGGGACAGGTAGGGAAAGGGGGGCAGGTGCGCAGGGTTTTCCTTTTGGGCAAGAATCATTCAGGACATGATCCAGATACTATAAAGATCATCAAAGAGGAGAGTGAAATATATGGTGACATTATTATGTGGGACTTTTTGGACACTTTTTTTAACCTCACACTTAAGGACATCCTTTTCTGGGACTGGTTTTCAAAGCACTGCCTGGATACTCGCTTCGTGTTCAAGGGCGATGATGATGTCTTTGTGAGGACGCCTGCTCTCCTGGACTACTTAAATAAGGAATCAAAGGTTCGCTCAAATATATCTGGATACAAGACGTTGGAAGAATTTGTTGTAGGAGATGTCATTACCTCTGCTGTCCCTTCACGCACACAAACCAGTAAGTATTTCATTCCAGATAGCTTCTATAAGGGGATGTACCCATCATATGCAGGAGGAGGAGGGGTGGTCTACTCTGGATCTTTGGTCCTCAGGCTTCTTCAGGTGTCAAAGAGAGTTGAACTGTTCCCCATTGATGATGTCTACCTGGGAATGTGCCTTCAAAGGCTTGGGGTCATTCCAGTCCATCACCCTGCCTTCCTCACTTTCGACTTCCCTAAAGATGAAGTCAAAAGGCCTTGTGCCTACCACACCATCCTGCTGGTCCACAAACGCAGTGCCAAAGAAATGCAGAAACTTTGGGCAAAGACCCTGAGGCCAAGACCTTCATGTAGAAATACTGCACTTAGAGATGACCTTTTAGAACAGAAAAAAGAAAAGGAAAAAATAACTGAATAAAAACTTAAGAGGAATGACTATGAAGCAATCTATTTCTGGATTAATAGCTATTGTGTATGTGAAGACAAAGAACAAAGTGCCTTTTTATTAACTATTTTAAAACAGTATTCTTTCAGACTCTCAACAGATATTCATTTGTGTAGATAAAGATTAACATAAGAATAGGAATGTCTTACAGGCCACTGTTGTACATAGTTCTGAAATGGCTTTTTCAGGATCAGTATTGTACTCAGTAGATTCTTCAGAAATGTATTAGGTGTCACCGCAAAGTCAGTTTGTTCACTCATGTGTGAGTATAAATACAGGTCTGTCAACTATTATATAATTATTTGGGCTGACCTCTTTTATTTTTCACGCTTTGTTTTGTTATTTTTCACGCTTTGTTAGTGGGGTTTGTGTTTGAAAATAAGCTTTTTTTTATTGAGACACACAATGGGTCTTATGTACACAACAAAGCTTCTGAATGAGTAATGAGTAATTTGTTTACTTGAGTTACTAGTACAACAACTAAGTAGATTAATATGGCACCAAGTCTAAGTTTAGTGTACTTAGTTTAACTGGACGGCAAGATATCTGATCAGCTTTTTTTGCCACCTCTCAGCTATTATTTTTGAATGTAACAAGCCTAATTCAGAATGATTTTTAAAAAAGCACTGTATGTACAAATGTCATTGAAGAAACTGCACAGCAGTGAAATAAAGAGAATAAAAATAACAGATCTTTTTTTGTCAAAAAAAGATTGAATTAGTAAACTGACTTGGTTTATTTGACAAAGATCTATCAATCTTCAGTTTTTTTAAATCGATGTTAAAAAATCTGTTTTAACATTTTCTTTTTTTCAAGAGATGCATGTTTTTTTGACTGTGTAATTGAACTCAAGGCATTCATTTCAGATACTCCACACAAAACTGATCACGTCCATGAAGATAAATTGTTGAAGCGTTACTAAAACCCATAGGGCCAATGCAATGTTGCGACTAACATATTTTGGAAATGTCTGAGGATGACACTGTGATTTTTTTTTTTTTTTTTTAAGTATGAAGTTAATTATAAATTGTGATTTGAGGACAGGTTGGGTGTGGGATGATGGTAAAAGCTTTTCCTCATTAATATGTTCGGATACATGGGCATGAATAACAGACATAATGAGATGGAGAAGACAAGCATAGAGTGCCATCAGGTGAATATCCTCATGGCCCATAATCCCAAAGCAGGTCAGTATGCATATTGCACTGCAAGCATTTTTCCCTTTTTGAAAGGTTGGAATCAGTTCAGTGATTTAAATATTTATTCAAATATAACAGGCAAGCCACACCAGTATACAAAACAAACATTTATTACCATATGTACACAATTATACAAAGCATTTTATCAACACATTAAATTGTAATGCATTTTACATCATTATGTAATATGTTTTTGTCAAGAGGCATAAGGTGAAGTAGCTTTCTTCGAATCATTCATACACATTTCACTAAGGGAATGAACATTAGTGACAGACTTCCTTAAAAGTCTTTTTAGTCTAGGCTTAACACTTTCCTGAGAAACGTGCCTAAATGAAAGCGCAGTGTTAACAAACATTCTCATTTTGATAGGGAACAAAATTTTTGCTTTTCTGTTAAGTAAATGTCCCAAATCAAATAATCTTATGAAACCTTTTTTAATAATTTTCAACATGAGTCAACTGCCCACTTTTTTTTTTTTTTTAAACAGAGAGGCCCGGTGTGGCTGCAGTTTTTCATATCAATCCAGCAGGTCCTCACATGATTCTAATCATTTACTCAGTTTCTTTCAGTCTCCAAACAACTAAGTAGTAACAAGGTGAGCTTCTGCTTAGTTGCAATGAAAATCTGGAGTCATCCAGGCTCTTACTGGGTAACATTAGTGACCTCTAAAGGTCCTCTGCTCCTTCCTCTTCTTCATCAGAGTCTTCATCGCTTTCACTATAGTTAACAGTGGCACGGTTTGTGTTCACAAAAAGGTCACGGTCATCTTCAGAGTCACTGGTGTTGTACTCTTCCTCCTGTTCGCCCTCTCCACTCTCAACAATTTGATTATGTGGTCCCTCTTCAGAGTCACCACTTTCTTCAAATCCTTTTGGCCTGCATGACATGATGGTAAGCCTACTTAGTATACTGTTCAAAGCACTTGACTGAAGTTCATAATCCACCTAAAACAAATATCAAATGCTGTACCTCCTCCATTAAATATTTATCCAGTTAGATGTTGAAACATGAAATAAAACCTTACATCTCAAAATATCTAAAAGGCATATTTTTTTTCTCACCAGACACCATGCTTTCTTAAATACTGGATATGGTCCCCATATAGTATGAAGCTGATCTCTCCTTTCACCTTGTCTCCCTCCTCAATAGGGTCTACGATCACAAAATCACCTGTAAGTGCAAAAACATCATAATTAATCATTCAGATTAAAAAAAAACAAAAAAAAAAACAAGATAAGTGTGAAGATGCTCCATTTAAAACCAACCTCTTTTTATCCAGATGTTCTTACGGAACTTTGTGGGCATGCTGAGCAGAAATTTCTCACCACTTTCAGTAACACCCTCATGAAGATTATTCCCATTGCTTCTCAAAATCTAAATTCAATAAATGATGAATAAATTATCTGCACACCTTTGAGTTCTACTACTATTTCTAAAAACCTTCTTATATACGGCACCTACAGAAATGCTAAATAAAATATTTATCCTAGTAGGTAACACACAAGACAGTTGGTTCTGGCGTGTCTCAATAGATTACAACGCGTGTCAAAGTTTGTAACAAAACCCTGCATCATTAAGAGAGAAAACAGTGTCTCCTTTTGGCTGCTCCTGTTAGGGGTCACCACAACGGATCAACCGTCTCTATTTCTTCTTGTCCTTTGCATCTTCCTCCTTCAAACTGGCCTCCTGCATGTCCCCTCTCTCAACATCCATAAACCTCCTCTTTGATCTTTTTCTTTTTCTCTGCACCAGGCAGCTCCTTCCACAACATCCTTCTACCACTATAATCCTCATCTTTCCTCTGGACATGTCCAAACAAACAAGCTTGCTTCTCTAACTTCGTCTCCAAAACCTGAGCTGTACCTCTAATATACTCATTTTTACTCCTGTCCATTTTTGTCACTCCCAACAAAAATCTCAGCATCTTTAACTCTATCACCTCCAGCTCTGCTGCCTGCCTTCATCAGCACCACTGTCTTCAACCTGTATAGCATAGCTGGTCTCACTACCAGCCTGTAAACCTTTCCTCCCACTCTTGATAGTCCCTGTCACAGATCATTCCTGCCGTTCTTCTCCATCCATTCCAACCTGCCTGAATGCTCTTCACCTCTCTTCCACACTCCACATTACTCTGAGCTGTTGATCCCAATTATTTAAATTCTACAACCTTTGTCACCTCTACTCCCTGCATCCTAACCACTCCACTTTCCTCCCTTTCATCTGCACTCATGTATTCTCTCTTTGTCCTACTCATGTTCATTCATCTCCTCTCTAGAGCATATCTCCATCTCTCCAGGTTCTCCTTAAGCTACTTACTTTACTTTCCCTACAGATCACAATATCATCAGAAAACATCATCCACAGGAACTCCTGTCTAACCTGTCCAGTACCATTGCAAACAAGAATGGGTTCAGCACTGATCCTTGATGAAACCCCAGAGAGAAAGGAGCACAAACTGATGTACTTTCTTAATCCCCCCCCCCTTATTTTTCTTGAAGCTTTAACAAGCATGAAATGAGTGTAAGCTTTTTGATACAAAGATTGCAACAGTGCAAACTCACCTTCATGATTTGTTGACTTTCACTGGGTGTAACATACTCTTCAAGAACCTCTTTTACCACATGCTTACGTTTGGTTGCCCTGGACATCTTTGACAGAGAGCTCTGTAATATTCACCAACTATGAGAGTAAGTGGATAAAAATGAGAAGTATAAATAAAGAACCCTCAAACATTGTCACTCTCTTCTCCCTCTTCAGGCACAGGTTTGTATACTGTAAACCAGTCTTGGCCTACAGTACATGCTTTAATGCTTTAGGTGTACCAAAATGCAGACTAGTAAATTAACTAGTATCATTCTGGTCTAGTTAGGTAAATGTCTGCGTATCAACAGAGATCCTCAAGCAAATATGGACAACCCAAACTGAAACATGTCCCACGAAAAGGATTCACTTATACCAACATAACACGTTATTTCAGGTGAGCTTCTCTAAAGAAATGCACAAAACACATGTGCTCCACTAACAGCCAGCTTCACGCCACTTTTACAGAACGTGCGACACACTTAAGAACATGAACCCTTTCCCTACAGTGATATCTATTTATCTTCACTGATGGAATATTTATACGAATAGCCATTACATAACACTGCGGCTCGGTCTGATAGAAACAGCAGTCTGTCGACTTTGCTAGAACGGCTAAGTGTTGATTAGCAGCCTAGCTAGCACCAATTTATGCAAACAACCAACCTATCGGGCGTTCATTCACATGATAAAAGTCCGCATTTCTGAAAATTACCTACCTAGAAAAGTTACGAATAAATGTGTACGTATTTTGGTTATTAATGTTTGGTGCATCGAGAAACAATTCGCAGTTAACGCCGCTGATGAATAAGCCGAACGCATGTGCTGCTTAGTTCCTGTGGACTCTGTATATATTGTGCGCAGGCATTATGGGAAATGTAGTCACACAGCACTCTCTGAACCAAAAGATCAGTTTTCCTTTTTGTCTGTCACGAGTTATGTGATGTATGAGATATATTATATCACATATATAGTAATATATTACTTCTCATATAAAGTGCCCGATGACAAATACTTGGTTGTTATTATATTGGTTAATATAATATAATATTATGATCAGGGTTAACCCAGCCACTAGGGATGCACAAGCCAGTGTATTTCTTCGTAAAACTTTGCCAAATCAATATGCGGACAACGATACAGAATTCCATACCGAGGCCTGGGTTAACAACGACCGCCATCAGTGCTGTTAGCCTACAGGGTGCTGGTGGAAATTGGACTACTGTTGGCCAAAGAAGAAGAAGAAGAGGAGGAAGGCATGTCCAGAGGGAGAAGGAGAGAAAGAAGGAGAGGAGAGTGGAAGTGAGGGTAGGGACTTTGAATGTTGGCAGCATGACTGGTAAAGGTAGAGAATTAGCTGATATGATGGAGAGAAGGAAGGTTGACATTTTGTGTGTGCAAGAGACTAGATGGAAGGGTAGTAAGGCCAGGTGTATTGGAGGGGGGTTTAAACTGTTCTACCATGGTGTGGATAGAAGGAGGAATGGAGTAGGTGTTATCCTGAAGGAAGAGTATGTGGAGAGTGTTTTGGAAGTGAAGAGGGTGTCAGGGAGGGTGATGAGTTTGAAGCTGGAAGTTGAAGGTGTGATAATGAATGTTGTTAGTGCTTATGCTCCACAAGTTGGTTGTAAGATGAAAGTGAAGGAAAAATTCTGGAGTGAGTTAGATGAAGTGATAGAGAGTGTACCCAGGCGAGGGAGAGTGGTGATTGGTGCAGATTTTAATGGTCATGTTGGTGAAGGGAACAGAGGTGATGAGGAGGTGATGGGTAGGCATGGTGTCAAGGAGAGGAATGCTGAAGGTCAGATGGAAATGGCTGTAGTTAATACTTATTTTAAGAAGAGGGAGGAGCACAGGGTGACGTATAAGAGTGGAGGAAGATGCTCACAGGTGGATTATATTCTTTGCAGGAGGGTCAGTTTGAAAGAGATCAGAGACTGCAAAGTAGTGACAGGGGAGAGTGTAGGTAAACAGCATAGGATGGCGGTCTGTAGGATGACCTTGGAGGTCAAGAAGAGGAGGAAAGTGAGGGCAGAGTCGAGGATCAATTGGTGGAAGCTGAAGAAGGAGGACTGCAAGGTGGAATTCAGGCAGGAGTTAACACGGGCACTGGGAGGTGTCGAAGAGCTACCGGATTGCTGGGAAACTACTGCAGAAGTGATCAGGCAGGCGGCTAGAAATGTACTTGGTGTGACATCCGGAAGGAAGAAAGAGGATAAGGAGACCTGGTGGTGGAACCAAGAAGTCCAGGAGTGTATTCAAAAGAAGAGGGAGGCAAAGAAGATATGGGACGTACAGAGAGATGAAGGAAGTAGACAGGTGTACAAGGAGATGAACCGCAGGGCGAAGAAAGCAGTGGTGAAGGCCAAAGATAAGGTGTTTGGTGAATTGTATGAGAGGTTGGACAGTAAAGAGGGAGAAAAGGACCTTTACCGATTGGCTAGACAGAGAGACAGATCTGGGAAAGATGTGCTACAGGTCAAGACGATTAAAGATAGAAATGGTTACGTACTCACAGGTGAACAGAGCGTGTTGAGCAGATGGAAGGAATACTTTGAGGAGCTGATGAATGAAGAAAATGTGAGAGAGAGAAGACTGGATGATGTGAGAAGAGTTAACCAGGAAGTGCAGCAAATAAACAAGATGGAAGTAAGGGCAGTGATGAAGAGGATGAAGAATGGAAAGGCTGTTGGACCGGATGACATACCAGTGGAAGCATGGAGATGTTTAGGGGAGATGGCAGTTGAGTTTCTGACCAGATTGTTTAACACAATCTTGGCAAGTGAGAAGATGCCTGAGGAGTGGAGACGAAGTGTACTGGTACCGATCTTCAAGAATAAGGGTGATGCACAGAGCTGTAGTAACTATAGAGGGATAAAGTTGATCAGTCACACCATGAAGTTATGGGAAAGAGTAGTAGAAGCTAGGTTAAGAAAAGAGGTGAGGATCAGTGAACAGCAGTATGGTTTTATGCCGAGAAAGAGCACCACAGATGCAATGTTTGCTCTGAGGGTGTTGATGGAGAAGTACAGAGAAGGTCAGAAGGAGCTGCATTGTGCCTTTGTGGATTTGGAGAAAGCATATGACAGGGTGCCTAGAGAGGAGTTGTGGTTTTGTATGAGGAAGTCATACAGAGAAGTATGTGAGAGTGGTTCAGGATATGTATGAGGGCAGTGTAACAGTGGTGAGATCTGCAGTGGGAGTGACGGATGCATTTAAAGTAGAGGTTGGATTACATCAAGGATCAGCACTGAGCCCATTCTTGTTTGCAGTAGTAATGGACAGGTTGACGGACGAGGTTAGACAGGAGTCTCCGTGGACGATGATGTTTGCTGATGATATTGTGATCTGTAGTGAGAGTAGGGAGCAGCTTGAGGAGAACCTGGAGAGATGGAGATATGCTCTGGAGAGGAGAGGAATGAAAGTGAGTAGGGCAAAGACAGAATACATGAGTGTGAATGAAAGGGAGGAAAGTGGAGTGGTTAGGATGCAGGGAGTGGAGGTAACAAAGGTGGAGGAGTTTAAATACTTGGGATCAACAGTTCAGTGTAACGGCGAGTGTGGAAGAGAGGTGAAGAAGAGAGTGCAGGCTGGTTGGAATGGGTGGAGAAGAGTGGCTGGAGTGATTTGTGACAGACGCGTACCAGCTAGAGTAAAAGGGAAGGTTTACAGGACAGTAGTGAGACCAGCTATGTTGTATGGGTTGGAGACGGTGGCACTGACGAAAAGGCAGGAGGCGGAGCTGGAGGTGTCAGAGTTAAAGATGCTGAGATTTTCGTTGGGTGTGACGAGGATGGACAGGATTAGAAATGAGTATATTAGAGGGACAGCTCAGGTTAGACGTCTTGGAGACAAAGTTAGAGAAGCAAGGTTGCGTTGGTTTGGCCATGTGCAGAGGAGAGACGAGGATTATACTGGAAGGAGGATGTTGAGGATGGAGCTGCCAGGAAAGAGGAGAAGAGGAAGACCAAAGAGGAGGTTTATGGACGTGGTGAGAGAGGACATGCTGGTGGTCGGGTTTAAGCAGGAAGATGCAAAATACAGGAAGAAATGGAGACAGTTGATCCGCTGTGGCGACCCCTAAACGGGAGCAGCCGAAAGAAAAAGAAGAAGAATATTATGATCAGGGTTATTATTATATACAGAAATGTACTATAGGCCAGAGGTTTAAAAAAAATAAATTAATTCATATGTATCATGATACACTGCCTTTTAAACATATTATTGCAAGAAAATATGAGGAAAAACCTGAAAAACGTTTAACTGATGTTGAAGTATAATTAAATCACTTATATTGTGAGTTCAATGCATGTGAATGCTCAAAGATGAGTTTGTCAAAATAACCACTCCTAACCTTTATCACAGCACCACAGATTTACGGCATGTTTTGCAGTAAATTATTTGGAAATAACTTACATCCAAACCCCTCAGCATCTTTTCAAGCATGCGCACAGTTCTGTCTCATTTGCTGGGCATTTTTTTGTAATTGTCAGTCGAGCTTGTCTCTCGCAGCTCAATGGGAAGATCTAATGAATGGGTAGGCCGAGACATTTTCAAAACTTTGTTTTTCTTTGGACTGGAACATGTGAGATCACTATGCTGCTGAATGAAAATTGGTCAAATTATACACAAACAAGGAGTAATAGTGTAATGTTATGCAATTAAGTGACCCGTTTCTTTCTCATGATCCCTTTTAATCTGCTCCAGATTTTCCTTACCCATACACCCCCAGACCGTCTCCAAGCCACTGCTATTTTTCATGGTAAAAAGGACACATTCTGTGCTGCCCTTTCCTGTGTCCACCACTTGACATAAATTCTTTGGTTGCCCCTTCACAACTGAAATTTACTTTTATCTGTCCCCAAGACCTGCTCCCAGTCCTGTACACTCCAGTGTCCTCTGACAGCAACTCCAGTTCTCATAACAGAATTTCAGCATAAAGTGAATGTCAATGTGATAAACCTGATATGTCTTCTTCAAAAATCTATTATTTTAACCTTTGTGGCTAAATAATGTGTTTATATGGTTATAAAAGTTTACAGGTCATACAAAATTGAAAAGCTGTATCATTAATATTTCTTTTAAAGTATTTCTATTATTTTTATTTATTTATAAAATAAATACATAAAATGTTATTTATTTTCTATTAAAAAAAGAAAGAAAAAGCAGTGTATCATTAATTTTTTTTTTTAAATCTGAGGGTGGACTCAGTTTGCATATCGTCCCAACCGCTGAACAGATGATGCCATCTTCACCACCCTCCATCTGGCTCTTTCCTACATTGACAGAAATGACAGTTATGTGAGAATGCTGTTCATAGACTTCAGTTCAGCATTCAACCATCATCCCTCAGCATCTGAGTGAGAAGCTGAGGCTGCTTGGCCTGAACACCTCCCTCTTTAACTGGATTCTGTACTTTCTGGCTGGGAGACCCCAGTCAGTCAAGTTCAGGAGCAGCACCTCCAGCACCATCACGCTGAGCACAGGGGCCCCTAAAGGCTGTGTGTTGAGTCCACTGCTGTTCACACTGATGACCCACAACTGTGCAGCCAAGTTTGAACCAGATCATCAAATTTGCTGATGACACAACCGTGGTGGGTCAGATCAGCGGTGACGATGAGGCAGGGTACAGAGAGGACATAAAACAGCTGACAGAGTCGTGCAGAACCAACAACCTGTCTCTTAACGTTGCAAAACTAAAGAGATGGTTGTTGACTTCAGGAGACCATGTCGTGACCACTCTCCGAGTTCACCCGTGGAGATGGTCCAGAGCACCAAGTTCCTTTGTGTTCACATAACAGAACACCTCACGTGGACCCTCAACACCAGCTCCATTACAAAGAAAGCCCAGCAGCGTCTCAACTTTCTGTGCAGACTAAGAAGAACACATCTCCCTCCACCTATCCTCACCATGTTCTACAAAGGAACCATTGAGAGCATCCTGAGTAACTGCATCACTGCCTGGTACAGGAATTGCAATGTGTCCAACCGCAAGTCCCTGCAAGAGTTAGTGAGCTGAGGTCATGGGTGTCTCTCTGCCTTCTGTTCAAGACATTTTCACCACTTGCTGCATTGGCAAGGCAAACAGCATTGTGGATGATCCAACATTACCACCCTGTACACTCTTCGTAGCATACAGGCCTCCACTACCAGGATGGGAAATAGTTTCTTCCCCCTGGCCATCTGACTCTTAAATCGGAACTGACTCCTCATCCCCCAGCTCCATTCAGACAGCTGTATCTATCTACCTCCTGTTGTTTGCACACTGATAATAGTAGTATTTATATTTTGCATTCCACAATTTAAAAATTACAACACTGTACAACACTCATTACAACACTGCTGCTCTATACATTCATGTATACACGGTCTCTGTCTGTTGGATGAATGTTTTTTGTCCTCTGTTGTGCAATTGTTTTTTGCACTATTTGTTGTCTTGTCTGTACTTGTCGGTCCTGTTTGCACTTGTTTTGTGGTGTGTTCTATGTAATGTTAGATGTCTTACGTGTTTCGTTTCACTGTGTACTGTGTATATGGGTGAAATGACAATAGAACTTTCTGTATTTCAATGTAACAAAGTCAGTGTAGTGTTAGCTTATTTAAATAGTTTTAAAAAGTCAACCTATTAAACTTTGCCACATTGCAGTACTGAACATTTGAAACAGCGTGCAGCTATAACAGCAAAGACAAACAATACAACACATTTGGTATGGTTGGGACTTTTTATTTAACAACTTGCTATAACGTGTGAACATTGATCAGGCTCATCAGTCTTTAAATCATGCAAAGAAACAGGAATTTTCTGCAGCTTTCAAAAATATAACTTTGAATGAAAATAATATTTTATGTTGTTTTTACTGATGTTGATGAGAGATAACGTATGTCTAGTGTATGTGTTACATTATGTGCACTATATATTCACAGCAGTGTTGTAAGTCCTTAGTTAATTCTCAATGCAGTTATCATATAAAAGTACTGCAAATCTGTAAACATTTAGCCCATATTTTCAGTGATCATCTCACCCTGTTTCCCATTCATTCAAAACAATTTAGAACATGTGGAGCCCATGACCATAACCATGAATTGAGAAGAAGTAGTCCTCATAACACTGATGAAATGAAAAAGCTTATTAGTCATTATCTACTGAGCAGCATTCACAATCAGTAGCACTATGCAGTCAGCAGGTTATGAAACTGCAAAACAGAAAAGTATTTCACCCATGAATTATCAATATGATGAGCTAGTCTTTCAGGTCTTTCTCTCTTCATGAAACCCAAAAGCCAATTACAATGTCACAGCATTTCTTCTGAAAACATAATTTAAATATTACATCAAAAGTTAGTCCAAACAATTATAGAATAATGTAATTAAAACATCAATCTGAAGATCTACTTAGCTAAATTTTCTTGTCACAGTAAGAGACTGAGTGTAGATAAGCATGTTCTATGCTATGCATGTAACGGAAATATAGTTAATGTGAGGTACTGATACTGTGTGCTATTTTCCATTTTGGCATCTGATGGTCCCGTTAACAACAAACAACTTCCACTCTGCACACGCGGTCCCTGCAAATGCCTGATTCAGGTTTGGATACATTTTAGTGTTGTTCTAAGACATGGTCCCCACACCAGAATCACCTTCCTTATTTTATATCTCAAAAACAATAAGTGCCTGCCATGATTATCCAATTTTTCTTGAATTAATTAGCAAGTAATAGCTGGTGAGTTGCATGATAAAAGTGCATTTATTTAACTCTCCTACTGATCTCCACAAAGAGAGCTAGCCTTTTTAGGTCACTAGAGTTTTTGGTGTTCCTACTGCATTTATCTAAAACCTCTCCACCCCAAAATATCTAATTAATCAAATAGATGTGTTTTTTGTTTTCTAGTCTTTTAAAAAGCTTTTGTTGCTTTACTTCTGCATGGTTTGTTATTGTTCAGTTAAGTCAATTTTTATTGTTTGACCTTAGTAGTAGAGGTAGTCTATTACTGGTTAAAATCGTCAAAAGATTAATCAGTTACTGAGTAGAATCAATTGTGACAGGCCTAGATTAATCCAAGATTAGAAGGTGGTAAACATAGCACAAAAATGGATGTTTTCCCAAGACAGAGCTTAAAATGTTGCTAAAAATGTGCTTAAGAAAAGCAGTAGGGTGAAGCCCTGCCACACTAGTATGGTCAAATAGCAGGCAATCTGGTGGGTGTCAGTCAGCTGGGGGTGAAGTTGCCTGTGTCATAACACCTACTGAATGAGAAGAGGAGTGGTAATCTTCATTTCTACAATAACATGCCCTAGAGATGAATACTTCACAAGTTACAACTTGAGCTACTGAGAAAAACACTCTAAAGAAAGGTTTTCTTTTGCATGTTTGTAGGTCAATGTATGTTTGAATGGCCACAAATATGGATCAAATAAAAGTTGGGGGGGGTGTATATGTGCACTCCACACTCCTAGTTGACCACTGCCGATGAACACATTTTGTTAATTCCACACAGGCCGGATCCTCTAAACAGGTAATAGTAGCCCTGATGGAAAGAAAAACACAAGAAAAGAAGGAATGTTAATTTTTATGTTTCCTTCCATCAGATATTGAAGTAACAGGACACGACCAGTCACCAACAGTTCCCTGCACCATTTACTTTTAGATATAATTAAAAAAAACATTATATTTACACAATTTTCCACCCAAATGGATCTGAACCACCAAAACCTGTTTGGGGCACATGATTGGATTCTTTAGTTTAGCACTGGAACTTTGAGGCTAAGGCTGGTAATACTAGAAGTGAACAGTCACTCATAATGTTTCCATAAATGTATACACATAATGTTTCTCACAGTGTTCAAAATGTTTCTAGCACCAGCAGACTTACTGATGGCTTCAATTAAAGAACAGCTTCCTATGAACTATAAACATGAACAAAATCCCACTGCTACAGTCCTATTACATAACAGCTAGGAAGAAGAAAACTGATCTTGGATCAGATTCCTCCACATTTATGATTGTTTTCACAAAAACTGATTCTAGATGAAAACAGACCCCAGTGTCTAAGATGTCAGCCATCAGCATTCAAATTTTTGTTCAGTTTTTGGTCATTTTGTGTCCCGAACTATCACCTTAAAACCTGGATGTGGTTTTAGTGGGCTGAGATACATTTTCAGGGTGTATTTACAGAAACAACTGAATGAAACAACATAATTCTTCTTATGTTAGCGCTGATGGCAAAGCTCAAATTCTACACTAACGAAGCAAAATTCAGATTCCAAACATGTCAGTGGTGATTGAATATGTGTAAAATTCAATAACACTGTTTGCCAAGTGTTGTATATGCGTAGCAGAGTTCCATAAATTCAGATAGAACAGACCCACATTAGCCCTCACCTGCTCTCCATAGTCTTCTCCCCAGCTGTTCTTTATAGCCCAGAATGGAATGCCATTACCTGTGCACAGGTATAGAGTAATATTAGCCTTCCCCCAAAAAATATATATCATTATTAGTTCACTTGCCACCTAGGTGTAAAAAAGAGAACAGTGTGAAGCAGGTTAGATTACCCATGATTAAGGTACACCCTAAAACACTTTGGAAAACAACATATGCATTCTTTATGTGCCTTTCTGCCAGGCTGTTGCACAAGCAGATGTTTTTGGGGAACCAGAATGAGTTACAACACCAAACGTGTTTGGCAGAAAGCTTGCACATCTCAAACAAAAGCACATCTCAAACTATAGATGCATGAATAGTCAAGTGATGCATAAAATGTTAATTTAAGATGGAATGATATCCTAATCTCCTTATCATAAGAAACACTTGAAAACACTCATATAAATGCCTCTATGACATTTTAAGGGCCCAATGGAATCCTTGTTCTAATAAGGAGAAATTTTAACACTGGAAGTAAACGTTTTTTATTACTGCAAATTACTTTTTCCTTACTACTTTTCTTCAGTTTTTGTTTGCCAGCTTTGTGAGCATCTCATCACAAGTGAACTAGTAGAAATGATACAATATTGCTTAGAAAAAAATCGTCACATTAACTAACGTAAGTAACTTATTGTCCCATGTAATTAACCATTTTGAACATACAAGGTTTTCTTACTACAGTGAGAATATGTTTGAAAGTGCCATTTACTGTCTAACGCACCATAAGCACATTATGCTTTCACTGAATGCGATTAATCCTTGATGCTGCATTAGAGAGTCTACTGAAAATAGAGCACAACTGCAACATACTTTTTTAAAATGAGCAAAAATCAAAATAGCAGAATAACTCACGTTTTCCATACCCAACAAGCAACACTGCGTGGTCAATCATCCAGGGGTTGCACAATATCTTCAAAGGGTGAGAAATGCCCTTTCTGTAGAACTACAAACACGTGAAAACACACAGTCAAAAGACTGGGAGAGAGGATCATATTTGACTGAAGCTGTAATACAGGAAAGATTTTCCATAAGCCACCCTACAAGCTCTGGATTTCATTCAGTGCTTGGAATAACCAATGAAGAACAGAATTTCAGAATTGAGGTCAATTCAGAAACCAAAGTTATAGTATGGTCAGATAGAGTAATAACATTGAGTCTATTGAGCAAACTTCACTGTGAAGGGTTTGGTCCTGGTATCCAGGTTAGATAGAGTTTATATATATATATATATAAAAAGAGAAAGAGGATCTTTAGGAAGAATGTATTACCTGCATGGCAAAAGCATTGAGGGCAGCCGAAACAGGGCTATTTTCAGCCAGCCATGCAACAATATCTGTACACACAACAAGAAGGTTAGATTTCAAGTTACTACTGTTTTTGCATTGCTTCTCTAAGCTGAAAAATGTGCATTTTGATGAACCTGAAATGTTCATCAAATGAAATGTTGAAAAGGACATTAAAATGACAATAATGCATTTATTCAATTCTCCAGTAAGAAACAGAGACAGATATACAGTACCTGATATATTAGGTATATTTTCATGTATGCTTGATAGATATTCTTGTGCATTTTTTGCCACAAAAAGAATTTAATTTTTTTTTAAATGGTTCCTTGTTTTGTGTGTTCCTAGTTGTGTCTTTTCTTTTCAGTTCTGTCCATTTTTTATTTTTTGGCCTATGATTAGTTATTTAAATGTCAAAATAAATTAATTGATTACTAATATAGTTAGTGATATATATTCTCGTTGTACATAAATTGTTATGTTCTATTCTAGCCAACAGAACTACACCTACATGCCTACATATGTGCCTCTCATTACTCTGTCTCTGTCGACCTTTCTCTCTCTCTCTCTCTCTCTCACCATTCTCATCCTTGGGCAGTTCCACTGAACTGTTGATGTAGGCTGCCACTTTCCCAGAGGAGAAATCACAGCTCTGCTTGTGCCCAGTGTAGGTGTAGTCTGTCTCTGTTTCAAGACCCCCTGCAAGGGCATCAAAACACATTAAAAGTAAAACTGCACTGCATATAACCTTCAACTTGGCAGTCCTAAAACTCTATACAATTTTATATTTTAGTAATGTTACAGAACTTTTCTTACCAAGATTTTCAATAGCTTCATATGCATTTGATGGAAGTCCACCTCCACAAGCTTGGTCCAGCTTATCACAGTCCACCAGCTCTGTAACAAACACAATGGTAAGCCAATGACTACAACACAACATGAATAGAAAAATTAAAAGACAACGGTCATTGTTTTGAGGACTTTCAAGTAAATTACTCATTGTAATGCTTCACCTTGCTCTGAGAGAGACAGCAATTGTCCAGTCTTTTTATACCACTGGCCTTCAATGTTCCCAGTGACAGAGAACGCCCAACAGGAGCCACACATGCCCTAAAACACACACATAATTCACTTTATTCAGTGTGAGACTCGTCTCCTTAAAGCCTACATACATATGCCCCAACCGCTTCATCTAGTAAAGATGCACCCCCCTAGTCTGATTAATGTTCCTAACCTGGTTCTTGACGGGGCTGACGGCTCCATGCTCTCTCCAGTCCCAGCTCTCTGGTGCTGACTTACTGGCTGGGGTTGCTGGCTTCATTTTTTTCTGTAGGCTCCACTGACTCAACATGGGGTTAAGGTACATCATTCTAAACTCGTCCTCTAAATGGAGGGAGAGAGAGAGACAGAGATAGAGAGAGAGAGAGAAAATGTAAAAATATGTTATGAAGGGGGAAATGCTCCAAAATGGTTCTTGACATAGACATATATTTTTAAAAGGTTCTTCTTTACACTTTTCCACTTCTCCCACCACTGAATAGAACCATAAGTGGTTTTTCTCTTTTGACTGTTACCCAAATTTAGGCTTCAAATAATAGAGTGCATTTATCACAGTCTTGATACTTCATATACACATGCACGGACACTCAAACAAACAAACAAACAAACAAACAAACAAACACACACACACACACCTGTGAGGTCGCTGAATTTGGTAACGCCGTACACAGCTGTGCCCTGGTCGATCGACTGGAGGGTTTGTGCCGTTTTCAGGTTCTGCTGGAAAATGCGCAGACGCTTCTCAGCCTCTGTGGGGTCAAAAGGTCATTTAAGTGTTTTAGTAGCAGGATGATATGTTTCAGGTGGTTAAATCATAGTGTGTGCACAGGAGTTTAGTACAGCATATAGATTAACAGTGATGTTGATTACCCTCTTGAGAGCTGTATGTGCGGTTGTATGTGACCATGAAGTCCTTGAACTTTGTCAGAAGCTCCAGAGATTCCTAAGGTTACCAAAAGAAGAATGTTAAAGAAGAGCTGAAAAGCTCATTACCTCTTTATGTGTTTAGAGTAAATTAAAGTGTATGTTACCTTGGTGGGCTTGTCGCGAGAGAGAGGAACACGCACAACTTTTGGGCCCTCTTTTGGAACTGAGGAATAAAGCAGATTCCGGAGAGGTGCAGGGTCAAATAATCACCATCGGCTTTGGATTATAAAGAGCTTTTGTGTCTGTCATATTATAAATGAGTTTACTGTAGTGTTGTGTCTAATATCTGTGACCTTAAAGCCATCCACTGAATTTACATGTTTCACATTTTTCTGTGGCTGAGAGTTTAAGAGAACACAACTGGTTTCGCTCTCTCTGTTTGCGTGGGATGTGGGACGAGCCCACATTTCATTTCTGTAATACACTGCCACATACCTTTGGCAAAACTACTATTTTTTAACATTTATTTGTGTAGATGAAAAAATGGGCTGAAGTAAATTCCATGCCTTGCTTTTTGAGGTTTTTGTGCTTTTCTCTAGTGGTTGGTGTTGCGTGCTTTTGTGTATTGAACTTTCCTCTGTTTAAATACTGTGCTCTGGTAGTTTACTGACCTGCAGGCTGACATTTCTGTTTGAGCAGAGTGGACTTGTTCTGCCAGGGAATGTCCCACACCTCAAACAAACACACCTCCGTCTTGAGATAGACAGACAGACAGACAGACAGACAGACAGACAGATAGATAAAAACTTTCTTTACATTCTTGCTCTCAGTAAACAGTTCACATGGCCTACAACATGCAGATCAGAAAAGGAACCTGTGAGACTGGGCCTGGAGAGTCATGAGCTTAAAATATTTATTCATCACAAGATCCTGGGCCACATGGTTAGTGTGTGTGTGTGTGTGTGTGTGTGTGTGTGTGTGTGTGTGTGTGTGTGTGTGTGTGTGTGTGTGGACATGCTGGGATTCAGATCAAAATCATCCAAATCAAGTCCTTTTACAGACATGAAGAACTGTAGGTCACTGGCAGTCACTGGCCGTCTTCCCAGCTGCAGACCTTGTAATGTTTATTTTGGGGGAAAGATTTCAGGTTTCATCAAATAAAGTGAACTTTGAGCCTCACTTGATGGCTGAGTGCAAAGTGGTTAGGGACTGTTAGGAACTGGGCCCCAAGATCAAAAGGTTGTGGGTTCAAACTCCAGACCAGTCGGTTGCCCTGAGGTACCCTTGAGCAAGGTACCGTCCCCATCGCTGCTCCCTGGGTGCTTTAAATAGCTGCCCCCTGCAATTTCGTTGTGGTTCACTGCGCTGCGCTTCACAGTTAGTCACTTTCACTTTCCTCCATGACTCGCGGCAAATACATTTCTCTCCTTTAATCTGATTTATCTATTGCTAGATAAAAGAACTTGTTAAATTAAATTAGTTACATTTACTTTACAAAGCAAAAACTATAAACTCCCTCCTTACTGAGCACATAATTTGCATGTTAAGCGTCAAACTGGATATTAAGTAATCCCAAAATACAGATCAACCAAAACATAAACAGTATGTTTGCAGTTTAAGCCTTCGTGATCATGTATCCCAGTGTTAATCCTCACTGTTAGTTCTTGTCGCTCACCTTTAGTTTGTGTGACTCTGGAAAAAACTCGCATTCGTCAGAAATGAGTAGAACTTCAGCCTTCTTGCACTGTGTTCGCCCGATCTCAACGGTGATGCTGTATCGCACTCCTTTCACCAGCTGAACAAAACACGGACAGAGAAATCTAAGAGCAGAAGTAATGAGGCACAGGCCTGCTGATCTCTGGAAGACAGTGTTTACGCGAACACCGTCGTCCTTGTGACAACTTGTACGCCTCTGCAGTGTTAATAGCTCGTTTATAACGCTGCCGGCACAGCAGTGACGATCTAAAAACAATGCCAATGGGCCTCATTCGGCATAGTTAAGCGTGTGTTACTGCGTAAACTGAACGCAGCATGAAGGTGTATGAATGCACAGGGCCAGCGCTTGTTTACATCTCTAAAGATTCAGGTTGTGGTTCTCTGCGCTTCACTATGAGTCAGCATTTACTGAAAGGCAACGTTTTACCATCTTTGTAGTATCAATGCACAGATTACATCATGATATTACACAAATGTCACACAAAATCAAAAACAGGGCGTACCTGTTTGCTGGCCGATATTATCTTGCTGACTCTGCGGATGTGCATCCCGTTGGATGCGGCGTTGTATCGCTCCTCCGCGAATTTCAGCGCTTTCCGGAGCTCCGGGTCGGTGTCGGAGAGGCGCATAGCAGCTCCGGGGACTAGCGACCGGTCTGAGTCGACCTCCAAAGCCCGAGCCGTCCAGACCAGCGCCAAGACAAAGCAAACGATCCCGGGGATCAGCTTGACTTCCATCCTGCCCGGCTTCAGCGCAGAAAAGAGCGAGGATGAAAAGGCTCTGGGTTTTTGTCAGCGCAGCAGACTCTGTTTGCTCTTCCAGAAAACTCTGATCCAGCTGGCGCAGTGTCAAACCCTCCGCCCGGTCGCGCCGCCCGCCCCAAACACTAATAATGGCGATGCGCGTCTCCACTTTAAATATGGCCGTGTGCCTGGGGAAATCTGCATTTCCCCTGCATTTTTTGCCTCAATACACTATTTATGCGCCCTCCGCGCATATATAAATATTTATAAACCATGTATGTGTTTTTTCCCCAAACCTACAACTTGTGGGTGTTACTACATTTATGCTAATTTGAAAACAAAAAAGACTTTTTTCTGTTGTAGTATTGCAACTTATTTTTATTTATTTTGTTTCATTTTATCGCTTATGTTTATTTTTCATGTCCTTGCAGTAGCAATGTATAAACTAAAAAGCAATTTGTTATTGCACTTTGTGTCCGCTAGATGGCAACAGTGGCGCACTCAGTGCCCGCTTGTCTGCGTTACTTAAAAAGCGTTGCCGACAGCCTTTTGGCCCCGCCCACGTTCTCCCCGCCGCCTCAGGTCATCGGGTGCGCTGCGCTACAAGACACGCCCACTGATCGAAACAGCCACTTCGCTAAAGAACCAGGTTTCTTGACAGGTATGCCTTCAGTCTGCGCTCTGTTTTGCCTAGGATCTGACTAATTTGTGTGATATTTAACACAAATGCTCCATCAGACTGAGATGTGGGGAATATGGCGGTAAAAACCATGAACTCATTGTCATGTTCATCAAACTATTCTTCTGATGACCCAGACCATCAGTTTTTCCTCTAGTTGACTTTCTTACCTGGTTCATCAGAGTCCCATACACTGCCACCTGGGATGTCCGGTGTGCTCTGACACCTTTTCTTCATAGCCAGTAGTAACTTTTTCAGCAAATTATGCTACATAGGCATTTCTGCGGGATTGGACCAGTTGGGTTAAGCTTCACTTCATTCCTAACATCAGTAAGCCTTAGGTGCCCATGAGCCTCATGCCAGTTCACTGGTGGTCCATCCCTATACAACTTTGGTAGATACAGACCACTGCATACCAAAACCTCTGACAAGACCTAGTTTTTGGACATAATCTCACTCTAGTCTAGCTGTCAACATTTGGCTTTTTATCAAAGTCACTGAGATCCTTATGACTGCCAATTTTTCCTACATTGAGAACATCCATTGACTGTTCAATTGCTGCCTAATGAAGGGAGCCATTGTAATGAGAATCACTGTTATTGACCTCTCTTGTCATTGGTTTTAATGTTCAGGCTTATTGGTGTATATTTAAGTGAAATGATGCTTCATACTAAACATCTATAAGACTACAAGCATCAGGACTTTGAAGCATTTGCCTAAAATCTATGTTACGCCAAGATAATAAAACCAGACTTTCCTGACACAAGCATACTACTCTTTTATTAATGTGTACAAGAATTTAAAAGCTGCATATTGTGTTTAATTCCAGTCAAAAGATTTCAGTCCAGTCAAATAGCGCATTAAATGGATGTCCAAAAAGACCAGGCAGAACTCTTTTCATCATTTGATGTTGGTCTCGTAAAAATAACTGAAAATATCTTTGTCTGTTTGTGGAAAAGCGAATAGCAAAACGTACAGCAGCTTGAGTTAACGGAAAGAAAAACACTATGATGTTATAAGCAGAAAAATGCAGGCAAAAGAATATCCGACAAGTTTTATTCCTTTTCTGGAAAACCGCCCCCTGCTGTTTGAGAGCTCGAACTGCGTCTGTACGTCCTTGTTTATGTTCCGTGTAGCAACACGCTCAGCTGTTGGCCTCGTCTCGCTGTGACAGCGAATTTACGAAGTGCACGAATATGCAACTCTGTTTCTTTCCGTTAAGTGTCGCTTAAATGGAAGGTAAACATCAAGGGAGGGGGAGAAGCGGAAGAGGAGGGCGAGGCCAACGAGGTGAGGTGGGTGAACCAGATACATTATCACTTGGAGGAGGGTGGTGGTAAACTAGGAGCTGGATACTCAGCTAGAGCCAAGAGCTGGGCTGGCTGGGTTCAAGTTCAGTTTGAGCCAATTTCCAGGGAGACCCTCCCTGCCTTATCACTGGACAAGAGCATCTTATTAATGCAACGTTAATATTACTGGCTTCGGTGGGTTCTGCAGTTGTTTCCTATGTTTGTGGTGTGAACTGGTCTTCATTTCCTTTTTAGAGCAGAGATGTTCGTTTATCAAAATCCTTGTCATATGCCCTGAGACATGGTGCCTACAAAATGGGGCTTCACCTGAGCTCAGGTGTGTTTTTCACTTTTTACAGTTGAATTAATTAAAACTTACATGCTATAGTGTCCTAATTTGTTTTTTATGTTTCGGTCACAGATGGCTTTATATTTGTGGATGAAATGCTCAGTCATCAGCAGTTCAGCTCATTTTCACTGGAGGATATAGAGAGAGTTGTGGCCACAAATGATAAGCAGCGCTTCAAACTGCAGAGCCACCCTGAGACTGGACGCCTGCAGATCCGGGCCAATCAGGGGCATTCAGTACAGGTATAAGGCGAGTGTAAAAACACATCTGTCAGTACAAAATGTCCACAGATACTAAGCCATTGTTACCTGAAACCAGACTTGAGGTTCAGGTTGTTGTTCTGATGCTACAAATTTTATATATTTTCTTCACTAAATAATTGGTTAAACATAGAGTGTCGGGGGTGGTGCAGTTAAAAATGTCGATGCACTGTTTGGAGTGTTATTTTGAGTGTACTGTAATGTTAAACACTTATTTATTTTTCTTGTTCAGGTTGAAAATCTTGAGTTAAGAGCTGTTAGACTGGATGCTCCAGACTGTCCACGGGAGGCCATTCATGGCTCCTACATGAAGCACTGGGCCTCCATACGCAGTAGAGGTCTGAATAGGATGAACAGAACACACATTCACTTGGCACCAGGGATGCTTGGAGAGAGCCAAGTTATCAGTGGTAGGAAAGTCGAAGACATTTCATTGACTGAGTTGGGCTCCAGGTCCTCTGCTTTATATTTCTATGGAAATTGGCTAAAGAGTTTATGTCTCCACCTTGTTAAATATCAAAATAATTTGCAGATATCGTGTTAGTTTTTGAACATTATGTATTGTGAATAAAATAAAAAAACTTGCCTCTTTTGTCCAGGTATGAGACAGAATTGTGACCTAGCTGTCTACGTTGATGTTCTAAAAGCCCTCTCAGGTTAAAACTAAAGTTCTCTAAAGTGTTTTCATTCACAGTCTACCATGAATTAACACAGCCGTGGTGTATGATTAACAAATTATGCTTTTCATTTTGCTTAGATGGAATTAAATTCTACTGGTCAGAAAATGGAGTGCTCTTAACACCAGGTGATTCAGAGGGGCTGCTGGCTCCTCGATACTTCGCCCGCGCACTAAGACTGAAACCAACATGTGAGTTTCATACACAGCTTAGTCATTTTGATTTTACTTTTGGATTGAATATCACAGCCCTAGTTGGAATTTATCAGTTATTTTAGAATCTCTCATTATTCATCTTTTTATTTCAGCTTGTTCCCTTGAACTGGAATAATAGATGTAAAAGATTTTTTGAAGACGGAGTCTTTGCAAGACAAGACAACAAAACCGAAAAACATACAAATACTTCCAGAAACATTGATTGAAATCAGAAGGCTGTGTATCATCTTTGATTTTAAAAAGACACTGTTCTTCAGATCCTGACACTGTAAATGTAAAAGAATCTCATGGCAGTTGGTTCACACCCATTTATACAAGCACTATCAGCAATGAGGCAGACACTGACTGTGGTTTGTGCAGTGGAAACACCAAAGATGGTGGACAGCAATAAGGAGGTTTTCTGTCATTATAGTTGACACTGCTGGTCTGTGCAACACATGCTGCACTGTTTGTGATATCCAGTGGTTTCCTCAACTGTCATATGAATAAAATACAATGATATCAAAGCAAATGCTGAGTCACTTATGAAGGTGTCTGGAACTTGAGAAACAATGGATTTTTTAAAAATATTATATAATCTTATACTGTACATTATAACATGCAATATGTTATTGTTCATTCATTATTACACCAATAAGCCTCAATAATTATATATGCTAATATTGAAAATCATTGAGTAGCCTATACCTGACTATGCTTTTTAACAGGAACACCTAGAACATGGAGTCTTCCTGTGCTATGAAATAGTAATTATGACACATTTCCATTATTTTAATGCACAATTACTATTTACTTCAAGAGTTAAAAAACAAAAAACTGGTGTGTGTACCATTTACAGTAAGTTATTTATTTAAGGTTAGGGAGTTGGCCCCAGGATCAGAAGGTCGTGGGTTCGAATCCCAGACCAGGAGGTTGCCCTGAAGTACCCTTGAGCAAGGTTCTGTCCCCATCAGCTTTCAATAGCTGGCCCCTTTAATGAACTGTTAAAGCACAGAAGTGAATCTTTTAGGCTTTATGGCAGCAAGGGGCATGGGAGGTGTTGGAATGGTGGGAAGAAAGAAAGGATTCTAATATATATAAACCGATCCTGGAAAGTAATGTCCTACAGTAAAGTAAACATGAAGAAGTAAAGAGATAGGATATTATAAGAAGGCTATTATCCAAAACACATGACAAAATCAACCTTGAACAGCTATGATTAATTTTTATTTGCTCTGTCCAGATTTGAATATCACTAAAATGTATTTATGAACGATTAGATCTTAAACATGTGGATGCAACCCAAGAATTTGTCAGAACTAAAACTGTTATGCAAGGAAAGTGGAAAAAACACTAAATCAAGATCAGAAAGACTACTAGATGTTGAGAAGAATTGATTTCAGCCAAAGAGTTTTACAAAGTGCTGACTGAATAATAATGGCTAAAGAGTATGCATAGTCAATTTTGATAAAAACATTTTTAATGTTGTTCCATGCAGAGGTGGGTGTTTTTGTTTCACATTAAAAATAACATACAACTGTAGATGACACAAACCTGTCAGTCAGTATTTTACCTGAAGCTTGAATGATAAAATCATAATTATTTCAAGGCGTGACCATTTAATGCTAAAAGTAAAATACAATAAATGTCTAATACGTCACACATTGATCTGCCCATGTATCCTGTGGGTATAAAGTTATAACTTGCTCTAGAACAAACACAATACTACATATATTGCAGCTCTTCAGGGAGATTTCCATCCCATCATCAAGCTTCACTTAATTAAAAAAAACAAGAGCCATGGCCTCATGTGGATCTAGTACATCCAGAAATTAAGCTAATCCTTTTGAGTTTAAATGCAAGTGAACCTCAGCTCTGCATGGCCATTAGAGAGCTTCATGTCCCCCAGTCAGTTTGTGGAATAGTTCCTCATTCAGGGTGTCGCTGGGCTCCCGTGAGCGTGTTGACATGAAAATATAGCCACCAATGTATTCATGCACGATCTTACAGTCTGCTGTTATACAGCTGAAGGCAATGTTGATGTTGCCATCAAACTCAATGGCCACCTGATACAATGAAATCAAAAAGTGCATTTTCAAGCCTGGTCCAATCCAGGGTACTAAACATATGACTGTAAATTAATGTAGGTCTCTATAATTGATTCAAGAAAATTAAAAAGTTGAACAATAAAGGACATCATTAATGCAGTAAATAAAAAAAAAATACATTACTTAGATTAGGATGTATCAACAATGATAAGTTGGCAATTCGCATGATGATGATAAATGTTTTAACTCTCATGCTCGTCTCTCTTATTGTAAGAAACAAGTCAAAAATCCTATTCAAATTCTAATACTAACAAACAAGTCAAATCTATAGTAACAATATTTAAAAACATCTTTTTTGTGCAAAACGTTTAAATTTTTAGGCAGTTTTTTTTTTTCAGAATTCCTTACTGCCAATTTACTTTCTTATGAGACTTTCTGATAAACGGATCAATAAAAAGGCTTTGTTTTTTTTACATTAAAATACATTTAAGCATAAAAATTTCTGTTCCCCTGAACAGTTATCATTTCAGGTATAAGGCTGACTCTGGTAGTGACAATATGCATTGATAAATTAACTGATTGTACAGGTTACTGAGGAAGTTCATGACTTACCTGTCGTATGTCCCAGTTGACATTCCACTGTCTCATGTTGCTGTAACGCCATGTCTTGACCACATCTCCCACTCCTAGGTCAATACGGATAAGGCGATTGTTGGCAATGCCCAGGATCTCATCTTTACGGCTGCCCTTAAACCTAAATGTGTAAGAACAAGTCAAATCTGACTCAATCTCCTCTTTAAAACTGTGTTGCATAGAGTGAGTGAAAGCTAATCATGGAGGCCAAACTCTAAAGTAAAGTCTCCACTGACTGTGTTTACCGTAAAGATTAACAGTGTATGGTGAACATATAAGTCTGTAACATAGGAAAGCATACTCATCCTACCTCACCATGAAATAGGAAATGCCAAAGTCAGGTAGAGACTGCCATATCTGGAGGAACTTCAAGATTGCAGCTGTAAGGGAAAGTTGAGCCACATTCTGAAAGGCTTCCAGGATGCGCTGAGTTAACTGAAATGGAGGTTTCAGTTAGGGAAAACATTTTGATACTTGGTAAAATGTTTGTCATTTGTAATTAAATATATAACTATATTGGCACTGCTTGAGAGGTTCCCCCTCTACTACCCACTTATTAATTGTAAGATGTATTTTATATATATATTCATCCACCTATTTTTCTATCCTAACTTATACTTATCCTAACTAGGATCTCTGGGGTACTGGAGCATGTCACTGTATTATTGGGGTGAAATGCAAAGAAAAAACCCTGGAAAGATTGACACTCCTTTGGATGGCACAGAGGTCATTTATTAAAAATGATTAAGTAACTACTTTAGGGTAGATGCTGCAATGTCATCCTACATTTTAGTATGAATGTGCATGTCCTGCACCTGTTTAGTCTTGTATTTTTTGGTGAAGCGAGGAGAGACGAGGCTCTGGGTGTTGATGCTGTCATCGGCCTGCGGAGTGGAGGCAGATGACCCAGAGCGCTGCATAGACAAAAACGTCTGGATGTTCTTCACCTCATTTTGATAGGAACTGTCCAGCAGAGTCAGACCTTTAGAGGCCAGTTTACAGGCAGCCATCCATTCAGAGTACTGCTTCTCCTGCAAAGAGAGACAGAAGAATATAAAATTAGTAAGATTCCATAAACTGCTACAATATTAAGCATCATTTCTATAGAATCCTACAGCTTAGTTGCGGTCTGTATGCCAGCTTACGTTCTCACATCGCAGGTAGACCTCATTCATGCCTTCTGGCACTGGGATCAAGAGCCTGATGCAGAACTTCTGTCCTGCTATATTCACTTCAGGAGACACCTCACAGCCTGTAAGGAGACACAGACTCTGGAGTAAAAGGAATTGAAAACTAAGTCTATTAGTAGGTGAAGTGTGTGCGACACAACTTTGAAGTATTTGTGCTTTACTTGAATTCTTTCAGTTTAGGTTTAAGCATTTCTTACAAAATTTCAAATGAAATTCTCTGCTTTCTACTCACTTTATTTCAAAAATGCTTTGTCAAGTTCAATATAACTATATATAGATTTATATTTCAATGCACAAAAACCTGTTGTAATGAACCTTGACCAAACTATTAATACCTTAGATTTTTTGAGTATGAAATATGTTGTGAAAACTATACCAGTGTATTCTCTACCTTTATCAACTTATTCAGTTAAGCAGTTAAGCCCTGCCCAATTGCATTTTAGTAAAAAGGAGTGTTTCAGCCTAACCTGTTTTTGTTAATCCCACCTATCATATTTCATAAAAAATGAATATCGAGACCATTCAGAGACCAATCATGTTTTCTGAAAGTTTTGTCTTTGTTTGATGTTCTTTAGGGCAAAGCATCTTTTTTCTGCATGTATTGCAAATAACAGAATAGCATCATTAAAGAAAGCTGTTTTTTAATGAAGATTGACAACTTTATTTGTGAACTGACTCTTAGTTAGACTCTTGTTATTCTTAGCCAGCACCAGAGCTACTGCTGAAATAAGACACAGGAGTTTGAATACCCTGCTACATTCTACACTGTGTTTCTTCTCTGTGTATCTGCTTTAATTTCAGGCAGAGGGGATGTGGTGTGAAAGCATTGTTGCAATTTTCATTCAAGTCCATTGTACAAACAGGAACAAGCAAAACAAGATTTTTTGTTAACTCAAATTGTCCTTTGATAACATTGTGGTGTTTAGATGTGAACTCTGGTGTGTGTGTGTGAAAGTAAAAGTGACAACCTCTTGTCATTGTGAAACGCAGCACAGCCCAACACAATGAAATTCAATCTCTGCATTTCACCCATATACATGTGCAGCAGGGAGCAGTGATGGGGATGGTACCTTGATCAAGGGTACCTCAGGGCAACCTACTGTTAAGGGAATCAATCCCACAATCTTCCGATCCAGGGTAACTCCCTAACCACAAGTCCACCGCTGTGTGTATTAGTGTGTGTTTTGTGTGCGAGTGTGTGTTATTCAACCTTTCAGATTCATTTGTTGGATTGGTTCTCCGTAACTGTCCTCTTTAGTTTTGTAATAGAAGATAGATGTCTCCTGAAACTTGAACCAGTACTGTTTATAATCCCTCAGTGTGAGCCTTCTGGGTCTAAGCAGCAAAATTTAGAAATGAAAATAGTTTTTGTTACAAACTGTTTTTTAGTTCTCAAGAAACAAAAGGTTTCGCATGGCAAAAGGTCTTACCGGAATATTTTCAAGTAGTCATTAAGTTCTGGGGCTGTCATGTTTTTCTGTGGGAAAATTAAAGACAATCATTTCAAACACCTGAAAATTCCCAATATCTTCCTAATTTCTCAGTACTGCAGCTTTATTACCTAAAATGCTTTGAATGAGTGAGGAATGAGCAAAACTAACCATTAGAATGTAACAGATTTTTCAAATTGCACAGACGCCGTGTTGCTTGCATGTTAGTAAATTGTGAACTAGCCAAACTGGTAGGATTATACTTAGCCCTCACCAGCAAATCTGAGTTCTTATTTTCTCCCACCATCTTGACCTCTAAAGACTTCAGAGCTGACTCCAGATCTTCCATGCCCTGGCAGGAACCCACTTCCTGTGACAGTGACAGCTTTCCTATGTGATACTGAGTGAGAGGGATAGAAAAAAGATTATCCTTATTCCTCTTCCACAGAATTTTGTAACTCCTTCCATACAACACAATAATTGTCCAAATGACATAAACCAAAAGATAAACATACACATTTCACGCAAGTAAATCTAATGAATTTTTTTTTTCCGTTTGCCCCACGGAAATTATTATATGCTGTTATGTGTATGTTTCCACATTATAGTTGGTGCAGTGTCTCTGGCCTGTGTGTTTCTTTGTTGTGATGACAATTTGCTGAAAAAGACAACAGATGGAAAGATGGTACCTTTTAAAGCATCATACCTGCAGGGCTCCAAAAAGCATCATCTCCTCCTCAGTGCAGTCATTGTCCTCTAACAGGATGGCCCAGCGTGCCTGCTCATACAGCTGGGTCAAACGCACTGCATCATACTGAATGAGAACCCAGGAAGAGGCAAAGCTTATTATCCATTTTTAACAGTTTTTTCCAGCTAACTTACTAACACACCTTACAGGAAGCTCCCAACTCAGACACATTTACACACCTTAGGTTCCATATCATGAAAAGTGTAATACTTGAAGCGAAGCCACAGCTTGTCATTCTCTTGAATTCCCTGCTGCATGAGTGAGCGTGATGAATCCAGCCACCTGTCAGCAAAAGACAATAAGTTGTTCATCAACCTCTTAAACCTTTCAGGCAGGATATATTTCTCACTCTCAAAGCTACATGGCTTATTAATTTTATGTTATGTCATGTTATTTTATGTTAATTATTAGTCAATGATTATTTATTGTGTACTCTCTGTCTCTTGATTGCATACTATTATCTACACTGTGTGGCCAAAAGTATTTAGGCCTCTGATCATCCCAACCAAGTTTGGTGGACATCCCATTCCAAAATCAATGGCATTTACATAGAGCTGGCATCATCTCTACACCTATAATAGCACCCACACTTGTGGGAAGGCTTTCCTAAAGATCTTGGATTGTCTCCGGAAAAAGGGGCCCAGTCAAAAGAGCCTTTGTAAAGCCAAACACTGATGTTGGAGAAGAAGGCTCACAACTAACATTCTGGTTCATTCCATAAGTTTTCAACTAGGCTTTGGTCAAGGCTCTGTAGAATCCACTGGAGTTCCCCATTACTAAACTTGTCAAACTATGTTCTGGGTTTGGGATTGTTCACAGGCGAATAGTAATGCTGGGAAAGGAACAGCCCTTCACCCCGTATGTTTGTGAACTCAAAGCCCTTCTCTATGAGTTTGCATGTTCTGTCAATCAGTTGGTCAGTTACTTGTGTTTTTGTGGGAGTACAGCTTGCAAGAAGCTAATAGATAAGGTGTAATCTATTACTTTTTAGCTTAACTAGCCTAAAAACTCAAGCGCAATAGTAAACTAACATTATGAAAACATGATAGGTTTTAACAGATTAGCTGGGGAGGAAAATTGTAAATTAGCCCTATAACCTGCAATTTAAAGGTTTATTATTAACTTATTTCTAGTTTGCAAATTTTGCTCATACCTGGAGTGAATGTGTGTTTTGTCCACTTTGCTGGCTGGCCGGTACAGTTTAGCAATGGTCTCAGGAGCAGGTGAAGGCTGACAGACAGACAGCATCTTATAAACGGCCTCAGTTTTAGGAGAGTCAGCAAAATGAGCTGGCATGCCATTGTACAGAGTCGGAACTGATCCTGAAGGCAAGATAGACTTTTTTATGGTTTCTTTCTTTTGTTCTCATTAAATCATTTAGACTTTTCTTACATTCACAGATATGCCATGCATTAGTAGACCTCTGAAAATAATAATGATTTAAATGCACAGTAATTTTAAGATACCTGAGGTCAGTGGTACATCAATGAGGTCATATTTTTCCTCTGTAGAATCTTTGCATTTCTTTTTCTTTTTCTCCTCCACAGGTCTTAGCAGAGACAATTCCTCTGGATGGCGAATGTCTGAAAAAAAACCCCACAGACTTGTTAGACTTGTGATCCTGTTTTCATTGTGCCTTACGTATGATGTATGATGTGTAACGATACTTCTAAGGAAATTTCCCTCTTTTCTCAGCTTCAAAATAGCATGCTTTTCCCACAGACAGATCTCTAATTTTGGTTTCCCTTTTGGTTTCCCCTTTCTTAACAACATAGTTTTCACAGAAACATTTAAACATTTACTTTTCAAACATTTATGATGTTACTATAATACAAAAAAGGTAAATATTTATTAATATAATGAGTGATTTAGGATATTTTAAAAGTAGTCTTGGCACACACGCACTGAGAACTCTGCAGATGCCCATTACAGTCCGGAATACAGGGCTGGAAAAGGAAGCACGGAGTCGCAGGACGACCCCGTTAGGAAGGCCTAGCCTCAGGGGCTTATGCTGGGGGCAGAAGAAGAGGCGAGCATCTGCATGGACTCCACACTTATCCAGTGTCCATGAGGTTCGCAAAAGCCACTGCTGCTTCTGCTCCCACCAAAGAGCATAATCTGACCAGTCCTGCTGCAATCCTGAAATATAATCAGTGACTCAAGCAGTTGTTCAATAAACACCACATACAGTCTCATGTCACTATAGTTTCTCTATAAATACTCAAATTACTTACATGCAGTTTGGAAAACTACTCTGTTTTAGGATTATGTTAGGGATAGAGTGTATTAGGTTTAGTGTAAGGAAAAAAATCAGGTGAATTAAATATGTGTAGTAAATGTATATTCAAAGCATCATTGACCCATCAAAGGAAAGTGTTATCATATACAGTGAACATATCCAGGATCCTCTCTTTTAGATATCTAAAATATACTTAGATGTCTGCTTTGACAATGTGCCACATTCAAATGAAACTAAATAAAAATGAAAAAGGTTTCTTAAATAATAAGATAATTTTAATATAGCTTGTTGAGACAATATTTTATTTACTTTTATTAGGCATTTTTGTTTAAAGTCCCCCCAGCAGGTTGTCATGCAACTTACCTGTTTTCTCAACAATTTTGAAAATTACTCCACCTATGTGGAGGTCAGAGGTGACACTGATTTTAAGTGGTGGGGCATCAGGGCCCAGGTCCTCCACTGTGACTGACAGGTCCCACGCTGCCATCCTAAAAATAACCAAATAACGAAATCTTCCTAAAAATCAGAAGTCTTGTCAACATTTTGTGTTCAGCACATACCCTTAGAACTTGGGCTGAGGAAAATGACTTTTTTTTTTTCAAAACTTGCCACTGAATACTCTGAATAAAGATTTGGTTTAGCAGTCCAAATTATTATGAATAATATTACATATGTGACACCAGCAGGCTCACACTCATGTGCACAGAAGGTGTCACATTTGGAAAAGTATTGTATCAAAAGGGATGCAATGGTATCAGTGTTTGAAAATACTATTCATTCACCACATTATTAACAGATCAAACCATAGAACAGTTAACAGTTAAGAGCTGGAGTTCCAAATATAAACATGAAATCAACCACAGAATAATGACATTTTAAAGATCATTGCCCTACAGACATTGCTGTGTAGTATATTTTAATTTACATGTGTTTGTCATAAAATGTTCTTTCTTTTTCCGCTTTTAAATGTAACAGTATTATTGGAGTCAGATGTCGTATTTCCCCTAGCCAATGAACCTGTTGCTCAACACACTCTTAAAAAAGTGACTCAAGGGTCATCTATCACATGCAATGAGTGTGCTAATAATCACACAGAAATGACAACCACCACCCTTATCCTCCCTGTGTGTATGACAGTACTATTCCTTGACATGTCAAGCTCAAAGCGAAGAATACTTCCCATTTTTGCACAATCACACAGAACATGTTTCCTCTTTCAGTTTAACATCACCTTGTACATATATGTGCAAGTATATTCTCACAGACTGAATTTAATCTGTTGTGTAGTCTTAGTCATATTATACAGAATATAAAAAAAAAATAGTTAAATGAAAAGTAGACTTATTACAACACAGTATGTTTGGACAGCCAAACAGACAAGTAGTTGGAGACATTATCTTCTCAGTATAGAATATGTTAAATAGCAGAAGTACAATTTCAGTTTGTAAATCTTAAAATACCCCCCCCCCCTCACAGACCCCTTGTTTAATAATAAAATATTTTTTATCATAATTTAATAAGTTAACTTATAAATTAATTATTTTACCAAGGAGTTAAACTAAATATTTTTCACCGCAAAAACAAAGCAAAGTGTTAAATTGTGCTGAAAATCATGTTATTATGACAACAGAGATCATAAATTAAGAAAATACATATAAATGTACATAGAAAAAGTAGAAAAGTAGGAGTAGAAAAAGGCCAGAAACCCATCTTTATCGTACAAATAAACCCGTTTTTCTTTGATGTTGTTCTTTTATTTTTTTGCCTTTTTTGATGACATTTCTCCAGAAAAGCTTAATTACTCTTGATGTTTATTCTAAGGATATTAAACAACTATGATAATATTCCTTAGTTTAAGCTTGTAACTCACTTAAACTGTGTTATTCTAGTCTACAGTCAAAGAAAATACAAAATTCTTACAATTACCTTTCTTGTTCAACTGGGTGCACTCTTGAATTGAAATGGCCCTCCCTTTTTTGTTGTCTACATTACCCTGCTCACCCTTTCTTGGACTCGTTTCAGCCCAAGTTGTGGTTTTACTGAGTGTAGGCGCAGTTGTGTGAAAAGGGGTGTTGCTTTTTTCTCTGCTTCCGCATAACGGCCCGATGTGTGACCACAGGTTTTTGGGTGTGCACTCCTATAAAAGGCAATCAACACTTATAAGAACTGTTTACCTATCTGAAGCCACAGGGGCAAATATCCAAACATTCTACAATCAGTTTATAGGAAATTTATACAAAAATAAAAAGTCACAAAACTTTAAATTTATAAAAAAATAAAAAGTCACGAAACCATCCTGTCCTAAAGAAGGAGGTTCTTTTGGCTATATTCTAATGACTTAACTGCAACCTCTTCTAACTGCTTCACAGCCAGTTACAAAAAGCCATAAATGTAAAATGTAGATTAACAAGTTTGTTGACACTGAGTGGACAGCTCCTTTAAAATGAGCAGAGTTAATACACAGTTAATAAGGGCCTGCTGGTGTAACATTTTGCCACTGCCTGATCCTTGTTCCTTGCCTGTATTTTTGTTTGGGCTCTGCCTGTGATTTTGTTGTTATTTCTTGTTTTGCCTTATCCCAGTCCTTGTTATCATGTTCACCAACATCCTGTTCATGACTCAGCCCCCTGCAAGGTTTTTCTTTTTCCACATTATTAAAAATACCTTGTGTTTGTGTCAGTCTTAAGTGAAAGTGAAATGGACTACTTGTCATTGTGCAACACACAGTGAACCGCTACAAAATGCATCCTCTGCATTCAAAGGTTATTCAAACCCATGACCTTCTGGTTATGGCGCCTAGTTCCTGTTTAGCTCCTATAAATGGAAAGTTGTGGGTTTGAGTTCTGAACCAGTAGGTTGCCTGGTCGGTTGTTGTTGGTCTGTGTTGTTTTAAGTGTACGTGTATGAGTGTATAAGTGTATGTGTGTGACACATAAAATGGGCACATGCAAACTCTAGTTGTACCCACCCAGTGTGAAAGAGTGGGCTAAAAATGGAATAGAAAAATTTCAGGACATTTGTGTAATCCTTAACTGATGAGACAGATTGCTGTCATTGAACGCAAGGCAACACCTTATGAAGTATTAGAAGGGAAATTATACAAGCAAATCATTTTCCTCTGGTTGATTTATTTATTTTTGGTGTGGCCATTCACTTTTCAGCTTCATTACTGCTGCATAATTCACAATAGTCCATGATATGTTTTTATCCACCTATGTTCAGGAACTAAAATGAACAAATTAGGCAAAAACCCCACTCAGCAAATAATGAGTTTAGCCATCTGTCTAGTACTAAGTGTCAAACTGTCATAATAAGCAACTAGTATTGTTGATAGATACCACTGCTAGCTTCAGACTTTTTCATTGTTAAAGAATGTTCAGTCGCTTAGTATCCAGAGCACTTTCAAGATTTGGGGCTTTCCTGGTTCCTCTACCAGGAACTCTGTGTTTAGATATTTCTTCTGCATCACTGCTGAATATATGCATTTCTGTGTAAAAGTCTTAAGTTGCGCCTCATTTCTTCAAAGTTTGCTTCCAAAAAGCCAGTCTTTATGGTATTTTTAATATATCTTTGAAAAATAGCTCACCAGGCCCCCTTTCCCCCCCTTCTTTTAGTCCAGTCCTGCACCTGAAATGTTTCAGATGCAGAAGCAGTGTGTGATCACCTTGATAGAAACCAAAAAAAAAAAAAAGCAAAAATGGCAGCCAATGTCAAAAAATTTGCTTAATGAGCAACTTAAAGAAGTTATAAGAAAGTTTGCCCTGGGGTGTTTATGCTGTTAATGAATATTGACTTTATTTGGACTATATCTATCTTCTTCTTCTTCTTCTTTTTTTTTCAGCTGCTCTTGTTTAGGGGTCGCCACAGCGGATCAACTGTCTCCATTTCTTCCGGTCCTCTGCATCTTCCTGCTTCAAACCGACCACCTACATGTCCTCTCTCACCATGTCCATAAACCTCCTCTTTGGTCTTCCTCTTCTTCCTCATGGCAGCTCCATCTTCAACATCCTCCTTCCAATATAAACCTTGTCTCTCCTCTGAACATGTCCAAACCAACGCAACCTTGCTTCTCTAACCTTGTCTCCAAGACATCTTACCTGAGCTGTCCCTCTAATATACTAATTTTTAACCCTGTCTATCCTCATCACACCCAACGAAAATCTCAGCATCTTTAACTCTGACACCTCCAGCTTCGCCTCCTGTCTTTTTGTCAGTGCCACTGACTCCAACCCACACAACATAGCTGGTCTCACTATTGTCATGTAAACCTTCCCTTTTACTCCAACTGGTACCCGTCTGTCACAAATCACTTCAGCCACTCCACCCATTCCAACCTGCCTTCACTCTCTTCTTCACCTCTCTTCCACACTTGCCGTTACTCTGAACTGTTGTTCACAAGTATTTAAACACCTCCACAAGTATTTGTCACCTGTACTCCCTGCATCCTAAGCACTCCACTTTCGGCACTGAATGGGCTCAGTGCTGATCCTTGATGCAATCCAACCTCTACCTTAAATGCATCCGTCACTCCCACTGCAGATCTCACCACTGTTGCACTGCCATCATACATTTCCTGAACTACTCTCACATACGTCTCTGTAACACCTGACTTCCTCATACAAAACCACAACTCCTCTCTAGGCACCCTGTCATATGCTTTCTCCAAGTCCACAAAGGCACAATGCAACTCCTTCTGACCTTTCTATGTACTTCTCCATCAACACCTTCAGAGCAAACATTGCATCTGTAGTGCTCTTTCGTGGCATAAAACCATACTGCTGTTCACTAATCCTCACCTCTTTTCTTAACTTAGCGTCCACTACTCTTTCCCATAACTTCATGGAGTGGCTGATCAACTTTATTCCTCTATAGTTACTACAGCTCCTTGCATCACCCTTATTCTTGAAAACTGGTACCAGTACACTTCTCCACTTCTCCACTCCTCAGGCATCTTCTCACTTTCCAAGATTGTGTTAAACAATCTGGTCAGAAACTCAACTGCCATCTCCCCTAAACACCTCCATGCTTCCACTGGTATGTCATCCGGTCCAACAGCCTTTCCATTCTTCATCCTCTTCCTTCCTGCCCTTACTTCCATCTTGTTAATTGCTGCACTTCCTGGTTCACTCTCCTCACATCATCCAATCTTCTCTCTCTCTCATTTTCTTCATTCATCAGCCCCTCAAAGCCTTCAATCTGCTCAACAATCTCTGTTCACCTGTGAGTACGTTCCCATTTCTATCTTTAATTGCCCTGCTGCACATCTTTCCCAGATCTGTCTCTCTGTCTAGCCAATCGGTAAAGACCCTTTTCTCCCTCTTTATTGTCCAGCTTCTCATACAATTCACCAAATACCTTATCTTTGGCCTTCGCCATTGCATTTACATTTACATTTATGGCATTTAGCAGACGCTCTTATCCAGAGCGACTTACATGTCCTAATTACAGGGAATTGCCCCCTGGAGCAATTCAGGGTTAAGGGTCTTGCTCAGGGACCCAGTGGTGGTAGTGCCAGAGGTGGGATTCGAACCTCTTGAGCCATAGGTCCGTAGGCAAGTACCCTACCACTAGACCACCGCTACCGCCACTGCTTTCTTCACCCTGCGGTTCATCTCCTTGTACACCTGTCTACTTTCTTCATCTTCTTGGTTCCACCACCAGGTGTCCTTCCAGATGTCACACCAAGTACATTTCTAGCTGTCTGCCTTATCACTTCTGCAGTAGTTTCCCAGCAATCCGGCAGCTCTTCAACACCTCCCAGTGCCCGTGTTAACTCCTGCCTGAATTCCACCTTGCAGTCCTCCTCCTTCAGCTTCCACCACTTGTTCTTCGGCTCTGCCCTCACTTTGCTCCTCTTCTTGACCTCTAATGTCATCCTACAGACCACCATCCTATGCTGTTTAGCTACACTCTCCCCTGTCACTACTTTGCAGTCTCCAGTCTCCTTCGGACTGACCCTCCGGAAAAGAATATAATCCACCTGTGAGCATCTTCCTCCACTCTTATACGTCACCCTGTGCTCCTCCTTTACCAGTCATGCTGCCAACATTCAAAGTCCCTACCCTCACTTCCACTCTCCTGCACTTCTTTCTCTCATACTCCCTCTGAACATCCCTTCCTCCTCTTCTTCTTGTTCTCCTTTAGCCAACAGTAGTCCAATTTCCACCAGCACCCTGTAGGCTAACAGCACTGGTGATGTTGTTGTTAACCCGGGCCTCAACCGATCCGGTATGGAAGTCTGTTTTGTTGTCTGCATATTGATTTGGCAAAGTTTTACACTGGGTGTCCTTCCTGACATAACCCTCCCCACTGGGGGGAGTTTTACACTGGGTGCCCACTCCCCACACTGGCTTGTGCATCCCTAGTGGCTGGGTTTTTTGACTATATTTATATGACTATTTTTTGCCAAATATTTACTTTAGAGCTGGTTAGAATTTTACTTACTTAAACACTGAATTTACTTAGGGAGTTGCCCTTGCATCAGAAGATTGTGGATTCGATTCCCCACCAGTTGGTTGCCCTGAGGTACCCTTGAGCAAGGTACCATCCCCGTCACTGCTCCCTGGGCACTTTCAATAATAATAATAATAATAATAATCCTTTATTTATAATCCCACAAATGGGAAATTCGCTCTCTGCATTTCACCCATACACACATGTGCAGCAGTGGGCTGCTATTGAAAGCGCCCGGGGAGCAGTGATGGGGACGGCACCTTGCTCAAGGCTACCTCAGGGCAACCTACTGGGAAGGGTTAGCTGCCCACTGCTGCACGGTGTTTGCATGGGTTAAATGCAGAGGTCCAATTTCGTTGTGGTTCACTGTGTGCTGTGCTGTGACCTCGCAATGACAAGGGTTGTCACTTTCACTTAAATCAGTGTGCCTTTTGCACCTAATTTTCAGAGCAAAATAAAGAGAAATGCGTGGGGCCTCAAGGCTTTTGCATAGTAGCTTTCAATCTTTGCAGAAGATTGAACATATATTTTTGCATGTGACCGGTGAATAACGGATGTATAGTAATTATAAATGGAATTAATTCATTTATTTGTCTTGCTTTAGTAAGAATTCTCCTCCAGCGCCGGATCCGACTGTGTTTACCACCAGAGAGCGCTTTAGGATAATAAGCTCCTGCGCAGTCTCCGGTAAAGCCCACTTTGAACTCCATCAATGCACCCCTGTTTTAATGGTATAGTCCGTATTACTGATGCGCGGAGGTTCAATATCCTTTCGATTCAATATCCTTTCGATTTGTCAGTTTCAACACGGTAGTGTTCAATATTTGATGGTGGTCAGGTGAGAAGGGTCGTGTTTGTAACGGTTGAGCGCGTGTGAACGCTTAGCTGAGCCCGGTGAGAGGCTGTGAACTGAGGGCAGGAACGGTAGCTCACTCAGGCTATGGCGTTTCAACTCTCCAAACTGGCAGCTCGTGTTTCACTCTCAAACTACTTTAAAATAATCACGCAAAATAACTTTCCACACGTTCAGAAACTCTCCAACTGTTTTAACAAATACTGGTCAGGGTGTTTGTTTGACACTGTGGCTCGCAGTGGCGAGAGGTCGCTAAAGTCCTCTCAGAGAGTTCTTCACACAGGCAGGAGGTTGGAGAAGTTTTCAAACACCTCTTCCTCCCAAAAGTCATTCGCGTGGTTTCAGAGTCTCGGGGCTTGTGCACACTTCTCTCGTCCGACTGTGCTCCTTTTCGGGCTTTCTGCCGCCGTGCTTGTCTCCTCTGTCCACTCCAGTGCCCTGTGTGCCATGGCTGCCCAGACTGAGGTGGACCTGGACCTGAACCTGAACCTGGACCTGGACCTGGACCTGGACCTAGCCCTGGACTTAGAGACCACTAACTGGGAAAAAGCGAAAAGTGAGTTTCACCAGCTGCACTAGATCGAGGGTCTAGTGTGTTTACGGCGAGACACAGCAGGTGGACAGAGACATCATCAGGACAGGCTGTCTCCATGAATATCTATCAGTTTACTGAATGAGTTTTGGGGTAAAAGAGTGCCGATATTACAGTGAATTAACTTGACAAATGTGCATGTTGAAGTGTATATAGTATTTAAACGTTGGTACATTTATAGTGTATATTTCACTTTTAAGACAATCCAGGGGAAAGAATTTGTAAAAGAAATTGAAATGTTATTTTATTGTTTAATCAGGAAGACACTAGGCACCATTGCTGTAAAATTATTTTAGAGACCTTAGTTTAAAGTCCAGCATAAATCCCGCTTTGAGCGATATGATAGCTCATCTTTCTTATCGTAAGATATCATGAGTCAACACATACAATTTCATAATCATACCGTGATCGGTGTTTAAGGGGACGATTTTTTCGATACAAATATATTTTGAGAACGCGTCTCAGAAATGCATTAACCAGAGAAGTTTCAGATGCAGTGGAAGTGAGGAAATGGAGTTTTGCAGCTTTTCGGTGATACATGGCTAAGAGTTCATTAGATATTTGGAGCTGAACTTTAAAATGCATTTCTGAGATTAAAATAAATAAATATTTTCACTTATTTAAAACATGCTTTCCTGCTGATATATGATGGTTTTAACTATGATAGTATTTAATATGGTCATAATTTGATCATTTGTAAGAAGCCGAAAAAATAATTTATGTTGTAAATGTAAAAAAAAAAAAAGACTGCAGGTTATCCTAAAATTAAATTGTGGTACATCATGAAGTTCCAATAAAACAAATATTCAGAGTAACTCATATTTGTAGTGATCAAATTCACAGGCACTAAACTTGACGAGAGATTGTAGATGCAGTAAATACTCTTTTCACTTGCTGTTTTTGATGGAGACCGTTTTAGCTAACGTATTACTGTTGCTTGTCTGTGTAGTTTGGGCTATATGTGTGGTTTGTAATCGGTGATATCACATATCCTTTCATTAACCAGTGGCGCTTCTGTCCATGAATTTGGAAGACAGGAGAAAGCTGTACAGGACTGAACACATTTCCTTGGAGGAGATTCCTGTCTGGAAGCAATCAGGTGAAACTGAATCTTATTGAATTTTTTTCTCAGAGGATGATAAAGTTGAGCAAAACAGACTCCTTGTGATGCTTAACCTGTGATATTTCACATTACATTTTTCCAATTTTATTATTGATATTTCTGTTTTTAATACACTTTCTGGGATTTTTTTAAATACATGCATCACTTCACAAGCATGTCATTAAACAAATGGTCTTGACCTAATGTGCAGAGGATGGAAACAGATCCCGTTTATGTATGATATTCAGCATTGAGTAAATATTCCTTTTTTTGCATGTTAATTTTCACTCCTCTTAATTAGATAAAGATGCTGCCTCTGATGAAACCCATTACAAACCCAACAACGAGCTGAACCAGAAGATATCTCTCTTCCGAGGTGACATCACCAAACTGGAGATAGACGCAATTGTCAATGCAGGTAAGGAGGCAGCACTGAGGAGAAGTCACACGGTGTACACACACACAGAGTAAATTAATTACTTTTTCGTCTTTCTTAACAAAGTGCCAGGATAGAGAATATATTATATTGTTTTTCTTGTCTGAAGTTTCATTGGACCAATACACACAGCTGTCACAATAACTCAATTATAATTAATTGACTTAAAAAGTATTCAGTATGCAGAATTAAGCTGATTTGCATTTAATCTGCTCAGTTTGAAGGCTATTATAAAGCTGTGCTTAACAGTCTGAACATTCTCTACAAGGCAGAGCTGTTATCCCTTGCTGTTAGCAAGTTTTTGACTCGTACAATTAAGAATGTTAAATTTTCGATTACCAGATAGGGAGACAGAGGAGTCTGGCAGAACTTTACTTTGCCTATGTGGCATAGAAGAAGTGGGGGAAAAATGTTCATAAATTCTGTGTTTAGGCATCTATTTTTAATTATTTCAGCTAAATTTTGTTTGATTTTCAGCTTGATTTACAGGAAAATATAGCATGTATGAATAGAGAGGTTAGCTAGTTTATAATTTCTGTTTTACACTTTACATTTAGTCTTAGCACCTCAGCTTCGCTGACCAAATGCATACCTAAGGATTCACTCAGCTTCCTCACTCTGAATGACTTGCAGTTGTGGAAACTAGTGCCAATTAACTCAAATTTCACCACTTCCTTTTGTGCAAATATTTTATCTCTTAATCTTCAGTCTTGCAAAATTATACCTGAAAAATTTTAGGCATGCAGCTTTATCTACTTGAACATGGCATGAGATAGCAGTTTACTAAGTTCCTGAAACATTCTTTTTTGTTAGTTGAACTTTTAAGTTTTGCAGTCAGTGAGTCAAAATTGTAACAGTTCTTTATCAATGTGAGTTTTATTAATTTCAGTTTTTAAGTAGCTTAAGTAGTTGAAATCTTGACTGGAGAATAAAGAGCACTTCTCTTTCCACAACAGAGCATGATGCTAGGTCCAGGAGATCTAGGCTTTGACCTTTTGTCCTCACAAATTTATACTTTTTTCTTCACTGATGACTTTGTTCTGTTCTACTAGAAAGATTCATATATAGGTCACAGTGTAGCTTAAAAAGCAAATAAATAAATTATTTATATATATATAAATAAATAAAAGAGAGAGAAGAAAAATAATTTTCGGAAACTGCTCAGTTACAGGGACTGGTCTGAAAATGAAAGCCAAGGGTTGGGGCAAGACGTTTACATAGTACTGTACATCTGCCTTGTATGTATACTTACAGTATCTGGAAATTACTCAGGGTACTCCACTTTTTCCACATTTTGCTATGTTACAGACTTATTCCAAAAAAAGCTTCAATGAACTTTTTACCTCAAAATTCTACACACACATCCTCACAATGACAAAGTGAAAAAATTTAGCTTGAAACTTTTGCAAATGTATTAAAAATAAATATCCAAAATAAAAAATTTACGCATTTACAGCCTTTGCTCAATATTTTGTTGAAGCACCTTTGGCAGCAATTACGGCCTCAAGTCTTTGAGTATGATGCTACAAGCTTGGCACACCTATTTTTGGGCAGAACTGCTTATGATGGGGAGCAGTGATGCACAGCCATTTTCAGATCTCTCCAGAGATGTTCAATTGGGTTCATGTCTGGGCTCTGGCTGGGCCACTCAAGGACATTCACAGAGTTGTCCCGAACCCACTCCTTTGTTCTCTTGGCTGTGTGCTAAGGGTCGTTGTCCTGTTGGAAGATCAAGCGGCCAGCTCTAGGAAGAGTCCTGCTGCTTCCAAACTTCTTCTGTTTACAGGTGATGGATGCCACTGTGCTCACTGGGGCCTTCAATGTGGCAACAATTTTTCTGTAGCCTTCCCCAGATCTTTGCCTCGATACAATACTTTCTCTGCGGTCTCAGACAATTACTTGGACTTCATGGCTTGGTTTGTGCTCTGACATGCACTGTCAACGATGGCCCCTTATATAGAAAGGTGTTTGTCTTTCCAAATCCTGTTCAATCAACTGATTTTACCACAGGTGGACTCCAGTCAAGCTTTAGAAACCTCTGAAGGAAGATCAGTGGAAACAGGATGCACTTAAGCTCACTTTTGAGTGTCATGTACATGTTTATGTTTTGTGTTTTATTTTAAATACATTTGCAGAAGTTTCAAGCAAACTTTTTTCACTTTGTCATTATGGGGTATTGTGTATAGAATTTTGAGGTAAAAAAATTTTGCTTTACTTAAGAATGACATGGTGATTTTTAACAGCCTCATTGAATCACTTTAACTGATCACTGGTGAAAGGTGCAAATGGAACTGCAGAAACACTGATCTAGTCTGGTAAAAAGCATCGCCATGTTTATACCTAAATCTCACTTTCCTCACTTGCATTTACATCAAATTGACACTAGGGGGAAGCAAAGCCCATATCCCTCTTCAAAAGGTCTGCTTTTTTAATAACAGGCACTGTTTAGGTTTGGTTAGTAAACACTCAGTGTAGCAGTACTCTGATGAATCCCTGAGGAGAAATAATTCCACATGGTGTAATCAACAGCAAATACCCTCTACAATTACATCATTTCATTGAGAATAGTCATATTAGTCTTGCAGATATTGTTCCACCTCTGTTAGTGTCAGCTTTCTGCAGTTATTTGGCAGTGCTGACATTAATACAGTATTGTGCTGCTGTTAAAGTGCATAAGGTTTATTACTTTGTCCATCATCTCCATCAACTGCTATGGAAAAGGTCAATGATTTGTTAATGTTTGAGCAGGCAGTAACAGGTATGCTCCTTGATCCATAAGATCCTAATGGAGGTTAAGCTCATGGTGCATGGTAGGAAAGAGGTTTGTTTACATGCTCCTTCAAAGATTTAGTTAATTGACCACAAACATGTTTCATTCATAGCGACCTGGATAACTCGAATCTAAAATATTGGTTGCTCTGTACTTCACAGTCATAACTGCACACATCAGTTGAATTCTGTGGTAATGTGCAAAATGAATTAAATTCTTGAAAATATTATTTTCATGTTCAGCTATCGTATGAAGTTCTGGGGTGGAGCCAGACATCACGTTTTTATTTTTTTTTATATATATATATGTTTAGTGCATATATTCAAATGGGATTGACAGTTATAATGATTTTGCCTTTTTATTTATAAATAACCAAAATATGATGTGCATATAAATTTTACCGATATTTGACAAACTGAATAAAAATTTTTTCAGAGTGATAATCTGCTCAGACAAATCCAGAAAAGATCATTCTGATCATCATATGTGAATAAAGAACAGTTGCTTGTGTGTTCAAACGAACATCTAATGTGGAGGTGGGAGCCTCAATGATTATAGGCTGCTTTGCCGCAAACATTACTGGAATACATTGTAGAAGAAAACTTGGAGTGATAATTATGGATATTAGGGAATTGCATTTTATCTAACCCGAAAAAAGAGACGAAAAATACATGTTTCAACAAGACAAAAGCCTAAAATATACAGCCAAAACACTTGTTCCTAAAAAGGTGATGGCATGGCAAAGCAAATCTCCTGACCTTTGGACTCAGTAAATCCACTGAAGATGTATTGAGAACTTTGAAATTGAGTTAATTAAAGGGAGAACTATCTATAGCCACAGACATTCGGTCAGGAGGAGCGGGCCGAAATGAACCACAATGCTGTAAAAAACAAAGTACTTGTTTCTGTAGATTTTGTGTATGTTATTGCTAATAGCAGTTTCACAATAAGTACTTGATTGGTTTTCTGTGTAAAATGTTGAGTGCTGTTTATTAAATATTATTTAACTTTTGAATCTAATTGCTTATGAATACATTCCCTCTTGTTTATATTTGGGAGTACAATAAGACATAAGTTTGAAATTGACTTTTGTGATGAAAGTCAAACTTGTTTCTCCTCTTCATATGTTAAGTAAATAACCTAAAAACAAGCCTAAACATTAGGATGAGTTTCTTTACTGTTTTATAAAACTTTTCCAACCCTAGCAACTGTTTCTGTGAAGGAAAATATTTGAGGGTGGTGCACGGATAGGTTTTGGATGGAATATATGAAGAAATTAATCATAAAATAAAACAAACACAGAGATGAAGGGAAGAGAGAGAGAGAGAGAGAAAGGAAGGAGTTTGTGTGACAGCACACTGATTCATCCCTCCCTGTGGCTGCATTGATCGACTGGCCGCTGGGGCTTGGTGTAAAAGCGTGAGGATTAACAGACTGTCTAGAGGTAATTAATTTGGATGCTGGAATGGACTTCTCAGGACTGCTAAGTGTGCACTGATCCAACGGGGAGAAGAGGAGTGAGGCTGCACAAGTGCTTGCTTGCATTTACTTCTGTATTTACACACTTACTCTCTCCCTCTCTCTCTCTCACACACACACACACACACAAACGTGTGCCAGTACTTATTACTGTGGTGCGCCCTTGTAAGTTTAACCAAGTCATAGTGTCAAGAACTACTCCAGCAATTGCAAAAGTTCCTGTATCATTATCTTTACTCATGGTTGCATGGCCACACACCCAGCTCTTCTCTGTGTTCATGCGTTGTGACATATATCACCTTTTAACTGAGAACTGATGTAACCTTTGTAGCAGGGTGTGAGAAGATATTGAGGCTCAAACACTGTAAAATTAAATGACTCTGAGGCACTTAGGAGTACACAGTTATGACAACAATAATTGCAGTTAGTTTGCTTTGAGTGATAATTGCAGTCATTATGCTGAAAGTGTTCAGAAAAACTGAATGGAAACACAGCTGAAGATGTTGATAGTTTTGCAGCTGGCATCTTGCTTAATTAATTTATCCCTTTTTGCAAAGATGAATCAACTACTTGCATTTTCTAGAATCACTGTTGCTTGAATTTGCTGTTAACTTGGGCAATTTTTGCAGTACCTGTGGAAATAGTGTTTAATGAATTCAGAAACCTTCCAACATCTTCAACAGTATTGTAAGAGGTGTCTACATGCAGTTCACCCTTATGAACGTTGGTTATTATAAAATCAATGGTATTAATATGCAGCAACATCCTCTGGAAGCTTTTGAGTAGATTTTGGAATATTGTGAGGACTCTGTGTATTGTTGTGAGGACTGATGTTAAATCATTCATTCAGGATTACTAATACATCTCCAACTCATCCTAATTAAATTGAATAGATCTCCTTCATGCCAGAGCTTACAGACCATTTCTGCAAAATGGATATTTTAACTTAATAAAGCTTGAATTGGACAAAACAGAGCTCATTAACATATATTGCATTGTATATATGTATATATTGTGTGCACAATTATAAGGCAATTGAGTTTTTTGACTCCAAACTGTATAAACTGATTGCTAATTGGATTTTAGCATATCAGGTGACATATTTCTGTACTGAGGGAGGGTGTGGCTTAAGGAGGTCAACACCCATCATGATCAGACAGCTGCTTTACTTCAGGCAAAATGGGCCAAAAAAAAGACATATAACTGACTCTGAAAAGTGGAAAATTGTGAATAGTCTTTCAGAGGGATTGCCAAGATATTGGGGTGTGATCACAAAACCATCAAATGGTTTGTTGCAAATAGTCAACAGGGTCGCAAGAAACAAGGAAAGTCAAGGAAACAAAAAAGACCCAAATGAACTGTCAAAGATTTGAGAAGAATCTAATAAAAGGTTCCAGGAACCCATGATCCTCCAGTGATGTCATATTCCAGAACTGAACCTACCTGGAGTGCCAAGAAGTACAAGGTGTTCAGTGCTCAGAGACATGGCCAAGGTAAGGCACACTGAAACCCAAGCACCACTATCAGGACACAAGTTGAATTGTCAAGACTGGGTCAAGAAATATCTCATGACAGATTTTTAAAGGTCTTATGCTCTGATGAGATGAGAGTGACTCTTGATGGACTAGATGTATGGGCCTGTGGCTGGATCATTACCGGGCACTGAGCCCCAGATCCACTTGGATGCCAGCAAGGTGGAGGTGGTGTGCTGGTATTGGCTGGTGTTATAAAAGATGAGCTAGTTGGATCCTTTGAAGCTGAAGAAACCAAAACTATCTACTGCCAGTTTTTAGAAGACAGCTCTGTATTTGTTCCATATTAAAATTAACCTGCCTAATGATTGCCTAATAATTGTGCACACAGTGTAGTTGGATAGTTGTTGCAAATGGAAAATACATTTTTTGTTTTTTTTTTTAAACACAAAAACACATGTTGACCTCAGGATAAAAAATGGCAGTAAAGTTTAAAATACAGACTGTTGAAATTACATTTTAGATTAAATTAGCATGAGGGTCTATCATATGTGGTCTATCATATATCTATCATATGTGGTTACCCCAGAAGATCCCTTTCCCTCTCTGATAGTTAAAGCTGATTTCTAATTAGACTAATTTCATCAACAAACTCCATTATACTTGAGAAGCTTTTTTATTTAAAACCTATGCATTTTCTCTTGAATTGTTTTAGTCTTGGTTTTATGCAGGTACCTAGTTTCCAAGGGCTGGAGTACTTCCAAGAGAAGTATTTGTTATTAAAATCATCAGTGCCCTTTTTTGTGTAATATACTAGCCATTATACTGCTTTACAGATCATCTGCTCCTAACTCTTGATCAGTGATGTTAAAAGACCAGTTGTTAGCGTATTGTTGAAAAACAATCAGGAACAAGACAAGAAAATAGGAGGCTGTCTTAAAGGTTCAATCTACTTAAGTGGTTAAGAGTGTCAAATGCTCTTCAAGAAAATGACAGTCTTCATATAAGCTCATAAATGCTGCCGGTTAAAAACAGCTGTGAAGAAAGTGTTGCTTATTAACTTATATTTTTTATTATTATTAATATTTTATTTTTTTTTTTTACATGTCATCAACTTTGGTTATTTCTCTTTGGGATTGGTTCCAATGAAGATTTGTGATTTATAATGAATTTAATAATTGAGCTCAGCAAGAATGCTCCTTTGTGTGTTCTTAAATATATTTCAGATTAGCCTCTTCATTACCACTTTATCTGAACAGATGAACAAACTTCCCGCTGTAAATAGAGCATAGAGGCAGTTTGTTTGAATGTGTAACCTCACACTCCCCCTTGTACACAAGCACACCAACATCCTTCTAGCCTGAAACTTTGCTGAGAGCTGGTCGATCAATAGAAAGCAGGAGAAGGAGGGCAAGTGGGCAAAAGATGGAAGGGTAGGAGGGAGAGAGGAGGACTGTTTGTGTGTCGTTCTCAATAAAGATTGGATTTACAATAACATTGCCTCCACCCCCTGTCCTCTCTCTCCTCCTTCTCACAACATTTTACAGCTCTTGGCTCCTTCTTCTCTCCAATAAAATACACCCAACATAAAATCCACAGGCACTTAGGAACGATGCTTCCAGGAGGAGGGGTCCAGGGAGGGGTAAACATCCTTTTTACGCTACTAAATCCATCCATCTATCCATTGATCCATCCATCCATCTAGTAAATGAGAGGGGATATACTATTGCAGGTTGGTTTATTAAGATGTGTTGCATCATGAATATCTACTTGTCAGGTCACAAGTTCGAGACAACAAGCAGTTTGATTTAGATTTTTTTTTTTGTATATTTTAATATCTCTTACATTCCTTCAACAGATGTTTGTTTATTTAAAGCCTGTGTTGGAGTAGGTGAAATTGTGCCCTGAGAGATGGTTTTTACTTACACTCTTGAGTGTAATGATAAAGGTGCTGAAAGGGTTTTTTGGCAACATGGAATTGTTTTTGGAAATGAGGTGCACACGTCTGAAACACCTTTTGGTTTAATTTAAAAGTCCATATGATGTAAAGGTTCAATACACTCTTAAAAGTAAAGTTGTGTGATGCATGTAGTGAAATAAAAGCAGGGCAGGGTAAATCGCTAAAGTCTATTGACTGATAGTTTGCTTTAATATTTCTGTTTTGCCGTGCATGCCTTTCACTTGTGCACGTTTATGGCTTTTTTATATTAATATCTTAGGTTTGAGATTTAACATTTCTTGTTTAGTTATTTTTTTGGTCATGGTGTTATTTGGTTACCATTTGTAAGAGAGATATATAAGATTATATATTAATATGTAGATATGTAATAATACACTCACAGTTCTATATGAGTCACAATACTACAGTCACTCAGTAATGTGATTTGAAATTCTGAATGAGCTGGTCTGTTTGTACAAATAATGCAGATTCATCAGCTCTCATGATTAATTGATAATATTCATTGTCCTCAATTCATTTTACATAATGCACATTTAGAATTTCACGTTGAAGAAGACTTTAAAGTGTTCTCTGGTGTCTAGTTTCTAGTACTGTTCTTTAGGTGACCAAAAGTGGTTCTTCTGTGGCTTCACTCCAAAAAACCATTTTAGCATTCTTCTTGCATGCTTTCACTTAGCAGTCATGCTTACCATGCTGTCTCTCATTAAACTCAAAGTGAATCAGAAAGCTTTAAATTGCATTTCCTCTCAAATGTTTACTTCAGCGACCTCATAACGTCAGTTAAACAACTCTGACACCACGTGTTTCTTTAGAGAACAGCTTTTAGGCTCTTTCTAAACATCAGGTTGTCTTTGCTCTGTAAAGGAGATTGAATTTGTCATGAATTTGAGGTTTTCCTGTCTCTCTCTTTATTGGCTTTCTTTGATGGAGGAGGATGAGTATTCCGGGCCACAGATAACGGATATTCCAGACCCAGATTCCCAGAAAGGCAGAGGAATGATGCCAGATAAGAGTGACGCCATCCAATATACTGTTATACTGTAGATCGGAATGGAACCCAGCACACCCCCGCTCTCTTTATTCCACTGGTACTCAAGATAAGAGGGTCTTGTAACTGGGGTTAGAGATCTATTTTTTTATTATTATTTTTTTTATTTCTCTTCCTGACTGACAGTGGCATTATCTAAAAAGCCAAGAGAGGTGTCCTGCTGAGCCCTCTGTGTGAATATAGAGAAATGGCACTTCAGTTCAAGCTTCATAAGAATAAAAGACCGAATGAAAGAGAATGAGAAGCACATTATGCAGCTTTTGTCCCCTACAGGCTCACAGGCACATGTGTTTCACATGGAGACATGTTCCTCTAACCCACAGCAAGTCATATTTGTGACTTCAACCTCGGCATGGAAAATATCTGTGTATTGGTATATGGGAGGGGGGATTGCGGAGACATCTCTTAAATATGTCTGAAAATGCATCTTATTTGTCAGAGTGTAAACCATTAAATCTGTTATCTCTTGGAAATGAGGCTCAGCATTTTGAGCTCCCAGTTCAGAGCCCTCGCTCACTAGCGTAAGCAAATTTAAAATGAGTTCACACAGAGAAATCTCACATCTCTCAACGTATGCCACGTTGTTGCTAATTGGAAGTCAGGCTTGATGGAGAGAAACAGTTGTCACACGCCTAACAAATTCATTGCAATCGGAGGTGCTTACGAATCTTCACAAGTGCAGTGTTTTTTTTTGTTTTTTTTTTTCAATTAGATTTTTTGCATTTGATAAAATCCTTCTTGGTGCTATAGAAATTGCATTTCATAGCAGAAACATTAAAATGTTTTGTTGGAAAAATAAACCAAAAAATGTGTGCTTTTAAAAAGATGAGCGTGAAATAATCAGTGAGCAAATATTGCATTCAGGTGCATGCGAGTACTCTGCAACAGGTGGAAAAGCAGACTGCTTCATTTCTGTTTGATGCATGACACTGAAAAGTCAACTCTCGCGTGCTGAACATTTATAATGAACAATATGATAGTTCTATAACAAACCAAACAAAAATACAGAAAGACATGTATTGCAATTATTTTGGGCCTTGTTAAAAGCTTCCCACCCCTTCCATTCTCTCCCAATCAATTGCCACTTTAACTCAAATGAAAGAAGCTTGAATCTTGGTCTTCTCTCAGTCTAATTAGCTTAATTGCCCCAATGTGGTAAATGCAGGATGAGGAGGCAGGCTGTTCATCAGGGATGTCTTTTGAGACTTTCTCTGACAGGTCTGTTACGATGTTGCTGGAATTTCATTCAGATGTTCCCAGTTGGCATCTCGCTTAGTATGGTGAACATTTGCGTAAAATCCCTCAGTCTGCACATTCAGGACTCAGGAATATGACTTTTGAGTAAAAGTGTCCTTTTAGGTGGCCCAGTGCCTACAGAAAGGATGTTTGCCAACTAATGTTCTCTTTTAATTTTTAATGCATCAGAAAGCTGATCTTTTAACACAGTGCTCACACATTACTCCAGATTAACCTTACTCTTTTACACATGCATGTGTGGGCACATAACATTCATCTAAGACATTTGCAGCTTTCCACTAATACGTTACACCATATGTGTATTGTATCTGCTCCCACCTTAGGCTCTTTAGCACGATCTTATGCTTAATAAGCCTCAGTTATTAGGCATTGCTGTGAATTATAAATTGCTGGGAAAGATTTTGCCATGTTATCCACTGAACATTTGACTGTTCATGGAAATTTGTGATTTGTGCATAACTTGCTTTTTCGTTTAGACAAGCTAAAAAAAAAAAAAAAACACCTTCCACCCCTCCCCTACCATGATATTGATTCAGGTGTTGCTTACACAGGCATTACCACACTCTTCAGACTGAAGATATGTCCACTTTTAAACACACAATCTATTTGGTTTTGCTTCACCTTATTCCCTTTGGCCCTTGGACAACATGTGTCATATATTCTCTGTGGTTTTATCAGGAGCATTTTCCTTGATCTGCCTGGGTGTACAAGGTCTCTGTGAACTAACATGGAGATTTTATATGGCATGAGAAAGCATTTCTTTCCCCAAATGCTTTAAGCTAGTATTTATTTATTTTCTATTGCAGACAATTTTCCATATTGAGAAAGAGATGTGACAGATTCATGTCTTACTTTCAAAATGAATTATGTGCAAGAAAATGTAAGTACTTAGTTACCAAATTACAGGCCTTTCTTTCCAAGATATTCTCTGTTTCTGTGCAGAATGTTGGTAAAAGATTGTCCACAGCCATATGAAAGACTCTTGTTCTACACCTCTCTTCCCAATATAGAGTTCTGTATTGTATTTTTCATATACAAGTCCCTGATTTTTGTGTTTTCAGTACCTTGGGGACATAGACAGATATACTGGCATTTCTGTAATATAGAGTTGATGGTGACTGAATTAGACTCATGGAAATGTTTGCTAACCAATTTTCATGCCCTTTATTGAGTTCAGTGCTCCTGTTACTCTACAGAGGCACAGTCTTTATTGACAGCCCCTTCCCATTAGCTTGGATTAGGCTAGTACAAAAATGACTGCATTATCTTTGTCAGCCTGTCAGTTTAGGTTGAATCATCAATTAAGAGATGTCTTCCTTACTTGATTGTCTTTTCACTTCTGAAGTAAAAATATTTAGAATATTTCTCGACTATTCAATTTAACTAAAATATGTTTATACTGGAAACCCTTTTCATGCGATGAGGGATAGTTCTACTGCTTGAAACACAAGACATTCACCAAATTCAGATATTTGTAATGAGCTTCCTTTGTGGGCCTGAACCTCCTGTCCTGCATGCTGATCCCTGATACGCCTGACCTTTTTTTTTTTTTTTTCTTTCTCGTTTAAAGAAAAGAACCAAGTAGCAAGTTTCTTCATTGTCAAAACTGCTATGACACTTGTTTGGTCTCTGGGCTGGCTAGAAAAAATAGAGAAAAGGGGGAGAATAAGAAACATGAATCTGAATCACAAACAGAAAAGAGAGAAGACTTTTTTTTTTTTTTTTTTTGTATTTCTTTTTTTTTTTTTGTTGCTGACAGGTGTCCCAAAGAATTAAATGATTGAAAGGCATCCTTTTTTCCAACAGCACATATATACAGAACAGGTAGTAAAGCTACTATACAGATCTGGTCCCATACACCTTCTCTTCATGCTAACCATATGTATCCCCATAACCTGGTCTAGTTGAAGGAAAAATGGGTAATCATTGGTACTAAGAAGGAAAGAAAAATCACCAAACCCTTAAAATGTTTGAATTTATCAATATTAATGGTGGTATCTCTGGCACTTATGTTAAATTTTAAAGGATGTTCCAGATAATATTTGCCCCAAACTATATAAAGAAATAGACTGGAGGAGGCACAGAGGGTACATTGGATTAGGGGTGTGCCAATCGAAAATTTGCTTGATGATTGCATGGTTGAAATTAGGTCATTTCATTGTCTTGTCAGAAATGACATGTTACCAAGACACAGAAAGCATGACCTAAATAAATCATTTAAAATAACAAAGCCCTTCTCAGAGTGTATTTTACATCCAGCTTTGAGTTGTCAGTGATTCATTTTGGGTTTTTTTTTTTAAAATGACGACCAACAAGGAATAATGATGGCATCAATATTCCAGCTATGCTGACTATTTTTCCTGCACATTGGTGATGTAATTGGCTCTTTAACCAGAGAATGTTATGAACAAATAATTTACTATACTAATAAGCTGTTATGAATAATGAAAGCTATGAAAGATGTACAGGCTACTTCACAATCAGCACACCCCTACTTTGGAACCTTGGACAATGAACAAACCCCTACTCAGCTATTCTGTATTAAAGATAGTGACCGGAAAATATAGATGGTAGTATAAATGCTATCACGTGTAGACATAATCTATGTCAGGTATTCCTCCTTCTCTGTACCCACGATTTGTCCCATAGCCTGGATTCACTGTGTGGTTGAGAGTACTTCTATAAAGTGTTGTATTGTTTGAGGGAAAAATGGTGTGAATGTATGTCATGTCCTCAACTTTTGCCTTTGGCTGCAAGGGTTGATGGGCTGCCAGTGGTGTCATCTGGAAACCAGGGGTTCCAATCTCTAAGATTGAGGTGTCTTTAATAGTACCTGATTCTACATAGTCATCATACTGCTTGGCAGCACTGCGGGAACCAGCAACATCTCGTCCGTAGACTGTATGTTCCTCAGCTGTAAGGTATCCTGTCCGATGTCCATACCAGCAGAAGATCCCAAAAATTAATAAAAGTGAAACGCATGCAGTCACCCCTCCTATAATCCCTGCAAGCGGTAAGGCAGCTAGTTCGTCTGTACTCTCTCCATGCTGACCCTGGTCAGCTCCAGGCTGAACCTGGGGATCTGCTGTCTCTGTTCTGGCACAAGCAGGGTGCTCGTGCTCTGAGTCACTGTTCACATTAAACCCCCCTGCTGCTGTAAATGATTTCCATCTTCCCTTGTTGACAATGAGAGGCACCAAGCAGATAACATAACTTGATTGGGGTTGTAGTTGAGAAAGTAAATACTCTCTGCGATCCCCTGGGACTAGTGTCTCTGTGATGGACCCCATAGCTGGATTGTTTCCCAGTCTCAACCAGGAGAGCCTGAAAGCTGAGGCAGGCTGAGCAGCTTGCCATGTAATATGGACTGTCTCTGGAGTTAAGGGCTTTACACTGATAACTAACGTTTTTCCAGACACCCCACCTTCACCCCCTAAAGAACTGTCCAGTCCCAAGTCAGCGTACTTGTGTACAGGCCGTCTGGACCTGAGTGTAAAGAGAGATCCCTGGGGCAGCGGAATGGTGGTTGTAGTAGGGGAGTCAGTAGGAAAATCACCTTTGTCCCTTTTGGCTCCATGACCAACCCCCAGACCTCCAGCTCCACCTAGTCCTTCCACTGCTACCTCACACTGCTCCATTTGACTTGTTAGATCCCTAAGTGATTTGCCCCTGACCTTTTCTGGTCCGTGACATGTCAGACCCCTTACCGTGACTGATGAACCCCGTACATGCAACCAGTCATGGAGCCAGCGGAGGTTACAGCCACAGTACCAAGGATTCCCACGGAGAAGTAGCTGTGAAATGCTGTCCAAGTCCCTGAACAAACCCCTGGGCAGCGTTGTAAGGTTGTTGCCTGACAGGTCAAGCTTCTGCAGCCTACGCATACCATCTAAGGAACCCCTTGGCATGTGGGTCATGGAATTGTCCTGCAGATATAGCCGAAGAAGATGCATGCTGGGAAGGTTTAAAGGTGGTGATTGAAGTGAGTTGCGCACCAAAGAGAGCTCTGTTAAATTAGACAGCCTTGAAAAAGTGTCATCAGCAATACGTTGATTTGCTAACAGGTTCCCATCAAGGAAAAGACGTCTAAGTGAAGTGAGTCCCCTGAACGCATGTGTTGGAATTGTAGAAATGCGATTGTCATCCAATCGAAGCTCTTCAAGTGAAGATGGCAACCCTGATGGTATACTTGAAAGGTGGTTTCGTGACAAAAAGAGAAGTCGTAAGCGAGGATTATTTGCAAAAGCCTTGTCTTCGATGCTTACAGTTGAAATTGAATTGTCGTCCATGTGTAGTTTCTCCAGCAGGGGTAATCGTGCTAGAGCAGCACGCGGCAAAGTTCGTATATTGTTGTCCTGAAGGTGCAGTTCACGTAATGAAGGAGGCAAGTGTGTTGGAAAATCATCCAGTTCATTGTCATAGAGATAAACTACTTGAACAGTCATTCGCTGTTCTAAGGAAATTGGTAAGCCAGCGTTATCAATGCGATTGTTTTGTAAATAAAGCACAGCTGCCGTTAACGGTAAAGGTGGTATGATGCTGAGTCCGCGGTCATTGCAGTAAATGAAACCATCGTCACACCTACATGCTGATGGACACGGTACATCCCCTTGAAGCTCTGCCTCCCCGAGCGCTGCCTCAGTGATGGCAGCTGTTGCTGCAGCAAACTCAAGCACTTCCACCAATAGTGTTAGGGAAAGGAGAAGCAGGAACAGCCAGTCTCTGAGCTCAATCAAGCTTTCAGTTGCCATAGTGTCTAAGTGTCCTTCACAAATATCCTCTTGAAACGTATGTTTTTGGAAGGAAATCTGTTTTTGGGTAAGCTTTTTCTATCAATGATGCACTTTTTTGCTGCCAGTGCTTTTGATTCCTGTGGGGAAACAAGAAGAAAAAAGCGATCATGAAGTTGCACAAAAGTTAAAAAGGCACCTTGACACAGGTATTTAAAAAAAAAAAAATTGCATGTCCAAATTGTAAAGTATACTTTAATAATCTTCCAACATACACTTGTGAAGAAAAACTTTGTTTTACACTTAAAAAGATCACTAGAACCGCTGGTAAATCTGTGATAAAAGAAGCAGGTTAGGAGAAAAGTTGGCTGAGTGCTAGCAAGATTGAAAAGAGAAAAATGGTGGAGCGCAGGATGGGTAATAAGTGTAAGAGTTGGAGAAGAATTCAGAACATAAAATTTGATTGAGATCCCAAATAAAATCACACTTTCGTTCACAAAATCATTGTAGTAATAGTACAATTCAATTTTTTTTTTTATAACAAACAGCTTGAATAAATCATCAGTTTAAATTTAGTTGGAGTTTCATGAAGTTCAAGCTGGAGTCAGCTGCAGCTTTCATTTGCAATGTAATTTGCATTTGGGAGCAGGGGCAAACCACATACACTTGCTACAAATTGACATGCATAATGGATGCTGTTTCTGGGTGGTTATTGTTTTCAAAATAGTATGAATTATTCAAAAAGCCTGCTTGGAATACTCAAGAAAGATATCACTCTGTTCAGCAAACTGTTGACGAGCAGCTGAGGTTTTGTTTGTTTCCTGTTCTAATCTTACATAGGGGACACTTCTGTGACTTATCAAAGAAGGATGGCAGAAGCAATAAGAGAAACACTTGCAATTAAGATGGAAATGACTTATAAACGTTTAATTTTGCATCCTGTTCCCTTAGGTCTAAAGAAAAAAGCAATTACCATCTAAAACGTCCTTATTTTCCTACACTGAATAAAATGACCAGTGATTCGTTTCTTTTGTAAACAAACTGAATGCACTCAGATGTTGCCAATGTTGAAAGGTTAGAACTATGACAATCATGTAAATACTAACTGAAAAAGGAGTCAAAATTTTTTTGAGGAAGTGTGATCAGTAGAAAAAATTGGTTAATATTTTGACAAATTGACAGAGGCAAAAATTCTGCCTGACTGCAGATGCCAAACCTGCCTTGAGAAAAAGGGGTGTGATGATTGCAAGTCCAAGCTCCTGTCACTGGAGAATTGGACACTTTGTCAAAATAAAATTGCACCCAGAGAAATTACGATATCATTCTGTTCTACCATGTGATCAAAAGTGTGGAATTCCAGTCCAGATTAGGTCCATATACATGTATAAAATTATTACAATGTTACAACTTTTTGTAGTTCTTAACTTCTTTATAGAGATCCACAAAAGAATGATTTTTATTTCCATAGCTATGAACAGAAATAAAAAGAAAACGTTAATAATACCATACTTCAGTAAATGTAGTTTAAATTTAAAAAATGTAAATAAAAAAAATGACTGGAAATAAATTATTGTTTAAACTATCCTTTAACGATTTTTTTATTACCAAAAACATAAAATATTAAAACAGCATTTAATATTCTCTGGCATGTAGCATATAATTGTTCCGTAAATGCTGTATGTTGTTTAAATTAAATTAGAACATTATGACTAGCTCTCATTTTGAAATGGTGTTGTTGGAGCCTGAACTGCACCAGTACCTTCATTAAAAAATGGGCAAAATCTGAGTCTGATGGAGGCCTATGCCATTTAACTTGGATGAAAACTTATATATGTGTATAGCTAAAATATATTTTTGAAAATATATTTGAAATGGACAACTTCTTCATGGAGTTGTCCTTTTCAAATATATCAGTTGCACAAGCAACATAAATGTAATGAATCACAGCATTTAGTGGTTGTTTTTGTTTTTCTGGGTTTTTTTTTTTTTTTTTTTTTTTTTTTTTTTTGGTTTGGTGGCAGCACAAAAGGCAGAGACAACACCTGTTCTTTCCTTGTGTGTTTTTGTGAGTAAAGGTGTGTGCATTGTTCTCTTCTGGGGCTTCTTTCTTTTCGCTGCCTGCTGTCTCGCGGGGTTGCAGTTGGGCTTGTTTGTGTTGTTGGCCAGGCCATATGGGAGTTGGTTAGCTGCCCCTTGGCTGCACATGCTATTGCCTCAGGCAGCGACTGCATGCAAAACAAGCCCTTAAACGAAGCTAGATCTCATGCAAAACTAATCAAGTTCATTTACTCAGACAGACAGGCAGAAAGGGATTTGTGAGAAAGGATTTTGCATGTGGTTTGCCAGTAGTATGTATTCATAGCAGGTGTTAGAAGGCCATTTAAAAGAGATACTCATTTACCTAACAAATATAAATTTTTTTTTTATTTGAAAAATTGTTTGGATTTTCTTTTTCTTTTTTTTTTTTTTTTCTTTCCAAATCATCTTTAGAGACATAATTTCCATTTGAATACTGGATGTTCTTTGTGTGTTTCATTTTTAAGGCTGTCACTTTCAGAAAATGAGGTACTTTGGCAGAAAATGGAGAGCAATTTAAATGTCATCTTTAATTGCTTCCTCAGTGTGTGTGTACACATTTGGGTATTTTTAGCATAAAATCAACCGTCTCCCCGGGCTGGCAATGTTTGTGCTTGAGTGGGATAAGTGAGTTCATGGGAAGGAGGTGAACACTAAGAATGCGACCATTTTGCATACCTAATAAAATGTTACACTCATCTCCTTTCATCATAATCCATTTAGCTTAAGCCAACAGAATGAAAGCGCAAAGCATGTGCGTTGAGTCTGCTGGTTCATATGTGTTTTTGTGTGTTTAATTATAGCGCGAATGCAGTGAGTATAAGGTGAACCTGTATGCCTTCAAACTGCAGACACTTCCATTGCCACTCTCTGACCTGTTACATGTCTTGAATGATTAAGTGGCATTCTGTCTTTGACACACGCTAGCGTACTCCTTGTTTTTTTTTTTCCTTTCTTTTTCTTTCCAGCTCATTTCTTTCATTCTTTACACATTCACACATTTAAATGTTTTCATTAGTCTCCTTTTTTTTTTCTCCCCCCCTTTTCATCTTCTTAGCTGCCACCTCCACCCTCATCCATGCTCATCATCTCTTCATCTGTGCTGTCCCTATGATTTGAAGCAATTTCCCCACTGCTTCAGCTCCCTGACTTTAATAATAATATCCAGTTATATTGTTTTACATCCCCTCCAAACTGTCCATCTGTCATCAAGCAAAAATGTTCAGTCAGCTCAGAGGCTTTCTCTGATACTGTGTTTCACTTTAGCAATCGAACATGAGATTGTGTGTTAGCACAAATATCATCATGCTGTGATCTGTCTCCTGGACATTTTGCCAGATGTTTTACTATCAGCAATTAATTCTGGCAAAAAATATCCTTTTGTCTTTTGAATAAAGCCATGAAATTTTCACAATATAAGGTTTACCTCTTAGTCTCTTAGTGTTTTCACCTAAATGTAGTTTATTCCAGCCTGTCACTATAGCATTTTACTGATCACTGAATTATATTTTGTTAATTTCTACCAAACATAAGTATGTTCATTTGTTCTTTCATCATAGTTGCCAACTGCAAACTAGCAAGATAGCTTAGGGGCAAGGACAGGTTCCGCATCTCCAGGATCAAACCACATTGACTGCAGCTTATTTTATAAAGGCTGCCTAATGTGTTCAATTTCTGGTACCCTATGTACTAAAATAGAAAATAAGTAAAGATTAGCTGCAGCATGAAGTGATTTTTACTTGTTACTGAACTGGTGCTGAGGGGAATTATATGATTGTTTTATAACAGGAAGCACAAAATATGGTGAAAGTGACTGTCATTTTCATGAATACACAGTACAGTACACAGTGAAGCACAGCAAAATGTATTCTTCGCATTTAACCAACAGCGTAGAGAGCAGTTTTGGGGATACTAATATATAAGAACTACTCATACAGAACTCCTACTCATAAGGAACACACACATCTAACTGCATGAAATCACACAGCATGAGCATGCATTGTTTTAGGCTGGATTTGGGTTTAATCACTTGTTTTCCATATGTGCCATCTCTGGTTAGGAGACTTTGGCCATATATTTATTAGTTTTTATTCATATCTGAGATTCTTTCTGATTTTTAGATTTTACCATACAAAATTGTTAAAAAAAATATCTTACACTTTTGAGAAAGAATGGTCCTATGCAGTAGCTTGGGGGCAGTACTGAACGTTGTCCTAGATGATGGTTGATATTGAGATCTTCAGTCTTGTTGCATGTCCATTCGTTCTAGTGAAGGAACAATTTGCAATAAGCAACCATTACTGGTGATGTTCTTGAGGAAATGTGGGCAATGAGACCAGCATAACTCCATCCAAAGGAAGTTTCCCAATTTCAGAGTAGTTCAGTCAAAGCAGTTACTGTTAGTTTGAACTCCAAAAGCCAGAAGACCTTGTAACTGATTCTTTTGGTTGAGGTCTTTGCACATCCAGGAGCATAGTCATCATCTTGACTGAGTATCCTCACATCAGTGATAGTTCTGCTGTTTGTTCACTTTTGAGGCTGCTTCACCTGAGAAAATGATAAAATTCACAGGTAAGAATGAAGTTAATCATGTTACAGTTGCAATGCTTTAAATTCTCTTCGACCTTAAAAGAACTACTCTCAAAAAATTGGAAGCTTTGAAAATAGAGAAATAAAGTATAGTGTGCAGAATTAAGTGGAAAATTTATTTAACAGATCGTCAAAGCCCAGACCAAAGCACAAACACAACCTGGGTCACTTTGCAGACACGAATGAAGAACTGTTCTGATTGATTGCACTGTACAAACCCACATAATTTGCTTCAATATACAAAAGAAAAGACCACCTTCATATTAAAAATTTGCAGGTATTGCCAGAATGTTTAGTACACATTGCTAGCAACTTGGTAGTACATCTGATCTGGTTGTAGATGCACATATTTTTATGCTTCTTTTTTGTGTTTACCACAATGGCCATTATGGGATCCTGAGTTGTACACTTGCGACCATTTTCTTTGTTTGTAACATTGTGTTGTATTTCCCAGTCTGAACATGCAGCTGCTTTGTCAAAGAGTTTGTAATTTTTAAAGGCTCTTCAGGGGACCATTGTTTTGCATTGTAATGGCTCCAATCAGAGCGATGAGGCATTTATAAACAATATTCCTGATGTACAGTGTGCTGTGTAGGAAACAGAGAGAGAGACAGAAGGAAATGGATCACTGGGGAGCAGTATTAGCTTGCGTGGGGAGGCTATGAACACTTTTCCAGCTCTCTGAGGTAATGCAAAAGGAATGAAGCTTCAGTGGTGCAATAATGAATGTGTGGGCTAATTATAATCAATAATGTATTTGGGGATTTTTAGTGAATCAGTGCTTGTAGGTTGGTGGAAAGAGGCAGAAGCACCAGCGGTCGGTGCACATTGCACTTTGAATTACAGAATTGCACTTTGCTCATTGTTCCATCTTTTTTGGGCACCAAAAAGATGGAACAATCTTTTTTTGCCCCCTTACCTCTTTGCCATCACACTTTTTGCTTTCTCTTTTGCTATTCCCTTAATTCTCAGCTGTACATCTTGTGTGCATCCTTCTTTGTTCTCTCTTTCTTTTTATCGCATTATGCTCTCTTTTTATCCTTCTGTTTCTTTCTTCTGTCCCTCGCTCACATGCACTGCAAGCCCTGCTCTGAGCCAGACTAATGTGTTGTGCAGAGTGTAATAATGAGATCATGTAAGAATGTCTATCAGGGCTGCAGCAGCACCTGGCTGAATGTCTGACCTTTGACCCTGGCTGTGGGCCCTTGCAAGAGTGTATCGGTGCATTTCTCAATTGTCAGATTGCTACACACTGCTGCTGATGACAGCATGGAGATATTTCATAGATACTAGTTCAGCTTGTTCAGCCCCAGTGGCTCCAAATTGTCCTTTGCAGAAAGATGTGTCTGTGTGTGTGCGCGCACATTTACTTGTTTGCTTCTTTATCAGTTTGGGAAATACGTGATTGATTCCCTTTGTGCATTTGTATGTTAGAATAGCATATTGTGTGCATTTGTGTGTGTGTGACTGCCCATGTGACTGCTTAACTTTCCAGTGCACGTAACGCTCCCCATCTCTGCCTTTCAATTTCACATTTACAGAGAGGCAGATGGAGAAGTAAAAAGAAGAAGGAAGATTGATGAATCCACTGGAATGAAATTTGGAGGGAGAATTACAGTCAGGCCAAGTAGAGTTTAAGCCCACCGGAGCCTGAATTCACAACACTGACATGTTCACACACACACACACAGGCTCGCGCTCTCTCTCTCTCTCTCTCTCATACTCATTACACACACTCACTCACTAGGCTTTGTCTTAGGATCATGAAGGAACATGAAAAGTTAATGGCCTATCTCATCCCTCACACTGCTTTGTCATAAAATATTACTAAAGTACATCATGAAATAATTATTCCACAATAGATCCAGCTCATCATTAATTTAAGGCAGGGCTTGATAAATTACTTTGTGAGATTGTGAAAAGTGTAAACAAACAGAGTGATTTGTGCTTGTGTCTGGTCACTAGCCCATGAGAATGGTAATAAAGGGCTTGGTTAATATGATATGATTGGAATGTTCCCCTCAGGGGCTTTCTACTGTACTGGATACTTTGTATGTGGTGGGGTGATAGGCCAGCCTGTGTGTGTGACTGACGGTCTCCTAGCACTGTTACAGAGATGGATGCAGTGCTGCTGGAGCAGTGGCCTCTGGGCATGCTTGTGTGTTAGGATGTTTTTTTGGCTCTCACATCAGCATGCGCTTCTAAAGCTAGTATTCAAAGCTTCTGGGCAACAGTGTCCTACTGAAGCTTTGCCCTCTTGAATAACTGTTAATGGAACTGCAATCCAGAAAACTTTTAAATGTTGTGCAGTGTTTTTTAAAATTGGTACATAGGGACAATCAATAAATCAAATTTTTCAATACTAGAACAGAACAAAAATCATTTGCATAGAATTTTTTTTTGCAAACAGCCTGTTTTAATGTAAGGGTAAACTGGTTCTATGCACACTAACGTTAATGGACCCCTGGGGAGGTTTTGCAAGTTACAAAAGTTGTGTAAAGTGGGTTTTTAGGTTTTTTAATTCAGCAAGTGACATGGGCGCAGTTGCCACTTACTGATGTATTAATGCAGGGTCAGGAAAACTTTACAGATGCTGACAAATACTCATAGGGCAGGCTCTTACTATAAATGACACTGTACCTTTTTTAAGCTACACATGTCGTAAGTCAAAGGAGAAACTGGGGGTTTAAAATACCTGTGTTCCCGGCTGCTGCGCTGCATCTTTCTGCAAGTAAAACATCCTGTCTGTCTCCCCCCTGCCCCCCCTTCTCTCTGTGTTATAGCAGCTGCAGGCTTGTCTACTTACAAGTTACCTTGAGCAGCCACAATGCTCAGATATTTTATACGTACTTCATCAATTACAGCCTGTAACACAGGTTTACACAGAATAGGGCTGAACAAAGTCATTATACCATGTTTTCAACTGAAAAATATCAAGAATACACAATGGCCTAATTCATCCCATGACATCTAGTCTGAGTCATTTCTGCTTCTCTTGATTTCACCTGATCTTTGTTCCATGTCCTTGGAGTATAGAAGATTATGTATTATATTATATATCAGCATTCCTGACTAGCATGTGGGTCCACATAGCTATAGCTTTTATAATATTACTGTTTTAATACACTCCAGCCCTGGTAGACATGCATAAATATTTAAAAGCTTCCATACTTGAGAATGAACGCTTCCTTCACTGTAGATACATTGTATGCTAGAGATGATGTAGACCAGATATGCTGGCACTGGAGCTTTGCCTCTGAATCCTCATCAATGGAAATTAATTCCAGAACACTTTCAAACATTTTACAATGTTCTATAGTTCTCTACTCAATACACACTCTCTACACACTACATCAGTATCATCAGCTAATGAAGCTTCAGAGTTTCTAGATCATCCTTAGAGCTCAGTCTAATTATGTACCATTCAGAAGCAGGAGAAGGAGTGTAATTGCTACACAGAGGTGCTTTGACGGGTACTCTCCACAAACACCTTGATGAGAGGTGTCTGGAAACCATGTTTTTCCCACTTATAGCCTGGTGACGGCTTAGATCTGAAACTGCCTGTGGCTCTGAATAGTAATGTGTGTGGGGCGGGGAGGGGGGGGTAGTTGGTGAGTGAGCGTGAGAATGTGTGTGTATTATGTGATGATAATTAGCTAAAGGTAATCAAGGATAATTCAGTGATGGGAGGGAAATCTGTGGGAGACACACAGAGACAGAAGGATGTGACCAGCCTCTCAACACACAGCCACACACAGCAGCCTTTTAGCATGGGCAGCCACAAAAAGAGAGGGGGCTGGGGGTGGTAGAGAAGAAGAGAGTGTTGAGGGTAAAGGGTAAAGAGGATGAGAGTGAGAGATATCCTGTATTTGTGTTTTTCTTCTTTTTCGTCCCTTTTCGTCCCTTTTCATACTTAAATAATTGTCTTTTTTTTCCCCCTTTCTGTTCCCTCTCTCTCTCTCTCTCTCTCTTTACACCACCCATTCTATCTTCTTCCCTCTCATTTCTCTCCCTCCCCTACCCTACTTATCTCTTCCCTCCCACCCACCCTTTTTCCCCTATCCTTTTTCCCCTATCCTTTTTCCTCCTTACTCTCCCTACCTCTCCCTGACCCCCCTTTTTCTCCCTCCCTCCCTCCCTGTCTGTCTGTCTGTCTGTTCTTCCCATCCCTGCTCCCATGTTTACACTGCTAATTTGTAAAACAATTTCTGTTAGATTTATTTGGTTCCCATGAGGGTATGTGGCATGCTTTTCAACCACACTGAGGCATCTTGAAAATGCTTTCCAGTGTGGGAAACAAACTCAAGGTTGACTTGCTTGACTTGCTTGTTGACTTGTTATTCTTTTAACACACTCAGAGCTTAGAAATCCTATAAATCACATTTTTGGCTATTCAGTCAGATGGGCACCTGCGCTGTCTGTATCTTGGACTGTGTGCGTGTGTACCTGTGTGTGTTTGTGTGCATGTACCCACTTCACTTTTAACGTCATTTAATTATCATTGATGGTGGCTAAGAGGACACTATTTTTTATGTTTCACACAGTGAGCTGGCTCAACAGATAACAGGAACAACAGTCCCCTTAATGTAGAACAGATTGGCTCCAAGTGTTGATTTTCTTCGCGTGTGTGTTTGTAATTATATTTATATATATGGAGTGTGAATGTTAAACCAACATTTTTTTTTTATTGCTGTGATGAAAATAGTCCACCACCCACTAAATTTCTACTCTCTGGTGGTCATTTGGGGATCCTGAATATTGATAAATCCTGAATATTGATAAATGTGGCGCATGTGTATGTGTGTATGTTTGTGTGTGTGTGGGGAAATAAGGGAATCTAATGCAAATCAAACACAAGTGTGTGTGAGAGAGATTAACTGAGGTTAAGTGCACTGACAAATACACACATACACACACACACACACATACCCAAACTAACTGATGCTTAAATCGACTGTATTCTCTAGTGCTTCTGCTTGTGCTTTAATTCTTTCCAATCCAGTTTCTGGTAGAAGTGCAGAAACTCTTGTGCCACATGTTTGGATGAAGATTATTGTTACTGTTTTAAACAACTACTTAGAATCAACTACAGCCTTTCTCTGCATACATTACTGGTAGTTATTGTGCAGGGTGTTTAAGACACTGGAGATTGAGCATGGTATTGATTGCACATTCAACATTTTGTATGGCTTTCCCTCTGTTCATGTTTAAAAATGCATTTATTCTGCATTAAACTCTGAATCTGTGCAGTTCTAGCAGTGTGTGTGTGCGCGCGTGTGTGTGCATGCGTGTGTGCGTGCGTGTGTGTGTGTGTTTGTGTGTGTGTGTCTGTATCTGTCTGTTTGATGTTGCCCTGTATGTAGCAAATCAAATGGCTCTGAATTCAGTCTCCTCACAGTTACCCTCAGCCTAGAATAATTGTCACATTGTCAGACCATCTCTAGTTCAAACACACACTCACTCTCTCACTCTCACACTTTCCTCTCTCTCACTTCTGCCTCTACCTTCACCTTCTTCTGTCTCCCTTCTCTAGCTTCTACACTCACACACCTGATGCGCGCACACACCTGACACAGCACTGTATAAATACAGCCCATTAAATCTGATGCAGTGTTTTGCGACTGAAATAATTTATGCTATCCATCTTTCCTCCTCTCTGTCTCTCTCTCTCTCTGTCTCCTTCTCACTCGCTTGCTCCCTCACTCGCGCTCTCTAATGAATTGGTAAATGCTATAAACAGGGCTCTTCATCCTGTCATCCATGTTCCATTCTTCCTTCTCTCTTCCTCTCTTTCCTCTCATGTCATGTTAGTTAGATTATTTTTGATCTCATCTCCTGCTGTTATTTTTACAGGGTCTTCTGTGTTTCTGCTGCTGCTTATTCTGCTCGTCCATCCGTCCTGCCTTCTGTCTGAACTCTTTCCTTCCTTTATTAGAATTATGCATGAGCACTTTGACACAGGCTAACACACAGATAGATCCTGATAATATCTGATTCCTCTTTCGGCCATCTCCCCCTTTTACTTCCTTTCTTTCTCTCTCATCTTTCTCTTTTTCTGTTTGTTTATCCTTCATTGCTTTACTATGCCTTTTGACTCTTCCTCTCATTGTTTCTTGTTTCACTCCCTACCCATTTTTTTCTTTAACTGCTGTTCTGCATCTTACTTTTTCTCTCTGTCCTTCCCCCCATGTTTGTTTTTGTCTGTCTTCTGAGACCATATTCCTTGTTTTTGCCTTTGTGTTCCACCTTTTTTGTGCTCCTGTATCCATCTTTCCCCTCTTCTTCTATTTCACTGTAGCAGTGTAAATGATGCAGTGACTGGAAATAAACAAGCAATTTAAGCACTGTTTTCGCTCTCTCTCTCACACACACACACACACACACACACACACACATACATATATATATAATTCCTGCTCTTTCAGACAACGCTCATGAACATCAAACACAATTGGCCAGATAAATACAGAAGCGCAGCACGTGAACACACTTCTGAGGCAGTGGAGAGAGGTGGCCAAATAATGATGTTTATTTTTATCTGTCCCTGAAGTGAAGCTGTGTGATTGGCTTTTCTCTACCATATTTCAATTTTAACCCCTCTTTAAAGATCAACATATATCGCCTTTAGGGTTGTCTTCACTAGAAGCCTTTTTTTTTTTTTTTTTTTTTAGGTCACTGAAAAAAAGTTGCCCTCATGTTCAACGCACCCCTCTAAGAGAGTAGAGAGTGAAACCGAGCATGTACAACAAACAATCTCTGCTAAGCAGAACAGGATTAGCTGTCCCACGGGAGGACTATGCTTTTATTTTTATTTATTTTAAGAGCTCAATTAGGGCCAAACTATTAGGCACTGTGTGTGCGTGTATGCGTATGTCTGTTCTGCTCACATCGCAGTTTTGGTATCAGTTTGATGAATTCACTGAGCATAAATTTAAATAAATGCTTGAATGAGTTTGTGTTTTAATTATAAATGTGTTGTAATGGTGTGCTGTCTCCTGGGTGTGGTGAGGAGTTCAGTAGGTCTACTCAAAGGGGAATGCTTTAAAAGTATCTAAAATCATTTATTATTCAATGCAATGATATAAGACTAATGTTATTTTTTGATGAACTAATTGTTATGGTGAATGAATATTGAAGTTTAACATGCCCACATTGTGAGAGTGACGTGATTTAGATTGGTTCGTATGTCATGTTTAATATTAAGCTGGTGGTGTGCTCTCTTATTTCATACATGGAGCAAGTTGCTGAACTACTTTGCTATGAAGACATGTTCAAGTCCTCCAGCTGATGGAGAACACCAGCAACATTTCTGCATAGATGAATAATTTAGATGTAAACAAACTTTCTTTACAGAGGTGGTGATAAGAACCAGAGGTGTGATGTTTACTTTGAAAGTATAAATGCTTTATATTCTAATCCAGAGGACCTTTGAGTGTAATTGTGCATTTTTGTTATGGTAAAATAGTGAAAATACTTCACCATGAATAATGATGATAAAAAAAACATCTAAGGAAAATCATACAATATCTCAGCCACCAGACAAGGCATTCATAGCAGTTTAATGTAATTATGATGTATGAAAAAGCTTTAAGAAGAATAATTCCTTTTATCACCACTGACTGGGTGAATCTCATTATAATGCAACATTTAAAGTCAAATCCTTCTGAATGAATTTCATTGTTGCTTACATTGTATCAATTCAATTATGCAGACATTTTGAAAGCTACTGGAATTCTGCTTTAATACCTATTGTCACAACAATCTTGCATTATCATATGGGGATGATTGCAGATCAGCATCAATTTAGTACATCAATTCTTGCCACTTTTGTAGCGCACTCTTAGGGGTATTCAAACCGTAAGAAGATTTAGGCTGAATATCAGTATTTCAATTATTACAGATCCAAGATGCCGTCACAGCTGAAGAACAAACAAATAATCTAAAAATCAGTCTTTTGAATGAATTGTTTTAGTGGTCATGAAAACCTGTGAATTATTTGACTTATAATAGTTTAATGTCCACTATTCACAATGTCTAAAGGAGTGTTTTGTATGCATAGTTGCAAAGGCACATTTCATTTTTAATCATGCGATTATAAAGAGTTGCAAAACATTTTAAGTGGAAGCAAAGGAAGAAAAATCAAAGGCAACTGTAAGATGTAGGTCATTTAATCTCATTCTTAAATGTTTGAATGTGAGCTCCGTTGACTAAATCTGCTGAGGTTTGGCTTGTCTGCATTTTCAAAACAAAAATCTTGCCTTAAGACTGCTTTGTGTGGAAAAGCAAATGACTATCGTCTGACCTGGAACCTGGTTTTGCATGAGTCATGCACTTTTCTTCATGTGTCGAAGTCTTACTGAAATGTGGGCTGCAGTGCCCAGAGTATGCCTTCTGAGCAGAAACACACTTTTCAGACATCTGTTTTTTTACTCACAGCCACATTCAGGCAGCTAATAGGGTCTGGGACATTCCATCTGCAACACAGCAATATTGAAAGAAACTTTCAGAACAGCAGTTCACCTCAGTGTGGTCAGTTAGCCTCCGGCAGGCCTGACCTCCAGCACTGCTAGTCACCATAGCCAGGCTCACACACAAACACGGCCTTTCTGTTCACTGTCCATCACAAGCAGCATGCAGTCAAAAATGTGTGAGCGACAGAAGTGCGCTTGATTCATCGGAAATAAATTACTCAGAGCCAATGACTAAAATGGCCACATTGATTAACGAACAAGGCTGACGTACATTTCATGGTGTCTATGACAACCCTGGCCTGGCAGAAGATGAGACAGAACTGCTCATTGTTGCGCGGGAGCATTGGCCTCTCTAGAGAGAGTACAGTGTATGTGTGTGTGTGTGTGTGTGTGTGTGTGTGTGAGTGAATGAGTGAGTCAGAGAGTGAGTGGGACATAGAGTGAAAAAGGAGAGATGCACTGTGCTGTAAAACACTCCCTCTATTCAAACGCTGTAGTATTTCCCACCAAATTTCTTAACTAGTACACGCTAACTGCCATACATGCTGTGTCCATTAGGAGATAAATGTTCATGTAAAAGAAAAGCAATAATAAAGCTGCGCTATCTGTACCTGCTTCTGTTTTTTCTACACTAAGGTTGGAGAAGTGCACTACTTTGGAGTCTGTGGGGCTTGATAAAGTAGAGTTATATAATGATAACGGCTGCTTCATGATGAGGCCTTGTGGATTTTTGTGCATCATAAGTGCTTTAATAGAAACATGTTTGAGATTTGCTATTTGAGTGATTGCTGTGTGCATAGCATCAGCTTTCCTTTTGTCTGTAAGTATAAGCGCTATTGTGAAATTGTACCACTGACAAGAGTATCTTAGTCTATAAGTGGTTTATTGCTGGTTTGTAAGGCCATCGTTCATCATTTTTATGCAAATTATAACAAGACACTTAGCCTATGTATACACTGTGGGTTGAAAGTGCCCCAAATCATGTCTTTCATGTCATATGGGGCAGATTTATGTTCCGTGTGGCAATTAGAAGAGAAAAAACACTAAATATGAAATTATTCATTTTGATTTACGGCCAGAATATCACAGAATATCACAATTTGAATCTTTATTATCTTTACTAACCAACTGATGTTAAATACATGTATTTGATGGTATTTTTAAATGTGGTGAGTTCTTTTGTTTGTTTGTTTTTGTTTGGTTTTTCTTCCTTTATCAAAATGCCTGTAACTCTGGTTACACTTTGCATCATTTTTGAAGGGGAGTGAGTATTACCCATGAAATGTCAACAACCAAGTCCAGTGCTTTCAAAAGAAAGAAAATTTAGAATTCAGTTTTAAGATATTTGGAGACAACGAGAAAAATTCAAATCCATCTCTTTATCTGGGAGTTTACAGCATCCACTTTTTTATGTTGTTCTCCATTGTATATGAACAGGAGAAACTGAACTTTCTCTCACTTTTTGATTGACTGCCACAGAAATGTACTTTTTTTTTTTTTTTTTTTTTTTTTTTTTTTTTTTTTTTTTTTTTACTCGTTTCTATAAATGTTGTCAGCATTGATTTACTGTTTACTGTTTGTTGTCCAAGTTCAAAGCAGCATTTTGTGTAGCTGGTTTTCGCATTGGGTGAAAAGTTAATCTAAGTCTGTTAATCTTAAGAAAAGTGAGAACAGCTGGGTGGATTGTTCTTTCTTTGCTCCTGTGGGTTAGGCCACATTAAAAAGATAATGTGAAGAATCAAGGAGCAAAATCTGATTTGGACCATTTTTGAATGCATTCCAAGATTCACACATGTAAGAGTCCTACGTTAATTCCACTGTAGTATTGGGACTGGGAAAAACTGCAGCATCCATATGCGCCGACATCTTAAGTTCTTTACACTAAGGTCTAAATGCCATTTCTATTTTCTAAGTCCTGTACATATGGTAGCTTCAACAATAAAGATGGCTTTGAATACCATGTCTACAAGCGTTTGAAATAGTTGTAGGAAAAGTATCTGCACTAGTTGAATTCACTGCAGATCAATTTCATGCCTGTGGTACAATGCACACTGTAGACTACAGCGTAAGGTTTTGCACAATGAACAAATCTGCTTAATCTCTTGATAAAAAGAGGCATGTCTCAGTTGTACAGTCAGGCCCTTGTGAACCAGCATCTGTTTACTTTTTAGATCCCTTTAAAAACTAAAAAAGCTTTGCAGAGACTTTAGGCTGCACTTTTTTAAACTGTGCTTGTAAATGTTTCATGAAATGATTGTTTGAAATTGTGTTTTTATTGATTGATGTTACACCTTGAAATAAGAACCGTTTCATCCCTGTTTTGCTAGGATATGATGTCCTGATGATGTTCTTTAGTGTAGAACTTTGAGACCATTAGTCAACTGTAAGGCAGGCCTATGCTTGGTGCACAACGGCTTTTTTTTATTTTTATATCCATAATCTTAGCGGTATTCCAGCTGCAGTGGTTATTTATTTATCTATTTATTTATTGGGGTGGGGGGGGTCATGCTGTTCAGTGCACACTGACCCCAGTGACTCACACACCACTCTCTTAGATTCATCTGTGAATTAAAATCAGCACCAGCCACTGACCTCAGAACAGCCTTAAGGAGACAATCCTGTATTTTTCGATCTAGTCACTACCAGCTGTATCAGTATGGTGCATTCTATGGTCACAGACCATGATTTATACATGTTTCAGTGGAATTAAATATATATGATAGGGAACTAAGTACACATGTAAACAGCACATTATAGATTGAAAATCAAAAGCAAAAAGCAAGGTAAATATCAATGACACTCTTAATTGGAAGGACAAAATAATAGCTACTTTGAGCTTTTTAATTCAGTCAAGAGGGTCATTGATGTTTGCTTTTGTTTTTATGACTGAAAACATGTTGGCTTGAAATCTTGTAGGGTTGGTACTTCAACTTCGTTAACTTTTTTTATGTGTTTTTTTGTTTGTTTGGTTTTTTTTTTTTTTTTTTAAAACAAATGCAGGCTATAGAAATTATCTTGAAAAACAAGTATGTTTAAGCATGGAGACAATAGAGCTAGCTGAAACTACACATATACACTGGCCAGGGCTGTAAGATGTTAAAGGGGCTATTTCATACACATTCAAAATACCTATCGGTATATTAATGCACGGTAATAAAAGTGGTCTGTTTAATTTCTTGGAATAAAGAGAGGTGTTCAAATGATCATGAATTATTAATATAGTCCAGAAACAGTGGAAGTGGACTTTTCTGAATAAAAATTAAAACATAAATGACATGGCCTCTTTAAACCAAAAAGATTTTCTAACTCCCAAAAAAAAATCAGCTAAAAATATTAACACTTTGAAAACAGAAGTAAACATTTTGCTTTTAATACATAAATCCCACACAAGTATCATAGATGAACTTGGATGAAAAGTAAAATTCTTGAAAAATAGGATATGTGCCCTTTTAAAGGCTGTTTCATGTTCTAAAGCAGGTCCTTTGGTAGCTAATCACTGTTCCTTGTTTACGCTTCTTATTCGGTATCTAATGTTCTAAATGGAGCATGTTTGAAGGGCCCTGTGTGTGTGTCACAAAAAAGGAAAGAGATGTCAGCCAGCTTTAATCTTGAAATTTCTCTCTCTCCCTCTCTCTCGCTCGCCTGTCCTGTGTGACTACCATGTTAATTGGAGTTGAGTTGCTGTAATTGTGGTTTGGCAAATCATCTGTTTGAATGAGTGCATTCGTGCAGTGTGAACAGCTGAAGGGCTCAGCAGAACCTGAAATGATTTTTTTTTTTTAAACCCACTTTGGGGTTGTTAAAACACCCAGGTGTGCAGAAGATGCAAAAACTGTGGAAATGTCCAATCCCAGAGCAGAAAGCCTGTGTGAAAGTGTGTGACGACACACTATTTATACATCTTGCTGGGACTGACGCGCGGCCTACGCGTTTGCGTAAGAGAATAGTCTGTGTCTGTCTGTGTGTGTGTGTGTGTTTTTAAATGTGTAAGTGAAGTGGCTGTCTCTTACAGTAGTTTCATGTTGAGATTTCTGTGTGTTCTACACTGCGCCCACCGCGCTGGCATGGCACCGAGCTCATGCTGGCGAGTCTACAAAACCCCCACTGTTTCCTGGCTGTCACCAACAGGGCAGAAAGAAAGGAGAGGCGAGGGAACACGTTGAAAGATAGCAGGGTTATCACCATGCATATATGCACATACACACTTGTTCACCCTCCCTCTCACATTTGTACTCTCCACCTGCCACCGGGCACCTTGTGATCGTTTCCATCTTTGTCTGATCTGCATCTGCACATCAGCCTCCACACATCATGCACATCTGACTTTTTCCTGTTTCTCTCTCTCTCTCTCTCTCTCTCTCTCTGTGTTTGTTCAGATCACTGGCTGATTTAAAAAAAAAGGAAAAAAATGAGTCTTGCCTCCAATCCCAACAGACCTGATTATTATAAATAGAATCATTATTTTTAAGAATGCATTACTTTTCTAGAAAATCTTGCTGTGTTAACAAAGGGACACTAGGAAAATCTCTAAAACCAGCCTGATCAGAAACAGTGGGTTTTCTGTATTAGATCAAACCCCTCCGTGCTCATTGGAAAACAGTAGTTCAGTTCACCAGGCTCGCCAGCTGTGAAGCACATGAGCAGAGACTGTGGAGATGTGCAGAGCAAAGCAGGTGCTACTGTTCTCTAACAGGTTGATCAGCGCGGAACAACACGCACTCAGCAGCTCTCCGGGCTACTCCTGCACTTCCAAAGTCAATGTGTAATACACACACACACACACACACACACACACACACACACACACACACACACACACACACACACACACACACACTCACTCATTTACAATCTTCCTGTTCCTCTTGATCAGTAATCCACTAGCCAGCATCGAGTCCTGGGATGCATATTAGGCGCGTCTCCTAAATAAATGATCAAATTACTAAAACAAACACCAGCCCCCATTTCCTGCAGCCCCAAGCGCGCGGAAGTCTCCTTGACATTTCTGAGCGCGAGCCTACCTGAGTGTTGCTGCACGCGCTCCTCCTGCTCCCGCTTCTGCTGGGCGTTTGAGCGCTCGTGGCGTGCGCGCCGCTCCGTGCTGAATGTGGCGCGCGCGCAGTCTGTCTCCTCACAAAGCGCGCGCACTCCGCCCCCTCAGCGGAGCGCTCAGCACAGCGCCAATGGAGAAGCGCGGGCGCGCGCGCGCGCGCGCGGCATCTTCACACGAACACAACGCTTAATCTTAGCAGCGCGGCAATCGTCATGAATACATAATAAATAAATACACAGTATAATATTATACTACAGAAATGTGGTTTCATTTATTACAGTAGTAGTAGTAGTAGTATTAGTCAGGATGTGGTTTCTGATTATTTAAGGTGGAGGGCCAGAACAGCACTTATATTACTACTAATAATAATAATAATTATTATTATTATTATTGTGAAGGGAAGTGAAAGTGACTTTGTCATTGTGAACTAACAGCATAATTAAATGCATTCTCTGCATTTAACCCACACACACCATGCATCCAGCATCATGGTCTATCATGAGCTTTGTTGCTAACCACTAGGCCTCTGCTGCAATAATAAATAATAATAATATAAAAACAATAATGCATTTAAGCTGCTTACATCAATTGTAATTATGCATTTTTTAAATATTGTAGTGAAATCTATAATAGATATTGGCAGTAAAATAATTTTCAAAAAAAAAAAATGATCAAATTGATCAGGTGGTTGTTTTTCAGTACTGTATTGTTTTGTTTTCCATATTCATATTAAACATGGTTAGTATAGAGACCCCCTGCAGTAGTAGCTGTTGCCATTTATCCAGCAAAGTGTTTGCCTTTTCAATGCAGATTAACCAGCAGTGTTTTGGCAGTGTAGATGTTGGAAATGTGTTAAGTCTTTCTAAGATGCATCATTTTGGCATCCCTTTAATGCAGCTAATAGTATATTAGTTCATCCCTGATGTTATGGTAGGGATGTGTGTACAGGTTTTGTTGATTTTGTCAAACAACTTACTTAGATTTATCTCTACGCAGTGTGTTAAATAGACTGCATGATGTTATAAAGGATAGGTCAGATATTTTTATGCTGCTCCCTTATCAGCCTTATTGCACTAGATGTATATCACAACACATCCTTGTCTGATCTAGTGTCAGTGGTATCCCAAATGATAAAAGAAAAAATAGGTTCTTCCATTTCAGAACTGAAGCTTCTGATTAGTGGTAGTTCTGTGCTGCAGGATATCTTCCTTATTTTATCACCTGGATGTAGGAATAGACTGTGTGAGCCTATCTGACAACACAACCATGTGTTACTAAATGCATATGTATTATGTGGGAGGAAGTGATTGTACTAGGGATTGTGTGTATGTGTGTGTGAGTGAGTGAGTGAGTGAAAGAGAGAGCGAGAGAAAGAGCCAAAGTGTCAGCAGGGTTCTGGAGTGTCAGACATTAAGGACATCTGTTACTATCCCCTAACACAGTCTCTCACTCTCTCCCTGTGTTTCACCCACTCGCCCCTGTGGCATGCTATTTCAGAAACACACTTCCCTTTCATGACAACACACACCCCCAGCAGACCATCCCACCTTTTCTGAACCAAGAAACACAGTCTGTGTGTGTTTCACAGTCTATTTTTTATTTTTTTGGTAGCTGTTGTGGACGAATTGCTGTTAACATACAGCTATTTCCTTTATGATAGCCCTGAGATAAAGCAGGTAAAGGTGATTCGGACTGTAAACTCATTTGAAATAAATTCTAAACGCTATCTTTTTATAATGATAATATCATTAAGGCTAATTCAAGTGGATTTGGTCTCACTGGCTACGTGTTAAATGTTTATTTATCGAATGTATATTCATCTGCATATATGCTCACAAATAATCTGCATCAGCCCACAATTTTGGAATGCATTGCATCTGTAATATTTGTCCCTATATTCATAGGTAGCATTTTATAACTAATTCATTTATATTATTAATTTGCAAATCAGATATTATTTTTAGAATGTTACATTTATGATGTTATTTACACTTTGTAGTTGAATACAGAAAATTACAAACTTGTTTCTTGGATTTCTACACTTTTTTTTCACACTAAAATTGATTATTTTTATATGTGCATTTTTATTTTGTCAACTCAGATTAATGTCTAACCTGGGCTTTAAGAAGGTCAAAGCAATTTGGAGCCTATGTGGATCCTTAAATTATCCCTCCAAAACATTTCTAACATGCAGAAGGATTTTTAAGTAGTTGTGACTGTGATTTGGACTAAATTATAGATCAGGAGTTAAGTGAGTGGTTAAGTGTGCAATGGGCAAAGAAAGAAATCGAGTACAAAATGAAGTTGAGGGAGAAGCGTGAAAGTGGGCTAATGGTAAAGAAAACAAAAGGGTACGTGTACAGTATAACAAGTCCTTTAATGTGACACGGCTCTGACAGTGCCACCTCAAGCTCTCCCACCTTTTTTGACAGAAGTCACTAATGGGTCATTGCTCTGACCATCACGATGACATCCCCCATTCCTGTCCTGCACACGTTTCTTGTCACACTGTTTCTCGATTTCTTTTGTTCTGTCCTCTTTTAACTCTCAACCTTCAAGCTGTGCTATATCATGTCTCTTTGTCTCTCTCTCTTTCTCTCTCATCCAACACACACACACTTGTCACTTTTTTGATGTGAGTTCCCTTTGCTTTTTGCCCTGTTCATATTTTCGCTCCTTTGAAAGGAAGCTTGGATGAAAATTGACACTTCCATGCTCTCTGTTACTGTCCTTTTCTGTTTTAGTGTGTTTGTGAAATACGTGTGTGTGTGTGTGTGTGTGTGTGTGTGTGTGTGTGTATGTGGTGTTATTTTCTGAAACTAAGTGTTCTCTTTCACTGTCACTTTCATCTGTACACTCTTAGCACCCCAGCATTCCCAACACTTCCTTTGGTTGAATTTGATGTACTTCCCCTCCCCTTTTGTCTTTGTTCATGTAATTGTAATATAGACCCTCTCTTATAATTTACACCCTTGATTTAATTTGCTTCAGTTCAGTAATGTTGTATAGGATGAAACGTTATTGCCAGAGCAATTACCACAAATACATACAGGGGAAACAGAACAAGAGGAAATGTAGTTACAAGACCATTAATCATCAACAAAGAAAATATGCTTGAGACCTTTTTGTTGTTGTTGTTTTTTAGCCATGAATTGATAAGAATGCAGATGTGAGGTTGCGGGTTTCCTTACATTATATATGTCTAATTGAGTCTTAGTTCAATTACTCAGCCAGTGGTCAGCTGTATAAGACCCATCTGTGCTCACCTTGTCAAAATGTGTACTTTTCTGTTTTGTAGCTTGAATGTAATTTACATTTAGGGCCCAAATGCACTGAAGTTTATATTTAACCAATTCATTAACAAAACTCGGAGCTAATGAACTGCCTTTACATGAACTTCATCAAACAAACATTAGCAAACATGTACTGTATACAAGACAACACAACCACATCTGCCTTAAGCCTTAAAATGTAGTTATTTGCTGTTCTTCGTGGGCAAAAACAAGCCTGGGCCTTCACTTATAGACATTTATGACTCTTTAAAATGCTTTTTAAAATGCAGAAAGATGCTTTTCAGTAGGACAATACTTGAAGACAGCAAGGTACTCAGCAATTCTTACCACAAGGGGAAGTGCTTTTCCACAAGGTTCAATGCAAGCAGAGCTTGATGTTCTGCAGGGATGAGAAGAGACATGTTGCTTGATAACTGATAGCAAATAAGAAGGTGCAAGACCAATTTTGGCCTTGAAGGAAAGTATTAAAGATTTAAACCTTATGCAAGCAGTCACAGGGAGCTAGTATGCAAGAATTTGGGATGGTTGAAGACGTTTCTTGCAGTATTCTGTATCAACTGAGGTGCTCATGTGGCCATCATTTGGAGAACCATCAGAAGAGGGTTACAGTAGTCCAGCAACTGGGTAGCCTGGGTGGTGAGGAATGGATCAATTCATCATCATGTAGAGAAGGTCACTGCAAGACCTTGAAAGGTTGACAATGTAATAAGACAAAGAAACATCATTATAAAATGTGACCCCAAGATTATTTGCAGTATTAGAGGGAACAATAAGCGAGTTCCCAAAAGAAATGGCAAGACTATGTCTTGGTGATGGATTGCCTTCAGTGTAGAGAAGCCTGGTCTTGCTGGGACTGAGCTTGAGGTGATGAGAAGTCATCCTTGAAGAAATGTCTACCAAGCATTCTGAGATTCTGGTTTAAACTGTTGATCATTAGAGAGAGAACAGTGATAGGAGAAGCCACGTGAGGCTATGACATGCCCTAGAGAGCCAGTGTATAAAGAAAACAGAAGGGGCCCAAGGACAGAGCATTGGGAAACACCAGTTGTCAGTCTTCATGGGGCAGACTGCCATGTCTTGCCATGCCACTTCATATTGTCCGCCTTCTAGGTAGGAGGAGAACCATTGCCAGGTAGTACCAGCTCTGTAGTCAGGAGGATCTGGTGGTTGACCCTGTCGAAAGCTGCAGAAAGATCTCAGGAGAATCAGAGCTGAAGACATGTTGTTTGATCTCACAGCCTTGAGTTCTTCTGAGACTTTTAGTGCAGTTTCAGTTGACTGTGCTGGTTTCAATCTACTAGCAAAGACTGCTAGGGCTCATAACACAGAAAGAGATTAGTTTGGTTACATTCAGACTTTGGAAAGGAAGGGGAGATGACATACCAGTCTGTAGTTGTTTACATCCATGCAGTCCAGAAAGGGTTTCTTCAGAATTTGAGTGACAACTGCAGACTGGGAAATGGCCAGTCGTTAAAGAACCGTGGAATATGTGGGTAATGTATGGGAGAACATCTGACGATATCTCCTGAAGCAGAGTAATGGTTGTGAATAAAATGTTTGTGGTGAATACATCACCACGTTCAATCTGATCATGTCATTATGTCCCACTGGGCTGTGTGTGTATTTGTGAGGATGAAAAAGTGATAGAATGAGCGAGTGAGAGAGAGAGAGAGTGAGCTCTACAGTTGCTCTGTCACCCCTCCCCTGGGTACAGCCACACACACACAGGGCTCTGGCAGATGGCAAATCTCTCTCCCTAAGGAATCAACAACTTACTGCCTGCATTTGTTTCCCCCTTTCCCCTGACTGGCCTTCCTGGATATCTGATAATTTTTTCTTTTCTCCAGTAGCCTTTCATAGCCTACAGACAAAGGCACCACAATGGGCACATGACATTTCTCTCTCCCTCTCTCTGTCTCTATTCCCTTTTTCCTATTCCATTCTCCTCTTTCCACTCTTCCATCTCTCTATCCTTCTCCCCTTTTCCCCTCACTGTGTAATTAACAAGGTTTCAGTAACAAACCTTTGGGCTTTGGAGTTGCTATGGTTACCTCTCCATCCATACTTTGTGTGTGTGCGTGCATGTGTTACTGTGTGTCTCTGAATTTGAGATGTTTTTCTTGTCCTTTGTCAGTGAATGTATGTTTTGTGCTCATGTACAGACTGTTTTACTTGCATTGCATTGCTTTTATTATGCTGTGTATAAAGGTATTGCTCATTACATGGTTTATTGCCTGTGTGCAGAGATCTAATGAATTTCAAATGAGAGACATTTAATCAACTATCAAATTGCTCATTTGTAATGTAGCCACACAGTCTGGCCATAAAGCATTACTTGCACACAAATCCCTCTCTAGCTCTGGGCTCTTGCTCCTGCTCTCAGTCTCAGTGGGAGTCCACTAATACCTGTTTATTGGTATTACACTGCTGGTCAATAACTTGTTTCTTTTTATGTATTTGTTATGGCTCCTGATTAAAAAACAGTTAAACACCAAGCCTTTATAATGGCCACCTAAAGAGAATAAAGCTGCACAGTTTCACTAAAGTGATCATTTGTGTTTTGAAGTGATGCAATTTGTTTTTGAGTTCTAATTAGCAGCACTTTCAGTGTCAGTGTTTCAGTATCATATGCAGAACAGATGCTCTTTCAGAATGTATGAATTTTTTAGTTGTAGTTAAGCCTTTTCATAAATTTTTTTCCAGTTACCTGTCTATCGTACATGCACATGCACATTTCCTATTTGCTGATATGTCCCTGTGTGAACCTACTGTCCATCCCATCTGGTCAGAAAGTGCTGTTACAACCTCATTGGCCCACAGGGAGACCTTGGTGCAGCTTGAGTCCCTGAATCCCAGCTGGAGAACACAGCTCTGCATTGCTAAGATTTGCTTTTACCAAGCTCACCCTCCGGGCAGACATGAGCTCAACCTTTTTTGTTCCTGTAGCAGCATCCACACTAAAAGCACAAACACTGCTCAGCAGTATTTAAAGTACAAAGAATGTAAAGTACAAAGTTTAAGGCAGGGGTGTGACTACATCAAGGGCTGAACTCATGCATAGCTCTGATCAGAACTTACACTAGTGTTCTGGACATTTCTGAACATTTTCTGAACCACTTCATGATCTCTGACTTGTCACGGACTAATCCATGATCAGTTGCGAATAATTTCAGATATTGTTTGGGTTGGTAAAAATTCTCTCTGAAGCAGTGATCTGCCGTCTGTTTTAAGGTATGGCTGTATTAGATAGGGGTTTCAGATAAAGATCTATATAGAATTCAGTAAAATTTCTACAGTATTTGTTACAAATTCAGCCTTTTAACACTGAAGTCCTTTGAGGTTAAAATCTTTTTTTTAAAGGTAATCCTGGCCAAGAAAGACCACCATAGCAAAGCTAGAAAATATTACATCAAACTTAAAAATCCAGCAAAAGGAACATTTAAAACAATCATTAGAGTTGTACTTTTAGTTTTTTTTTATCAGGAACTTGAAATTTAGAAGAAATTGTAAGGACTGAAAGGGAGCAATACATTTTAAGACTTTTAGCACTGCTTGCATACTACACCAAAGTTCTGTTTCAAACATGTAAAGGGAATTTCAGTATTCAGTTTGAGCTCAAATGTGTAATAGAAGTAGACTTGCTACCAGTTCCTGTTGAAATGTTTTAAAGCATCTGTCATTCTCTTTTTTTTATGTGTTTTCTTGTCATTTCAGCTAACAAGAGCCTGCTGGGTGGAGGAGGGGGTGAGTTTTCTTTTTCATTTTTTTTTCATTTTTTTTTTTTGGGTCATTTTCAAAGATTGAATGAGTGAAAGAGGAAAAGCCATAGGAGTAAAAGGATGTTTGAAGAGAGAAAGATGAGAAAGTGAAAGATAAGGAAGGAGAGAGAGTGAGACACAGGAGGAATCAAAGGTGAGAGAGAGGGAAGAAAAATGAAGTGTGAGTGAGAAACAGCGATGCTGTGTGTGTGTGTGTGTGTGTATGAGTGTGTATGCACATTGCAGGAGCTGTTGTGAGCCTGGGGCTTTGCACTTCTGTGAAACTGAACATTAGATGTGTGTTTGTGTGGTGTGTGAGAACATACACGCTGTTTAAAGAGCAAAAGAGCGATTAGAGGCAAAATGAGGCGCACACTAAACTCTTCAAGCATCCACACAGTGAAACCTGTTGCCTTCTGAGACACACAAACATTCAGTCACACACTCACACATTTATGGCCAATCTCAACACACACACACACACACACAAACACACACACTGACACCACCCCTTAGCTAAAATGTAATGGCACACAGTCACTCACAGAGAGAAACACGTCTTTGTGTGAATTTTGCCTAAACTATGCGTGTACAAAGTGTAAGTGAGACATCATCATCATGTAAAAACATCTCCTTGCTGCAGCTCTTCAGCAATGGGCCAAAAAGGGCCCATCTTTGTGACTACTGGCTTAGAGGGCCAAAACATATACACATTGGGAATTATAAACCTTTTTCCAAATAAATGGTTAATTTTAAAATAAAACTGGGATGTTGTATTTAAATGTCTTTTAAACAGGAATAGTTTTCACAAAATGTGTGATTTGTGTGATTTGACCATGTTTCTCCAAACAACCATAAAAATCAGTCAGCTGATAAATCCTGCGGATATTGTGGTTTCACAAATTCATTGATATTCAGCAGATTGTTTTATACTATAGTAAACAGACACCTCGGACTGGAGGAAAACTGTCTACTTTATAAAGACTCCTATCTGACCAACACCTCCTTCTCTTTTCTGTTACAGTAAAACAGACTGAGCGTAACCATATTGCAAAGATTAAAATACAGTTTCATTACCTTTGTTTTATTATGAAGCAGAATGTTTAAGCTACCAGACTAATATGTTTAAATATCTAATTTTTATTCATTTTGCTGCAACTCTTGGAACAATTCTCTGTAATGCTATTCCAGGTGTTCTCATCTCAGTTTTAACATTTTAACAAGTTTATGAATCACTGACATCAAACTACCTACATACAGCACATTACGGCCAAAAAATCCCATATTGCTGCATCCATTCATGTTAAATAATATCACAATTTTAACTACTTCAAATGCTATTGCTCCATCACTTTTTAAATATGCTCCAGAAACTGACCTCTGTGATGTGCTTGATTCTGAGGTAGAGTAGCTGAGGCACTGTTTAACACCCATTGTAAAGTAATCTTTGAAAACAGCTTCAGTAATGGTGAATTTGAGATTTTCTGCAGCTCTATCAACAATGTGGACAAAATCCCTGAAGAGGATTTGTGTTTAGCAATAATGGCATGACTGCATGGAGGTGGACAAGCACACTTGTATGTTTTCTGATCCATTAGGTAGAAGCAGGGAGCCTTCAGAGAGAAATGTATTGACAATCCACGGCAACTTTTAACTGCCATACCTGAATGCTTGTAGAGGAATTACACTGGTATGTTTTGGTAACTGTCTCAGCCCACATGCAATTTTGTGTATATCTTCTTTTTTCCTGTCAAGCTCTTTGAAAACATAAATTGGTATCAGAAACTCAGTCTGAGTTAATTGCTTTTTATGCAAAATTCTGACTCATCCTTTTTTGGAAGAGGACTGGCTGTATTTCGTATGACTAAGAAAAGCTGTGCTGGTGTTCCTTTAAAAGGAAAAAAGTTGCTTTTATTCTGGACTGCAGCATGTGTACCAGTTATGCCATTCAGTAGAGAGTGACTGATTCATACCAACATTAATGTTAGTCTCACCCAAGACTGCAATAGCAAGGACATGTCTTCATCAAAACCTCCTCTTCCCATTGATTTTATTGTGTTCACAGAAAGCAGACACTGCCACATGGTATTGCCAAAAGTATGTTCCACTGACAGAAATTCTTTACATATTTTAGGGATTGTCACTCTTAAAAACATCCTTACATGATGCCATACAGGAACCCTAAATGATTCCCTAAAGAAAGGTTGGTTTTTTCTTGGTTTTTTTTTCTTTCTTTCTTTTCTTTTCTAGATTTTTGTAAATGTACTGTGTGAAGCAACTTTTGAATCACATCTACAAAAGTTCTTTAGTGAATAAAAAAAATAGTTTTTCTATGGTATCTTTCACAAAGTCCTTTATAGCTTTTTTTTTTAAAGAAAAGTTTGTTACCATGCTTACATCAATGGTAGGGGTAGGGCCTCAGTCAGACATGTCAATGTTGATCAGGATGAAAAACAGTTAATCTTTGCCTCACATCCAGAGCTGTGAAAGTCAACTTCCAACAGGTTTTCAGCTAAAAACACTCATGCTCAAATGTGTTTTCAGCAGGTTTTACCTAGAATAAACCAGTAATGTATATCTTTTTTTTTTTTTTTTTTTTTTGCTAAAAAAAAAAAAACAAACAAAAAAAACAAGGCGTTCTTGTGAATTTCAGCCTGAGCCAACAGGGTGTTTCAAATCCCTTTCAGCTCCTTTTGTTAAGCTCCCTTAAATAAATCCATGTCCTCTAAGGTCATATTGGGGAGAGAAGCATTAATAAAGGTGGCAGTCTGTTTTCCTGACTCTGGTTATTTATTTCTTTTAGGGTTTATTTATCCCTTTAGGGACAAGTGGAGTTGATTGCACAGTAATGCTGATAGCATTGTACCTTGCTCCTTTACAAAGGCCAGTTCAAAGATGTTTGAGCTTGGATTTCTGCTGATCAGCTCCAGCCATCCTTTAACTGTTTGTTCCAAAAGGGATGAATACTGAACAACTGTCAGTTGGGTCGTTGTTTTTTTTCTCTCGCTCTCCTGACCCCAGCTGTGTTGGGATGATTAGTAGACGATTTTCATGGCCATCTGTTCTGGCCCCCTCTTGTAATATAGAGGTGAGCAGCCCAGATAAGCCATCATATGCCTACTGCCTCAATTCCAGCGACTTGTGCATGAGTGTAAAGCTGCAGCTGCCAGCTTATCAACACCAGCAGCTTTATTGTTCAACTCATGCAATTGCACCTGTGTACTCCATGATTTGACCTTGGTGATATTCTATTGAATTCTAAAGGATTTTTGTTCTGTAGGACTTAGTCTGACCTCACTTGTTTTGTAATTCAAATTTAGCATGTTATGGATCACACAGGTTGTAACAAAGTCTCTGAATTGATTATTTAACCACTGTGTGGACTTAACTACTCACAGTCTTATACACTACGGACTTTCACACCTTTCAACCCCAGTTTCACATAATCAGTGCATACCATCTGGGCAATTAAAACAAACACAAAACTAACCAGGCAGCTGAAAGCATGTAGTCAGTCTCTTCACAACATCCAGCTGTTAAGATTACATTCAACTCCCTGTCATCTTTCAAAATTAAAGCAATTCTTTGGATCAAAGTCTCCCATTTATATGTATGAAACCTCTTTTAAAAGTGTACATACAAAAGCAAAGACAAACAAATAGAAAAAGATTAATATATTTGAATTGATATTTTTTTTGGTTAAGTAGAGAAAATTTTAAGAGTTAAGAATTGTAATTGGTGAATGTGGCTGAAAACGCTTGGAAGATCCTTGTTTATTACATTTTTAAAACAAACACTGACAAGTCTAAAAATGCAACAGTCTAGAAGCTGTATCTAAATGTATGAACCAAATGGGAGGCTCTAAAAGGGAAATATAACCAATTATATATAACCAATTTTTCAATTACACAAACCATGGAAGATGCCAGAACACCTTTAATCAAAAACTCAACACAATATGCCTTGAAAATAGAAAATGCATAGCAAAATAAATGAAAAAGAGAAATGGGATTTGCATCCAAACAAGGCAAATGAAATCCAGCACTAATATCTAAACAGAAGTAAACAAAGCTTCAGTTGCTAAAGACAAGCAATTCTGCAGTGTGGATTACTGGATGAAAGTGATGCTCGCTCGTGAATCATGAATCTGCATCACCAAAGATATGATGCTGGATGAAACCTGGTGTCGTTCTAATGAAACATAACCACAACTCTGCCATAGATAATCAGTCAAATTCTCTTACTTACTTATGAGGTTGCATTGCAGGTAAAAGATGATCAAAACCTCACTTAATGCACTTAATGCACGGATGTGCAATTAAATTTTTTACACTTTTCATTTAATGTAGAGAGAAATAGATGATTGTCATTGCTCAGGATAAAAATGTATCTCACCACCAAGCAAAAAGGGGTACTTTATTTTTCAGCAAACACTTATCAGCTTATGGGGCAATGGTGGCCTAGTGGTTTGGGAGTTGCCCCAGCATCAGAAGATTGTGGGTTCAATTCCCTCACTGGTAGGTTGCCCTGAGGTACCCTTGAGCAAGGTACCGTCCCAGTCACTGCTCCCCGGGCGCTTTCAAGAGCTGCCCACTGCTGCACGGTGTTTGAGTGCATGGTTTAAATGCAGAGGTCCAATATCGTTGTGGTTCATTGTGTGCTGTGCTGTGACCTCACAATGACGAGGGTTGTCACTTTCACTTTCAGCTGTGTTTCTCAATCCCATGTAAAAATAATGTTAGGATTCTTTTAAAGAGGTCCATTACAAGGCATCTTCCTGCAAATGTGATCTGTGGAACCTTAGAACTATCTTCATGAAGATTATTGTTTTCATTAGAGAAATCCACACCTCATAGAATTTGGTCCATCATGAAAGCCCAGGGAGGCTACAAGCAAAGCAACTATTTAGGGGAGATGGCAGGTGAGTTTCTGACCAGATTGTTTAACATAATCTTGGAAAGTGAGAGGATGCCTGAGGAGTGGAGGCGAAGTGTACTGGTAATGATTTTCAAGAATAAGGGTGATGCAAAGATGCAAAGGGATAAAGCTGATTATATTGGAAGGAGGATGTTGAAGATGGAGCTGCCAGGAAAAAGGGAAAAGAGGAAGACCAAAGAGGATGTTTATGGACATGGTGAGAGAGGACATGTAGGTGGTTGGTTTGAAGCAGGAAGATGCAATGAACCGTAAGAAATTGAGACCGTTGATCTGCTGTGGTGACTCCTAAACAGGAGCAGCTGAAAGAAAAAGATGATGATGATGATCTACTTACCATTGAATATTGAGAATACCCACAAGACCTGGTGTTTAGAAAATGCTCTGGTCCTAACCAGCAAAATGTGGCTCTTGTCAAAAGACATTTAGATCCTTACCTTATTTTTTCAATTTTTACCACATCAAACACCAACTTTAAACACTGTGTGTTCACTTGGTGCCAAATATGCCCAACATTTGAGAGGTGCCATTGTAACATGGTAATGTTGTTTACTTCATCTGTCAGAAGGAATGTTTTGGCTAATTGGTGTATAAACAGTCCATGGTTTCAGCCCACCACCCTTCCCTGCCTTATGCTCTTAGAACAGCTCATGGAGCCTTGCAATTGTGAAAGCTCAAGCAGAAGGAAACATGAGTTTTCAATTTAGAAGTTACTTTTATTTGTTTGCTGGGGTTGATTTATTAAAAGGTTTCCCATTCATTCTGCCTAGCATAGTTCACTCAAAGCAGTGGAGATATTTCTTTAAAATTGTGTTTGAAGGAGGTGGATTCTACAGATAGTTCAAAGTGTCATCTTAAAGAAATGGGTTGATGGTGTTAAAAAAATAATTGACACACAGTAGATTTCCATATTACATACTTGGGACACAAACTCCGTTTCCATAGATTTTAATACTTTAGAATTATATTTATTAGAACTGTTTATAATACTATGTTCATTGTTGTACCTGAAATACTTTATAATGACTGAAAAGACAAACTATCCTAATGTGAAGTGTATCATATACAAAAAGGTTAAGAACAAAGTAAAAAAAAAAAAAAAAATCTAAAAGTGAACAGTTTTATCTTTGCTCAGATAAGATCCCACATGAAAAAACCTACTCGTAGCACAGCTTGAGCAAAACTCTTCACTGCTATGACATCCAAATCTTTTAAATCTTCTTCTGATTTCAGAATTTTAACTAATCACTAACAGATTCATTGACATTACTTTAACAATTGATAGTCATTTGTACGACTCCTATATTTCCTTTAATGTTTGCAAACAGAATTAAAGAAATCTAAAAAAGGAAATTCACTTTTAGCAACACTACTGAACTTGAGGCCAATTATCAGAAGGCTGCTCTCTATTAGCTGGAGGTCTACAGTTAACCATGTCTGAAGAGCTTCACAATAACAACTTGCTTGTGTTTTTTGTTTTTTTTTTGAGTAAGGTGTGAGAGACTAACTGAATACCTTCACACATGACTTTGCTGCCTAGCCACCTATAGCCTGCTAACAAGACCTCCTTAAATTATGACCCAGAGTCATAATTTATTATATTTATTATAGCTATGAACTGTTTTAGAACCTTTATATTATGTGGATGTCTTCTAAATGTTGCAGATGCACCGATTCAAAGGCTTGTTGGGCAACAAAAGTCCTTTTGGGTCCTTCTTGTTTAAAAGTATCCAGTCCTTACACTCAACCACTTGTCATACTTTAAACACTTCCTCTTCAAAAAGACTTAACAGAAAAAGCAACTAAGATGCTTTGATGACATTGCTGTGTTGTCACTCAGACATTTCAGGAGGTGGTTGAAAATGTAGAGTTGTGTGCAGACATGTTTTCCTTAAATACAAAACTTCATCTTTACTTTTTCCAGTAGGATATAGAGCCAGACAAGGTCGAAAAAAGCTGAACGTTCCTTTCAACCTTTATACCTTAAACAGTTTCCTACACAGTTTCTACTTTCTATTTTCTTATAAAATGCATGAGGTGTAGAACAAAATGTACATGGTGCCTGCTGTCAGGAGACTGTAATGCAGAAAAAGCACCACTGATGCAAATTGGATTTCTGTCTGTCCAAGAGAGATGCATTTACGTGGTCAGGTGCAAATGGAATGTGAATAAATCTTATCTGGACTTTTTCCAGGAATGAGATGCATAAACTGACAAGTGTAAACAGGCTCATAGATTCAGTAGAATGGCACTCAATATGTGTAATTAAAGCTAAAAATATTCTTGTCTTGTCTTTTAACGCCCACAGTTTACATCTAATCTGAAATTCTTTCTAATTCTTAAAAAATAACTTTTATGTTCCCATTAATAGCATAAAAAGAATTTGTATGCTGTTAATGAAAGCAAATATTAAAGGAATGCATGAAGTTGTTGAAATGGAAACCCGTAAATGTAAATGCTCACAAGTCATTCAGCTTGAAGATATTTTTCCTTTTTTCACTGAGCAGCACTGCAGGTTATGTACTGTGTGCCTTTGAGTTTGTGTGCGAGTGTAAGATCTGCATGATTACGTAGTTTATGGAAGTGGAGTACTTTGCAAATAAGCCGTAATTTCCAACCGTGTTGACTCAGTACTTGCCTGGCTGTGAGGTTAATCAATATTTGTGATAAATCTATGCTTCAAATTCCTAGTCATCAGAAGTACTTCACTCACCCCAGCATACAGGCACTGAAGGGCACCTGCAAACCCACCCATCAGTTGAGTTTAACATACTGTTCCAAATATAATGCTGAGCTACTATGGGAAGTGGAGTTTATTTAATCATGACCTTTAGCTTTGTTTTAATCTGTTCCTGCCCCAAAAGTCTCCCTGTTATTCTCTTTCTCCATTCCTCCCTCTGTGTTTTTCTGCAGGAATGGAGCAAATTTTAGTCATATTTAATGATTAAAAGTCACTGATTATCATTCAGATTTCATCCATTTTCTGAGGAAGGTTATTACATAATTTATAACAATTACTACATAAGGTAAAATGTAATGGTGGAGGTAAAGTTCATGCCAGGACAAAACATTTTCATAGTTATAATCTCCAAACAGTAATTTTATATGGGCATTTATTTATTTATTTATTTAAATCTTGTGAAATATATGTATTAGTGTTTGTCCAATAGATTTTCTCCAGTAATACATTTAGAGACATTATCAATGGCAACCTTCACACTTCTGAGTTTAACATCTAGGTTTTTTAAGTGTAGTCTTATTGGGGTCTTTATTAATTTTTTTAAATGTTGTAGGTTATGTGAGATGAAGATATGCAAGTGTGCTATAATTGATCCTGTTCATAGCCATTGTGTCATTTTGTTTGTTTTTTGTTCATTATTGAAAATGAAATTATTAAACTCAGATTAAATGTTGTGCCTTTTTTCTGAGACCACAAGCTCATTCAGATGGCAGTTCAGAGTAAATTAGATTTAAAGAAAAAAATTGTTAGATTGTAAAGCATGTCTTTTGTGTAATTTATTCCTATTTATACTTTTTTCTTAAAAATTATTTGTGACAAACTACTTGAAAATTAGGATTCTTTGGGCTTTGTTAGCTTTTTTTCCTTCAGCATTCTTGTACATATCAAACAAAGGCTGAATGACTGAAATGCTCACTTATTTTTGAGTTTACAAGACTTAACAAATGCAGTAAACTAAATTAATAATAATCTGTAATTTCGATGGGTTCATACCATCCCATCTCTACTTTTATCCACTCCTCCCAGCACTATAACACTCCTTTTTTTTGCCTTCCTATTTTTCTCATCTGTGTGCAGATGCACCACTTCCTCTCATTCCTCTCACTCTCACACTCTCTCCATGGCTTTTTCTCTCTCCTCTTCCCTTTTCTCTTCTCTCTCTTGTGAGCTCACACCCTCTCTAACAGCACCACCTTCTTTCCTCTCCTTTCTTTTTTTTTTCCCCCCTCTCTCTCTCTCTCTCTCTCTCTCTCTCTCACTCTCTCTCTCTCACACACACACACACACACACTGCATCTCCTCTACACCTCTTTGTGGTCTCTTCTCCTGAGGTTTGTTAAGGCCTGCTGAACCTGGGTGATAATTAGGCAGGGACAAACCATACAGCAGGGAAGGACATGCAACCTCTCAACATTAAGGGGAAAGAAAGAGAGGGACTGAAAGAAGTAGTATGGAAAGGTAAGGATGAGGTTAGACTCTCTGCAAGAGAGGTATATGAGAGAGTGAGAGAAGAGCATAAACAGACACTAGGTACATGCCAAGCATCAGAAGGAAATTTTTAAAGCAATAGGGGGACTAAATCATAAAACCTGAACAATATCTATACCCATTACACAATACCCATTTTAGGCGACATCACACAATAAATAAATGGGCCACAATCAGGCCTAAGTTGTTTGTCTTTAATCATAGAAGAAATACAGTTCAGATCCTCAGAAACAAGTAGAGACGTAAACCTTCATTGACACATCTGTACTGGGGGAAAAAAATGAGCTTGGCCCTAAAATAACAGCTAACATTGACCTATTAGACTTTTAGTTGTAATAGTGGATGTTGACCTTACTGTACTATATCCGAGGAGCACTGTGGCCACTACTTAGCAATAAAATGCAATAACTGTGCGGAAATACTCAAAGATCCTCTTGTTTGTTTATAAAAGGGCTGTTCTGAGAGGGTATGGGGGATGCCTGTGATTACAATGGGTAGAGAGAAATGTTAAGCCAATATAAACCTCTAATGGCTTGTGTATATGCCGGTCCTATTTTTTATTATTTTTTTTAATTTATTTTAACCAGTTATAGAAAATTATTTCATAAGGGTGCCGGTGGTCTAGTGGTAGGGTACTTGCCTATGGACCTATGGCTGAAGAGGTCCCAGGTTCAAATCCCACCTCTAGCACTACCACCACTGGGTCCCTGAGCAAGACCCTTAACCCTGAATTGCTCCAGGGGGACTGTCCCTGTAATTAGGACATGGAAGTCGCTCTGGATAAGAGCGTCTGCTAAATACCATACATGTAAATATCAATATTTTAATGTGGAAACTAAATGTCAAAAAGGAGCATCAAGACCAGGGGTTTCAATCTGCTTCCCCCCCAATGCCATGCTGGGAAATAGAGGAATGGAAGGAAGGAGAAAATACCAGTCATGTTGTGGTTGTGGTGTTTTTCAGCCGTGAATTAGAACAGTATCGTTACTTTTCCACACACATTTATAGTGTTACTTCCCAGCTGAAAGCTGAAAGCAGAGAGAGTGAACGAGAGTAATAACTGAATAGGTAGTAATTTAGCCTTGCTGTGTGGATCATGGTCAGAGCACTCTGCAGTTGGTCTGATCCGTGAGCAGGTTGAGAAATAGCCAGTGCTGCTGAGGTGTTACACACAGCGTGGCTTAGATTGAAGGCCCTCCCTGGGTGTGTTATTTATATGAGGCCATGCTGATATTATAGGCATACTCCAGACATATTCTTTATCTTAACCTGCTAATCTGTATAATACAGTTGATTAGTAAAGGTGGCAATTTCCCTGTAATCAGAGAAACACTCTTATAATAGGATCCAGTGTACACATGTTTAAAAATTATTGTGTTTTGGGGCTAAATTAGTTAAGTTTTAGATATAAGACTTAAGATAAGTGTCAGTCATTTAAATTCTGAATATATTTTGTTTTAAAGTTACAAATAGACATGCAAATGAGATGTCAATATTCATACGTTTTTGGTATTTTAAAACCCCCCAAAAATTTCATTTGTATTGAAACGTTGCTATTGGTTGATCTTAGAAATTTTGGGGGGTAAATATTAAGGAATGACATTTTGAAACTGGGGTTTGTCCAAAAATCACAGGAGTGATTGTCAAAACAGAGAGTTGTCTCTCTTTTATTACCTTTTTATTTTATTTTTTATTTTATTATTTTTTTATTATTCAAAAATCTGTATTTTTTTGATATATTATTTTTAATTGTTTTTTTTTTACCAGTGACACACATATATATATATATATATATATATATATATATATATATATATATATATATATTCTTTCTTTTATTAGCCTCTCTAAATCTTGATTTTTGAGCAACATCATTGTTTTTTCCTGCTTTGTTTATTGATTTTCAGATAGAAGCAGTGTTATTGTGTGGGTGGGTTTGTTTCTATATGTGTCAGTCTACATGTTTGTTTGTGTGTGTGTGTGTGTGTGTGTGTGTGTGTGTGTGTGTGTGTGTGTTATAGGGGCCTTGGCATTGTGGGTTGTGTTTTGCAAATGTACAACTGTCCAGTCTGTTGAACATCTATCAGCAGGAAAAAAGGGTGTTGATCCAATGCAATATCTCCTTTAATGGCTGCCATAGTGACCAGCTCAGCCAATGAAAGAAGCTCTTTCAACAGCAGCAGTCAGTGGTTCTTAATCCAGACCAGTCAGTTTAGTTCATAGCAGAGGCCCGATGAGTCTGAGATGAAACTGAGTCTAGCTGACTTTTGTACGCATGTGTGTAAAATGTGTGTGTACACCTTTGTTTCTGGGGGAAATAAAAACATGGTGTTAGAGGATGTGCCCCAAGGATTTTTTTTTTAAATATTACCAAGACCCCAGTTTGGTAAGCACAGAGCCAATTAACACCAGCTAACAAGAAGTCTGTATTTAATCAGCCTGTGTCTGCGTGTGTCTCTGTGTACACTTGTGTGTACTTTTGTTACAATTACACGGGAAGTAAGTCTATTCCCCCTGGCCATCTTTCCTCACCACTTTCACATCTTTATTTCTGTTTTCTTTCCTTTGCTCTCATCCTCCTCTCTTCTGATAAAGTACTCACTCAATTCCTGTGCGCTCTCTCTCTTTCTCTCACTGCCTCTCTGTAACTCTCTCCCTCTCCCACTCACTCTTTCTTACTTTTTCCCCATCCCTATTTTTCTCTCTTCTGCTCTTTTCCTCTAGATTTCCCCTCTTTATCTCTCTCTATCGCTTATCACCCCATGTCTTTCTCTTATAGATTCAGAGCGTGGTGGTCTTTAAGTGTCGGTGGGTGCTGAAGGCCCTCGAGCTTTCGAACAAAACACTGCTATCAGTTCTTCTGAGAGAAAGCAGACCCTTCTGTACAGCGTCCCGCAGCACACAGGAGAACAGAGGCTGCTTGGAAAGCCCCGGGAGCCGAGTGTTTTTACATTTAGAGCACTTTTACGATGATGAAGCTATTGATGTCTGAGCTGTTGTGGAATTGAGTTTGTATCTCATAAGCCAGATGTCTCGCCAGCATTAGCCCTTTCTTCATTGTCTGCCGATTTGTTGTAATGACATGTTTCATTACTGATGTTCTGCTTTCAAAAAAATCTGTTCCCTTCCTGCAGTGGATGGAGCCATTCATCGCAGTGCAGGTCCACTCCTGAGGAAGGAATGCTCTACTCTGGGAGGCTGTGAAACGGGTGAGGCCAAAATAACTGGTGCCTATCGCCTTCCAGCCAAATGTGAGTGACCTTACTTCACACATTCATATATATGCCAAAACCTCTGTTAATTTACACATTTTTATACAAGGTTTCAATAAGTAAATAAATACACATCAGGAAATATTTCACCTGTTATAATAAAAAATCAAATCCTAGTCATAACAGTAAGAAAGAAAACTCCCCTGCATTCACTCTAAACTTTGTGTATTTTTAGCTTGAATGGCCTTTGAAAATAATTGATTGGTTATGAATTATCTTTCACTAGGAAATGTTTTTTTTTTTGTAATTGGGCCATCAAAAATCTTTTCTATTATTGCAACAAGAAAGTATTACACTGTGATACAGAAACCGTTGCACTTTTCATAAAATATGTGGCACATAATGAAAATGCGTCATACAAGAATGTCACCTATAAACTGCAAGATGCGCTTGCTTTTTAAAAACATTCAGTGGGATTAAAGTCTCACCCAGTGGCAGCAGTTTTTATAAAGACACGAGGCAAATTGCAATTGAACAACTAACTTGATGTATTTTAGTCTTGACTTTTAAATATGTATACATATGGATGCAGAATCTGAACATATCTTTGTAAGTTTATTGACTGCAGGTATATTAATTATTGAAAACAAAAATGTCTGAATACTGAAATAAGGTGTTAAATAGGGTAAGGTGCAAAAGTAAATAAGCTGTCAAGTCCAGGAGGCCATCATCACAGTAGCAGATGATGTCAGGGTTGAGCAGCTCAGCTCATGGAACCAATCACCACATTACAGCAGCAGTAGTAGCTTAAAAAAGAAGGAAGCCTGGATGAGTGGTCATGTTTATTTGAATGGGCAATGTCACTTGCTGGAGGTGATTCAGCATCAAGCAACAAATCCTAACAGCCTTGAAAATCACATCTATAAAAGCTAAATATTTGAAAACAATAGACACTTCACATTTCACAGTTTCTCTGGTGGTAAATACAGTGACTTGTGAATTGGTACAAAAAATGTGATTTTATTATGTTTCATTTAAGTGAGCTAATTTAAATTTTCTTAAGCATATGAAAGTAAGCTCTGCTGTTCAGACTTTTCTGCTGAAAGCATCAAGAAACACAGCTTGCATCAGATTGGTTCTATCTCTGATGTAATTATTCTAATTATTTGCGAGGGTTAAAAAAATGACAAACACATCATGCTATTGTACATTAATTTACTGTATGTTGTCTCTGATATCCATATGTTCATGTGACCAAGGCAGCTTGTACCTTGCAATTCCTAGGCTTTTGTTCACTGCACAGTATATAACAAATGAACCATCTTCTGACCCAACAAGCCAGAGAAATGCTCAAATGTCTTAAAACATTAACACAGTTTTATGGAATTGTACCAAATGAAATTAATTGTCTTGCTCTCTGACTGACTGTCTTGCTCTTTAATTTTCGGCTTAATTCAGTTAAATTTGCTTCTTTTTATAGGCAGGATGATATTTAATTACAGTGCAGTAAACTGTAACTGTTAGTTCCACTTTTGTCTGGAAGGTGTTTTAAAGTCATAGAGTAATGCAGAAAACAGCAGTTAATGAAGGTGAGGGGATGTAGAGGATATCTCTCTGCTGTACAGTAATTGAAGGTAGTGTGTGCATGTTTACTTTTGAATATACGCTCTGCTTTTGTTTCAATGAGTGTGGGTGGGTCACTGATTACACCTCATTTTGTTTCAATCATGCTTATTGTCCACACAAAGCCCACTTCCTAGCCAGTTTCTCTTTCTCAGGTTTTCTCCACTCCTCCTCCCCCCCTCCCGAGTATGTTCAGTAATTATGTAGTCAGACAGTGTTTACAGAAGCAAGCACACTTTAATTTATTCGCACACTTAGCAGTAATTTCCCTGCCTAATTTATGACCCTACCCCCCTCCCCCCCTTACCTAGCCATGTAGAGAGTGCACATGCTGCCCTTGATCCTAGTGCATCCCACATACCCACCCATACATACATACATATTCTTGGAAGATTTTTTTTTTCCTGTTTAGACCTTATTATTTTATAATCTGCAACTGTGCATCTCTTTCTCGCTCTCTCTTGCTCTCCCCCTCACTCTCTCTCATGGAATAGAAGTAAATATTATATTAGCAGTAGTTGCTGCAGTGTTATTCAGTGTGCGATTAATGTTGTGTACATTACTGTGTGTTGAACATTGTCTTTTGTCATATTAGCAGTTTTCACTGTGAGTTTGTCTCATGGAGAAGAGCAATGGAGAACTCAGATCATGGGCTTAATGCAGTTTTCAATGGAGCAGGTGGGCTAAAAAAAACTTGGTCCAAAACTGCTGAGACAGCACCATAGCTTCTCCATAACTAACTTGACTGAGTCAGGATTTTACCACAGTGCAAATCCTCAAATACTTCATATACTGTATTTACACTGCAGAGATGAGGATCTCTGACCTAATATGTTCAGTTTCCAATTTTATATTTATATATACAGTACTGTGCAAAAGTTTTAGGCAGGTGTGGAAAAAATGCTGGTAACAAAGAATGCTTTCAGAAATGGAAGTGTTCATCATTTATTTTCATCACTCAACAAAATGCAGTGAATGAACAAAAGAGAAATCTAAATCAAATCAATATTTGGTGTGACCACCCTTTGCCTTCAAAACAGCATCAATTCTTCAAGGTACACTTGCACACAGTTTTTGAAGGAACTCGGCTGGTAGGTTGTTCCAAACATCTTGGAGAACGAACCACAGATCTTCTGTGGATGTAGGCTTCCTCACATCCTTCTGTCTCTTCATGTAATCCCAGACACACTGGATGATGTTGAGATCAGGGCTCTGTGGGGGCCAGAAGAACTGATGCTGGTTTGAAGGCAAAAGATAGTAACATATATATATATAGTGTGTGTGTGTGTGTGTGTGTGTGTGTGTGTGTGTGTGTGTGTGTGTGTGTGTGTGTGTGTGTGTATAATAAATATATATATATATTTGTTTTTAAGAACAACAGAATTACATCTTTATTATTAAATTATCCTTTTTGACTGTTTTTGTTATCCTTTTTTTGGACTTGCATTATAACACAGGTATAAATAACTCCGTGAGGGCTAGCCAGGCTAAAGTACAGCCTCCACACCATGTAAATTTTTGCGCAGTGAAAGTGACAACCCTTGTCATTGCAAGGTCACAGCACAGCACACAGTGAACCACAACGAAATTGCACCTCTGCATTTAACCCATGCACACTCAAACCCGTGCAGCAGTGGGCAGCTATTGAAAGCGCCCGGGGACGGTACCTTGCTCAAGGGTACCTCAGGGCAAACTATTGGGAAGGGGTTCGAACCCCTGATCCTCCGATCTTGCGGCTAACGCCCTAACCACTAGGCCACCGCTGCCCCAGTGTTACTAATCCCTCCCAAAAAACACAGATACTTTTTACATAACAATTAGACAAATTCAAATAGTTATATTTGCTCAACCTTTTTATTTGCAGGGTATTTAAAAGCATTGTTCTGTTATCCAGCTTACTTTGTTTATGTATTTCAGCAATATACAGTTGTTATTTAACAAACTTTTACACAGATACAAGGTTTGTTTACGTTTGCAGCAGAGATGTGTAGGTTATTGGTCTAAAAAAAAAGTTAAAAAGATGTTTAGCTTGAGAGGCTTTTGAAATCTTCAGACATAGGTATAGATTTCCAGTAGTCAGGAAATGTAATGATCAGTGAGGAGAGTAGCTGAGGTTAAGTATCTCGGGACTTGTCTGTATGAAAAGACTCTTTTCTTTAGACTTAAGATTTGCCTTCCAGGTGCATTGGGCTGGCCTTGTACCAGGCTGATGTTTGTATCAGCATGTGTGCATTGAGTGGGTTGCTGGCTATTCTCTCTTTCTGCTCATGTTTCTTTCTCAGTGTGAGGTTCAGGTGTGTCTGTGGACATTATGATGTTATGACTGCTAAATTTGGAGTGCTGTCTGTGTGATTGTAATGTGCACGTGTGACTACACATGCCCTCTGCTTGTTTGTTGTGAAAGAGGGAGAGAATGTCCATGTGTTTGGGGAAGAGAGTGTGTGCGCGCGTGCATAATGCTCAATGGTGGGTGGTGAAGAGATGCTATTAGATAACAGTCAATGACTCCAGGTGTTTGAGCAAGAAGGGAAAAAAAAACTAGAAACAGCAAAATATAGAGGAGAATTTGAAAGAAGAGAGGAAAATAAGCAAATTGAATAAAAAACAGAAAGAACAGATGGGCAGAATAAAAATACTCCGTATAAAAATGGGAAGGAGGAATGGAGCAGTATAATTGAGATTCAACTCTATTTCTGAATAATTGCCTTAACCCCAGCCCTGCCCTTTTTGCAAGGGTACTTTTTAGGGTGCTTTCATATGTTGGCTTTAGTCCATTTGTATTGACCTGTTGTGTGTTTGACCAATTGGCTTGGTTTGTTTGCATAGGCCAGAACGCAGCTACTGTGCTCCAAAGTAATCCACTCCAAAATAAATAGCCCGAGACCCCTAGATAGGTGCCAGTATCAGCTGACAAACTCTTTTGTGGTCCTGCAGGTGAGAAAGCAGACATCAAGACTTTGTTTTCCAGTCGCAGCCACAAGTAATCTTTTTTTTTTTGTTTTGTTTAGACATAATGCCAAAAAAAAAAACATTGTAACAATGGTTATTAAACAATATTGTAATAATAATAGTCTCTTCCCTGCTACTGGCCAACACAAACTATTGTTCTGAAATTGCTCTTAATGCAATTTTATTATTTCTAGCAGCATAACTATTATGGCTAAGCTTGAGGAAAAATCTCTTTAGAGAGGTAGGTATGTACCTCTTTAAAATCTCTTTTTAATATTTTACTTTTTTGTATAAGACTAAAATAAATGATACACAATGAACAAAGTTTACAGAATAAATTAAATAATAAAGTAGTACTACAAAAATGACACCTTTAAAATTACAACAAAAAAACAGAAAGCGAAAGAGAAGGAATAAAAGAAGAGGCACAGGTGGTGCCAAATGACTCATCATGTAATATCTCAAACTATATCCATATGCTCTGCTTAAATCATAGCAGCAGAATTCAAGTATGTTATGCATTGCCAAGCAGTGTCAAAAAGGGCTGCCATATTGCTAAAAATGGCTTTTTTTACTGCACAAACCAATTTTATTCATCTTAGTAATTAGAAGCATCTCATTGAGTTACCCCTTATAGCATGGAGGTGTGGAGGACTTCTACTCCAATAGTATTTTTGGCAGCAAGCATGCCTGCCATAAGGGCTTGTCTCTGATTCAAAGGAAGAAAACATGCTCTGTCAGAACAAAGATTGTCCATGTGCAGTCAGGCTTAATGTTGTTTCCAGACATCTATAAAAACCAATTGAATATATTACACCAGAAATCCTGGAGAAACGGACAAAACTAGAATAATGCAGATGAACCTTCTGTTATTACACCTATCACACATGGGATAGACTGTATCAGATAATTTGTTATGCTTGGTTTTAGAGTAGTGTAGCCAGTGTAAAACTTTATTAACCTACATCAAGAGTTATTGGAGCACTTCCACAATTAGTTGATTCCTAATTTCCCAAATTATGTTAGTAGTAATACAGCATTAATGCTGAGTGTTGAGGTCTGAGGAGTACTTGCCCTCCTTTTTCTTTCCTAAAAAAAAAAAAGCACATAGATGCAGATACAGTTTACAGTTTAAAGTCAGAACTTCTTGTTTTCCTGCTTGCTTGAATGCAGACTTTATCTCACATGTGAGGCTTTGACAGAGCTCACTCGGCAATGACAATGGAATTAGTGTTACTTTTTAGGTTAATTATTTATTTTTCACAATATTATTGCATTGGAAATGCAGAGGATAGCAACTTGTCTACCTGCATTAATGCAAGTTCCATAAGGCACTGCCTGGAGAGAGAGGAAGACAGAATAGGGTACTCGGGGGGGAGTGAAAGGTGTAGAAAGGTGCAGAAGAACTCTGTTGGGTGAGTGAACCAGGAGATCTGAGGGTGGGTGGCTGGGTGAGTATGTCGGTGAGGCAGAGAGTTAAGTCCCTCTGCCCACCTGTGTACCAATACAGTCTTGGCCAGGGATTTAGATCAGCTTACAAACAGCAACCATAACTAAGGCGAGGAGGGAAGGGGGGGTTAACACCAACACACACACACATACACACACACACACACACACACACACACGTACACTTATTGTCTCTCTAAGGTTTCATTTCCCACAGTGGCCAATTAACACTAATTAAAATCCATACAGGCCAAATGAACACTCACTTTCTTGCCTTCGCCTCAAACTAATCCTTTTTTCTCCCTCACTTACTCACTCACTCACTCACTCACTCACTCTCCCTTCTTCCATATCCCCCTGGCTGTCTCACATGCATACACACTTGGTGTCACTCTCTTTTTTTTTTTTTTTTCCCTCTTGTGTAAAACAAGCATTCTTTATATTTTTCTGGTATGTTACTATTGGAAACAGTTTCTTCTAAAACCAGTTCTCTCTAGAGGTCAAATCTGGTGAGGAACAGAAGGTGATGCTGACGAGATGCTCATTGTGTTATTTGCTATGCTTCAGTGCATAGCAGATCTGACCATGTTTCCATCGAACTGCCAATCAAACTCAGAACCAGACACATTTAAAAGGATAGCAAGAATAAGGGGGGGGCAAGAAAAAAGCATGGGCCTGAGGCACCTTTAAGCCTTTTAGATGATGGAGTTCCGCCTTTTTCATTTGTGTTACCCTTGTTCTCCTCTGTTGCCGTTTTGAAAACAATGTACCTGCTCTGTGTCTGTGTCTGAGGGAGACCTACAGTCCTGTGGATGTATGGATAGATGGATGGAGGGAGGAGACAGGCAGATGAGTAGAGAATGCAGGGAGGCCCTCATGCTGTCTGTTCTCTCCTGAGGCTTTGTGCTCCAGACCTGGGCCTCCCTTTGTGCTGGACAGCAGCTCTATGCCTGCTCACTGCTCCGCTTCAATGAGCACCAAATGGGCTACCGGAAAAGCCATGTTGGCCAAAGTTTTACTGCACTGCTAGAATTTTATGTGTGTATGTGAGGGTAAGAGAGTCTCTAGTAAGCAATGCAGATATTGTTGCAGATAAATAATTTGGTTTAAAAGTTAAATTTATTATGATCATAATATCCAGATTTTGTAATGTGTATATATAATGTATGTGTAAGATTCAAAATAAAGAAAAATAAATCACTACAGTCATTATAAAGTGTAGAATAAACACTAAAAAGGTTTTATACTTTTCATTTCATGCAGCTAATACAATTCGTGGTGAAGAGTCTTTTAAAGTTCTGAGGGTTAACATCATTAAATTACAGTCAAAAAGCACAATTGAGAACAATGATCAAAAAACTGCTCCAGAATCATTAGTTTGGACATTCCATTCAATTCCACTTATTTGCCTAAATTCACACACAGTTGGACAGACGTTTTTCTGTGTTTTATCTCAGAAATGTCTTATGTCTATTGAAAAAGTATAAAGTACAATGAAAATACAAGGGATCCTTGTAACCATTTGAAATTGTATGACTTGGCAAGAGGAAGTGAGGTTATTATGCTGAAGAAGATCTTTGAACAAGGACAAGAACAAGGTGAACTTTTCCGGTTTTAAACAGACCAGTAAATAATGAATAATTCTTAAGAATGCGTCCACATTATTGTTTTTGTACAAGTGTGCACAGCTCCTACGCTTGAGAGGAGAAGGGATTACAGTGTTTATTACAGAGATAAATTATGTGGGAATGTGAACACACTGGCATGGCAGGTAGGGGGGTGAGTAGCTCAGAGTAGAACAGCACCCTCTCTCACCTTACCATCACACAGGCCTGCCACATGCAACAGAGAGGCAGATGCTAATGGAGGAGCAGCATGTGGAACGACCACATGTGTTTTGTTCTTTGTTTCTCTCAGACAGGCACACACAGAGCACATTAGTCTACAGCCATTAAAAGCCACAGGGGATAGACGAAATAATGGAAACACTGCATGACAAAACGGTCTCATTTTGAAGTGACAAAATAGCAATTAACAGCAATCTACACATTTCTCTTAATGTTACCAATTACCAGGGTGTTTCTTCTAAAAAGGGGCATTTTGAAATGAACACTTTGTGTGTTTGTGTTTCTGGCTGTGTGTGTGTGTGTGTGTGTGTGTGTGTGTGTGTACATATATACACATAAGGAATGCTGCTTTAATTATATTCTCAATTCAAATAAAAAGTGGTAAGGCAGTTAGCATTATGTCACAACCATGCTGATGCTCTTTAGGTATGCTGCTTCCGCCACTTCCATCTGGCATAACTATAATGCTTGCAAACTACTTTTGTTGGAGTTAAAATGATGAATAATGAAAGGATTATGTTGCAGTTTTGGAAGGATTTATGTGAAATCGGTTACCATGGATGAGACGGATTATGAATGAAAGAGGCATAAATAGACATGAGGGCATTGTGTGTTGTTTTGGTGAAAGATAACTGTTGAAGCGTCTTAAGAATTTTAATCTTTTTGTAAGTCCCAGGTGTACAGTTATGCCAGTACCTATATGGGCAATTAAAAATTTTAGGTATGTCACCCAATCCCCACTGTGACATCACAATTTTTTATATATATATATATATATATAGTACTGTGCAAAAGTTTTAGGCAGGTGTGGAAAAAATGCTGTAAACAAAGAATGCTTTCAAAAATTGGAAGTGTTAAACATTTATTTTCATCAATCAAAAAAATGCAGTGAACGAACAAAAGAGAAATCTAAATCAAATCAATATTTGGTGTGACCACCCTTTGCCTTCAAAACAGCATCAGTTTTTCTAGGTACACTTGCACACAGGTTTTGACCAAACTCGGCTAGTAGGTTGTTCCAAACATCTTGGAGAACTAACCACAGATCTTCTGTGGATGTAGGCTTCCTCACATCCTTCTGTCTCTTCATGTAATCCAGATAGACTGGATGATGTTGAGATCAGGGCTCTGTGGGGGCCAGAAGAACTGATGCTGGTTTGAAGGCAAAAGGTAGTAACACCAAATATTGATTTGAGTTAGATTTTTCTTTTGTTCACTCACTTTGCATTTTGTAAATTGATAAAAATAAACAATCATATTTATATTTCTGAAAGCATTCTTTGTTTACAGTATTTTTTCAACACCTGCCTAAAACTTAAGCACAGTACTGTATGTATGTATGTGTGTGTGTGTGCGTGTACAAACATGCATTCATACAGCAACAATTTTTTATTTATACAGCACCTTTTTCCCAGTTTGCTTTAAAAGGGTTTAAAAATAAAACAATAAAAAATAAAGATTAAATGGAAGGAGAGAAATTCCGTAGTTCAAGGGTTTAGAAGCAGCAACACTGAAGGAAAAGCTTCCTATTGTGCAAAGCCGTTTACAAGAGATAGAGAATAAATTTCTGCTTAGAATGTATTGCAGCTTTAAATAGATTTTGACGGCAGACTAATAATGAGGGAATTATAGTATGTATTACATACAATCCATAATGATTGGATGGATATGAGTTTGTGCATCATTGTCAGTGAGGAAAGTGTGACATAAGGTTGAAAAAGACAGTTTTGATGAAAGATTTATTCTATAGGTTAACATTAAACGGTGCCGAGAGAGAAGGAAAGAAGTTATGATATTTTCAGACTGATTTCAGCAACAAAAAAAAAAAGGAAAACTATGTGATCCAGTCATTTAAGAAATCTGAATTGAAACATACCACACTTGCTTGGTGCTATATATTGTAGGCTGCTTTTTTGTTGTTCTTCTTCTTCTTTTCTGGTAGTTCAGTTTTTGAGTATTTTGATATTAATACTACTTTTTAAAGCTTAATGGTTTTTAAAGAAAATAATTGGCGCAGTATGAACTTCTCATTTCATTTTTTATATTTCATGTAATGCCTTAAACCTCTATTCCAATCACACAATCACATACAGTGACCATAAAGCAGCATGCGAGAGAGTTCCGTGGTTCAGCTCCTGTACCCCCCTGGGGTTTTGTCTTTTAGCATACTTTAACCTTTAACTGCACCTGGGTCCACACACACACACACACACTTGCCACTCAGACTCTCTCTCCCACTCCCTCTCCCTTCCTCCCTCCCTATCTCCCTTTTTATTTTTTCACTTTCTGGTAATTTCTTAGCCCTTATTTTACAAGTAACCTGCAGTGGGGATGTGCACTCCTTTTAGTAGCACTCTCTGGGGAACAAGAAGTGAGAAGGCAGAGGCAGGTTGTAGCATTGCAAGTATAACTCAGGTTAAATGCCTTGCTCAAAAGCAAAACCACTGCAACCAGAAGAAGGCTCGGGACATTATAACGTGTTTTTTTTCCTAGGCAACAACAATTGGTGTTCTAAATAAGGTTCGAACAAACCAGAATAAAAAATATCCAAAACAAAGCCCCAAACTCCAAAATTATTGATAAATGGTTCTTAACTTAAACTAGAGTTGTGTTTTTTGGGGGGGGGGTTTTGTTGTTTTTTTGAGGAACTAGCATTGAGTGTTATGTGCAGGTTCACCACACAAAAAGTAATTTCAGATATAATTTCAAAATGACTTTCAGATGATTTGTCATGAGCTTTTTAATTATATTTACACTTGGAGCCAGGAACAGTTCTGAAAATATTATGCATGTAATTACATAGCAATGTTTAATGAGAAACCTAATAATTTACTCATTCTTCTTTTATTCTGTAATGTGATCAGACTTGTTTCACTTTAGTGCTTTGATGTCAGCTCTAGTTTAACAGGCCTGTGTAACGGTCCTGCATTTAACATATTCTATACAGTGTTTCTATTAAGAAGGAAAGTGTACTTGGTTTTCCAGCAGAGTGATAAGAGAACAAAGCATGTCACAGTCATATTAAAACCTCCTAACTCCACATATTTGTATTTTCCCTTTATCAACCATTTGAATAACGCTCTTAGTGGATCATTGAAAATCTAAAATTCCTTGGGGTAATTAATATATTATAAATCTCTCTGCCAAATTTATGACAGTAACCATATATAAAATCAATCAGCCATATCACTGATCCACCTGCCTTATATTGTATTCACTTCTCATTTATAGGCTGAATTCCTTCTTCTGTTTTTTTTTCAGATGTGATTCATACTGTGGGGCCAATTGTTTATGGCTCTGTAGGTGAGAGAGATAGACAGGCGCTCAGAAAGTGTTATAATAATTGTCTCCGCACGGCCGCTGATAACAAGCTCCGGACAGTGGTAAGAGGAAAACACTTTCATGTTTTCATGCACACAGTGGAACAATTAATACCTGCACATGACTACACGGAATCAGCTAAGAGCTTTAGTTAGTGCATGAGACCCATTCATGAGTTTGACCACTGCTCCCATTGCATGTGTAATTACGCAACAGTATGAATCCCCAGTATTCTTTACATTTCATAAAGAGCTAGATTTTAGAGGCTGGATTTAGCATGGCTTAGGTTACAGTTAAATAATAAATAAATTAAATAAGATTAAAGACATCAAGGTGGATGTGATTTTCCAGCTTATCCCTAAAGCATAGTAACATAGTAACAGAACTGGACTATGGAGCAATGGGAGGAGGAACCCTGATCAAGGATGGCTGAGTGTGTGCATCACCTACCTTGGCAAAAGATGGCACCAGGGTACATTATGAGAAGAAAGCAAGCTGTCAGACTCCGTTAGTTACTCCTGGCAATGGTCTGCTAAATATATTGGATCCTGGCATCATGTGAATGTAACTATGACATTCATCACCTAAATAAATTTTGTCGCAGACCAAGTAGATCCATTAATGGCTAAGGTATTTAAAGGCAGTGGCCTCTTTCAGCAGGATTATGCTTTCTGCTGTACTTTCAAAAAAATAAAAATAAATAAATAAATAAAATAAAAGTTTTGAGGAACATGTTTACTGTCTGTTGGTGAGAGGTGCTGGACAAACTAGTTTGACTCATGGAGTTCCCAACCTTCAGGACTTGATGGGGCAGAGCTATTTTGGTGGCACAAGGTGGACTTTGCCAAATCATTCCCCTTTGGGAGAATTCCTAACAACATTTGAGATTTGATAACTGGATTGGCTCAAGTCATGAATAGATTAGCCCTTCCAAGAGCTACAGAGCAAATGTCAACTAATTCAAAAACATTCATTACCAGCCAAGTACAGCTGACACAATTCCCTCAAAATGTTTGACAAATTACTTTAGAAACCAGAATGAAAATACTTTAAATTATTTTCACTGTTAAACTTTTGTGCTTGCTTAACTGGCATGGGCTTGTCTAAGTAACTGACAAAGGATCTGAAACTAAATGTAATTTACTGTTTCTAAGCAGGAAAAGGCTTTAAAGAATATTTTAAAACTTGACATTAAGCATAATGATTTTCTAGACAAAAAAAAATACAGTGGGGGGGTTTAATTCGTCAGGTATGCAATGCAAACCTCCACTTCACTGCCAAGGATCTTCAGGAACATGCAGTGGTCCACTTGACTTCGTTATTACAGGAAATAAAAATCAGCTACATGGAAGAGTCATCCAAAGGTTACCTTAATTGTGATTTCATCAAATCTAAAGTATGCTGCAAGACACAAGCCAGAGGCAGTTTGGAATGCATAACTGGGATTTAATAAAACAAAAAATAGACTCTTTGGCAATCAGCAAGGTATGCTTGGAGTAAAAAGGAGCAGCATTTCAATAAAACAACACCTTGCCAACTGTTCAGCACAGGAGTCACTACATTATGCTTTGGTGTTGTGCTGCAGGCTGTGCTACAGGAACTGTTGTGGGGACGGAGGCAACAAAGGATTTTTATTACATTTCAGTAAAACATTGAAGTGAATGTTCCATAGGTAGAAACTGGGAAGAAAAGGTTGCATGTTGAGCTTACTCACCTAAATATTTCAAATTTGTGATTTGATCTTAAGCATGCTGTCCATGCAAGACAACCAGTGCATGCATCTGCAAGTATTAGTGGGTAAACCTGCATCAGTAAGAGAAATTAGCTGAACACAAGAAATTCTGACAGATAGGGTGTCCACATTTATGTAAATGCTACGTTACATTTTAATTTTTTCAATGTTGGTTAAAACTATAAATAATAAATAACTGAATTTGAATTTAAAATAATAGCCTTAACTTTAACTTTTTCACAACATGATATAAAACAATCTGCATCCAGAGATCAGTGCTTGAGTCAACATATGGTCCACACTTGCAGGCAAACACACATAAAGCATACACATAATCATCACGCACACAAAGCATACACACAATCATCACGCACACAAAGCATACACACAATCATCACACACACAAAGCATACACACAATCATCACACACACAAAGCATACACACAATCATCTCGTCCTCGCCTTTGGTACGCCCTTCACCACTGTGGCTTTAGGGTTTAAACGCCTTCAGAATGCAGCCCAAAGCACGTCATTCAGACACTGTTGCCGTAACAACCTTCCTTTGCTGCATATATCAGCATGTGTTTTAAAAAAAACACAAGCAGGCAGGAATCACACGAAAGAAAGTGCAGAGCTTCAGCCGATCTCTGTGGGATGGATTCTGGCCATTTATTTATTCAATCACAGAGCTGAACCACTGGGCAGGCCTTTAAAAAGGTCACCACATACTCGTACACAATCACTGAAATGATTAGAAAAGTTAGAAAGGTTTCTGAACTTGGCTCAGCACTTGTTTGGTTCTTTATAACGTGCATGGCAGGTTAGACCTTCTCTTGTTATGCATTTTCCATTAATAACACATCCATTAGTATTTGGTACTAGCGGTATGTATTATTTAACTATTAACAAATGTTCAAATTAACTATTAACGAATTTTAATATGCTATTTTTATTAAGAATAAATCTTGTGCCTTACCAATTTTATTAAACATATTTGTAGAACAGACAGTTTGTAGGGGTAGATGTTTGAAGTAAATGCAGGTGGTACAAATGTCTAATATGTAAATGTTGTACAAGAGCAGGGTTTACTTCTGTGTTAATTCTTTTAGCTGTAGGTGATTTGTGCACTCAGTTGTGTTTGTGTGTTACATGTTTACCAGTAGGTATAATTAAGATGTCTGCTTGTGTGCTGAGCATTTACCTGTGTGGGCACAGTGTGTTTTAAGATGTGAATTCATCCATTTGTGTCCATGTCTCTTTCCCTTTGATGTCTTTTTCAGGCTTTTCCCTGCATCTCTACTGGAGTGTATGGTGAGTGTCAGAATTTCCTGATAACCTGCCTTCAAGGTTGTATTAAATAGTGCATTTTTCATTGTAAATTGATGTGCATATCAATCGTTAATATTTATTTTTTGTTAGCACTGATTTGGTAGTTATCTAGCCATGTCCACTGTCTTTCCTGCATTACCAGCTTCATTTTAGAACCCTGTGTGCTTTATATCATGCATTTATTTTGCAGTATCTACATACATATGTAATTTTCTGGACTCCACTGATCTTTTCAAAATATATAATAAGTAAAAAGAAAAGAACAAAGTGTAGATATATTAATACACAATTACTATTTATTTTGATCCATTTAATACAAAAATGTACAAATTGTCTTGCTTTAGTGTAAATGGTTAGCTGCTAGAAACTCTTAACTTAGGTGTAGGTTTTCTATTGTAAGCGAAAAAAAGTAATTTGGCAGGAAGTGTTCAAATATCTGTATACAGCTTTATATCTTATGATGTCTGAAGTAATAGCTGTAGTATGACACTTATTTTCCATCCTGATGACCACATATCCATAATAGTTTGCATGGTAAGGCATGATCACTATCAGAAATAAAAGCAGTGTTTAACAGGGGCTCTACTATGTGGGATTATTTAGATTAAGGGGGGATTAGATGCTGAGACTAAGCGATTAGGAGAAAGAGCATGTCAAGGGATTATAATCTCAACATGTCATGATTAAGGTCAGACATGACATTCCTCAACAACAGTTTTTCCTTCCAGCAGAACCTCCATTTAAATGAGGCTGAAATCACCTCCACATTATCCTTCCTAACACATCCTTCGTAATACTTAATAACTCCATAATTTTCTTTTCTGTGTTATTTGCACAATACAAAAACACCAGCTGCCCTTTAAATCACGGTGAGTATGATGTTTAGACACAAAGATACAAAAGATATAAATCTCTTCTCATGAGGTGGGGTGCTGGTGGTCTAGTGGTAGGATACTTGCCTACAGAGCAAGAGGTCGCAGGTTTGAATTCCACCTCCAGCACTACCATCAGTGGGTTCCTGAGCTAGACACTTAACCGCAGGTTGCTCGAGGGGGATTGTCCCTGTAGTTAAGAAATGTAAGTCGCTCTGGATAAGAACGTCAGCTAAATAATGTAAATGTAATGTAATCCTTATGAAGTCACCATTTTTGGAGATTGAAAGTTGTGTTTATTTCCTCTTTTATTGAAACAGATATGAATGTGTGTGATGTAGAATTGTGTGTACCAATAAATTCTGTTTAGTTTGCAAATGTGTGTCTGATTTGTGTATTTTGTTTTGTTGAAGGATATCCACCTGAAGCAGCAGTGGAAGTGGCTCTGAAGACAGTGAGAGAGTATTTGGATGAGAACCCTGCTCAGGTGTGTGGGAGATACTCCTCACTGCTGTTATTGTGTAGGGCGGCACAGTTGCGGGTAGCGTTGTCACCTCATAGTGAGAAGGTTCTGGGTTTGATTCCTAGGTGGTCAGTCATTAAGAAAATGAAGGAACTAATGTTATTTTGTAGTGCTGAACATTGATTGATTCTTTGCTGGTGCTATTTTTGCATTTCCAATTTGGTCAACATAGCTGTAGACATGCTCAGTTAATAAAAAGGCCCACAATCTTACTTGTAAGTAAAGACAATGTAGGATAAGCTTACAGTGTCTTGATGGCACTCATAGCAGAGCTGGGTTTAAAAGATCCATGCAGCAATATATTGTGAATAAACATTGGACAATACATAAATCAATACCTGGGTTTCCCGGGCCTGTATGAATTTGTCTGCGCTCCCTCAGGGCATGTGTGTATGATAGAAACCACTACTGCATTCAGATCTTCCAGTTCTATATTTATAATGGATGAGAGAATGAGGCCAATGTATATAATGATAAAGACAAGTCTTTAATGAGCATAGCACTCAGATCGGTGGTAGGACTCATATGGAGAGTTTGCAGTCACCCTGACCCTGTTGAGCATAAGAAAATAGAGTGGTCCACACACACACACACACACGCACGCACATTCCCAGACAGACATTGGAAAAGTAAGTGGGCATGGCAGATTTAACAGGAAGTATTGCGTAAAGTGTATATTCGTCTTTTACTCTCTTCCCAGTCCCTTTAATCAGTCTGTGCCTTCACTTTTCTCTTTCTTTCACTCTCTATCTCTGTCTTTCTCACTCTGTCCATTCCTTCTTCCTGTTGAGCTGTGTGTGCTGACTTGCTGGCACTTCCTTTCCCACTTCAGAACGTGTGCAGTGACAGAGACAAGCTAATTACAGAGCCTTAATTAACCAGCTTCTTCTCCCCAGCCCCTCTACATACACGCATACACACGCACACAAACACGCTCACACATGGAGTGAGTGGAAGAGGAAAGGAAGGAAAGGTGGGTAGGGGGAGAGGAAGAAAGAAGTGTTAGTTGCTGAGAAAGAGGAACATGTGAGGGAAGGTTAAGGGCAGACATAAGTAGAGGAAAGAAACAGTGCAGTGCTGTTAGCTGCCAAAGGAGAGGAAGCAGTGCAGAAAGAAGAGAAAGAAAGACAAAGTGAGTGAGACATTTACACTGGCGAAGAGGAGAACAGGCTGAAGTGTTGGGCAACAGAACTATGATTAGAAACGGGAGCAGCCCACCTGCCCTCAACGCTGTTGTCATGGAGATGGGGGTTTCAGAATGCTGGCTGGCGCAAAAACAAAGTCTTTGTTCTGGGGATGGGTAAAAAGCATGGTAAGCATCATTCAAAAATAGTTAAAATATTATTTCAGCTTTGATGATAGACATTAGACATATTAGTCCCATCCCTTCTGAGTGTGTATGCTCTTCACATTAAAAAACTTTACATTTTAACTATTTTTACTTCTCATTTCGGTTGTGATGTGATCCTGGTACTTTGTTGGTGGAATAGTTTTTCTTTTCCTTTCTTCAAAGTGAAATCATAGCTATATTCTAGCCATTCACTTGTAACTGTACAAAGTTACAATTAGCAAGTTAAGATTGGTACATTTTAACAGATATAATTGAGATGAAAAGAGTCGCCACACATCCGTTTCCATTTCTTCCAGTCCTCTGCATCTACCTCTTTCAAAATGACCACCTACATGTCCTCTCTCACCACATCCGTAAAAATCCTCTTTGGTCTTCCTTTTTTCTTCTTTCGAAGCAACTCCTGACTTTCTCTGTACTTCTCCATCAACACACTCACAGCAACTCCCACTAAACTAAAAAAATGTATTGTTGTTATATGTAATAATAATAGTTATTGTTACTCCTTTAGCCATATCAGTAATAAAACAGGGATAGTCAGAAAGCCTGTTTGGTCATATGATCTAAAATTTCAGTTATTTTTATTCATTTATTGAGATTTATAAGAACTATTAAAGCTGTTCACTTTTCATTATTTATATATATATATATATATATATATATATATATATAATATAAAACCCCTATACACCATCCCAACTACAGAGAACACTGAACTGAGCGTGCCATCCTGCCATTGAAGGACACGAGTCACTGGTCCCTGCAGTTAACATGCAAAGTCACAGCCGTTTGCCTCTGGTGCCTTTTAAAACACAGGGGGTGTGTGCATGTGTGAGTTTGTATGGTACTGTAGGGGTGAAGGGTCTCAGGTTTTAGGGTTTGGAATAAATGAGTTTAGAGCATGGTTTACTCTCTTCCCCATCTGTTCTTCAAAACATATGAGTTTGCAGAGGCTCAACACACTTCTCTGTAAATTGAGGTAGTCATTTGTGATTAAAATATTTTTTTCCATTTGTTTGAATTGGTTTACACAGCTTCATTTATCTCCAGGCGAAGAGTGTTATTGGAGAAGGTCTGTTTGGTATTCTCTCATTTTTTCTCTCTCTCTCTCTCTCTCTCTCTCTCTCTCTCTCTCTCACACACACACACACACTCACTGACTCTCTCTCCCTGTCTGTGCTGTTGATTTGTGTTTGGCTCTCTTCAGATGGATAGGGTCATCTTCTGTGTGTTCCTGAAGTCAGATGAGGAACTGTACAATGACACACTGCCCGTTTACTTTCCAAAAGGTTTGTTTCTTGCATAAACATAAATTTTCTCTTTTCACCCTTTTTACTCTTTCTAGTGCAGACATGTCAGCTAAATATCTCTCTCTTTCTCACACTCACACACACACACAGTGCTGCTGTGCTATGGGGCTTTTTCCAATGACACCAGCCAAAAGTCACTCTCAGCCCCATGTCCATTAGACTGCATTAAATTCTAGGATCTGGCTTTTTGTTTTCCACATTGATTTTTTTTTCTTGTCATTGTTGTCAGCATTAATCTATTTTGATGGGGCATTGCACATGCCATGGGACAGGGCTGTCACTTGTGATCATATGTAATGTTAAAGTCCATTACAAATCACTTGTAGTTCCTTTTGCTTCCTAAACAAGCCACATGTCCATGGTGTAGAAGAGGACATCTCTTGGCAAAAGCAGAGATATGTTCTGCAAAGGCAGACCTGTTCAAGACCAGAAAGATATAGACTTTAGGCAGTCAACGTTGTTTTCCCCCAAAACCTCATGTTTTTCCCCTCGCCCTCCTTTAGCCGGCTGACCAATCTGAGAGCCTGCTCTGAAGACAGGTAACTGGTATGGTGAACAGTAATGACTGTTTCTGAGATGTGTTTGACTAGAGGACATAGTTGTAAAAATAGAAGCTTAGTGTTGGCAGTGCTTTAGGTGTCATGTTTACAGCTAATTGTATGTTAATAGTTTGCAGTGCTAACAAACTAACACTGACTATATTAATGTTTAAATAGTGAACAATGTCTTTAAGAGACTCTAGTTCTTACAGTTTGTTTTAAAAACACCCAATACTAACATGATTTGATTTATTTATCTTTTATTTATTTATTCATTGACTTTTTAAAATAACACCTTCTCTTTCCCTTTCTCACCTGTGTTGAGAGTGCATTGATTAACAGCAGGTTGACTGTAACTTTGCTCTGTGCTGGTGCTGTTAGCTGTCAGCCTGTGTGATGTGTGAGTGTGGTGTTCATTGTGATTTTCTATGCAGTGTCTCAGCTCAGTGCTTTTTTACCCTCACTTACAGATGTGTCTTCGAAGAGCAAATTATGAGTGGATTTAATTGCCGTGGATGCTGAACCTCTCTGCTGTTTCTACTGCCTGCCTCTGGTCTCCCAGTATCTGCCCTACAAGCAACACTTACTGTTTTTTTTTGTTTCTTTTACGTATGCTGCAATATACAAGACTATGTTTAGTTCTTAGTTTAAGCCTGATTTTCACTTGACTTTCATTTTGATGCATTAAAGAAAACTGCCGCCGCATTTTGCATGTTGTTATCAAGAAATCAAAATCATCCAAATTGTCCATCCTCCAAATGCCTGTTTGTAAATACAGTCCTGTTAAAAGTTTGGGCACCCCTGGTTTTTGTTATAATGTAAGTAAATATCCGCTAACCACTGCATTTTAACGCAGTTTCCATTAATTTGCTGAATTTATTGGGGATAAAACAATGTTCGTGCTATAACTATGATATATTTTATTTTTCTCCAATGTATATAAAAAGAAAAATCTTAAAATTACCATAAAGCACCACATACAAGTTACTTAATGGACTAAAATACATTTTCAAATGGGGTTATTTATTTATTTTTTTTTAATTTTGGTGAACATTATGTATTATGTACATTGTAACATTATGAAATCAAAGGGATTTTTTTGTTTTTTGTTGTTTTTTTTTATATTATTTGTCCACTATTTTGTTCCACAATTAGATGTACAGGATCTTTTGTACCCAAAAATATGATTTGATTGTTATGAATTACTGTAATCATAAGGTGAATATTGCTCTCTCAGCCACTGGAAATCAGTTTAAAATGGAATCTGCCATGTTGTAGGCCATGCACAGCAGTGCTCTGAGACAGGGGCCAATGCTTGCAACACTTAACCTTCAATATAATTGCAGTTTTTCTTCTTTTCTAGTGTACTTTGTCTGTTGCTATGATGAAGACTTCTCATTAAAGGCCATTCCTCCCTGCTGAATGAATGGCCGTTTATGCTCTTAATGCAACTTTCATTAATTACGCTCTGAGTCTCAGAAGTAGTTGGAGGCAATATAAAACTAACAGGACAGTTCAAAGCAGACTGTACTGAAATATTGAACTGAAAGTTAATACACCCAGCCAAACTGATCTACAGAAAATAGTCGTTCTCCTGTTGTTGTTGTGGTTTGTGTTTCAACACCTTTGATTCTGCCAGCATGCCATGGATGTTTGCAAAATTTCACATCTTTATTTCTCTCAACTAACCACCCCCCCCACCCCCCCAAAAAAAAACAACACTGTCCCCCACTTACTAACAAATGAGAGGGATGGAGGAAGTAATGGGGAGTCTTTCATAAGCAGTGGGCATCTCAGATACTGTCATCAGATGAGTGGTGTCTAATGAGGAAAGTGAGGAGAAAAAGAGGGGAGAGCAAGGGATTGGAAAATAGAAAGCACCAGAGAGTAAGCATCCTAAATCGAAACGTCCTCACTGTCTGGTCAGCACTTTTATCCCTTCTACCTTTTTCTCTTTCATTCTTATTCAGATGCTGATGCTCTCTCTCTCTTTCTGTGTGTGCAGTTTGCTTTGCTAAATGCTGCTGATTTATAGTTGCTTCTCACTGTAGATGAGCTCTCTTCCACTAGGACAGCCATGGAGATGAGATGAGAAAGACGAAGAGAGAAAAATGACTGCTTGTCTTTATTTTTAACCTTCTTTCTCTTTTTTTTACCCCCACTCCACCAAAGCTCCCCTCATCTTCCTTCCTCTCTTTCTCAGACAGTTGTGCACTCTTGCTCTTTGGCTTCTGTTCCTTTTCTCATTCAGGCAAGAGGCTATCAGTGTGTAGTTATGTGAAGCTGATCTCTGGGTTAATGGCTGGTTCTCTCTCCCTCACCCTTACTTACTCTTTAACTCCTTTTGTATCTTTCTGCCTATAAATCTCCTTTAAAAAAAAAAAAAGGTCTTGCAGTAGGAGTAGTAATATATGTCAATTGTGCTGGTAAAGGTAAAGAAAATGATTTATAAGCACACATACGCATCAATGAACTACAGTATTTAAACAGCTAGCAACCAGAAAGATGACCAGAAACAGGATGATGAAAAACCTGGGCTCATTAATGCATGTGAAGAGGACAGCCTGTTTGCTTCCATCTAACAAGCACTGCTGTAGCACAGATTGCTAAAAATGTTAATGCTGGTTTGGACAGAAAAGTGTCAGATCACATATTGTATGGCACTGTATACACCAGCCAGTCATACCAATAAAACTCCCTGCCTGTAAAGATCCTCCACCACCTGCCAAAACTGCTCTGGCTCAGTGTAATGTTCCTCAAACTGTTCCCACTGAAAGAGGTTATTGCCATTAGGAAATACTGTCATGGCATTAAGTTGTTTAGGTTGGTTGTAAGTGGCAGAGTAAACTGTTCATGAATGGCAGAACCCCATGCTTCACAGCAAAACATTGCCCAGAGTTTCACACTGCCAACTCCCATAGTGCATCCCGGTGCCATTGCCTCCCCAGGTAAGTAGCACCTATGCATCCGGACCACAGATTGTAGAATGAAGATTTATAAGACAAGGGCTCCTCTCCAAAGCTCACTAGTCTACATATGATGCTCACATGCCATGCCTTTACCAGTGTTTAGGGAGCAGCATGGGCACTCAGGTCAGCAGCTGTGCAGCAGAGAGTGATGCACTGACGCCTTCCTATCATAGCCTGACCACAGCATTTAGGACAAGCCATTACATATACAAAAATCTCACATTTTTACTGAAAAGGTTTCCTGAAGGTTTCTAAATTATGGATAGCAGATCAGAATATCAGATGTGTTCACTGGTCTACCTCTTTATCCGATCACTTAAGGTCAGGTGTGTTTAGAGGTGTTGACCTGTGGGGGACAAGTTTGTCTTTACTTGACCGGCGAGAGCCGAATCCAGACAGGTGGGCAGGATCAGACTTAAAAGATTTGTGTGTTTTTTCAGTGTATGTGTGGGAGGACAGGGTAGTGATGTAGGTGAAGGTGGTGGGTGGTGATGTTTATGGATGCTGATGGAGAGGGCACTGGGGTGATTCGGGGGGGTAAACTGCCAGTGAAATGAAAATGGCTCTTTAGCAGAAGCCAGGACATTCTGCTGCCCCTCACAATCAATGTGTTGATTTACTACCTGAAAGCCTGTCAAACCAAGGGAGAACTCAGAATGGGAGGTGTGTTTACGTGTGCGTGTGTTTTGTACATTCAAGCAAACATCTAACTTATCACAAATGTTATATTTTTAGTGTCAATGTCAAAAGAAAACAATTTTTTAACACATACAGCACTCTTGTCCAGAGTGACGTCCAATTCCTGATTACAGGGACAGTCCCCCTGAAGCAACTCTGGGTTAAGGGTTTTGCTCAGGAACCCAATGGTGGTAGTGCTGAAGGTGGGATTCAAACCTGAGGCCTTTCAGTACATCGGCAGGTATTCTACCACTAGACCACCACCAGCCATGTCACTGCAGCAGCCACCGATTAAATTGTTTGAAACATTCATAAGGAACAAATCAACAGGAATGCACTAAAAAGAAAAGTGTGTATGTGTGTGAGAGAGAGAGAGAGAGAGAGAGGTCCAGGTCTAGTGTGAAATTAGCATTTTCTTTTCCCCTACGCGTGTGTGTGTGTGTGTGTGTGAGAGAGAGAGTTTGAGTATAAGTATGTTTATCTGTCTGCCCTGCAATGGACTGGAAACCAGTCAAGGGTGTTTCCTGAACTTTCCCCCTGTGAGAAATGGGATCAACTCCAGCACCACCTGCAACCCGAACCAGGAAAAGCAGCTAAAAAATCAGTGAGTGTTCTTTGCATACATGAGTGTTTTTGTGAGTGATTAAAGGCTTCATTCTCAGCTTGTAAATAATTTTCTCAGGTGCCAAGCCCTGTATGAAGGTATATACTCTACTACGATGTGGTCATGTTATTTTTATTTCATTATTTATATGGACCATATATATGAGAGTTTCTGGCACTATGAACATTTTTGCCTCTTTCATATGTATCACATGAATCAACCTCTGTGAAGTTGGAGATAAATATATGTAATATATATAAATGTTCTTTTTTTGTTTCTATAACATTTATATTAATTTTCATTAGGCATATTAAGATTCGAAATTTCATATTCTTAAATGTCTATTGGCTTCATACACATTAAACGGCTGCATTTTATGACATACTGTCATATATTGCAATTATAATGTGTAATTTATTTAAGTTATAAAATAATTTTTAAACTAAGATTTTAAAATAATTAAAGCATTGCAACAGTGAAAACTTGCTGGTAAGGCCAGAATGTTTTAATAATATAGCAAACATAGTAGAGGCCCTGCAGTAAAGACAAGCTCAGTGTGATTCATGATTCAACAGTATCATGGCCTAACGTCCATGTGGCAGGAGCCATAATACCAATCAGCACAAAACCACATTACATTACACTTGTGCACCAAGTCCAACTATTTCTCATTTTAGCCTAAACTCATCGCAACGTTTTCAAGGTTTTTGGTTTATATATATATATTACTATAAAAAGATACCAGAGTGGCTTTCACCATGAGCATCAGACACCTTGATGTCATTGGTTTTGGTTCTGGAACAAGTCCATCAAACTTTCACATCATCCTTCATTAGCCAATAAAACTGTTGACCCAGACACTGGCTATTGTTTTGACCAATGCATGGCCCTTTGTTTCTGTGCCTTACGGTACAAAACAACATCTACTGATTGGCTTCCCTCTGCTATGTTTACAATATAATATCCCCAGTACTATGTGGATTGGTAGTGGCCTAGTGGTAGGATACTCAGCTGTGGACGTATAAGTTATCATTTCAAGCCTAAATATATCCTTACTCCAGCACCAGGAGCATTTAAGCCCCTGAATGAGGTTCTTAACCCTAAGTTGCCTGTCATTGGGCAGCGTCACTGTGGATAAGAGCATCTGATAAATGCTGTAGATGTAAAATCCGCCCACCAGTCACTGCATTAGGAATTCCTAGATCATCTAATGTGATCTAATATATCACGTACATTAGGTTGTACAAATGTACCTCATGAGTGACCAGAGTGTGCGTATAACTCACTTAGAATTTGCAAGTGACACTTAAAGCTGCTGCTTTAAAGATGTTGAGTAAATTACAATTTTGAAAATATTGCAGAAAAATGGCAGCTAGTCAGGTCTGCTTTGTTAGCTTTGACTCTTATCATCTACAGCACAAACTTAAAGGAAATCATAACTTTAAAAATGTAGTTTTAAAAAATGTGTGGTGTGAAAACTCTAAAATGAAGACAATATTTAATGATGATCTCATTCTTAATAGCAGAAACATCAAAGCAAGGTTTTGTCTCAGCAGTGACTCCATCTCTTTCTCTCACTCTCTACATCGCTCTCTCTTGAAAGTCAATATTTAATTAAATTGAATCAATATCTGTTATCTCTTATTCTTACACAAGCTTTCTTATAATTTCTTTAAGTCTTCAGGAATTCAGGCTTCTTGAAGGACATTCCAAAGCTGGCTTTGATCTGCATGATTGGTTCATACATGGGTCACTGTGTGGCTTTACAATCCTCTAAACTGGTCAGTTACAGGGGCTGTACTAAAAATAAGACCCAAACTTTATCTGTCAGGAATCTGGAAAACTATTCCTCAACAATACATTTTCAAACGTTAGAAAAAACAAGAAAGTCTGGCTCTTTGGAGCTCAGGACATTTGCACAGCATTGAATATATTTAAATATAATATCAAATTGTTAGATATATCACATTTGGGCCACAGTACACTGACATTTATACAGTATGTTCTCACATCCTGACACTGGATAAAAAACAATGAACTGGAGGTAAGCAGATAGAGGTGAGTATCAGGGAAGGAAGCAGAGATATTAAAATAACAATTCCCAGTTCATCCTTTCATCCAAATGCTGTCAGACCTGTTTGGTATTTTTCAAGGGTGTGTAGTTTAAGTGCAACACTGTGATTTTATCATTCTATGCAAAAAGCTCTGCTTGTTTTGCTCATTTGATGGTTTGCGGTTTCTCCATGCTCAGGTAATAAGTGTGCTACTGAGGCGCATTGCACAAGATCCTTGAGTGAATTCTTTTTCAGTCTGCGGTGCTGAAGTGCAGCTGTCTCACTAACAGTGCCCTGCATCGCCTACCTGCCGTGTTTTTTCACCCTGTGTTGTGTCTACTGAAATATTAATCATGTTTACTTTACGATAGTGCAAAATATGGGAGAAGAGCTGTATAGATTTACTCCTTATCCTCTCTCGCTCTCTCTCACTCACTCACTCACTCAAGCATATATGAATACAATCAAAGTCATCTCCTTTCTCCAAACCTTGACATCTCTTATCAAAATGGCATTTTCCAACCCAGTGATTTCATTCACAGATGTAGTGAGAGTTGCTGCTCCCTTGTGAATGATTCTAAAAAGAATTGAATTGTTGAAGCCGATGTCTTGTATGCTGATGTTATGATCTGAAGAATTTAGCTTGTTTGTGTAGAAAGCAGGTCATTAAGTGACTGTATATAGCTTACAGTTTAAAACAACACATATAAAGTGTGCCTCTAATACAGATGTTTTTCCCATTTTGGTGTGCCAGTGTTATGCAGACAGGTCATTTCTAGTGTGAAATTAAAACATCTTACCATCATGTTGAGTAGTCTGGAATAGGTAATGCTTTTAGCTTTTTTACAATGCTGGGAACACCAGATTAAAATGTTGTATTAATTCCGATTTTAACAATGTCTTTACATTATGAGATGGTTTACACATGGAGGTTCTGCTGTACCAAAGCCACCTTAATAGGTTCACGACCTTTACATATATACATATGGTGGTTTTGCTTTACTTTAACAAAATAATGTTTTCATTATTATTATTATTTTTGTTGTTGTTGTTGTTATGTTATAAAAATATATATATTCTAATATAAACACATTGAAAACAGTGCATCATAATAATAATAATAATAATAATGTTTGTTCTTCCAACATAATCTGTTTTTAGATTTTTTTTTTTTCTAAGATTTTCACTTCCTATATCCGAAGGAAGTATTCTATTAAATTAAAGGTGTTCTTTCTTCATTCCATTTCATTTATTTTTCCCCTCATCACTCCCTGTTTCTTTGCATCTGTGATGAAAATAAAAGTGAAATGGAGAGCTGTGCAGAACTAGCAGGCCTTTTTGCCTCTTTTTCTCACTGAGGCCTTTACTTGGTGTTTAAACCTGAGATGTGACAATGAAGTGTTCTGAATGGCGGTGTGTATCATAAATGCTCCACAGCTGTGTTTTATTCAGTGCTAAATGAGGAGAGTGTTAAGAACTCTTTCAGAGGTGTCGTTTAGCATTCTGAGTATAAATGTTACATCTTCTTCTTTGGGTTAACTTTCCTTTATAATTATCGACCAATCACTTATCCTCTTACGGAACACAGGGCAAACACACTCATGCTCCCATCTTCATACGGAGGAGCGCTGCTGCGTCCTCACAAACCCGCACTTAGGAAAAACAGTGATCATGTCAGAGTTCAGAAAAAGAAAGAGGTTTAGAAGACACCAGGTGTGTGTTTGTTTGATCTGCCTAATAATGAGACACGTTTGAAACACACACTCACATAAACAGCTGCAGTGTGGTTAAACACACATGTATTATTCATACAAACACAAACATATTTCACTCTCTGCATAAAACTGATGGGTTTTGTTTTTTTCTTGCCCTCCTTCTCCTTGAATAAATGTTACTAAGCGGCTGAGTTACTAAGAGCGCATTCATCACACACTCAAACACACTGCCGTTCTCGTTAATGCACGTCTCAGTGTGTAAATGCAGCCTGTGAGGGGCTTTGGTTGTTTTCATATGACGCAGTCCATTAAAACCTCCAGTATGTAAATGTCTGGGGGTACTGAACGCTAGTTTTGTCCCTTTTAAAGTATTTGTAGCTTGTGTGTGTGTGTGTTTATACAATTGAAAGGACAGGTATTGTGTGTGTGTGTGTGTGTGTGTGAGTGAGAGAGAGAGAGAGAGAGAGAGAGAGAGAGAGAGAAAGCATTTTGAGTGCTCTCCCCTCACCCAGCTCGATTTTTGTTTTATTTTATTTTTATTTTGAGTGTTTAATGTATTAAAAGGGCCAGGGTAATGAATTATAATCTTTAATGCAGCGACCGATCGATACTCGCACAAAATAAATCAGCTTTTTACTGAGAGCGTCAAAGCCTTTAATACACTAGGGTCGAAAAGGAGGGGGTGGGTAGTGGAAGGGGAGAGAAGAAAGGGAGAGGAGGGGAGGGGGGTGGTGGGGTGGATGACAAGTGTGGGTGATGGAGGAAGGAGAGAGAGAAAGAAGGAGGAGGGGTCAGATGAGAGTGGTGGAGATGGATAATGGTATTGGTGACTATATTTAAGAGTGAGGCTTCAGAGACCATGCCTTTATAATGACTATGGAAGAGGTCAGAAGGTCAGAACTTATCAGGCACTGTTAGCAGCCGTGTCACTCTCCCCTCACACTCAGTCTGCTCAGGCTTTTTCAAAAACCATCTACAAGCCTTGGCCCCCAAGCCACAAATAATCTTTTCCTCATTTCAGCCTCAGCTGAGGCCACTCTATTAGTGATAGTAAGATTAAGAATAAAGCAAATTTTGTGATACGCTGCCTTGTTATTTGCTATTTCTTTCATTTCTCTTTAAAGCAGAGCACTGTAACCCTTGAGAGATGGAGATGTGCTCTAGAGAGGGGAGGAAAGAAGCAGCAGAACAAAGACAGAATACATTAGCGTGAACGAAAGGGAGGAAAGCGGAGTGGTTAGGATGCAGGCAGTAGAGGTGATAAAGTTAAAAGGTCTTTAAATACTTGGGATCAACAGTTCAGAGTAATGGGGAGTGCGGAAAGAGGTGAAGAGGAGAGATCAGGCAGATTGGGATGGATGGAGAAGAGTGGCAGGGGGGATCTGTGACAGAGAGGTACCAGCGGGAGTGAAAGAGAAGGTTTAAAGGACAGTAGTGAGACCAGCTGTGTTGTACTGGTTGAGATGATGCCACTGACAAAAAGACAGGCTCAGGTGAGACGTTTAGGAGACAAAGTTAGAGAAGCAAGGTAGCGCTGGTTTGGGCATGTCCAGAGGTGAGACGAGGATTATATTGGGAGGAGGATGTTGAGGCAGGAGCTGCCAGGAAAGAGGAAGAGAGGAAGAACAAAGAGATGATTTATGGATGTGGTGAGAGAAGACAAGTATATGTTTGGTGTGAATGAGGAAGATGCACAAGACCGTAAGAAATGGAAACAGAGGATAAGCTGTGGCAACTGCTTAACCGGAGCAGACGAAAGAGGAATAAGTCAGATCACTGTAACCATGAGATAATGGTTAGAAATATGAGTCATGAGAACTGCCAGAAACCTAGATTCACATTCCTAAAAAACACTGAACTAAACTTGATATTCTTAACTTGGTTTCCAACACTGGCCAACCAAATGACAGTCTCTGATTGTCATTGAATTGTCAGGCACCGTATATATCTTCAATTCATAAACAAAATGGTCTGCGCACTGACGCATTTTGATTAATGTCACCATGACAACTGCATAATTCATGAATTGTATTAGCGTTCCATTTGTCATTTTGGAGTTATGATTCAACCCAGGGATTGTCAAAAAACCCTCTTTCCTCACACCCACAATGTTTTAAGACCCACACCTCCCTCCTTCTCTCACTCCCCTCCCAAATGTCAGAGTCTCTAAAGTGTCAGCTGTTGCGGTGCGAAGCGGCTAGAATTAATTTGCCCTCATAAATATGTTGTTAGCATCACTTTGTGTGTGAGACATTCTCATATTCACTGTACTGACAAAGAGAGGTGATGAGTTCACCAGCTACAGAGCACCATGCTGCCACCATGTGGTGATGAATTTAATTAATTATTGTGAACGTTAACTTTGTTATTGTTCACATTTCAGCACTTCAGAAAATACTAAAGAAAATGTACAAAAGATGTTTATTTAATTCATCTGTTTAACTTACTGTGCAAAATCACTCAGTAGCAAATTCCAGCAATGAGAAATCAATCAGAACATACATTCTCATAAAATATAAGATGTACACAATAAAAATGTTGCATACAAATATTCTCAAAAATTTATAAAGTTACTGATCATAAATGTTTACACTACAGTGTTTTTGCTGTTGTGTAAATTTTGTTGTTGTTCCTGATCCATAGGTTTATCAAAACTGGAATGAAAATCTGGAAAAAAGAAATCAAAAGGAATGGAGGTTATGGAGCACAGATTTACCTCATGCGGGAGATTTATTAATAACAGCTATGTTTGTTTTACTGACCTTCAGCTCCAGAGGAGACATGGCCAACATCAGAGTGCTCAGGAGTGAGATTATCTTCACTCTCACCTGAAACACCTAATTTAAGGAGAGAAAATAATTTGTATTTTTTCTAACAGATTTATACTTGTGCATTATCTACATTCTATGTGTAAACTTTTAAATCATCTTAAATCATCCATGTCCTGCATTGAGGCATTTTTTCAGGTACACCTAGCTTGTGCCTACATTCATTGGTCATTTTAACAAGTACACCAAGTGTTCTTTACAAGTTTGCAGTTACTGACTGTAGTACAATTACCGATATGTGACTACCACATTAGTGTAACTGATGTGCTGACAACAGTCTACCACCCAGATAACATCCAGATAGCAGTAGTACTAAGTCGTTCCATTTTTTTTGATGTGGCATTCTTGATAAATTCTGTTACACATGGGCTACAGTCAGTAATGGTAAACCTACTGGGTGCACATGTAAGAAGTTTCTGATAAAATGCCAACTGAATGTATGTACACTATGTCCTTAATTGCCAAGCCGCTGATTTAGTGGAACTAAATGTTTGAAACAACAAAATTCAAAGTATGCCTTTTTCTCCCTACCCTTCTTTACCTCTCTCTCTCCCCTTTTTCTCTCTCACCTATTCCTTCCTCACTGGGTGTGGGGCTGCTGTCATTTTCTTTCTCCCACAGTGCAGAGGAAGGTGTGCGGAGCCGGCCACGGGGTAGGGGGCGCTGATCTCCAGGGCTGAAAGATTGGGATATGCCTCCCTCCCTGCCTCTACTCAAACCCCATCCATGCCTGGAGCCCAGCTTACGTCGGGTCGTGCGCATTAGTATTCTGGGTTGATCATCCGTGTCTCCTTGAGAAGCCTGCCTACGCATGGGCGTGGGAGAAACCGGGGCACTGCATGGGTCCATTTCCTTTGCTGGAAAAATCACAGGAGTGCATTGTCATAAGAAAACATCTTTTCTCCATAGTGATAACTTTAAAACAGAAGAAAAAATTGGGGTGTATATTCCTTACACAATCGAGAAACAGGGACAATAAGACCAGTATACAAAACTTATTTTATTTTTACATTTAAAAGTTGCCTGAGAAATTCATTTAGTTAAAAAATGTATTTAAACATTAAGGAATCAAAATTTTAGTTAAATTCAGACTTGATCCAGTAAAAATTTTTATCTTCAGACTGATGTGTCAGAAGGTACTTTTGCACTTTTAAGGCAATGGGACCTTTAAGGCAATGCACTTCATCGTGTAATGTTTAAAAAGTAAAGAGTCAGAGTACACTGTGAAGTTGTTTTTTAAACCTTCTTAATCAAGGGCCAGTTATAAGATTTCAGCTTTTTCTGCTGAGAAGTTTCTGATCAATGTAGCTCTATAGAGTTCCTATACTCTAAGGTGGCCTACAGTGAACACATCTGGTAGAGATCTAAAAGTGATAACAGCAATGACTTTAGAAGCAAGCATCTTACTGAAATAGGTTTTAGGCTAATTTATCCCTTTTACAGAGTAGCTGTCTGTTTCCTGTCTGTGCCTCTGTGTGTGTGCTCTAAAAGAACTGTAGACTCTCACTGTGTGCTGGAGAGGAGGGTGATGCATCTCCAGCATCAGCCAGGTTCTCTATGCTGCCTGCAGCAATGAACTGAGCCCGACCCTCTCTGCCTCCTTTAGGCTTTATCAGCTTCTTCATCCGATCTGCAATCCAGTTAGTCTTTCTATAAGAAAGAGATTATGTATGAGTGAAAAAACAGTGAGACACATGGGGGGGAAAGTCAATAAAAAGCTGCAACACAGGGAGACAAAATGAGCTAGGCATGTATAAGTAATATAAGTAAGTATAAGTAAGAAAAAAAAATATGAGAAAATAGAAGTTTAGATAAAATGCCCTGCAGGAATAGAGGCAATGTTAAATCACACTGACTTGGCCTGTTTGGGTGCAGGCAAACCAGGCTCCAGAACTCGATACTGATCCATTATCTTCTCAACTAACTTCTGCTTCTCCCTACGCAGCTCATTCAGCTTATCTCTGAGAGAGAGAAAAAGATGGGTAACTTTATAAGCAGCAGTGTTTCAGCAGATATTTCCATTGTGTGTTCTTGGGTTATTACCTTACTCATTATTCCCATTATGACTGAAAAAAATCCTAAAATCACAGCTTACACTGCGAAATTTTAAAAGACTTGATGGTCAACTCATGGTTTGGATGGTCAAGGTTTTTGTGTGGGCATAGTGAAGATGTGCAACATGACAATAAGTTGTTATTGGTATTAAAATATACAATGAACATAACTGATTAGATGTTTTTCATTTTTATAACTTTTGTAACATAATTACATGTTTTTCTCTTGTTGCTTCATAACTGTATTATCCCATATTGTGAATTTCCAAGCCCCTCTTCTTTTCACAGCCATTTTAAAATAATTTCAGATTTAAATAAATATATTTTATATATATTTAATATAAACATTTTATGTTAACAAAGTTAAATTTTTGCAATGAAACTCAATGAAACTTTATATGCGATACCTAAATGCGATATTTAGGTATCGCATATAAACTTCTTTCAAAAAACAGCAGTAAGTGTGTGCTGTGTACATGGATGTTATGACACTCACAGGTACTCCTTCTGTTGGTTGTGGTGCTGGTCTCGACTCTCAAGGCTGCGTTCCAACAAGGCCCGATTCTCTTTTGCCAAAGACTGGTTCTGTTCCACCAGATGTCTGTTTTCCTCTTCCATATTCCCCTTTAACTGAGTAAGAAGCTAGAACACACATATATAAACTTTCATCCTCAAAATTATATACATGTTATATTACATGTGCACAGTTATTATCATAATTTGCATAATGCCCTGGTTTTATTACCATAATGCACATTATGATCACAACAAGGGGGCATTTTAATGTCGCTGGTACTCACAGCTGTTCATTGGTATTATCCACAGAAATTATCATACATTAACATGGTTAAAACCAGGTTCATTTATAAACACTTTTCATAATCTATAATATTTTTGTAAAGCAAAACTGTGTGCAGTCAAACCTGGTACTGGCTGTTGAGGTGGACATTGTTGAGGTCAAGTTTCTGGTTTTGTTCTTTCAGCATATTAAGTTCACCTTCCAGTTTTGTCCGCTCTAACTGGGCTGAGCTCATCTCACCACGCAGTACAGATACCTGGGCCAGTAATTCTGACTGCACCTGAATCCATTCCTTCTGATGGGTGACATACCTGAGGATTATCCGATTAAGAGTTAATCAAAAGTGAAACTAACAATGTCATTGTGAAGACAGCACATGATTTGTTAAAGTTCAAGGTTACTTCAGGGCAACCTAGTGGTCTGGATGTGAACCCACATCCTTTTGATTCTGGGGCCTACTCCCTAACCACTAGGCCATCACGTCACCCCAGAGGTACACTGTTCCTTAGTTGATGCTTGGTGTTAGCAGAGCAAGGTCCTCTTTTTCCTCCCTGTTCTTAAAATCAACTTAATATTCAGTCCTCATATAGAGAACATATCACATATTAAACTGATAAGAACAGATACTACACTTGATCTTAGCCAAAAGTGCATAGAAGCAATTGCATCCTTGATGAGGATTTTTCCTTTTTTTGAGCAAGGAGCTTCAAGGACAAAGGAATATTTTAATTCTATACAGTGAACACAATTCTGCACATTTTTATGCACAACTATCATTGATTTTCTGTATTTGACACACTTAAAAAAGCAAACATAATTTCTTTTTTCTTTTACAATTTGTTAAACTCAGTTAGAAATTAAACTGGGGTACACTGAGGTACCCTTGAGCAAGGTATTGTTCCCATTGCTGCTCCCTGGGTGCTGCATATGGCTGCCCCTATGCTGCATGGTGTGTATGGGTAAAATGCAGAAAAGCATTTTGTTGTGGTTCAGTATGTGCTGTGCTGTTTTCATAATGACAAATAGTCACTTTTTTAGGAACAGCATTGCAAGGTTTGCATATTAGTAGTCAGTTGTGTCATGTAGCTTTGTTTTGGCAATGTTTGTCCAGCACAAAGCCACATCAGGAGGAACTGACTCAGTTTCCAGTGACAGGAAGCAACCCCACCACCACCACCCAGCCCCAATTTTGTAGGTCTGAAAGTTGTCAACCTGGGTGATGGGTTTCTCTGTGACTAAATGCATTACTTCCTGTTTTTTGTCCTCTGGTAACAGAATAACAGCACACCAAACTGTGCTGATTAATAACTTCAGACATACCTCTCATTCTCCATTTTCAGCCTCTCTAAGTCTTTTTCTCTTTCCAACTGTTCCTGCAAGGCTTTCTCCATCCTCTCTCTCTCTTCTTGTATCACTTTATCTGCCTCCTCAAGCTCAGCATTTCTTTCTGTTAGTTCTTTTTGCCTGTACATCAAGAGCACAGTTAAGTAGAAAAAAAACAAAGAATATTGTAGAGCACATTTCATATTTCATGATTTCTCATTTTGCTAATTGCTTCAAATGGTGAATTCACTCATTTTTTTCTATTCTCCATCTGCATGTTTATTCATTCTCATTATTCGTTATTTGAAGAGAAGATTTACAAAGGCAGAAATAGTCAGTTATTTATGCCCTCATCACAAAAAATATCAAATCTATAAGCCAGTTTAAACAGATGTCTAAACTTGGACAGACTTTTGGCTTTTTGACTGCTTGTGTAAATTTGTCAGCCTAAATGAGCTCAAGGGACATTTCCACATTGTAAAATAAACTTACCTGGCCTCCAATTCTTTATACTGAGCCTCTACACTTCGACTGTTGCTCTTTAACTGACTGTGTCTGGCCAATAGCTCCTCCAGCTCAGCCTCCTGTCTCTGCTGTAACGCTACTAGTCTCTCATGGTCTCGCCTTAAAGCATCAGAACGCACTGCCGACTCCTCCCTTTCCTTCTGCCACACCTTAGACTCCGCTTCCAGTGTGGCACAGCGCACTTCACTCTCTCTGCATCGCATCAACATTGAGGAATGTTGGGAACTTAGAGAAGCCTGTTCCACCTGAGGAGAGAGTTGTAGACCAGACCAGAAAACACAAAATCATTTACTAGTAAATACAGATGATTACAGATTATTTACTATTAAAAAGCTGGTTACACCAACACCAAATGTTAACCACTTGTGTTGTACAGTCATACATATTCACTTCAAAAGATTTTTGTTAATTTATGTACGCTGTCAAATCTAGCACCCCCCACCTCCCCAACGCACACACACACACACACACACAGGTACCTGTAGTTTGGTGTTCAGGTCCTGCAGTTTGGTGCAGTTCTCCTGCAGGCAGATAGACTGGCGCTGCAGTATGTCCAGCTGTTCTCGTAACTGAGAGCAAGCTGCCTGAGACTGGGTCAGCTGTGATAGCAACACATCCCGCTCTCTCTGTAGTACTGCATTCTGGGATTCAATAATGTAGTATTTAAATATATAGTATAGTTTAAGCATATACACACAGTACTGAGTTATTGTGCAAAGTTTTAGTAGGTGAAAGAACAAGAATGCTTTCAAAAACGAAGTAAGACTATTTACTATCAATCAACAAAATCAGTGAACAACAAAGAGAAGCCTAAATCAAATCAATATTTGCAGAAATGACTTTTGCCTTTTCCTCAAAATAACAATTACTTTCTAGGCAATACTCTGCACACAGTTTTGAAGGAACTCGGCTGGTGATTATTCAAAACATGACTGTGTTTCAACCAGGTGACATTGATGAGATCATTAGCAACTATTTTGGTAAAACTGGTTGATCATACACCACCATATCCTACAAAATCTCCTGACGTTGTGCAAGGTACTTCAAAAGAACTGATGCTGTTTGAAGGCAAAAGGTAGTAACACCAAATATCGATTTGATTTTAGATTTTTCTTTTGTTCGCTCACTTTGCATTTTGTAAATAAAATAAACCATCATTATTTATATTTCTGAAAGCATTCTTTGTTTACAGCATTTTTTCATACCTGCCTAAAACTTTTGCACAGTACTGTGTGTATGTGTATGTATATATATATATATATATATATATATTTAGAAACTGAGGTGTAACAAAAAAAGATCTCCATGTTAGCCTCACATTTATATATGAAATTACATGAACATAAAAAAACAAACCTCTTTTTCCAGGTTTATCAGTCTCTCACTGGAAGACTGCTCTCTCTCCTTGTTGGTATCATGACTTTGAATTTTGTCCTCAGAGGGGTTTGTGTAATCTGAGGTGCAGAGAGAGCCTTGCCTTTCTGAGATGTTAACCAAAGGGCTAACATCCACTTCCTCATGACTCTTTCTATGTATTGGAGACTGCCTGTTTGATTGAAAATCCCCCATCATTGTTGATGCTGAATCATCAGTGATCTCTGACCCTGCTGTAGGGGGCTCAAGTAGCTGCTGAAGTTGTGTGGTGGCTGTTTTAAGCCTGGAATCCAGCTCTTTAATAGATTCATTCAGTTGGACAACTTGACTAGACATCTTCTGAGACTGGACTCTCTCATTGGCTAGATCCTGACATTTAAAAAAAAGAGAAAGTGAATTTTTCAACACTCTTAAAAGGTTCATGTTTGGATGAGTTGGGCTGGTATATAGCCTTTATATTATGTGTAGGTTGGGAAATGATAACATTGCATTGCATTTACAAAAGGAAAGTTTACATAACTTCCATTAAATGGTTATTTAGGGAACCTAAATTGGTCTTGTTCCAGCTACACCTTTATATTTCAAAGTGCATATATCTAAGAAACACCTACCCCTCTCTACACACCTTTGTTAGAGAGGTTATCTGTGTGTTGCTTTCAGCATTCAGGGCTTTTAGCTGTTGGTTCTCTTTCTGAAGTTCCTCTAGCTGACTGCAGCTCTCCTTAAGCTGGGTGAGTTCCTGACACACTCGTCTACAGAAACATAAAAAATAGTCAAATACACTATGTGACATTTCAGCAGTATAGTGGTGCATTAAGCCCCTTATTTATTGAAGGCTAAAGTATAAACTGCAAGTGCTTATTCAGCAAATAACTGTTTCATATAATTACTGGTCTTTTCATTACTGGCAAGGACATGAGAAAGCATGAGGTAAAACATTCAGAGTGGTACATTTCACAGAGCTAGTTGCTCAGATGAAATGTTCCTTTTTCAGGGTTTTTTGATAAGCATTAGTCAAAAGGGTGATGCAGCTCTTCTCACATAAATGTTCATGTGATTTTGCTATATGTAAACAATTATTACATGCATTTTCTTCTGCCTACAAAAATATCTAGTTTTATTTCAATTACAAATATCATATATATATCAATTGTATCTAATTATTATATACTTATTTTAACAATATACTTGAAATAGAATATTTGGTAAAATTGCATTTATTTATTTTAAATTTACTGTCTTGTGTAGTAAAAAGTGAATGGCTAGACTTCTCCCCTGCTTTATACAGTACGTAAAAAAGGCAAACATCACTCCTGAATGAACCAAAGTAGCAACTAATTAAAGTTTGCAGTCATGGGTGAATCATTTTCTTTTCACAAATGCCTAAGACCACCAGTAAAAAATATTTTGATCATTATAGTAACTGTACCTGTGCTGGAGCTCCAGGCTGCAGGCCCTTTGGTTGCCATGCTCTAGGGCTGAGGCCGTACTCTCCAGCTGCTGTCTAAGTCTGGCCATCTCTCGCTCCCTCTGCCTCTGCTCACGCCGTTGACTGTCAAGTTCAGATTGACAGGCTTCCTTCTCCTGCTCCAGCCGTGTGACCTCCAGCATTGCTTGGTCCCGCCCTCGGCCCAAAGATTCCACTTCAACAGCAGAATCCCGGAGCTCAGCTTCTAACTCCTCTTCTCTTCGTCTGGCTGATTCTAAGCTTCGCCCTAAACGTTCAAGCTCCGCCTTAAGAGTTTGATTGGTCAACTCAAGTTGATCACCCTTTAAGACGACAAAATTGAACAATTTTTTGATATAAATGTTATTGGAAACCATTTCATAAATGATCCTTCAAATTAGGTTCTCTTACAATATTTACTTCTTATTATATACATGTTATTCAAATCGCCATAACAAACTTCAAACTAGTTAAGGCTATGATCAACATATGCATTTGGACTCATTGCACCATGCCAATAGCATTGATTTACAGCTATCCTACTACTGGGTATTTTGTACTAGGTATTTATTTATGTGGTTAATTAAAAATGTAAATTATTAGTGGTGTGTAATCTCACTTTGCGCACTGTAGCCCTGAGAGCATCTATGGTAGACTTCAGAGTCTCTCTCTCTCTCTCCAGCGTAGCTCTCTCACCCTTCAAATGTGGAATTACTGCTGCTTCCATCTTCTGCAGCTCTGCCTGACTGCGAAGACGCATCAGCTCCTCCTCCTGGTGCATGGTTTCACACTGCAGAAGCTAGCATACACAAATAAACATTCAAAAAAGGTAGCAGACTTTTAAAACAATATTGTCCATACTTTTTGATAAACAATATTGTCCATACTTTTTTTAACAATGTTATTATTCCAACCTTACTTCCTAAAAGTTATGTTTGCTGTCCAAAGTCTGCTTCTTTCATACTACAACATTGTATAATGTACAACAGTTTTACTGTACACTAATGACTAAAATACAAACTACATGCCTTATTATATTTTCTGTGCTTTTAATTTTTTTTAGATAACAGCAATGGGACAATTTGCAGAGTCCAACTAAAGAAACAAGCTTCAGACATATCTTAGATCTGAGGTACTAGTGAATTTATTTATTTTGCTCAACTGCTTCAGTTAGCTGTATGCAAGTTTTCTTTTTTTTTTGTGCTGCTGCAACTAAAGTGTTATTAATCCTGACTATCTCGAAACCATTACTGAAGTGTATAATATACCTCTATCTGTTTTCTGGCTTCGGTCAGGTTCTCTGATGCCTTCCTCAGTCTTTGGCTCTCAGCCCCCAAAATAAGCAGCTTCTGCTCAGCCTCCTGAGCCTTCTTGGTCTGTTCCCCAAGTTTGGAGCGCAGTTCCTGAACCAGAGCCTTCAGCTGGTCTTCCTCCTCCATTACCTGCTGGAGCTGCGTGGACAGAGTAATGACTTCTTGCCTGAGTTTCTCCTCAATCTCTTTCTCCTCTTCCACCTCTTTTGTTGTTTCTGTGGGTTGCCGAACATCTAACTTGCTCCTGTCATTGGCTGACCTGGCTTTGGTTTTCTCTTTCCTTTTCTCCATTTCTTTCTCACCCTCTGCTTCTCCTCTTTCTTTCGTCCCTGCTTCATCGTTGGCTTCCTCTTTTCTCTCCCTGAGACGGACCTCTTCCCCCTCTCCCTCCTCCCTCTGCTCTCTCTTTATGTCTTCTTTACTTTCCTCTGCCCTCTCTGCCTCCACTTCTCTTGCCATGTCTTTTCCTTCACACTCTCCTCTTGGAATCACTCTCCCCGCCTCTCTGGCTGACCTCTTCTTCTCACCCTCCTTCTCTTGTAGTCTTTGGGTTTTCTTCAGCTCTTCAAGGCTTATCTTCAGGCTGGCATTTTCATTTTGCAGCTTCTGAAACTGACAGTTGAAAAAAGCTTTGAAGGGACCTGTTTTCCCAACTGGGACTGCAGCCCAGAACAACTAGATCAAACACATAGAAAACCACTATGTAGTGTATGCAGGCTGTGTACTGTTTATAGAATGAGTGTGAGTATTGTTTAAGATGAAGTGTCTCACCACTCTGAGTGTATTCTGGTGCTCTTCCTGCAGCTGTGTGAGCCGGTCTGTCTGTCTCTGCAGAGCTTCCTTCACCTCAGGGGAGTTAACCTGTAGTGTGGCCAACATATAACCGCATCTCTTATTACATCACTCTTTTCCAAGTGGTTAGTTTGAAAAAAAAAATCCAGGTTGCATTGAAAGACCAGGTTTTCCAATTACCTTTCCTTTAGTATTATTAGTATATGCTGCAGCTACACGGATAATGTGGCTAATAGTTAATGGAACTTTACTCACCACCCACAGGTACTGTGCAAACTGCTAACCTAAATGTTACATCATCGCAGTACATTTGCTTGTGCAACTTCTGAAAATATAACATACTGGCGTTTAAAAAAATTAATAGAAGAACACGAAATAGCTCAACTACAGTATTACTCATTTTTAAGTATGACTTCTTGCTGCTGCTCCATCATACTGCCAGTAACATGGGCTGCTTTGTTCTGCAACACTGCAAGAACAAAGCGGCGTTGGATGAATGCACTGCATGTTCTGTCTATTGTTCTCTCTGTTGTTATTGCACTGTCTGTTTGTCTTGTCTTGTGTCTTATGTCGTCTTATGTGTAGCACCAGGGTCCTGGAGGAACGTTATTTCGTTTCACTATGTACTGTGTATATGGCTGAAATGACAATAAAATCCGACTTGACTTGACTTGACTTCTTCTTAACTTTTTCAATTGTCTAACATAAATGAGCTAACATTTTTCTCAGTGGGTGTAAGTTTCTTGTGAAACTACTACTTAAATACGTTACTGAAACAAACTAAAATATAAGCTTCAGGGTAAACAAGAATATATTTTAATAATGCAGCCTCCAGCCTTTGCGAATACTGAGCTTATATCCAGGCAATGAGTTGCTTTCTTTATTTGTCAGTGCATTACATGATTCAAAGTCTGATGTAATTAAATATATTATTTTTGATCATTACATTTTTAATTATTAACTATACAATCTTAAATCAAGCAGTATTTACAACCCTAAGAAAAATACAGGTCACCTAATCTGCTGAATTTTCAGACAGAAAATATAATGTATTATCTTTCATGGGCCTTAGTTATTATTCCTCCCATTACAGAACTGGGTAATTGCCTTGTGAATAAAACACGCTTTTCTTAAAACAAAAACTGTGAATATTTCACATCAGTCATTAGTCATCATCAAACCGACTTCTTCTCTGTTGACTCTAAAAACCTCTATTTAATTTCTTTAATTATAATTCGATTTTGTTTTGAATCTGATTTGGCACTTTTTGAGAGAATAATTTAATAATTTCCTTTATACATAAGATTATAAAATATTTAGTTCCAAAAGGACACAAAAAGCTTTATACCTGTCCTATTATCACAAATAATGTAATGGTCATTCTACTAAGCATCAGTAGCTACGAAATAACTTGCTTTACCCTGCAGCTAACCAAACCAACCATATTTCAGTAACTTTCCATTTTAACTTATAAAACAAAAAACTACTATTATTTAAGAGTATATTTCACACTGCAGCCCATCTAGGCAGATTTAGATGATAATGTGAGTTTTCTGATTAAATACAAAATGGGCTGTTAAATGTGTTATAGGCAGGTTGGAACGAAAACCGTAAACTGGTAAGTCTGGTAAAAAACGAAAAGTGTGAACTGAACATGACATCACCACAGGTTTACAGCTTTACTTTTTGGCTGGAGGAATCTGCAATTTTACATTTGATTTAATACATTATTTGGGCTTTGATATTATTTATTTGTAACTGTTGCATAAAAGCAGTATGATGTTGTGCATATCAAGAATAAAAAAAGGGCTGTGTTCACCTTCTGTCTGCGCCTTAAGCTTGCGTCTATGACTAATCAAAGCTGTGATACTGATTTTGATAACGCATACCCACTTGTGCTTTATTGCTTTTATATATCTTTATAAGATGACTTTATGAACATTTTAAAATTAAGCTGATCTCAAGCATAGTATTCCTTTGGTATTATAGGTTTGGTATGGCTGGAGTATTGTTCATATATCATCCATCTGGAACCAGATGTTGGCAGATCAATTTCCGATTACAGCTCACTCTGTTCAAATACGTCTCCTGCTTTTTTATATAAAAATGCTGTTATCTCAAATAGCTATAAAACCCTGGATTTTAACCCTTCACCTCCTGCTCAGCCTGCAGACGCTCTAATCGCCTCCTCAGCTCAGCATTTTCATTTTCAGCTCCCAGAAGTCTCAAAGAGGATGCCTCATCCACCTCTACACTCAGAGGCTTAAATTCCACTTCTGAGATAAAGAAAGAGGAGCAGTGTTAGAAGTGCAGAAATCAGGCTTTATTAGAGTCACAAAGTGCATGGTATGAAGTAATGGCTTGAAATCAAACAGTGACAGGTTAGCTGTACTATATATTTACCAAGGGTCTGTGGACTTCTGAACTCTTGTAGCTCTTCATCAGACTCAAGCTCTGACTGGAGGACTTGAGGATGAGTCACAGTACGAGTGATATCATCGGAGTGAGAGTGGTGCTTCAATTCCACCTGCAGACTCATATTCATCTCCAACAACTCATCCACCCTCTGCCTCTCAACATCCCGCTCCTATACATCAAAAATACACACAGGATGACACTGATTGCTCTAATACTGGAAAAAAAATGTTACTTTGAATTTATTTAACTTAAATGTACATTGTTTGCATCTGAATTAAAACACATGATCCTAATTATTGGCTGAATATGGAATCTAATTAATTTATATTCAGGTTATTACTGAATATGGAAAATATTATTCATATAAATAACAGAACCAAAATACACATCCAAAATCAATTCAGTATTTTGCTTATTTCAGTTAATTATTGGTTCCATTAACTAATTTGAATATTCAACCAGTCTATTCAATACCTTGATCAAAATTCTTTTAGAAAAGCAAGACTAAGGTCCTAATTTACCCCTTCAAGATCCATTATTTTTTGTCGGAGCAGAAGATTGTCCTTTTCCAGTTCCCGTAGCGCAGAGCACCGTGCCCGTGCATCTGCTAGCTGCTCCTCCAGCAGTGCTTTGTTCTCCTGCAGCGAAGCACAGTACTGCTGTTGTTCCTACAGGGGGAGATGTAGATGCTTAGTGCTCCTGTAGCTATCATAAGCTAATTCTGAAAATGAAAATATAGCCATTTCCTCCTGTTTTAAAAAAATACTGTTCAGACACAGCATCCAAAGTTTGCTTGTCCATTGCACAGGAACTATGAAGCTAATAAACTAGTGCTACCCACCAAAATGTACACATATAAAAACAACATCCCAATTTCAAATAGTTGGGCTAGCGTGGCTGCAACTGGAACAGACTCAATGACCTTTATTGATCTAACTCATGATGGAATCCACAGAATGAATTCTGAAATCTACAGAAGCCTTTTGTCTCCCAAATTATAGAGAAATGCCTTTAACCTAATCAGTAGGCAGCAAGACAGTGAGCCAAAACCCAGTGTGATGCTTTATAATTGGAAATAATAATAAGTGGAACCCAGCTGAAACTGCATTTTATGTCCTGAAGAGGAGATTGAAGGGAGAAACCCCAGAACAAAAAACAGCTTGGTTTGGTAAATGCATGAAAACCACAACCAAAAAAGAAACCAAAAGTTTGGTAAAGTCAGTGGGTTGCAGGCTTGTTACAGTTTTTGCAACAACTGGGATGCATTCCATTTTATTTTCTTTAAAACTTTCTGTTCCAAACATTTTTTTCTTAAAAAACTATGTGGTCAGATACAAAGGCTGTTATGTTCTATTATCACTAACAACACATGAATTGGCTTTGCTCTCCCTTTAATACGGTACTTTGAGTGTTGCCTATTAAATTGTTCCAGAAGTGTTTACCTTCAGCTGAGTGCGGTACAGATCCATGCTGCGCAGGCGATGTGCACAGGTCTTAAGTTCCATCTGCAACTGCTCTGCTTTGGCGGCTCGTTCACGCAGACAGTCCAACTCATCGCGCAGCCCTCTACTGACACGAACCTCACCCTGCAGCACCCGATTCTTAAGCAACATACACAAGATGAATATGAATCTGCTTTCTGTTTTGACATTAATTATGCATCATCACCACAATGAAAAGTAACAGTAGAAGTGATGCATTTATTACAAACGCAAACACAGGCAATGTTTTAAACTATCAAATAGCTTATCACTTAGAGGACAGGTAGGCTTCATATTGCTGTCACAGTAAACAGACCTCACACTGAAGTTTCTTTAATTCCTCTTCTATTGTTTGTATTTCCTGTTTGTAATCCAATATTTGATCTTCTTTATCCTCCCTGGAAATTATTTGATAATGTTAGTATAAAACATGTGGACTTTTAGCTACCTCATAGTAGTCAAGTCAGGCCAAATCATGTCAAGGAGTATTTACAGTCATTGCAAAATATGTTGTTCTTCTTTAGGACCCATGGCACCAAGACCAGCATATCACAAAAAATCCATAACATGGATATACATGACAGTCAGACACGAACAGAATACAAAACAAAAATTCCCAACAACAAACACACAGAACAATAAGATCACAAATAATAAACAGAACACTAGACAATACAGTTAAATATAAACATGTGCATCAAATATGTACTGTGTTAAGGCAGCACAATAAAAGATTAAGAACTAATAAAAAAAAAACAACTGCTAATTCTAAGCAGTGTTAAAAAAAAACTGAAAGACTGAAAAGTGTGAGTCTTGTGTGAGAGTTTTATTAGCCTACAAACACAAATGTGCACTTAAAGCTTGTAGTCGATGAGCTAGACCCAAACAGGCACAGACACATACAAACTCACAATTCCTGTTTGAGTCTACGTAGTCTGGCTTTGTTATCTGCCAGCTGTATAGACAACCCTTCTGGAGCATTGCCCCAAAGGTCAGTAGGGGGCAATGTGGGGGATGGAGTGGAATCACGCTGCAAACACAACTCTGCTATCCTCTGTAAATGAAAGAATGAAATATTGACTTTAAGGTGTGTTCAGAAATGTGGCACTCTCTTTCAGTTCACTAGTCCCAGTTTAAGGATAATGAATGACATATTTTCATGTTATCTTACACTTTATTTATTATAAGGACACATGTATAATGCTTTGGCAAAGAAAACTAGGTTTATTTAAGGATCACCTATCTGCCTTTAAAAGTGGTTTTCCAAACTGACCTATTTCCCCTCCACTTTCTTTTTCATTTTCATTTTTCAGATATGTTCCCATAGATATATATATTTTTTTGGTAGGAACTTATATACTTATATCACTTACTTATATCAATTAAAATTAAGTTCTTTAGGTTTGTGTGAAGGTAAAGGCTGTAGTTTTTCTGCTCACCTCCAAATGAGCATCTCTCTGAGCCAAAAGGCTCTGGATCTGTCGAGCCAGAGAACCAAGCAGCATCTGCAGATCCACTCCATCAAGCCCACACACCTCTCCCAGCTGCAGCGGTAGGACCGCACTGGGGTCCTGAGTCACCTGAGGCAGGATAAATAAGCAACATATCAACACATCAGCTGCTATTAAGCTTTGATTCCATTACTTAATGTCATGTTAATCAGTGCATTTATGTCTTTTAGTGCATACCCAAGCAAGCTATACTTTTTGATCATGTCAGTTTTATTCAATATTCTAAAAATTACAGATCTATCCAGCAGGAGGAGGGGAAAAAAGGACAGTGTAATGTACTCATTTTGTAATCTTGATCCAATAAACAAATGTGCAAATATTAGACAAAAGAAAAAAAAGGGGGGGGGGATATCTGAGCATCTTCATTCCCACAACTAAATTTCCCGTTTCCTTTAAAATCAAACAGAGCAATACCCTGTGTGTCAGGCCATGTCATACTTTGTGTTTGCCACCTGAGTAAGAGCAAGCAAACATGCCTGTCAATATTATTACATTTTTTCTTTTTATAACAGAATAAAACATGTTTAAGGCCAGAGACTTGAAAAGGCAATTTATTAAATGTTTTATTACATGTCCTGCTCTGACAGCTATTTTGCACATTATTCTACAGAACACAAACTTTCACGTGTTAAAACCTGCTAGTTTGTGGGTAACAGTTTTGTGACAACATTGTAACAAAACAATGTTAAGTGGGTTATTGTGGCTATCATTTATTGGACCAGTGCAAAAAGAAGGCTAAAACGAATGCACAGAACAGATTTTTTGTTTTCCATAAGCTTTTGTATATTTTAGTTCAGTTAACAAGCCAGGAAAACACCACATATTCCTTAATAGCTACTGTGCATGATCTAAGCACTGATTAAACAACTTGAGAATGAAATCTAAACATAGCACCTGAGTGCATACTCACATTCTTTACTTTTAAATTGGGCTTGCACCCAGTGATACTAATATTAATAAGACATATATATGCTTGCTTGCGATAAATCTTTAAATGCTGACCTCTTGTATGCAGAAGGCGAGTGCTGCCTGAGTCTCTATATTGAGTGACTGGATTTGCTGAATGAAGGTTTCCTTAGTCTCACACTGGTGAGGAGAAAAACAGAGACAGACAGAAAGACACACACACACACACAATTTCAATGCATTTTATTCTTTTTTTATTTGAGTAAGTAATTATTGTTGCAGTAGTTTTAGGCATCCCTGTTGAACTTACACATTTTATTATGAAGTGATTTTCTAATTTAAAATAATTACATAACTATGATATATTTCTGCAAAACAAATAAAAAAAGAAAACAAATATGAGGCATATGAATTAGTTTCCACAGTACATTCTTTTGAGCAAATGCATGATATTCGGGCATTTGAAAGTTTAATATTTAAGTTTGTTACAAGAAAATATTGCATTAAATTCTTTCACAGTTTTTTGAATAGCATGCATGAGTTACCTGAACAGCACAGCCCAGTAACAACAGCAGAAGCCTTCTAAGTTCCTCTACAGCACCCTCTGTTGATCACACACAAACAAAGTCAATTACAAGACATAAAGTTCACATTTTGCAAAAAATGTTGATTTATATTTTGAATTATTGGTGTTCCTAAAAAAGCCTAAATAAAACTAGAACTCCAGAAAGTTACACTCAGACAGGAAGGTTCAATTATTAGAAAGATCAAAAGATCGATATTTGTTCACCTGTGAGGGGATCTCGCCCCAAAACAGCTACATTGGGAAGAGGCATGAGAACCAGTTGCTGAAGATTTTCCTAGACATTACAGATGAAAAAATAGAGAGAAAAATAAATAATTAATTTATGTCAAACTACTTATCGAATTTGTAAATCAACTCTGATAGACAAGCTATATATTTCTTTATAAAAAAAAGAGTATAATTAGTCGTGTTTAACAATATTTTGTGCAGTGTGATATATATATGTATAAATATATATATATATATATATATATATATATATATATATATATATATATAAAGAGGCAAAGAAACATTTTATCTCAGTACTTAGAAACTGCTGTTGTTTCACACTCCTATTGTCAACTAAGGACACTTGAAAAAGAAGTGAAACCACTGATAAAAAAAAACAAGATGACCACAGTTCCGTTCTGTTCATTTACGCATATGACTTAAAAGACACTGGACTATCATCTGATGTACATCACTGCTTGTGTACACAATCACACTTGCAGGTGAAATAGTTACCTAACCTTTTATGGAAATATCCTGTGAAAAAACAGTCCTTGCAGACTAGGATTTAGCCATTTTCTGTCTGATGTCTGGATGAGAAACATACAGTTCTGAAGAATCTACATTGAACAGGTCAAAGAGAGCCTGTGCTGGGCAACATAAAGCCTATGTGAAGCAGCACAAAAAATAAAAATGGTTTCTGGCATTCTCTCCCACCCATTAGTTTTTTTTGTAATGTCTGTGTAAGTAACTCACTAAGAAGCAACCAAAATCAGTAACGGGATGTAAAATGTGGCAATGCAGAAAAACCTGTCAAGTCAAAATTGTTTACAACAGTGGCGATAGGGGTTAAACGTCTCTAATGCTGTACAACTATTTTACCATCATCAGCAGAAGACGTGTTTGTTCACTCTTCATTATTAAGAGCAAACAAATGGTTGTATTTGCATCATGACAACAGTACTTTTGTTCTCTGAAAAGTCTACAACACACCACTTCCCATCAAACTTCAATAAAAAAAAGACATTCCCAAATATCCCTTGAGAATATAACTTAATGCAAGGATTACCATTTATCTTAACTGCCTTTATTATTAAGTTTGTTTATATCTTTAATATTTTATAAAATATGCTGCTTTTCTTCCCCTGCAATTGACTGAGGATCTGTCCAGGGGGTTTCTCCACCTTAGGCTTCAGAACCATGCGTGACCCTGGTGTTTAGTGGGCTCAGATGATGATGGATGGATGTTTCAGAACCAGGTCATTGAAATCAGATACACTAATCAAACAGTTACTGATACACTACAACAGATAAGCGGAGGTACTAATCAAACAGCAAACAGTATTTGGAAGAGGGAGTATAAAGAGTTATATGTTGGACGTGAAAGGTTAAAGAGCAAAACGATGCACAACACAACTGTACACTTCAGCAGCCTAGTTGATGATGGCACCACTCGGAAATCATACACACACCCACACACACACACACACACACACACACACACACACACACACAACACAACTCTACACTACAGCAGCCTAGTTGATGATGGCACCACTCAGAAATCACACACACATACACACACACACCGTGAAAGCTTCTTACCTGATAGTAGATCTGATAAAGCTTCTGGCTAAGGATGGAGAAATTCCGAACTCTGAGAATCTTATCATCGCCCACACTGTGATAGATCTGCTCCACCTTTGGATTTGGATCACTTTAAGAAAAGAAAATGTCAGACTGAGAATGAAAAAAAAAATATAGTACACCTGAGCTTTGCACTGTTTCTCGTCTCGACCAGTCTGTGTGCTTTCAGAATCTCTTACATGATCCTCATCACTTCGTTGAGGTATACTCCGTCGGTGAGACGCAGGTACTGCCGAACAGCATTCTGGGAGTTGGAGTTCACTTCCATGTAGTCCTGAGAGAAGGGGCCGTTTCCATCATCGGCCACCATGTCCTCAAAGAGATGCACCTTCCAAAACCCAACTTCTAATTTAGTCCATCCACGCTTTATTCAGTCACCTCTCTTTTATCCACTTCGTACCGTTACAAGGGAGCGACAAATTTGACCAAAGTAATATCGCAGCTGAGTAATAAATTAGTCTCCAAAAGTTTTAAATAAAAGTTACCGAAATAAGGCAAGGGGTTTCAACGATGTATAAAAAAAACAAGCACAAACTGTTATTACCAAGGTGTTGCTGCTCGAGTTAACTTTGTTTAACTTCAGTTTAATATATTTAAGGAAAAAACTATAAAACTATTTGAATGAAACACGTACCCAGGTAACAAGTGCACTTCCCATAAATTCTTCTAACATTTCCGTGAAGTCTCCGTCCATCTTCCTCGAACTTGTTCGGTTAATCTCTTTGAAAATCCTTCAGAGGACAATTTTTGTGAAAACTGAGATATGATTAGAAGGGGTATTTGTAGTTTAAACGGGTTTTCATGGTTGGTATAGTCTAGAAAAGTGTGCTGAGGCTTCGTGCGCTGAAGTGTGACCGTTAGTAGTGAGGCTGCCCGGCTCTTCTCCTTTTCTCAGTCACATTAGCAACGCACTTGGTTACCACCCCGGAATCGGCGGTCTGCCGTTGCATCAATGCTGTTCCTCCTCGCTGAGGCTCCTGAAACAGTTCCACCCCGCAGGGTTTCCACAGGCCGGGAGAGGGAGTGTGGGCAGGGGAAACACCCATATGTCTCACGCTTACTTTCCACTTTGCTTTGTGGAAAGTCACCAAATGTTCACAAGTTCATGCTTGGTTACTTCTTGAAACAAACACACCTACAGGCACAACGCTCCTAATCTGTGAGCTCGAGGTGTTACCTGAATCTACCGCGCCGTTTTGTGGCGGCCTGCGGTACTGCAAGGGTCTGCAGAGCGTAATGCAACATTTAAGTTTCTCATCTTCATCACGAAGCATCTCAGTACTACAGCCAGTGGTTTTAGAACCAAACTGGTGAAACAGCATTCGTGGCCTAAGGTTTCATCTTTCTATTTTAATGCATGGTTGAATTAAAATTGAACAGTGGTGGAGGAACAGCTTTGAAAAAAATGGAAGAGTGGACATGCTGCATGTGCTGTATGATTTTTAAAAAATGTCTTGTTTATATTGCACGGTACAGGTTAATGCGCAGGCAGTAGTTATGGTATTAGCAACTATTGAAAGGATAAAGATTTTCAAGGGGCACACGGGGTCAGCAAGCGACTGTGCCTCCATCCGTCTGACACACTAGAACTTTATGGACTAGTCTGTATAATCCAGCTCTCTCTCTCTCTCTCTCTCTCTCTCTCTCTCTCTCTCTCTCTCTCTCTCTATCCAAACCCCTCTAAATCACACCCTTGCTCTATTTTTGTCTCCACAAAGGGGACACAAGGTCTTATCAAATCAAAACAATTGTTCTGCTGAGTTAACCTCATCTAAACTGGAAGTTTTGATGGAAATGTGGTTTCAAGGAATGCAGAAGAATAAAGACAACTTCCTGGAACCCTCTTGAGGAAGAAGATAAGGGCTATGAGCCTTTATAGATTTGTTCAAATAAAAAAATTCACTTATTACATGCTGGAAAAATCGACCCAGTAACATCAAAGAGCAGATACAAACTCAGATCTTTATTTGTCTCACGCTTCTTTTGCATTTGCTCTATTCTGATATCTTTATAGCCACGCATAAAGCAGAACGAGGGACTACAGACAGCATGCAGTTTTATATACACACTCAGTTTACCAACACATCCCTTCAGATGCAAACACCTCTTTAAATACTCCTTTAATTTGGAAGACAAGAGAATAATGGCAGGACTTGTCTTAATCGAGCCTTTTTGGCAAATGTAAAGTCAATTGATTATTAATAAAGGGCGTTGGTTAAATTTTTGTTATTTTCTGGAATATAATCTCTAATTCAACCTTCTATTTATCTAGTCCCTGTCCTTTAGCTGGCAGGCGTGGCTTCCTTCTCAGGTGCTTGAGCCACTACCTCTGTCGCAGGCTCAACTGCTGTTGGGGCGACATCCACTTGCACTTGCTTATAGAAGTTGATGACCTTCTCTTTCAACTCATTGACTGTCTCCTTCACTCCTTTCTCCAGGATGTAGCCCTCTGACTCGATCTCCACATTCTCCTGCCCCTCCACTGCCTGCATGGATGTCTGTAGGAAGCGCAGGCTAACCAGCACAGTCATCTGCATCACAGAGAGACAAAAAGTGGTCAAAGGTCAATATTTTCACATGAATTCCTAAAAGTTAAATATATTTTACATTTATAGGGTTTTGGAAAATATGCTGCTTATCACAGTGGGACTGTATAAAATATTTTATTTGTGGTTTCTGGGAATAGTTATAGAAAGATATAGCTTTTAGAGACACATTTGGCTCTAGCTCTGTTTGGCTGTGTTCTGCTAGTAAATCTCTTCACTTATTGGAGCCTACAAGGCTTATTATGTAGTAATAACATGGAAAACTGAGTTATAGGAGTAAAGGCTAGAATCTAACAGGTCAAAAGTAGTCAAAAATAAATGAAGTAATTAATGAAGTAATGTAGAATTATAAAAAAAAAAATTTAAGTACAACCTTTAGAGAACTGGACACAGTTTTAATTTTATTTATTTGGCTGATTACATAGTGAAGCTAACATCAGTGAGAGATGAGTCAGATTATATTTATACTTAGCACTGGTTGCCCAGCGGAAGTGTCCGATACCTGGAGAGTGATGTTATTTCAGGGCAGGATTAAAATGTTATAGTTACTCAAAGCATTCCTCCGATTAATATGTGATTAAAGGCTTTAAAGCTGAAATTCAGAGCTGATTCTTGGAACTGTTTACTATTTTACAATAGAAATGTTCAGTTTTTCTTTTTCTCCATAATCTTTGTGTTTCTCACTTTAACCGTAAGAAAATGGTAACATTTCAGGCAGATTTCTGTTTCTACTCCGTGCAGCTGCAGTGTCTGGTTGAATCTAAATTTTTCTTCTTCAAGTAGTTGAACTATAAGGTTAACTGACATTAGATGTCAAAACTCTCTCAAATTGTTTCTATGCATCACTAAAGCTTTTCTCAGTAGTGTAAACTTGGATGTGTGGTTTAGGACACAGTATGACTTACTGTTAGCTTAAAGAAACACAAAACATCACTTTGAAAGGCAGGGCTGTTATCCACAATACAAACATAAGAAAGACTTATTAAGATTTTGATCAGATTTCTCTGTATTTATGGTGTTATTTGTCCCAAAAGTTGATTTTAAATCAGTGCTCCTGTTCCGGAGTCAGTTTGTGAAACCAGTCCTGTTGTCTAAAAAGGCTTCCTGCTTGGACTGGCTGCACTGTAAAATTTTGTTCATTTTTAAAGCTCACAGTAAACTTTACTTGAGACCTAAATGAGTCTTTTAAAAAACATGAGAAAAAAAACACATAGAAATGTCTTTGACCATGTACTGAAGAGCTAAATATGGTTTGTGTGGGAAGCAGTTTTGAAAATTTCAATGGATTTTGCCATGTGACATCTAATGTAAACAGCATTAACCTTATAGTTTCAGTCCAAATAAAGGCAACTTAAACAACTTTTAGCTCCACTATATAACAAAGGTTGAAACATGAGAAATGACTTAATGAACTACAGGGATCAATGGAAAATTTACCATACCATTGTTTGTTTGATTACCATTTCATTGTTGGTTTCATGCATTATGTGATTTTCCTTATATATTCCCATTATCACTCTTTATCATCATCTACAAATCCTAAAGACATTCCAGTTTCTTTCAGCTAATAAATATCTGTCCAGTTCCAGATCCCTTTAACTTTCACCCCTTTAACTTTTAGGTCCCTAAACTTCATTATTTTACTCTGTACCTGAATCAGGAAAACAGACATGACTGCAGGCCCAATGGTGTTCATCAGCCCCATGTAGTAGCTGACCAGGGCCTGGCGACAACCACGGTTGTACAGGTTCAGTTCCTCAGACTGATACTCATAGTTGTAATGGGCAGCATTGTCCAGCAGTTGGTACTGGATGCAGGGCCTTGGTGAGGCTGGGTTGCAGCAGCTAAATGGTACTCCGTCCTGGAGGTAACGGCCATCCACATTACTCTTCACGCGACTGGACAAGAGAAGGAATAGTATAAGAGATGTTTCTGTTAGATATGAGAACTATCTCTTAGACTCTAGGCACATGTCAGCCCTTCATGTACACACTTCCATGCCTACATTTTCTGTATTAGTTCCACAGAGCTATTGAATCCTTTGTGGTAGTATAAGAAGGTTCACTGCGTTCACAGCAGAAATTGAGCAGTAGATTGCAGTAGATTGTTCTTTGTATGTTTCAAATAGATTTTTGTATAATCTACAGTTTCCTATACAAGCATGTTAGCATTTTGAGTGAAGATCAATGTAAATCAGCTTAGGTGACATGATGACATGCAACCTTGTTGATCCACACATTCTAAAAATGGCATTTTCATTGATTCTGGAATCAAGAATCTGGGACTGTCAATGATGTTTACAGGAACTTCCCTCATTTACTGACCTCACATGTTGTCAATTCTGCTCTCTCTCTATCTCCCTCCCTCTCTCTCTCCCCCTCTCTCTCTCTCTCTCTCTCTCTCTCTCTATCTCTCTCTGTCTGTCTTTCTCTCTCTGTATCTTTCCACATCATTCTATTTCAGTATTCCTTTAAATGACTCACTCTTTCACTTCTTTAGAGGTGAAGTCCAGGTAGCGGTTGTTGATCCACTGCACTTCAAACCAGTCCTTGTAGTTGGTGTTGCCACAGCACTGGAACTCTGTCTGCAGGCGGTCAATGGTCTCCTTCTGGAAGCAGCGGCCTGGAGTGTCTGTGTCCTTTGGAATGTATTATAACTAACGTGACAATGGGCAACATATACAATTTTTGTTGCAAAAAAGCTACATTTCAGTCAGACTATGTTGTCCTATATAATGACCCACTACCCTGACAAAAACAATGCAGTGTGAGTGTTTGCAGTGGGAAAGTTTGCCTTTTTGAAAAACATAAAAATTCTGATTACTGGGGTACATGACTTGGGTACATGAGTGAATAATAACTCAGTAACTCACCTGAGTAATAACTCACCTTATAGAAGCGGATGCCATTCTTCAGGCCCACTTTCAGGGACTCCTCCAGGCTAGGCTGAAGGGCGTAGCTCAGTATCATGGCCACCAGCAGCAGAGAGGTGAAGAAAAGAGAGATGCAGAAGAAAGGAATAAAGATATTCTTCCAGCGTGGAAATCGTGAGGCATCCAGAGAATCCTGACACACTTTGCCAGCACAGATGTTGATCCCCACAGACGCCAGCCCCACCATCATCAGCAGGTTGGGTACAATGTGGATGTCGTTGTTGTCCATAACCTACAAAGCAAGAATTAAAATATATAAATAAATAATAAATTAAAATGAGTAGAATTTATTTTGTTTTTTATGTTGTTTATTCAGTTTGAACTTATTAGAGTGCGTGGTCCTGGTGAACAAATAGAAATAATGAAAAGCAAACTTGAAATACTCTGTTGATCTATTTGCTTCTTGCATGTAGGACATTAATGTGGACAATAAAAACAATCATGTAAAAGCAAAGCCAATTGCTTGTTAATGAAATAGACTGATAAGTGGATATTATACAATAACTCTGATAAAAACAACCTGAACTGCATTGAATACCTAATGGAATTTCAAGAACTTTGAGCAGAAGCAGGTCTAACTGTGCTGTGAATGTTCATGTGCTGACCGAATGACTTCCTGTTGTATAGTCACCATGGTGTTGGAGGCAGTTTCCTGTTTCTTTTGCCATGTAACCAGTAGCAACCTGTTACTGACCTGTCAGAATAGATGCCAAGAGGCTGTTCTAGCAGTCTCAAATCTGCATTTAATGACTTGACAAACTTTTTCAGAAAAATAAGAACCTATTTTTTTCTAATGTTGAAAAGATGCATCAATCTTCTGAAATACCAGAGACTGGAAGATATCAAGTCCTTTGCACAGATTGCACACTGGGCAGTCACATGTGGATGGTCTGAATTGTGGCTCATCCTTCAACTGCTTTAAGTGAATATTATCATCAGCAAAACATAATGATTAAAATAAATGATTTTCTTTGGCTTTGACATAACAGCCAAATCTTGAGAAAATTTTGAAATTTTGAAAATTTTGCAGCGACTGTTAATTGAAATACCATATGGCTAAGCTGTTCTGTGGGAGTTGTTATGTACTGTCTGTGCTGTATGAGCTGGCATTAGAAGTATTTAAGGCTTAGTACCTCCGCCCTGCGGACTAGTTCAGTCTTGAGGAAGACCCCCATTGCGACGGTGATGGCTCCAGAGACCATGGCCACCCATGACAGGAGCCAGAGGCCCTGGGCCAAACGCACTCTCTTCTGGAAGGAGAACTTTAACTTCAGGAGTGACATGCTAGAATAAGAGAAAGATGGAGAAGGAAGAAGGAATGATGAGCTGGAGAATATGAGACCAACTGTAAAGTAGAGGATTAGCCACAGGTTAAAAAATAAAACATCTAATTGGAGAAAAGTATATTGAAAACTAATCTATAACATCAGACCTATGCCTATTATAACTAATGTTCACTAGAAATAATTAGCCTAGATATAGACCAGATATAGGTGAGAACAAGGATTTGGGATTTTGGCAGGTAAAGATGTCTCTATTAAGAAATAAAGGGTCTAAAGAAAGCCTTAAGTCCATAAATCATAAACCATAAATCCTCTTTTAACCAACAAAACTGTTTCAAAACAACATTAACCCCCTAAACCATAAGAGACCATAAATGGACCTACATTTCAGTTTTTCTCTCTACAGTACAGAACTACAGTAATTAACATACTTTTAAATTAAATGCTAGCTCATATTTCTAAATAATTAGAAATTATTTACCAAATTAACCAAATCATAAACCAAGGATTCAAGAACCAAAATTCCAAAATCTGCAACAAACAATAAGTGCTAGTTTTCTTACTGTAGTTATAAGTAAAAATTTCTGATTACCTTCAAAAATTGGTTGGTGTCTTTCGTTTGGGACCCAGAGCCTGCTGTATGCCTCCTACAGTTCCGCAGCCATTTTGGCGAGGGCTCAGAAATATAATATGGGGCATTATTATGTCTTGGGTGCCATAATCCCTTCTCCTCAAGTACAATCCTATTAAATTAACTCCAACCAATAGGAATCCAGGCCAATGTCCTTTATGTCACACCTGCCCTTGGATTGCAATGCCACATAGAAACAGGGAGGGGGTCCCAGGTATCTTCATGATACATGAAGGAGAGGAAAGGGTGAGGAGAGGGAAAGGAACTGGATAACATTTGAGGTAAAAGGTGGTCACTGAGTGAGAAAAATAAGACAGATATTTTAACACTTCTTTATTGATCTACTACAATCTGAAGTGCATGTAAGAGAATGTGCCAAAATGTGCTGGACTCTAATTATCATGTCCACTCTTGCCCTATCATGTCCTATTACAGGGTAAATACTACACCTGTCCACCAAAATCTCAGCCACACAATAATAATTCACAAATCATTACAGTTTCTACTGACTCTTATCATTACATGCAACCCATTAGAAAGATCTATAACAGTCTTTCCAAATAAGCACAAGTGTTTTTACCTCTACTATTTACACACAAATATTATGCAGACAAAAGAGAAATAAAAAGATTGACTAACATACAAGTAATAAGTGCTCAAGAATAATGTAAGCTACATGTAAAACCAAGAGTGAACAGAGAAAAAAAACATATCTACAAGTTTTCTTTCCCTTCAGAAAATCAAAGCAGAAGGGAAAGACAAAAAATGTGCAGTAAAGCCTACCACCAACAGTTAAAGTATTGTACACTGTTTACTGGGATTCTCCACTGAATCAAAAGTAAATCTGAATTAGAAAACTTATAAAATATTTCAATCAAGCCTTCTGTTTATGTTCTTTTCATCCTTTTGGACTTCATTCTTAGAGGATACTCCAAAATACATGCATAATTCTTGAAATGAGATGATTTCAATCCCATGTTCATTTTAGACAAAAGTGCTAACTCAGATTTCATTTATAGCAGTGATGATAGAAACCAGGGTTTGTAATGTCTACAACACAACACAACTATAACCTTGTTATTCATGCAAAACAAGTCTACACAAGCCTCATGAGCTGTAATACGTAATGTTGGTCATAATAAAATAATGGAAGATCTGAAAAAAGTTTCACTGGATATTTTTCCTCAATGCATCTGGCATGCACCTCTTCATCATGAATGTTTTGTAATGTCAAAATCTTATCAAACTATTATCAAACATGCAAGGAAGTGTATTTGTAACTTCTTCAGGTAGTGTATTTTTAACATGAAATGCTTTTAGATTACATTAAACTCCTGTGCCCATCTCTTTGAATTCACTTTGAATTGATTTTGAATTGAATTGAAGTGATCAGACCACTCTTATTACATTACTCTTACATAAATCTGAATGATTTTATGCAAAAATGTAAAAAAAAAGTCAGCTTTAACCTCTATTACACTGAAAATCACATACCTTACTCATTGTTAGCCATGTTGTTTATTTGATTATTTGGTTAAGTTAATACTTTAAAGCTGCCTAAAGGCCCTCTGCAGGCCTCCTGGCCCAGTCCCTACCTATGTGATCTCGCTCCAAAGGTCTTTCTTGCTCTTGTGATGGAATCTGGCTCATAAAATTATTCAGCATCTTTTGTGCTGAAATAAAAGTGACCTCATTTGGGTCCTTTTGAGCACTGACTGAAGCCCCTTCAGTTCTGTGTGCTGCTCTGTCTGAGCCTATCTCCTCTAGGTTGTATGGATTCGATGGAATGTCACTACCCCGCCACATGCCAATAGGGGATATTTCTGTCTCTAAGACTAAATTATGCACTTTAGCCACAGGGTCATGGCCTGTGACCTGCTCATCTGCTATCTTGCTATGCATGGCCTGGCTAATATCAGCAACCATATAAGGAAAGCTGGAATTTCCTTGTTTAGGAGATGGGACGGTCTGACTTGGTTTAATATTCTCTGACTCTGCCCAGGGGTCTTGAATTTCAGTCCATGGCAAAAACGCTGTCACATGCTGTTGTCTGTCACTTAGGCCTCTATGTGCAGTGAATAAACAATCAGATACTTTGTTCTCCCATTTCTCAGTGGGTGATTCACTGTCCCTGAGTCCTAAGGCACTGCATGACTGGCCAGTGTCAGACTGACCAGGTAAGTTGCTGGAGAGTAAGAAGTTCTTCATAGCCTGTTGAGACTGAAAGTGTTTATCCAAAAGCTCTTTAATCAAAGAGGGAACCTGAAAGTGGAAAAAAAAACAGTAACAGTAAAACTGTTCAAAAAAGCTATTCAAAAAGCATTTGAATCAATGCAAGAAAGACATTCACTACTCAAACAATCTGTGTATTGACAATCTTACTGGTACTAATCCTTTCATATGTTCAGCCCTTGTGCTCACATTGATGTTTTCCAGTGAGATGATTGTATTTTTAGCTGTGTCCAGTTGCTTAGTCAGTTCCATAATCCTGTGCAAGTGGTACTTCCTCTCTGAGTTCATGCTGTCCACCTAAAACAGAAAGAAAAGAGAATCAGCTGGTAATGCTCCGCAAAATGTGCAATTTACATTGCTTAAATATCAGCCCATATAAACTTTGATATTCCAGAGAACAAACAATTTTGTTTCTATTCATTTCTTTTATGTTTTATGCACTACATTGCTGTACTTTCTGTGTTCTATGAGTGAGTGTGTATATGCCTGTATACATTATCATGTATATGGTGTCTCACCACAGACTGCAGTTTTTGTTCTAGGACATTGCTGGCCTGCTGGCAGTTTGTGTAGCTCTCTTGAAGCCTGAGAAGGAGGGAGATTAACAGAGAAATGCACTGATATACCAGTTAAAGCCCAATATTTTGCTTAAAACAAAAAATAATTTTCGGATTCATTTTTCAGACAATTAGAGTATGATTTAAAAGTGAGACTCCAACTTTAAATACATTATATTTAGGTCTTCATTACTGCTGATTTTGTACCAGAACAACAGAAATTGCTAATTTGATTGTGAATTAATGTTTTTTAAAAACATGTCAAATGGGCCCTGTTAGATGTTTTTCTAGGATATATCTTTATTATTTGCTTTTTCATTATTTTAAATCGATATGAACAAGTATCTGCATCATTTGCCTTGTCATACTTTGTCAAACTCATGGACATGAATGAGATAATGGTTATTGTGTTTACGTTTACTGTTGTGGGTCACAATAAATGGAGACTATTATGTTATTGAGGTTTGGATTACCTTTTGTATTTCTCTTTAAAGCTGTTCAGTTCTGCTTTGGTACACTGCAGCTCCGTCTCCATGTTCTCTATACATGCCACTGTCTGCAGCAAATTCTCATGTAGCTCCTTGTTGTACTGTTCCAGCAATCTGCAAGGCAAAACAGAAGTTTTTGTCAGAGTCAGAGAGTAGGATAAGTCACCAGGATAAGTTTAAACAGCTTCTGTTTCCTAGATAGCCTTCATGCATCTGACTGTATAGCAAAACTGTTGTGTACCTTACTGCGGCCACAAAGAGATTGTCAAAGGAAGATACATTTTTTTCTGACTGACAGGCAGAATATAGAGCAGCAAGCAATTCTACACAGAGGGATACTCTGGAAAAGGCTAAATCGATAGTGTGGAATAACACAGCAGAGAGAAAAGCACTCACTCAGCTCTGTCCTCAGCGTTCACTGAATCCTGGGGGCAGGAGAGTGGTTACATGAGGGGGGAAAAAGATAAAGAGAAGATTGATTTTCGAAGCCATGCACTACAGGAAAGTCAATTGATTCAAGCTCATTTGGTTCCTCCGGGCAAATGAACAGATGCAAGCAGGATGGGGGCTACCCTTTACGCAGCTGTTCAAGTTTACTGCAGTCAAGCTAGCTAATACACACAAAAAAGATACTGTAAATCTCTTTTCCATAATTAACATTTTTTAAATATCAAAATGTTGATATCGAAATATAAGGCTGAAGTTAATAAAGATGATCACAGTGCTATGTATACATATTTAACTTATTTATTTATTTATTTATTTATTTATACACACACCCATATACATACCCATCTGCCATAACATTAAAACCATCTAATATTGTATAGGTCCCCCTTGTGACACCAAAACAGCCCTAAGAGGCTCAACAAGACCTTACTTAAAAAGTTAAAGCATTGGCAGCAAACTCTTTAGGTCCTTTAAGTTGTAAATACTTCTTCTGGCGTCTATGGATCTGAGTTTTTGTGTCCAGCACATTGAGACATGGGGAAATTTGAAAGCTAAGTCAACAGCTCAAACTGAAAAAAAAGCAGTGACCTAGCGGTTAGGGTTTATGCTCCATGGTAGGAAAGTCATGGTTTTGAGTTCCCAGAACACTTTACCCTGAGGCACCCTTGAGCACCGTCCCAAACATTGCTTTTCACGCTCTAGATATGGCTGCCCACTGCTCACTGTGATAGGTTAAATGTAGAGATTTTATTTTGTTCTGGTTCATTTTGCTACGTTGTCATCACAATGACAAATAGTCACATTTACATTTCACTTCACTTATGGACATGTTCTGCAAATCATTAATGAAAAAACATTTGAATTGTGGCACAGCACCTTACCTGACTGAAAGAGGGCAATTAGGCATTAGGGATTTCAGTTGTCATGAAGGGATATACTTTGTCTGTAAAAGTTTATATAGGTGATACAAGTCAAAGGAACATCAACATGAATGATAGGACCAAGGCTTCCCAGCAGACCATTGCATAAAGCATGACACAGGCTCTACTGGCTTGTTTTCTTATAAGACTCCTCTTCCCCAGGTTAGTGACACACATACACTGAGTTGTCCAAATAAAGTCTAATGAAACATTAGACAAGGCCACTTTTTTGCTGTATGGGCCAGTTTCCAATGCTCAAGTTCCATATGGATTTTGTTGGTTACTAATGGGCAGCATGTGCACTCTGACTAGTCTATGGCCACACAGCCTTACACCCAGAAAAGATTCTTCTTTGGAGCTTTTTAGTGGTACCAACCACTACATTTCTGGAATAATTGTAACTGGTGATGCCAGAATCAGTGCTCTATTGACAGTTGACACAGTTTACCTATCGTCAGAGTCGAAACAGATTGTTACTTTTGCCCATTTTTCCTGTTTCCAACACATCAACTGAACTGACCACTAATTTGCCACCCTTTGATAGGTGACATTGTAATGAGATAATCAATGCTATTCACTTTATCTGTTAGTGGTTTTAATGTGGTTGACTCACCTTGTGGGAGTTTTTTGAGTGTCTTCTGTTTCCCATGTGTTTGTGCCTGTGGCTTTTCTCTGAGCTGGGGCTTGTGGCTCTAGAGGACTTGCTTGAAGGAGACTCAGACTCTACACCGGAGGGTTTTGTAGGAGGAGGAGAGCCCTTGTAGTCGTGGCTAGTATGTAACTGCTTAACCAGGCCATGGCCTCCATGGTAAGCCCCTTTTTGCTTGGTGTGTTGATGTTTCTCCTGCAGGACAGGCTCAGGGCTAGTACTGGTGCCATCAGTGAGGAGCTGGCTGTATTTCCTGTGCTGCTGTTTGTGTGAGGACGGGCTTCCATGTCTGTCATTAGGGATACATAAGGGATATCACTAATCAATAGTTAACAGCAATAATTATATAGCATACTGCAAAGTGATTTTTATATTCTTTTATAAAGTGATTTTTTTATATTTATGTTAATTATAGTTATGATTTTGTTGTCATTAGAGATTATTTGTGCCTTAAAAACAGACATTTAATCAAAACTATGCAAATAATAAATGATTGCTAAATGAAAAAATATGTTAAATATGTATTGAATAAACGATATTTAATTTATTGGAATTTAATAAACAATAAATATGCAATGCGGTGTGTGTGTGTGTGTGTGTGTGTGTTGTGTTTTTTTTTGTAACATGTAGCTTTACCTATCTGTTTTGCAGTGCCGCCTTTCATGGTTATGATGCTGATGCTGTGAAGGGCTGGAAGAGTTATGATTATGGCTGTTCTTGCTAGGATGGGATCTTCTGGGTGAGTGAGACAGCAAGTTTGAATCTGTTCCCATTTTTGCACCATCCTGTCTAATGGGTTTGGAATTCTGCTGTATGGTTGGCTTTTGAATGTGTTCCTGCATGACTGCCTTAGGAGGTGGCCTGCGCTCCTTACTGAGTGATTTAGGAGACACTGGTATGGTGCTGGTTGTGATCCCAAAAGAGCTGAGCCTGGAGGGGCTGATGACCTGCCTGGTGATTTCATCTAGGAAAGCAGAGAAATCAAGCTTCTCTTTCAGCAGTTCTGCTCTTACTGTCTCCACTGTGCTCTGCTTGCGAGGACCATTGACTTGCACTCTAGTGGACAATACCTCCATAGACTTTGATTTTCTGAAGTTTCTTTGCATCTGGCCTTCATCTTTGTTCTTCAGGATTCCTTTGCTTGGCAGCTGAATGGATGATACAGCCCTTTTTGGTTCTGTTATGCCTCTTGCTTCTGGAGCACTTTCATCAAAGACAAGACTACGGCCCAGGCTAGCAGTCTTGTACAGTGGGCCTGGCTCCATTGGGTAGGATTGCTTACCTACTCCAGAGCTCTGCTGCAGCCCTTCCTCACTTTTGCTGTGACCCCTATGGAGTTGAGATGTTCTTGGCCCACACTCTTTTCGGTGTTCCCTGAAATGACAAAATTCCTGCTGATGCTCCTGCAGGTGGTGATGGTGTGGGTAAACTGCTGAGTCACTCTGATCAATGTCAAAGTCTTCAGATTCTTCATCATGAAAACTGTGCCTGGCTTCTGGAATGTTGGAACAGGACAGGGAGTGCTGGGGTTTGTTGTGCAAAAGATACTTTTTGTTGTCCAGGCTGAGGTCTGAAGTCCAAGGTGAGGAGGAAGAAGAAGAGGAAGAGATGCTAGATGTGGAGGCCCTGAATGAGGTGTTATGTTGGCTGTGTTGTGGTACCATGCTAACAAGGTTTTGGGAGTGGGAATGGGAGTGATTTTGGCAGTCTTCAAGATGGAAATCATGAGTGTCACTGTATCTCCTATATTCACCTGAAAGCCTAATGAAATTATCACAGATTAGTATTTGTGATTATATGCCAGTCGGGACATAGATTGTTGTAGAAATGGTAAAAACAGGTAGAGAAAAAATGTGCTACAGTGATGGCAATGACTGAATTACAATTCAGCATCACTCACTTTCAAGTTTTACATTTTCTGTTGATTTGTATTTCTTCTCTTTAACTGGAACTGTAATTCAGCTTCAAACCATTCAATGTTTCACTCTCATAACTAAATAACATTTTATCAAAATACAAATCATTTATAGCAGTTACTGAAATGTTTTTAAAATATTTGATTGAAAAAAGGATTTCAGAATTTTATAAAACTTAATGTCTCCCTTTTGCTTTAACAAAAGTTTGCACTCAAGCTGGCTTGAACACTAAACATTTCTGCAGAAGCATCTGATAAGTTTAGACACTAAAAAATGTCCTTTTTGAACACGATCAGCATGACAGTTATGCTTTGAATAGTGACCTAGGAATTGTGTAGAAACTTAAATTTATCATGAATTTTGTTACTGATCATAATTGATATCTTTCCATTTCATTACATTTTCTGCCACTTGTCCCAAACGGGGTCGTGGGGGAGTGCTGGTGTCCAACCCAGCGCACACAGGGCGAGGATGGGGGACGCACCCTGGACAGGTCGCCAGCCCATCGCAGGGAGGAGCGGGACGGTGACGGCAACTTGCTCAAGGGTACCTCAGGGCAACATATTGGGAAGGGGTTCGAACCCCCGATTCTCTGATCACGAGGCCAACGCCCTAACCACTGCCCCTTATAATTGATATCTTCATAAATGAAAAGTGAAAGATTTCCCAAATTCCAAAGATCCAATACAGAACATATCAAATACTTGCTAAAATGACATTGTTTGTGAATATGAGAGTTAAAGAAATTAGATACTTGATTTTAGTTTAGAGAGAAAAAAAGCACATACTCATGTGGTCCTCTGCACTGGTACTCGTTGGGATGGTGATGCTGTACATGGTGAGCAGTGAGACGCTGATGTTTCTGCAGTTTCAGTTCATCTTCTGATAATCCACGCACAGGAGTGAAATACTTTTCCATTGTCTCTCTTTCTTTTCCTCTCTTTCTCTCTTCTTCACAGTTCTTTGTCCAGTTCAGTCTAAACTAAGTGTAACACCATCAGACGAGGAACACTGATTTGATGATGTGTCACAGAATTCAAATATCCAAATTTTTAATCACTTTTTTTTTCTTCAAAATTATGCTTAAATAATTTGTTGCCTCTCATACATACCCAGAGTGCATACTGTGGAAATGAATGGATCTTGGACCACTCCGACTATCCATAACCATAGAGATTCTGATGCAATGATGAGCCGAATGAGAGCGTGAGACAATTGTCCTTGTGGGCTGGCAACAATAGGGACAAAATCAATCATGCTTTGGAGCATTGATGGGTTGTGCTCCAAATTTGATTAGAGTACCCCATTTGATTACTGAACCAAGTTTGTCAAATGCATGTTTAAGAACTTTGATTATACATACTTGTGTATCACATCAGTAAATACATTTATAGCACAGTTAAAAACATATAAAGCTCTCAAACACTTTACATAATTCACTCTCTAACAAATAAAATTGACTCACCCAGTTTCATTCCTTCCAGCCAATATCCTCTTACATAATTGGAACATCATGTGCTATGCTAATATGACACTTTTTTGATCATTCACAGTTAAACCACAGTTTTCAAATGATAAAAAGAATTTATTGCAAACCCAAATTTTTCAGAATGATTTTGCCACAACATTGGTAAAAACAGACGTTGCCCTTTGTACATATCCGCGCAGCTCATCTTGCCTTCATTGTTGTTCTTCGGGATACCTCTCCCCAGCTTTCTTCAGTGCTCTCATTCCTCACACCCCTCAACTTCTCTGACAAAACCAGAAAAGGTGTCTATTCCACAGTCTTGGTTTCAGATGATCTGATGGTTGTTGATTCGGTGCTGCTAAGACTTCATTGTAATGTTGGACCTCTTCTCAACTGTTTTACATTTCAATTCTCATAAGTATAAGGGTCATTCCAGAACTGAAGGACAATTTTTTTTTAAGTTGTTTTTTTTTAAAGAAAGGAGATGCTAAACCATCAACATTTTCATTGTTCATATTTATTGTCTGCAGGACCTGGCACAGCCCTGTTACCAATATTCACCTACTAAAAAAATAATAATAATAAATAAGCATATTATTCAACATTGTTCAATAAATCCTTTATAATAAAGAAAGTTGGGCTCACATTATAAACACATTTAATTTTAGAGAAGCCTTGACTTTACTATTATTTTATATATTTTTTAAATCATATATTTATTCTCCACAATTCATGTAGTTTATTTATTTTTATACAAATGTCAGTATTTTTAAATATATGCATATCGCCATTCAAAGTACTGAAAATCCAAAAATTTAAACTAATTTTTATTTTAATTCAAAAGATATAGTAACATGATTGACATAACGTATATGTAAATTTGCAGAGTCTGATGGATTCAATACTATTAATAGTTACAAAATCAAACCAAAAAATGACTGATTTTGAATTTATTTTAAATGCTTTGTTTGAAATGTAGGTTGGCTACGCAAACGGATGGACAAGAGAAAATTCCATTTTAGGGGTGTTCAAGAGTTTGGTTCTTTAAATAATATTTTGTAACCGGTTTTTCTAAAACGACATCTATATTTTTTCTCAGAAGAAGTATAATTTAGACAACAGGTGCATGTTTTAGTATTTGTGTGCATGTATTATTAGAAATTTCATTATTGGGACAGAAGATTCGCCCCCATTTTGGAAAGACCCATTTGTCGAACCACAAGCAAGCCGCCATCTTAATAAGGATTTAAATTCCTCTGTGATCAAATCGCTTTCTTGAGAAAATGTTCCACATATGTTTATAACCACAGATTTAAAGTAACATTGGAAAGCACAAAGAAACACTATATTTAATATAAACTTCCGGAATGTCAGTTTTTACTCAAAACTACGTTTTAGTGCCCCCTTGTGGATAAACAGATGGTCGTCTAGTGAGTGGAATTTTCCATTACAGGGTGGGGGTTGAGGTCCGGAGATCAGAATTGTTCCCGAACCCTCTGTTATATTACTCCAAATTAAATTAGAAAATGAACCGAGGGTGTGAATTAGGTTCGTTTTAGCTGGAAAAACACCAAACTGTGCAGGAGTCTGGACTCCCAGGACCAGATTTCCCCCAACACACACACACACCCCACGCTCCCCCTGTTGTAGCACAAGAGTCCCACCCAAACTAACATGCCCACATTATAGAAGGGGGGCTTTTTCTTTTCGTTTATATGATTTAATTCACTAAAACGCAAAGATACTCGACAATTTAAAATTGTATTCTTTTCACATCGTGGTGGAGAAATCTGAGCCCCCTCTTCTTTGCTGAACTGCTCTGATGTATTTTGGGAGCAGTGATCTGCCCTTTTGAGTCCCTGCCCCGTCAACTCTTTTCAGTTCAAGTCAGCACTTTTACAAGGCCAAAACAAAACATTAGTTTTTTCAGCCAATCATTTTCTGCTTTGAAGCATTTTCTTGTTAAATAACTGTGTTTCAGATTCAGTCTAAAGGTGAAAAACGACTATTCTGCCATTGTATTCATTCAGTCCAGGCCCCTCAGATTCTCTAATCAGGAAGGTGTAAACCTTTCCTTCGTTACAGTCTTTGTTTCAGGGGACTAAAGTGACTTGGTGTTGCTCTGAACTGTTTGATTCAATTAAAATTTCCATTTTGGATTTGACTATAAGTATAAAGGTATAAAGAATGATACAAATTCACCTCTCCTACCAAACCCTTTCCTGCAAAAAAATATCACATGTTCAGAATCACAGACTTAAAAGCATGTTCATCATCACAGATCGCAAAAGAGTAAATGCTAAATGCTAAAACCACATTTACATTTCAGACTGAGCACTTGTTTAAATGCTGATATGTTATTTATAATGAAATGTATTACAATGGTTTTTGTGGCACATATACAGAACATATTCCTAAATGACATAGAGAGAGAGAGAGAGAGAGAGAGAGAGAGAGAGAGAGAGAGAGAGAGAGAGAGAGAGAGAGAGAGAGAGAGAGAGAGAGAGAGAGAGAGAGAGAGAGAGAGAGAGAGAGAATTGAAAAGGTGAGTGAATTTGAAGGAAAGACAGATTCTGAAGAAGATGGATTAAGAAAAGAGAGAGGGAGATGAAAGATAAAAAGAAAGAGACTGTGAGCAGAAGTGACAGCATGTGAGGTCAGTAAACATGATATCCTGTAAACATAATTGACAGTCCCAGATTCCAAAATCAATGAAGTGTGTGTGTGTGTGTGTGTGTGTGTGTGTGTGTGTGTGCATGCACACTTATGTTCTGAACTCTGATGTTTCTGTTCATTTACAGTGTTTTCTGTCCTACTGGCCCAGGAATGTCAGTGTTCACACACCAAGGCTCTGGTTATCACTTGATAAGAATGATAAGTTCAATGTTAAGCCTTTTAATTCTTAAACTAATGTTCTCATTTTAAATGGCGTAATTTGCTTGAAAATGTTCTCTTTGTCAAATACACTTGTATCAGGAAGAGTCATTAAAATGGCGCTTCCATCCTGACAGGGTTCTGAACCGTAGGGTGACGTCCGTTCTCATGCGTTTAATTCTGTCATTGAACTCTTACGCTCATAGAAATGAGAGTAAAAAAGAGGGTCATCTTCATTCCAGCCATCCTGAAAGAGGGCTTTTTCTTTAAAGCACTGAGCAGTGGCCTAGAAATAATCTGCTAAAAGCCACATAGTTTTTCAAAACAGACAATATTTAAACTCAACCCCTGCCGTTCATTTGCTTTCAGAACAACTGTTCAGAAATCTGCAAGATTTCTATAATAATCTGTAATGTTCTGTTATTAGTTTGTAATTAACGTCACATGCTGCTGTAAAATAAATCCCTGCTTAAAATAAGAACCATTATTCTTGTCATTTATTCTTATCTTTATTCAACCATTTGGATTTGGCTTAATGATGGTTGGCAGACATTAAGTTTCCTGAAGGAAAACTTTAAATCCTTCTAGAAAAAACACTTAATCAGACAGGATGATTGACAGTTCACACGTTTGTGTTGTGAAATGAACAGAAAAGGTGTTATTGCTGTACACATCATAGGCTCCGTGATGTTTTACAGCAGGGTTGTTTAGTGTTCTGTATGAGTTCCTGTGGTATTAACCTTTTTATCATTGCACATTCAGATTTTAAAACGCGTCTGTAACCACAAACAGCAGTTCTTTGTTTACAACCACAGAAGAAACTTCCAGAAACCCCTCTGGCTGCTCTTCAGTGCAACGTGGGGGGACGTGTCCTACGTGTCCTCACAAGACCAAAGCTGTATGAGAATAAGAAGAGTGCGCACGTAGGACTGGTACACACCCGCCCTGAATAACAGCCACGATGTATTATGTGAGGGTTGTGTCTTTTGCCAGGTTTAAGATGTGATGAATTGGTACTGAGTAAACTAAAATAGTCAACTACACTGTGAAGGACAATAGTTCCCATTTAGAGGGAGACTGCATACTTGGGCACTTTATGTATGACAGCTGGGGTACAGTGGAACATTCTGGTAATTTCCGAGCCCGATAAGAAATACAAGTGTCGGGTAAAACTGTCGCGCAAATGTCTCGCGCAAGCGCACAACTGCACTGCGGTGAAAATGTAAAGTAGATCCGGGTAGAAAAACCGGTATGAACCAGATAAAGCAAGACCTCTTTGTCGTTAAAGCATATCCATCCGCACTGCGCCTCTGACGCAAGTGTTGTTGTTTGAAAACTCCCTCGAGGGCGTGGGGGGAGGTGAGGATTACTCACTGATTTTTTAAGCTATGACCATAGTTTCAACAACGCCCTCAACTTCCATACTTTTTTTTTTTTTTTTTTTACGTACAACGCAGAAATTCGTGACTACATACACTAGCGTATATGCTAAGCATTTTAAAAGTTACTGTTTCCTAAGTTACAGCAGTCGTCAAGAAATTTGGGCATATACCAGAAGAGTAGGTGGGATCCGTTTATTTGTTTTATTTAAAAATGGCATGAATCAGCAGATATATTGATCGTTACGCATTTTACAGCGTATACAAGATTTGCGATAAGGATAACTTAGATTTCAGTCATTTTAACAGATGGAATTCAGTGGGACTACTTTTTGAGAAGGCGGAAGGACGTTTCTCGCTGTGTTGCGTAATGCGACACCACTATATAAAGGTCAACCCAAAAGCACGGAATCCACTCGGGCGACGCTTTCGACGGAAGAGCATGCTTGTGCCGCGGTTAGCGGTCGTGGTTCGACATTTTCTTTCTCGCGATGTATTGTAGTTCAGCTGGCAAACAATAGCTTTGTTTCTTTGGCAGATTTGGTTGAAAAGCTATAGTTGTTTTTTTGTTTGTTAAGCAAAATTCTTTTAACTTTTGCATGTCGAAGATATTTAACTACCACTTTAGACGTTTCTGATATTTCTTTCGCGTAACTATGAGTGAATCTACATCAAGAGTGATTACGCTTTTAATTTTTAAAAGACAGTATACTTATCTTAATAGTTTGTCAGGTATTACTTAGAATTATTATTTTTTTTAAATCTCAGCACTAAATGCGTCACTTTAGTAGAGACAAAATGGCGCCGCTGCAAAAGGCAAGAAGAAAATGGCCGCTGCTCGAGGTCGGCAGTCGGTTCGGGCAAGGTTTTAGTTTGAGGCACCGGTTAATTGCATTTCGAAGTTTTTTTTTTTTTTTTTTTTTGACGTTAATGCTTGTAGTGAAGACGTTATCGCTCCATTGACCATTTGGAGCTTTAAGGCTAGAAAGACCTTAGTTTTAAAGGCTTGTGTTTACACGGTCCTATTTTAAGAGCCTTGTATTTAATAACGGGCTTGTGAGTCGTTTGTAGTGGTCAGTCCGGAGCTGTAATGACTTCAGTTGTACTTGATGATCGACTGAGTTTGCTCCGTCTGTACCTGTTTGATGATCTGCGAACGGCTTTTTTTTTTTTTTTTTTTTTTTTATTTATTTATTATATAACGCAAATTAGATCATGAAATCAAAGATCTAGTGTAGCCAGGCTTGGGCTGTTTGCACAGGAGAGCACTATTTAAACTTCGACAGAAATTAACATTTGCTTAACAGAGGACCACTTTTAATGGTGTTATTTAAGAAATATTTAGCTTTTATCTTTAAATCCTGTAAGGTACATCAATTTCTTAATTTTGGCATTCAGTAAGTGCTTTAATTACATTTATTGACAACGTTAAAAGCTGCTAAATACCAGATGTTACCTTAAGTGTAGTCTGAGAGGCGATCAGTCTAGTTTTTCTTCCTCTTGTAAAATGAGAAACCTGACTTGGTCTGATGCAGGGTTGTAACACTAACATTCTCAAAACTAGTGCAGTGTTGCTTTAAAATGCTGTTAAGCAGTTAACACTAAATGATCCTGAGTTTTTTTTGTTTTTTTAAGTTTGGAAAAAGTGAAACGTGTGAGACAACAGCACTTTTATTTTGGCTGTGCTAGTGGGCATAAATGCCTTTGGACTTTGTTCTGTTGTGCTGCTGAGTCATAGATGTCATCCAAAGGATTTTAAGTACCTTTTTTTTTTTTTTTACGAGAAGAATGGACTGAGTTTAATTTAATATTGAAAAGGACTTAGTCATTAGTATTGTCTACGGAAGGAAGAATTCGGGAGCCAAGAGGACCAGAGGGTAACCAGGGAGGATCAGAGAGCTCAGGCCAGGTTGGAGAGGAGCTGGAAAGAGAAGCGGTGGTCCAGAGGGGGAAGGAGACGAGGCAGAGTAGCAACAGCACAACAATCGTCCACAAGAGGCAGCACAGCTGGTGTAGACCAGAGGGAGCCACAGATGGGGGTCCAGCAGCGCAATGGGAGGGAAAGAGGGCTTGCGCACAGAGAATCGAGGGTCGCCGGCATAGCATCTTGAAATCAATTTGTGGGCGTTTGGTTTGTATCATGGGTAGAGGTATTTCTGTGCAATTTCAAAACCGCAGTAGATTTTTCTAGTCGTAATTTGCACACAAATGCTCGCACAGCTCTGTTCTTTCTTTTCAGGCGTGATGTGTGAGTGTGTGAAATTCCCAACCGTGTGTCACCTGTCCAGTCGTTGACCAAGTCTGATTGCTGAGATCGTGGAGATGAATGCTGGTTAATCAACTCTACACCCGCGCTGCGTACCCATGTAGTCTCCCAGGCGGAAATGGCTTCCAGTTGTTCAACTTGTAATCCAATAGGGCTTATTCAAGAGGCGATCCACAGTGAAGGTTGTTCGGAGAGTTGAAGTTTCCAGTTTCTACACCGCACCACTACCACCTACTGCGCGTCCACATTGTATACACAAAGGCGAAGCTGTTGCATATCGTTTACTGGTAACAAATTAAGCTGATTTGTTGCATGAGTAAAACAAAAATGAAGGAAGTAAATATTTCCTTTTAACATGCATAGATTTTGCAAATGCATTCTATGAAATTTGGATAATCCTAATATTAAATGTGTGGTATTTGTAGTTGCGGGGAGAGGGGTGGGACAACAGCGTCTTGTAGTGCTTTCTCCCACAGGCCCAGGTTTCAAAAGCAGTTGCACCAAAGGGATTTCCCTGCTGTAGTGCGGACCCAGTAGGTTCAGAAATTAAAGAGAAAGTAGAGTAACCCTGCGGGTGAATCTTCTGCTATGGATTTAGAAAGGTACAATTTATTGGATCTTGTATTTTCTGCAAATGGCAATTGTCAACTTACTGTAGATGTATTGTCATGTGCATTTTAAAAATGGGGAGGGGGTGGCTTACTTAATTTTTGGGATCGGGGTGGGGGGGGTTGTTAATCCAGCTCTCTTTCTAGACTTTGCAGCTTTTCTGAAGGTCTTAGTTAAACAACCATGGCTTGAGTAGCGCTGTTGGGACAGAGCCCCTGGTGGATGGTACCCCTTCATGGCAGCTAGCCCACCTTTTTCATCTGGTGTTGCAAGGCGTGAGATGGCAGTGAACCCAAAAAGAATACTGAAGTTGTAACGTAAGATGGCGCATTGTATGGATTGTTTGAATATACTGGTTTCATTCGTGGATATTGTGAATAGTGGGGTTGTGGGGCCTGGGGACTGCTTAACTATGACTTTTGCAGATTATCAGAACCAAACCCTAAAATGCCTCCAACCGTTTTCTACCCACCCATGTTCGGAGCAATCATGCTACATGCAGCTTCTACAAGGTTTAAACCATTAACACGGCAAGTAATTGGTAACTGATCGTTTCAAGTATTTTTGGAGTAATTTGTGGCTTAATGTATGTAGTTGTATGTTTTGCATTTGTTAAGAGATGTTTGGGGTGTTGATGGGTGGGGTGGCAGGCTTTTCTTCCTTTTTTCAGTGTGCCGTGTCCAAGGGCTTTCATGCTCATGATCTCCTGAAGATATGTATACAGTCTTGCTCTTGCCACAGCTACTTTGGGTCACGCAAGTTCTTAAACATGCTCATACCTAATTTGTCATGGCTGGTAAATGTCAGCTTTAAGTTGTATGAATGTTTGAACTTTGTAAATTTCATTATGGCTAATAAAATACATAGTCTGTTATGATTTTAAATATTTGGTATGCATTTGTTTCTTGGGGTGAGTGTGGGGTGGGTTGGGTTGTCTGGGTATTTCTTGTGCTTTTTCAGGTGCGAATATTGCGCTTGCGGCTTAGAACACGGGATGATCCCGGGGCTTGATGGCAACTCTTTTCAAGTTGGAAAGGAAGGCAGGGAATCCCAATCCTACTTTGAGGAGGCCCATGAGGGAAAGGTGTATGTCCTGACCTGGTGTACAGAATTTGTTGAAAATTAGACTGCAAGTATATATGTAATTGGCCAAACTCTTAAAGGAAATGGCACAGACCAATTTTCTAGCACTGCAAAATGGTGCGCTACATGTTTGAATGTGGAGGGTGGATGTGTGGGTCTCTGTTTTCCCTTTTCATCTTTCAGAATCTTAAGTCCTTGAAGAATGCCATCTGTCCAAGAAGTATTGTCCAGGATTCACCCAGTCACTTTATTTCAAACAGGCAGGACTATAGTTTAAAATTTGAGGGATGGCTTATTCTGCAGTCACTTCAACCTGTGCAACTGTGCAGGTGTTTACTTTTGGAACGTTGCTTTGCAAATGTACAGCAAAATATGTAGCTGTTGCACAACTGTGCTTCAGACAACAAATTAGTGACTGAGTTGAGCTGTGCAAATGTGCAGCTTTAATTGGGCTGAATCTACACTGATCCATGTTGAAGTATGGGCTGGGAAGGGTGTTCTGGACTTTTTATCTTCTACAGAAGTATTGCCAGCTGTTTGGTGCAAGCACATGTGGTGTCCATGTGGAACGCATAACAGGTGTCTTCTAATTTCTTAAAACAAGTTAACAACTTAACATGCAACAGTCCCTTACATTTACTTAAATGCCTTTAAGGCAAACTGTCTTGGCTTTGTAGTTTTAGAAGAATCTGTTAGTGTGGTGGAAGTGTTTGTGTGTAGAAGCTTCTTTGTTCCAGATCACTCGCCTGTCGACTTGATTCATAACATCTGAATGCCTCTGTCTGGGAGCTGTTGGCCAATGAGTGTCCTCGCTGAATGGTGAACCGCCCAACTTCCTGTGTGCTTGAACGCTTAATCCAAACCTCAGAAGGGCTTTGAATTCCAGCTGTTTGTGTGTGCGTGTATGTGTTCGCTTTTTTTTTTTTTTTTTTTTTTTCTTTCCCCCCCTTCTCCCTACTCTTTCCTCTTCCTCGTTTTCCCAAGGTTAACTTCTCATAGGGAGCAAATTTGACTTGAGTGTGCCGTCTTGGACAGCCTTAACTTTGGAGCACTGGGAAATCCAGTCACTCTGATCAACGTCAGGCTTGTCTTGCTGCTAATCGAGCATCACTCTGCTGCTATGCTGTAATGTGGAGTTAAGTAAATCTGGTTCTTTGTTAATGGGTATTTGTAGTCCTTTTTGACTGCATGTATATTCTTTGCCTCAAACCTTTTTAATTTTCAAATTAACTATTGAAGGCTGTTTTTACATGAAGATTTTGGGGACATGGGAGGGACAGTACTTTCATGTAATGTGGATGTTGGTGGTCTTGAGTCGGAACCATTCTACATGCTGGAGTCATCTCGTAATCTTAAAGGGGGGGGGGCGGTTTGCTTTAAACTTTGCATTGTGTTTCTCGTTGCAGCTCTAGGTCTAGTCATGCTTTGGAACATGCTTTTCAAGCTTCTTTGAGGAAATTGATAAGTTTGATTCCTACAATACTCATGTAAAATTATGCTCTTGATATGTGGGACTTGTTTGGGAGGGGGAAACCTGCCGATTTTGTGTCCAGTTACAGGAAAAGCAATATTGTGTCCTGGGATTGAGTCATTATTCGATGTGGTGTAGCGCCTACTTTTGACCACGAGGATTGAATGGTGGTAACTTTTTTTTATTCAATATATAGTATTGATATTCGGGGGGGGGGGGTGGCATGTAAACTTGTATTCTTTCTCATTTCAGCTGTTAAGACCTTGGCCCTAAATGAGCAGAACCTTGTCCATGATGGTCAGACATTAATCCTTAAATTGTGTAGGTCCAGCTGTAAATGGTTTGGGAATCCTGGCAGGAAGGGATTTTTGAGGGGTGGGTGAAATCTGCAGTCCTTAGTTTCAGGAGAGCAGAAGTGGAAAAGGCCCAAGTGTGGTAGAGCAGCAGGAATGAGGTTTTTCTTTTCCTGAGGGAACAATCTCTGCATTGTTCCTTCAGGTTTTGCTTTTAGCCTCAACTGAAAACAAAAAAAGCAAAAGACTCCGGTGGTGGCACTCCTGGTCTCTGGGATGGGGTTCAATTCCCTGCGGTGTCTTTGCTTTATGAACTGCTGCTCCACTGATGGGCTTTTTTTGGGGGGGGGGGTGATCTGTGCTTTTGACAGAGTGAGTGTTTAATCTCTGACCTTTTACTGTTAAGACTTCATGCCAATCTGAGAATTTCTTGATTTACTAATCCCTCTGTATGCTAATGTTGAAATGGTGTCCCACAATTTCAAAATCCCATGGACCTCCTTCATTCATGACAATGTGGCTGCTTTATGACTTCATCAGAAGTGAGGCAACAAGACTTTGGGCCATTTCCAAAGGCTTTGTAGAGGTCAACAGCGTATTGTGGCGATCGCAAAGCATCTGTGAACCAAACTCTGATTTTAGGAATATTCAAAATTTTTGCATGAAAATGTATTAGATATTAGATACCTTGTTAATCCAATAAAATGTGATTCATAGAAATCTGTCTTGTTTCCCCAGACTGTCTCTTTGTCATTCATGTTCTACTGCTCATGAGTGCAGTTTTTTAAAACTACCATGGGTGGTCTCAATGCATTGTAAGTCAGTACCAAAACCCATCAACAAGCAAGACTTTTTCCATTTATCGGTGCATAAAGAAACAAAAATGTATCTGGTTTAAATCTGCTTCTAATGTTAAATCCTCTTAGCACGGTCATTTCATCTGACTGCTAATTTGGTTGTAACAGTAAGATTTTGGCTACATCTACGGTTAATGATTGCCTTTAGCATGTGCTAATATAAAAATGAGCACAGTTTTAGTGGTTGTGTCCTGTTCCAGGAGAACAGGTGAAAGTACCTAGATGTATGGATGTCGCTGGTGGTTTGGGTTATGCAATGCAGACAGATTGCATGATTAAATGGCAGAACCCCTTTATAGGAAGAAACAATCTAAAACCAGATTTAGTAATGTTTACATTGTTCTAGATTTCCAAGCCATGAGTTTTGTAAATATTGGCACTCTTGATAAAGATGGGTAAACTAACACCTGATTGACTACCCTAATTCTTGCTCAGAAGATAGAAATCCTATACTAACCCCAATCTAGAAGATCCACAAAAATCTGGGGGTCCATAATGCCACGTATCCAGATTCCCAGGAGAATTAGATCATTTACCATTCTACCAGCTACTTTTTCCGTTAATCATATCTGCTAATGTAATCTGTGTCTTTCACAAAGCTTTTAATTTTTTATGATGGCGCCCAGTTCCAGTCAAAAGGTCTAGTGCTGTCTAATGAGTAGAAGGTGCTTGCGATTGTGTTGTAATAAAACATTGATTTCTTCTGGTACACTTCCTCAACAGTAACCACAATACAACCATCTTCAGCAGACTGCTCCTTGGAGGTGCATCTGTCCTAAAATCCTTCTTCACTCTGCATGGGGTTGAAATACCTATCCTTTCCCAGGCAGGTTCACTATCCCTCCCACAAGCTTTTCCCCCCTGGTCTAGACATTTGACCAGCTTGCATGAAGCTACCAAGCTGGGATGGTGAAGATTGGCACATGCTTTCTCACAGTGATTGAACATACCACTGCATTTTTAAAACAGTCGAAATCAGAGATAAATCACCAACTGCAAATTCACATTTTTGACCTGAGTAAAAGATTAATTCTACTCACCCAGACTGAGGGGGAGCAGTTACACTCTCTTCAACAGCCGCAGAAGGCTGTGGTCTATCCAGGGATTGAATTTGACGAATCATAGACCACTTTAAATAGTTGGAAAGTGTTGGAGTTTAAAACTTTACAGTGTACAGTGAAACTGCAGTTTCAGCCAGGAGACTGGCGACCCCAACGTCTTTTTTTTTTTTTTAATGAATTATTTACAAAGTGGGTCTCAAAACCCTGAATAAAGAGGTCATAATAAAAGACATACATGTTATAATACACAGAAAACAAATAAATTAGCAAAAGCCACAAAAAAGGCTCCTCTATAGAAATGAACTGAGATTATTGTAGTACTAGACGTATTTAGCATATTTGTGTTAACTATTCATTACATTGTTTTTATTCTAGGAGTATTAACAGGACATTTACTGTTAAGAGGAAAGTGCGAATGCAGTTCTGAAACTCGCCGCTAGACGGTGCTAGTGGATATTGCTGGGAAAGCGGACCTATTTTTTCCTTTTTTAAGCGGATTTTTTTTTGTCCAGGGAGCAGCAAAAAATAAATAAATAAATAAATAAATAAATAAATAAATAAATAATAATTCAGTTTGATGTCTGTCTTTGCTTTTACTTCAAACCCACAAAAGTAGTTGGAAACATTATATTCTACAGTAAGGTGTTCATTCTCCATTCATCAAGTTCCTTCCCATTCACCCACACATGCGGGTTATGTGATTTATTTTGATTTTAACAAGTGCATCACTATCTGCACATTACCACTTTACATGTTATTAATTTATGTATATATATATATGTTTTGCAAATGTCTCTTTACATTTTCTCCTAATCACATTACTGGGTATATATTGTACATATTTTTTTCTGCTCCACAGGCCACCCTGTAAAATATTTGATTTACAAAATTCTGGTACTGTTTCAGCTTTACAAATGTTGTAAATACTTATTTCTGTTGTTGTCTTTTGCATCTTGTCAGATTTCAATATTTAAGTATTGTAATATGTACATTTATGCTAAGAATAAATTTACACTTAAATTTATGCAGATTTTTTTCTAGATCTATTGTATTTTATTTATTACATTCTTTTCCTCTGTTTTGTTTGTATCCAGAAGTAGTTTTTTAGAAGTTTATTTTTATTGCATAGTGTAGGAGCATTTCAGTGAAACATTTCACAGCAAGATTAACTACTTGAACCTTGTAGGCACACAATAATAATAATAATAATAATAGTAAGAACAACAATAATAATACATATAATCATAATACAGATTATAATGACGATAATATGAATTAATAGTTTTTAAACCTCACACCGGTATTCTGTAAATGGCAGATTATTCCTTTTGTGGACCTGAAAGGTCGTGTTAATATTCATGTGTTTAATTTTTTACGTCAAACCAGTTGTGCCCGAGCGCCCCCTGCCGGTCGCTGCAGTCTCTTCTCCGGTCTCGGTGTTAGATGTGAAACTGAACGAGGGAAAAGATGTGGTCTTTTTTCTCGAGGGATCCCGTGAAAGACTTCAGCTATGAAATTTTACCAGAAAATCAAGACAAATCAGGCATATGGATGCTTCATCGAGGAAAACGCAAGGTAAAGTGGCCTCCGAGGAGAAAACACCGATGTTTCTGCGCCAGGCCGCGGGTTCCGTCCTCGGCCTCTGTTTGTGCGCTAAGCTAGTTAGCATTGGCTTTAGCCTTGTCAACAACATCCAGTCTGCATTCAATAAACTGTTTTTTTAGGCTTTGACAAGTCTAATGGTTATCCTGGTGGATTTGTTGCAGCGAAATGAATTGCAGTACAGGGTTTTAATACATTTCCGCTTAAACAAAACATAAATGTTGTTTGGAGCCACGTCGCTGAGTGAGGAACAGCCTCGCCACGTCAGTTCGTCCACACAGAGTGAACACTGACTGATCTACAGTGTTCACTCTGCTGTATTCCTCCTGTCAGAGAACATTTCAGCATCACGAAAGTGAACATAAACACAGTGCTTGTCTTGTGTCGGCCAGTTAAATTATAGATAGAAACGGAGTTTATACACTGCACTGGCTGGTCGTTTAGTCTAAGAGAACAGACATTCGAGGACTGTGGTGAAATTGTACGAAACATCTCCAGTTACACAAGTTTTTATCAGTCAGACCTTAAAGGAAACTAACCAGACAGTAGAGTTCATTGTTAAGTTAGTGCTAATGTCATATCCGACAGTCTTGATACCTATTTTTTTTTCTCCAGTTTAGTATCTGCTGACTAACTCTGACTGGAGGTTGTTTGTCTTTGCCAGTGATTTTTGTCCATTTCCCCGTAGACAACTGGAGAGCCCGTGTCTGTCTTTTTGTACGATGTGGCCCAGGGTACAGAGGATCAGACACAGCTGGCCAAGGCAGCTTTCAAACGCATGAAGACTCTGAGGCATCCCAACATCCTCTCCTACGTAGATGGTTTGGAGGTGAGGACCAGTGTCTGCTGGTCAGTGTCCTGCTGTGCTGAGTCATTAAGGGAGCTGGAAAGTTCAGGAAGTGTACTGACTTACTGTGACTGCTGCAGCTTGAATTTATGATATTCGGGGATTGAATGTTCCATAATACTGGTTCTAAAAGGAAAAGAACGAGAGATAATCACAGCTGCTGGACAAGTGTTGATGGATGTCTGCATAAACACATTGTATGTCACTGGTTTAGTATGTCACGGGGTGGCGGTGGTCTAGTGGTAGGATACTTGCCTATGGACCTATGGCTTAAGAGGTTCCAGGTTCGACTCCCACCTCTGGCACTACCACCACTGGGTCCCTGAGCAAGACCCTTAACCCTGAATTGCTCCAGGGGGACTGTCCCTGTAATTAGGACATGGAAGTCACTCTGGATAAGAGTGCTGCTAAATGCCGCAAATGTAAATGGTTTAAATAGTAAAAAGGAAATAACTCAGTCACAGTCAGATCCTAGGCTTGTCATCCTGAATAACACCTTGGTGATTCTTGAAAGATGGCATAAAAGAGCGAAAGTGACTATTTTTTGTCATTGTGAAACACAACACAGCACAGAGTGAGACACAACAAAATACATCCTCTGCATTTCACCAACACGCGTGCAGCAGGGGCAGCTATTTAAAGCGCCTGGGGAGCAGTGATGGGGATGGTGCATTGCTCAAGAATATCTCAGGGCAGCCTTCTGCTTTGGGATTCAAATCCTTGATCTTCCGATTCTGGAGGCCTAGTCCCTAAGCACTAAACCACCGCTGCAAATTTTAAGTATATCACTGATTTTTACTTTTTTTTTTTCCCATATAACTGATTGTGATCAAACATTTAATGTTCTAAGAACGTTCTGTTTTTTTGATGTTGTGATGATAAAGTGCTTTATATTTTTCTGCATTTTAAGTCGTGCTTGGCATCAAAGACACTTATTAGGAACAGAATATGGTATCAAATAATCAACCCCTTACCTTCTGCATGAGCTGTGGCTCCATGTGAATTGTATACAGTAAAATGAATGTGCAATTATGAACTATCTGTCCTGAATTTTCCTGTTTTCTTCTTCTATTGTCAGACGGATAAAATCTTGTATTTGGTCACAGAGCCGGTGACCCCTCTTTCCACACACTTGAAAGCCCGGGAAGAGGGTGTTGGCTCAGGAGAGCTGGAGATATCTTGGGGCCTTCATCAAATTGTGGTGAGTAAATGGAATGGAGAAAATTGAAAATGTCTTTTTTTTTTTTTTTTAACTTCTTTGTCTTTGAAATTTCACATCATTGTTTCCTTCAGGGAATTAAGTTCATATTCATACATATTCTGCTTCACACATATTCTGCTTCACCAGTTTACAATTGCTTGCACCAATAATGGGATTTCCCAGTCAGTTGCAATTTTATCTATAGAATGGCTTGGCCTTAAGAGCCAGCTTTAAACCAGCCTCGCCAAGCATAGTGTCAACTAGTAAAGGCTGATGGAGGAGGCAGGATGGTGCTTCCCTCTGTAAAGGAGCCATATTGGACAGTTGGATGCTTCCAACTTTGTTGCAACAGTTTGGGGAGGGTTATTTCTTGTTCTGTAAGACTATGCCCCTCTACAGAAAAGGTAAGTGAAAGTGAAGTGAAATTGACATGTCATTGTGAACAGTTTGTTCCATACACTGCAGTATGTAAGGCAGTGCAGTAAGGGGCAATCATACATCCTGTGGCCAGGGACCAGTCTTGGGAAAGGTACCTTGCTTAAAGGTATCTAGGGTAATTTACGTGCCTGGGACTCAAACTCACAACCTTTTGATTACGGGGCCTAGTCCATAACCACTAGGCCATCACTGCTCTGCTTATAAAAATAACTATATTAATACGAGTGGTTTTAGAATGTTCTATGCAATAAGCTTGTATATTTGGGTAGGTGTCCATATTTGTTTGGGGTGGGAGTGGTCTAGTGGTAGGGTACTTGCCTCCGGGACCTATGGATCAATGGCTCAAGAGGTCCCAGGTTCAAATCCCACCTCTAGCACTACCATCACTGGGTCCCTGAGCAAGACCCTTAACCCTGAGTTGCTCCAGGGGGACTGTTCCTGTAATTAGGACATGTAAGTCGCTCTGGATAAGAGCATCTGCTAAATGCCGCAAATGTGACATCACTGCTCATCTTGCCTTTATTTTTATGCTCTTTGTTCTTTCTCCATTCAGAAAGCACTGAGTTTTTTGGTGAATGACTGTCATCTACTACATAATAACCTTGGCATGTGGGCCATATTTGTGGATCGTGCGGGTGAATGGAAACTAGGGGGGTTAGATCATGTTACTTCAGACCAGGGGGAACCCTCCTCCTTACCTCCAGCTAAAGTGGTGAACCCTGATCTGGAAAAGTATGACCCCCCTGAGAGCCCCAACAGTGGAGGTGAAAAGTGGTGAGTGAAATTTTTGGGAGCAAGTTTAAGAGTATTTTGATTAGAACTAATTAAGGAATTAATGAGTCATTAGGAATCAAGCTAGTTTATAGTTCAAATGCTAAAATTGAAATCCACAGGTGAGTATAAAGCTTTGTTAATCTGTTCAAACAATCTGTTCACTACAAAAGAATAAGCCCACACCCTCATGAATGCACCCAGTTTTATTTAAAAAATCATGCTTTAGTCTTAGCTTTACTAAAAATCAAAATTCCAAAGATGTTGTTGAGATAATTAGCCATTATATTAGTGATGGTAATCAGTACTTGTAAAGAGCTGATTTTTGAATAAATATAGTTGAATAATATGGCAAGTTCATGAAAGGTTTGTCAGTTTCTCAAAGTGCAGTTAAAGTTTCGAATGCCTGCAAGTGCTACTGTAGGACTACTTTTTTATTATTTAGAAAAAGTATGATTTACTCACTTATTTGTATACATTTTATATAATCAATCGTCAATGTAAAGAACTGTCATTCATTCTCATCATGCATTTTTATTTATTTTTTTTCCCCTCTGGAAGAGACTGCTTGGATTTAGCCATATCACAGAATCGATTAAAACAGTATATTTGTGTGTGTCTGTTTGTGACCAGGTCAGGAGATGTGTGGAGGCTGGGTTGTCTAATTTGGGAAGTGTTTAATGGACCTTTGCCTCGTGCTTCATCACTTAGATCCCTTGGAAAGGTAATGCAGTTCAGTAATGTTTCTAGATTCTAGATTCTAGAATCTAGAACAAGTCCAATTCAAGTTAGATCGTTAAATATGGGCCCATGAGAACTTCCCATGCAACTGGTTATCCTTTTTGGATTATATAAGGATTTTGTTTATTCATTCACTCAGCATATTTATACAGCATTAAAAATGTTTTTCAGCCATTTTCTTTAAGCTCTGCAGGGCTTTAAAAAGATGGTGGTAATACTGACCTAGTACAAATCACTTCACAAGAAGAACCTTAGGTGCTTTCCATTAATAAACGAATGCATCTAGTGCATTTTAATACATTAAAACACAAGGAGTCAGCTGGAGGCAGAAAGAACATAGAAATAGTGATTTTGTCTCCATAGGCAAAACTTGCTGTTTTCGCTAACAAGAATATTTAATTGTTATTCTTCTTCTCTCTGGCAGATCCCAAAGCAGCTAGTGCCTCATTATTGTGAGCTTGTAGGGGCAAACCCCAAGGTTCGACCAAACCCTGCCCGTTTCCTGCAGAATTGCCGCTCTCCTGGAGGATTTCTGAATAACAGCTTTGTGGAGAGTAATCTATTTTTGGAGCAGATACAGGTGTAGTTATACCACCTTGTGCATGTAATATGTTGATATAAACAACTAGATAGATATACAGGAAAGTGTAACCTGAGATGCTTGACCAGTTAGAAATTAACCAGTTAATAACGAGTTACTAAGGTTGGACACAAGCACATAGTGCCAGTATATTTTTTACTGCCTTTCCTTATTGTTGCTTGTCGTTTTTTTTTTTTTTATTTTGTGTTTGTTTTTTTAAATCTTTCTATATGTTTAGATTAAAGAGCCAGCAGAAAAGCAACAGTTTTTCCAAGATCTGAGTGATAATCTGGACTCTTTTCCTGAAGATTTCTGCAAGCACAAAGTTCTACCACAGCTTCTCACAGCCTTTGAATTTGGCAATGCTGGTGCTGTTGTTCTTACACCACTTTTTAAGGTAATGGATTTGTAGATGGTGATTTGAACAATGTATAATGTATAAAATCAAAATTGAGAAATTATTCACACATTAGAAGGTTCCTCATTAACCCATACTTTAAGTCAATTTTGTCTTTTTTATCTTTTAATTTTAAATTAAATCACCAAAAAGCAAAAGCATATGATCAGGAGTTATAGTGAGGCAGTGTACTCAAAAAGAACAGGCTTAGTACAACCTATTCTTTCACTTAATCACATAAAGGTGTAGATAAAAAAAAAAATAATTCAGTGCTCCTTCAACAAATGTGTTTTTTTTTTTTTTCAGGTGGGAAAGTATTTATCCGCCGAAGAGTACCAACAGAAAATTATCCCCGTTATAGTGAAGATGTTTTCCTCTACCGATCGAGCGATGAGGATACGACTTTTGCAGCAGGTCGCCCTCCTCATAGGCACTCATCTGGCCAAAAACAGGAATTAACACACAAATTATTAAATACATTGTTTCTCAGTAATCATTTGTCTTTTCTCACATTTTATTGACAGATGGAGCAGTTTATTCAGTATTTGAATGAGGCAGCGGTCAATTCTCAGATCTTCCCTCATGTAGTTCATGGTTTCACAGACACAAACCCAGCAATTAGAGAACAAACCGTTAAGGTAATGAATCACTTCACCATCTTTTAACCTGCTGTGGAAGACATTAACCTTATGCATTTTTGGGTTCTTTACTGTTTGAATGTTAAGGGTATTACTTCCTGTTATATGATGTTTATGACAGATTGGCTAGAACAGTTTTATTGCCACTGGTGAGCTAAAAGTGCTGAATTAATACCTTTCATTTATAGTTTGTGGGACAAAGGAAACTTGTAATTTGAACACACATTCACAAAAATAATTGGTGCTGGAATACAGTAAAAGTTAGAGAATATTTAAAGCAGTTAAAAACCCATCATCAAACACCTCTAGTCCATGCTCTTAACTTTCAGAATAAAACCAATAACCTCATCAAAACAAGCTAAACGTCAAAACCCTGTTGGCTAAGGGAACTGTAATACTTGTGTTACTGCATGTCATTTCTTTTTATTCTATGTTAAAAATGGACGAGTGCCAGCTCTGTCTGTCGACAAAAGACTTTGTTTGAAATAGCATGTTGTGGGCTTCATCCATGTATACTGAGTAATGCATAGTTAAAAATGAAGAGCCATGGGTTTCTAGAATTTGGGTTAGAGGACAATGTAAACTGTTAAAGCAGATAGAATTACATATGTTTGGTTTTTTTCCTCTACAGTCTATGCTTTTATTGGCTCCTAAGCTGAATGAAACTAACTTGAATCAGGAATTGATGAGGCACTTTGCAAGACTGCAGTCAAGAGATGATCAGGGACCCATCCGCTGCAACACCACTGTTTGTCTGGGAAAGATCGCCCCCTATCTTAATGCTGGGGTAACTGCCACTTTCCAGATTCCCCAGTATATTACACAGTAAATTGTTTAACAGACATTGATAAAGTTCTGAAAGTAAAAGGCCACTCCTGTGTCTATATGTTGGATCAGATGCGTCAGCGGGTGTTGACCTCTGCTTTCTCACGAGCTACCAAAGACCCATTTCCTGCATCACGGGCAGCTGGTGTGCTTGGTTTTGCTGCTACACATCATTACTACAGCGTAAGTGAATGTGCCACCCGCATCCTGCCCACCCTGTGCCCACTCACCGTGGACCCAGACAAGAATGTCCGAGACCAGGTAATCCACCGCTCACTGAAATCAGTTGTGGTCTTACTATCGCTAAAGTCTGATGATAGAAATTCCAAAAATCCCTGTTGATGTAATTGTTGAGGAAAAAAAAAACATCTCTCATTGGCTTTCCTAAATGTAATACAGTGGAACCTCTGGTAATGACCATAATTTGTTCCAAAACTCTGGACGTGACCCATTTTGGACATGACCCAAACGTAATTGGTAAACACTTTTTTATGAGTTTTAAGCACAGGGAAAAAATTTAGTTTGAAAAATCCTTAATTTATGCAAAAACTGAAGCTAAACAACCAGGAAAACTAAAATAATTTGCTTAGAGGCCATGGTTAATTGCAAAACTAATGCAAAAGTACACAAAATATAAAGTCTGTATTTCTGTATCTAGAAACTGGCTGCCTGGTTCGTGACCAGAGGTTCCACTGTACATGTAAGCTGTTTATCAGCTTCTGGAAACTGGAGTATAAGGGTTATAGTGGTTGATGTCCTGTCCCACTATGTTGTAGGCATTTAAAGCCATTAAGAGTTTCCTGATTAAGCTGGAGACTGTTTCTGATGATCCATCTAAACTAGTAGATATAGGTAAGACTGCTTATATTATTTTTTGTGATTAATATTGTGCTTTTGTTCTAATTTTGCTCAATAACAATTTTCTTCTTTTTTTTTTTTTTTTAAATAAAGATTGTGGTTAATGCTATAAGGAAATCAATGCATCATTAACAGCAGTGCACTTCTACAGTGCTAGCTGTAGTCTTTGCAGTCATGTTTTTAGTAACTTTTCTATTTTACAGAATTATTTTCAAATTCCCTTTATTTTCCAGAGAAAGATGTGACTGCAGCTGCTCAAGTTGGTGGTTCGGCAGCAACATGGGCAGGATGGGCAGTAACAGGTGTCTCCTCTCTTACTTCCAAACTAATCCGCAATGCCCCTGCAGGCAGTGAAGGGGCAGCAACCAGAAACACTCCTGCTCCTCAACCCACAGCTGCAACAAATGCAGCAGGTGAACCAAGACTCATTCTAGAAAGTTAACGAAGTTATTGAATCAGGAGATTGCAGAACTTTCTGTAGTTTTATTTGTTATTTAATATTGTATTCATGCTTCGTCCATGAGGGTCAGAGGCCAAGGTTAACACACCTGATGTTCCTGCATCAACATCTCTCACATCAGAAGCCTCACATACTGCAGAAGAAACAATCGGAGATCGCTGGGACGATGAGGATTGGGGAAGCCTTGAGGTTGTTGAACATGCATAAGTTTAATAATAAACTTTATTTAAGCAATTTTCCTCAGGATTTAAGCAATATCCCCCTCTGGATTAATAAAGATTTTATGATTTTAATTTTGTTTTAAATTAGTGAACTGCATAAAACATTTAATATGTTTTTGTTTTGGAATTTCTGCCTCCCACCGAACAAGTGACAGCCAAGTGCAGTAAGAATTCTAATAGAAATATTTATTAAAGAAGATAGGGAAATAAATTGCCCGCAATTGAGCATGTCTCTCTCTCAGCATGCTGAGAAAGAGAGTGCTGCTGTGCGTAAGGGGTTGTCTCCTATTATGGGTTGTGCCCCGCCAGACCAATACATTACTTCCCATTATTTCTATTAATAAAAAGACCTTTGTTCACCCCTAAGGGTGTCCGGTCATGAGGGGAAGGAGAGAGAACATCTTGTCACGTAGTCACAGAACATAAATTGCTAACATCAACATATATAGTATTCTGTTTTTATCCTTGTTTGACCATGCCCTTAATGTGACCTCTCACTTGTCTCAACACGGCTAGACAAAGAAGACTTGCCTTCTAAATATCTTGCTTCAAAGGATGGGAAAATATGCAGAGTACATGATCAAACATTTTTTTTATCACAGTTTCAAAGTGCTTTTGTTCTATGTACTATTAGGATCCTGAGAAAGCACAGACAGACCCAGACGACTGGAACTCTGATTGGTCCACTATGTCTTCAACCCAGAAAAAAAGCAGTGTAAGTACATCACTACATCACTGGACCATATAAATATCTTAAGCATAACTGCTGATTTAATTAATAATTAAAGTCTCTCAGCTGGCACTGTTGTTTTCTGTGGAGAAGCATTCCTAAAAAGGTAACTAGCGTCTGTGTTTTCCTGTAGGTTGGCCGGACTTCCTCTGGAGGTATGAAAAAACAGAGTTCTGATTGGAGTAGCTCTGGCTGGGATGCTGATGACAGCTGGTCCAATGAGAAGGACACAGATGGTCAAGGTCAGAGTTCACCTGCAGATGAAGGGTGGAGCAATGACTGGGATGATGATGGGGTTCTTGCAGAGAGCTTTACTCCAACACCACGGAATACTACTACCTCCTCTTCCTCAGCAATCTCACCCAGGAGTGGCAGTGCAAACTCTGCACAGGAAAATGTGCGATTATCCAGTGACTACAACTGGGAGAATGCAGGTGGGAAAGGGACAACATCTGACCTATTCTCCAGTGTGTCACAGAGGGCCAGTCCTACAGTTGCTGCTATGGTGAGATGGTAGAGAGAGAATTGGGAGTAAAAAAAATGTGAGAGATTAGAAGGTTATTAGAAATAGAAATTGAAATATGTTTGTGTGTGATTCCTTCAAGAAAGGTGATGATGGCTGGGGAGCAAACACTGCAGGTGACTGGGGAACGGAGGAGAACTGGGAGTCACTGGATGGTGATCAGGGTTAGTTTCACTGTTAGGAATGTGTTTATTGCTTGCTTTTCTTCATTTATTAACATGTGGTTAGTTTTCATATTATTAAATTTCTAACTGAAATATTCTCAAAAGGAAGAACTAGTAGTAATGATAACAAGAAAATCAAATTCCATTTTGTTTCCACTATGTATTTCTCTGAATACAAGAAGAAGACAAAAAATTATGAATGTATCTTGTGTTCCTTTTAGGTCTTAGTAAGGCTGAATTAGCGAAGAAGAAGCGTGAGGAAAGGAGGAAAGAGTTAGAAGCCAAACGTGCAGAGCGAAAGGCAGCCAAAGGCCCTCTCAAACTGGGTGCACGCAAGCTGGACTGAGAGAGAATCTAAGGATAATCTGAGTACCTTGATGGGCTAGCAGAAGAATGTTGATCATTGCTTGAAACATTCCCTGATCCTGGATAAGTGGCATCAGAGGACTCTGAGGTGTCTTTTCATTGGTTGTTGGATAGGGTGGAGTGAAAGTGATGTCAAAGTCACCTTTCACCTAGATATGTGTTACTGACAAAACATCCTCAACTATGACATTATCTCCTCTGCTGTTAGTATACCAATGTCCTTTTTCTACTGATTACATCATCAGTTTATCACATGCATGGACAGTTAAAGGAGAATAGCGCTGTGATTCTAAGACTTTTTTTTATATTAAAAAAAAAAAACAGCTTAGATATTGTTCTATGTGTGTATGTTGAATATACACTGAATACTGAACACTTGGGCCTTGAGCAGACATCTAATGCAGTTGACAGGCTCAGAGTGCTTCTTGAGTATTTATAATATGGTCACACTTTCACCGTCCCATCTTACCTACATCAAGCCAGTGCATGCATGAACATAAATGTATGGCGCAAGAAAGAGACGACAAAATAATGCCAAGCTCTTATTGGCTGTTGCAGGGCTTTCGACAGTGTGAAGAAAGGGTTTTTTCATTTTTGCTTTGTGCCTTCTTGCTCATTTAATTTTTGGTAGAGGTACTGTATGGTTTAGGCTAAGAGGCATGTTGAATTATTTTCCCCCTTTTTAATATGATTTGAAGACATGCCTTTGGTCTGAATGTTTTTTTTTATGATCTGGTGCAATATCATGGAAGGATGAATCATGTATTACATGTACTCGTGATAATACAATCTTAAGAATTTATAAAAATAAAAACACAAGGGAGCTTGCCCCCTTAGATGAATTGCGCCCTGCTTTTGCCTCTTGCTTAACTGCAGTGCAATAAACCAATGGTTGCTGCCTAGCATTGAGTAAGCAACAATAAATGTCTCCTTCAACAGGCTGTCTGGATACAATTGACAAAGCATTTGAAAATGTCTTCAGTATGCCTCTTCCTACAGATTAGTAGGTTTGGGACATGAAAAGGGCAAGGGAAAAAAAAACAAACACTCGAAATTTTTATTTATTATTTGCACTTTATGAAAGTTAACATGTACCATGCAGGTCTAAAAGAAAACCTGTTGGCATTAATGCATGACTATGAATTGGTTTAATTTTGTAAATATTACACCACAATTAAAACACAAAAATCTTCTAGAGCTCACAACATACCAAACCTCAAATCATATTAAATGGATAAAGGTGCAACTGAGAAATTTTGCCATAGCCTTGAGATACCCCAATATGAACTTTTACCCTGTTAAAATGATTAGTGTCTTGCTCCTTTCTGTGTTTTTACCTCTCTTTAAAATGTTGCTTATACAAAAGTTGTCCCTTTTTTTTTTTACACATTTATCAAATAAATCTAAATTGTATTGTGAAATTTGGCAAAAAATACATACTTTTCCCTAGTAGACTTAATACCAAGACTAGAGCATGTTTACCCATAGGAAGTCAACAAAATGTTATTTAAACATGGGTGTGCCATGTTATGCACAAACATTGGATCACTACAAGGACTTAAATATAAGAAACTGTTCTTGTGCTCAGGTAAATACAAAAGAGTAGTGTTAGGTTGCCTCAATGGACTGGTGCATAGGATTAATAGGCTTGCTGGTGATTGGGGCCCACAGCTCTCTGCTCATCTTGCAGTTCAGTGTGTGTTCTTCTCCTTATTTCCTGAACCAAACAGTGCCGTTGCAACAGCAACAACTCCAACCCCAACAATAGCTGCAATGCCGACGCCCATGCCAACCTCCACTGCTTTCCGCACCTGAAAACAGTCCAAAGAAAGATGAAGTGAAGGTTTCCAGTAAAGAACAGCATGTTGGGTTGAAGCCCTAACAGTGGACTAAACAAGCCTCACCAGACTGTATCAAGTCTCAGTATTTAAGTCCAGGCTAAAGACTTGCTTGTTTAGTCAGGCTTTTCATAATTAATTTTCCTGTTAGCCAAAAGGTTCAGATCCAGGGGTTCACAGATACAGAGAATTACAGTAAACTGGGATGTTGGTGGGCCACCACTCACGCTCAAAAAAAACAAAAAAACAAAAACAAACAACTCCAGGACAAACCAAGACAGGCCAGTGGATTTAATTATCCATTGTTTGCTTGGAGATCCAAAACAAAAAATCAAAACTAAAACTCAGGGACAAACCTGGCCCAGACAGGTTGGTAAACTCAGGTTTGTTGAGGGTGGTGTGGACTCCAGTGTCACAGGCTGCTCTCAGGTTTGTAAAACCCCTGGGTCAGACCTTTTCAGTCAGGCTGTAATAGAGAGTTTGCCAGAGTCACATTACTATATTCTTTAAACTCATGGGCTGTACAAGGAGTTCAAAACAGATCCAATTCCTTTCTCTCTGTTTGAGATGGGCAGTTTAGGCATTTCCAGGAAGCAAATACATCAATCTCCATGAGGGTCTCCTAAATTCCATACTGGTTATTCCACAGAGTTGGCAAAACTACAATCATATTTTTCCTCCCCACCTGAACTTCAGATCGGCTCTATCAGACTGGCTATTCTGCAGGAGCTGCTGCCACGAAGATTAAAGCTTCCCCCACTCAAAGCTTCCACAATTAGCTCATGAACCACTGACAACAGTCACCAATGGACTTTTACTGTAACCTATGCTTACTGGAAGTCCTCACTATACAGGGTTTCCCCCCCCCCCTCTTTCCTTTTTATTTCCAGTGTCAACCAAAGGAGGATGAGTTCCCCTTAAGGGTCTTGGTTTCTCCCAAAGTTTCTTCCTCTTGTTTGGGGAGCTTTTCCTCTCGTCTGTAGCCTTCGGCTTAACCAATTGGGGCTCGGACCCGGATTTTGTAAAGCTGCTTTGTGACAACAGTCGTAAAAAGTGCTATATAAATAAAGTTGACTTGACTAACTGGTGAATTTACAGACCTTGGCAGTGTCAGTGATGGGTTTTGCGTGAAAATGAGAAAGATGTACTTTGTCTTAAACAAGTTCACAGAGGCAGTAGCAGGGAGGGAAGTGATCAATACAATAGCAGCTATTGTATTTATTTGCTAAATTAATAGGCAATATCAGCTGAGGTGTTTAAGAAGAAAATTGCAATTACAGTGTAAATCTGTTTTGGAATAGATCTTCTCCGAAAAACCTGCCTCCCTGCACAAATCTGGTCATTAGAAGGGATTTTACTGAAGCACATGGTGTCAAGTCATGAAGCAGGTCCATCATGTGACACATGCCTCATTTGTGAATGTGTATTAAAAACATTCACTGACCAGCCATATTAAAACAACTGGCAAGTGAAGCACAACACAATGAAATTCAACCTCATACCCACCCATACACACAAGCAGCAGGGGGCAGCTATTGAAAGCTGCTGGGGAGCAGGAAAGGTACCTTGCTCAATCGTACCCACAATCTTCCCATCCAGGGGCCAACTCCCAATGAGTTTCAAGATGGTTTTAATGTTATGGCAGATGCACCGTTTATTCTGCACTAGCTAAGAACAAGGACATCTTGACTCTGGAATATGTAATATTGTACCTGTCGAGACTCTGCTTTCCCATATCTCAGCTCGGTGACAAAGTGCTCACAGTTCCCACGGAATACACAGTAGGGCAGCTCCTGGCCCAGAAGACTGTGTGCCTCCTGTAGGATGACCCTGACAGGACGGGGCTCATATTTGTTATCCAGCAGGTTGTTGATGGAGTACTGGTCGTTGCCCACCACATCCCACAGTTCTTCTTTCTGCACTGTGGCCTTGTCACACAGAACCGACATCATACTGTACGCACCAGCTTGGGCATGCTCAGCTGTGGAGGGAAGAATGAAGAAACTATTTTAGCCGACTAAACAGTACACAGTATATAATCAGTACTCAAGTGTACCACCTGTGCAGGCCCAGCCCTTATAAACACAGTTAAAGCAACAATATTGAGATTAAATATTTTAGTCACAGACTTACAGGGTGGTGCCAGGTGGATAACGAACCCCTCTCCAACATAAATGGCCCAGTGTTGGTATGTACCCCGGAAGATTTCGATTAAGTCACCAGGCTCTGGCTTTTCCTCAATCTAGGAGATAATGAACCGTTTTCTAGAATTAATGTTGCAGATCAGCTGACTTCCCTGGTTTATTTCCCAATACAACTGCTTTGGACATACAAACATTAAAGGGTCTGTTAACTGATGAAACAAACTACAGTTTTACCCCCTTAACCACATTACAAGCAGTCAGCCAGGACATGTTTGATGTCTGAAGCTACAAGTCTTTAACAGTCACACAGACTTGCATTGCAGTAGTTCTTAACCTCCGACCCAGAAATAAAGTACAATCTTCTCATCTACAATCCTGGGGCAGCAGTGGTCTAGTGGTTAGAGACTAGGCCACAGGATCTGAAGGTCATTAGTTCAAATCTCAGATCAGTAGGTTGCACTGATGTACCAAGCTTCACACTTTCACTTTCACTTCATCTTCAGACATGCGACACATCCTGGCTGACTGAGACTGAGCTAGGCATCGCTCAACCCCTCCTTTTAATGGACATAAAAGATCCTCACCAGACTTGGTGCCATTGCAGTGCTGCTCTGCTTCGCCCTGAAAGGAGGAGTTAAAGCTCATCCCTGTGGCTGAACAAGCACGTTTTCAGTGATAAACACTAATGTCGCGTTAAAAAAAAAAAATGTACGTCATTTTCATCACGTTCATCAGCTTACACACACACTTTACGAGAACAGGTTACAGGTTTGCTATTAACTGCAAATACATTATTAACAGTTACAAAACAACAACAACAACCCCGCGTCATCATTCCCGAGAGCAAGGCTTGATTTTTTAAGCCCATAAGCCGATAAACCCTGCAGGAGGGTGGTCACCAGCCTGTTGGGGATCTAAATTCAAACGTAATTAAGAAAGCAGGACATACCTGAGCCGCCTGTAGCTCGGTGTGTCCCGCAAGTGCCGTCAGCTGAACACAGTAAACGAAACACGTCATGCCTCCGGACAGATCTTATATGCGGGGCGAGCTGACTCCTCCCACCCTGACTCCTCCCACCCTCCCGCCAGGCCGCCTCCCTCCAGGTCTCTGCGAGCAGAGCTCGGTGCTTTTAGTTTATAATAAAACCAGAGCCTGGTCAGAGCAACATAATACAACAGGTTAGAACTCTGGAAACGTATTGAACGTATTTGGGATAATAGTAAACAATAACAATGATGACACCATCGTCATCGACACCAACAATCACAAGAGAAACAAGTTACTATTACTACTACTACTAATAATGATGATGATGATGGCACCACAAACAATGCTAGTTACAAATAATAATAATAATAATAATAATAATAATAATAAAATGATGATGGTTATAACGATAATAATAAATACACTACCATGAACAATGACAACAATCACTGCTATTAATATTATTAATATTATTAGTAGTATTAGTAGTGGTTGTAGTAGTAAAACTATTTGAATTCATAATCATATAGTTTAAATGAAAAGCAATAAATAATTTGGGAAATTGCATCAATCAGTGATGATCTTTCAGACAGGGTATTTGTAGGTATATTTAATCGAAACTGTTCTCCGTCTTTGCTTTAAAACTGCTGATTTGTTTTTGTGGTTTTGCAGATTCAGCAATCCCATAATCTGTTATTCTCTCCAACGCTCCTTCTGCATGTCTATTGGTCAAATATGTTCGTATGCCTTGTTCTGACCATTGAAATTGGTACCAAAATTTGTAAATTGGTAATCGTATGTGTGTGTGTAAGAATATACAATATAAATATAATATAGGTTTAATTAAAATAACCTCCCATTTATTACAGCAGCACACATTCACAGCATCCTTTCCAGCATTTAAAAAAAAAAATTCTAACTAAACATCATATTTCAATCATGTAAGCAGTTGTCTCATTTGTTCTCATTTGCTTATTTCCATTTAAAAAGTATGCTTCATGTTCTTTTTCAACCACAAGATGAAAGCTGCAGGGCGTGTCCTGGTCAGCAGGGGGCGGTACTGAGGGTAACGACCCTGTGCTCCCCAGAACCAGCGAGGAATTGCGCTTTAGCTTCCGCTGGTTTCTCCCTGTTGATTAGGGCAGCGTTTATTTCTCGATCGACCGCCTTCTGTACATTTGTAGCAAGCTTCTTGTTCATGTGGTTTTTGGGCTGAGATCGTGGATAATGTCTGCCATGTTTGAGGGGAATGCCTTATCAACGCTGCAGACCGTTCAGTGCGTCCCTCAGAGCTGCAGGTCTGTACCGCCTCTCCTGAAACTCAGTACTTCAAACTGAAACAGCCAGAACAGACTCACAGCTGAGAGATCACTGGCTCCGGTATACTGTGTGTCATGGTTTATTTGTGCTCTGGTTCAGGGCTGTGAAATCGAGCTCTCAGAATTACAAAGATCTGTCTTTAATATCAGACTGTCTCACTACTCTGTTCCACCAGACATTTCAGCATCAAAACAGTAAACACGTGTCACCGGGGGTATTTCTCAAAGCAGGGTTTCTAAGTTTAGCCGGATAACTTAAGCCAAAGGTCAATGATTGTCTTATAGGAACATCCTCTGCTCTTTTCTTATTGAACAGATTGGAGTTTGGTGGGTAGCTTGATTAAATCCTTTTCTATACCCCATTGTCTCAACATCCAGTGTTTATTAAAGTGGTGCTCAAATCCAATGCTAGAAGGCCAGTCCACTCCACCTGGCAGTTAACCAGTGAACCAGGTGTGTTTGAGCAGGGAAATCACCAAACTGTGTTGGACACCAGCACAACAAAACTGAATTTGGGAACCCCTGGTTTGCTACATTTAACACACCTATTTAGACTTTAGGGTTAAAACGAATCAGATTTTCAAATAAGATTTTCAAAAGTCTCTTTTAATCAATGCAGAACTCTTAAAATGAAAATATCAGTTGAATATGTATATTTTTCTTTCAACGTTATCAGCAAATTATATCCAAAAATATAAAACACCTTGTATAATTGATATTTTACTATATATTTTCGATAATCTGTCTACGTCAAATAACCATACGCCGATTGATTAATCTACAGGTGCACTTCAAGAGCCTCAATCTTGAACTTTTTTTTTCCATGTTGTAGTAGGAAGCAAAAATGTACATTACATTCTAAATTATATTCTTTCTTTACTCCGTACTCATATGGATGGTTAAGGATGAACTCTTTCATTCAGTATAATCTCCCTTGTGTCTCTCAACACTAATTTTTTTGTTTCCTTCTCCAGCCCTCAGGAACTTGCTTTGGAAATAAAAGCATTCATCAGTGGTGTTGACCAGACACAGGGGCGTAAGCTCAGTGTTCGTGACCATGCTCGCTGTGCTGTGCGTCTCCTTCGCACTGTCCCTGCATGCAGAGGGGCAGTGCTGGAACACTTGAGGGGTGTTTATGATGAGTATGTGGCCTCTTTTTTCCAAGACCTGGAGGCAGAAAGTGATGGTGGGGGTAACAGCACCACTGGTGGGCCTAACACTAATGTGTCTAACCTTGAGGATGTGGTTAAAGAGATCCATGCTGTCCTTCTGGAGTTCATTAGGCTTAACCCGAAAGCTTGGGCTCCACTGGTGTCTTCCTGGGCAGTGGATTTACTCGGCCAGCTCAGCAGTAAGCATGCAGGAAGGAGAGCAGCTCCTCACTCTTCCAGCCTGAATGAGCTACTCCAGCTTTGGATGTCATGTGCAGCCACACGTTCTCTCATGGAGTGCTACTCCCAGTGTCTGGCAGCAATGCTGGCTTGGTGCCCTGATGCGTGTGTGGATGCATTGTTGGATACATCTGTGCAGCACTCCCCTCATTTTGACTGGGTGGTTGCCCACATAGGCTCTGCTTTCCCTGGCACTATCATTAGCAGGGTGCTTGCTTGTGGACTTAAGGACTTTTTTACACATGGATATCCTTCAGGAGAAAAGGGCAGTCAACAGCAATCGATGGATAAAAGCAGCAGCGTGCCAAAAATTTGTTCAGTGGTCGGTATCCTTGGGCACTTGGCCTCAAGGCACTCTGACAGCATTAAGAGAGAGCTACTCAGGATGTTCCAGGACAGTTTGTCTCCTCCACCCCAAAATGCACCTCCATCATCGGGAGTTGTCGGGTGGGAGAACTCTCCTCATCTCCGCAGGGCCACTGTCCCTTTCCTGCTTCAGCTAGCTGCCCTCTCCCCGACTCTCCTTGGTGCTGTGTCTGCTGAGCTGGTGGAGCTTCTCAGACCGCCTGTGCTACTCCAGCTTCAGGCTCAGTTCCAGGGTCTTCCTAGGGAAGAACTGGAGAACTTGCTTGGACTTGCAGTTCACCTTATCAGTCAGACCCCTGCAGGTGGAGCGCGGGTACTCCGCTTCCTGGCCGACACTGCCACACCAGCCTCCGTTATCATTTCAGGCCCCACACCCTCCCCGCATGATGGTGTACGTGAAGCCTGTGACCGGTTACTTCAGATGCTCCTTTTGCATCTCCACAAGCTCGTGTACAATAGACCTGAAGGTGATGAACAAATTCCTCATTCATCCTCTTCTGCCGCGATGCCACGTGTGATACCATTTCTTGAAGAACTCCAGGCCCACGTCGGTGAGCTCTGTGCTGAGACTCTCAGGCTGGAGCGGAAAAGGCACCTGTGGTTGCATCAACTTTTGTGTTTGCTGTCTGTGTATGGTGGCCCTAGCGTGGCCACTGAAGCCCTGTGCCAACTGCTCACCCAAGCTCGGAACCCAGAAGAACTTGCGTTGGCCTCACAGCTCCACTCCCCTCTATCCTCCTCCATCCCAGGATTACTTCCAGCTGCCGTGGCCCGTTGTGTTGCCCAGATTCACACCCAGAACCTGAATAGTAGAGAGCTGGCACAGCTCTTGAACAATTTGGCCACAGCTGTGCAAAGCCAGGAAGAGGACAGCAAAGCTGGTGGCACCACAACTGGGAATTCACCACACTCATCAATGGCAGCCCAGGTTGGAGCTGCTGTTTCTAGCCACCTTCATGATTTCTGTCCACTCCTCCTTCACGGCGACACAATGGTATCCAGAGCAGCTGCTCGTCTGCTGTCCTGTAGTCAACTTCCAAAAGCTTGCTCTCCAGCTCACCTGCTACTCATATCACGGGCTGCTGTGGCTCATTTCTTTATAGCCTTGAGACAAAGGGGAGAGGGGCTAAAAATTGGAGGCCAAGGGGGTGGAGAAGCTGTGGGTTATTCCATGCGTTTGTTGTCCCGCTTGGCAGCATATTCCTCCTTGACACTCAAAGCTGTGCTGCAGCAGCTTGTGGAGGGAGCTTTACACAAAGGCAACCGAGATCTCTTTGGGGGTCATAGAGAAGGCCCTGGTGAAGAGGGAGCTCTCTCATCCACTCAAGGCCCAGACTTAGGTGTGTCACTGCTTGACATAAACTGTAAGTTTGGCACCACTGTTAACTTCTCTGGTAGTGTGTGGTCAGTGTTCCATGCTGGGGTCATCGGAAAGGGGCTGAAACCTCCCCACAATCTATCACAGTCTGACCCCGATAAGGTTAATCAAAACATGCAAACTTTGCTTGCTGTTACAGTTCAATGCTGCACCTCTGGTGGAGGAGGGAATAATGGATCAGGTACAGGTTCTGCCAATGGCCGCTACAATCTTGTTGGTGAGGCCATCTCAGATGAGCCTTCACCAATCAATGCTGAAGCTGCAAAAGTTATCGCAGTAGCTATGGTTGAGAATGTTTGCCCAGATGTTGCTAATGGAGAACTTTCATGGCCACCGGAGGAGCATGCCAAGACTACAGTTGAGCGAGACATTCACATCCGCAGAAATTTTGAAGCAAATCCTGTGTTGTTTCACCTCCTCCGAGTGGTAGCAGCTGGGCGTCCAGCTCTTTGCTATTGTTCTGCTGTTCTAAGGGGCCTCCTGGCTACACTCCTGGCTCACTGGGAGTCTTCAAGGGAGGCTTCAGTGCTGGATTCACCGTGGCACCTCCAGGCATCTTGCTTGCTGGTGTCCTGTATGGGTGAAGGTCAGCTTCTGCCTCCAGTGCTGAGTAATATTCATGAGGTCTTCCCTCACCTCTCCCCATTTGAAGTCAGACTTTTATTGCTGGGCGTGTGGGAGTACATGCGTGGGAATAGCCCTATGCCACAGAAGTTCACCTTTAGTGCTGAGAAAGGAGTGTTTTTTAGAGATTTCTCTCGAGATGGTGATGTGGCACGCTACATTGCACCAATCCACAGTGTCCTTCACAAGAACATTGATCGACTTGGGCATCTTTGTTGGAGATTTCAGATATAGTAAAATCAAATGATCTACAGAGAATATAAAGATTTTTTGGGGGGTAAATTTTTCTTTTTTTTTTTTTTTTGCTCAGTATATTTCTTGTACTGTTAGTATGAATCTCTACATTCTTGAAGGGAGATTCTTCATTGTGTTTTTTTTACCAAATAAGACGGTCTAAGTAAAATGGTTCACTAAAATGTTAATTTTGTCCATTACTGACTTTCATCAAAGAGAAAAATTAATTTCGCTTGGAAAATGGAGAAAAACCTCAGAATGTATGTTCAGTCATAAAATTTGTAGTAGGTTTATACCATCTTGGGGGCATTTTTTTATATTAATAATTGTTTATTACTATTATACAGCTTAGCTAATAAAAAACAACTTTTGATAAGCCTCCAGTTTTGAAAGCTAAAAAAATGTAAATATGCTAATGTTATAGCCTTTTTTTATTTCAATTTTATTCTTTACATTATTCTTGTGTCTCTTGATAGGAAAATAAATTCTTTTAAAACCAGATTTGGAGGATACATTTCTTCAAACACTATACAGTATTTGCAGTTGCCTAAGTACAATTATAATTGAATATAACACCTTTACTGACATTTTAAATTGAAAAATGAAATTCTAATGAAAAATAAATGAACAGAATTTTTTTATAAATATGCCAGACTTTCAGCAGTGTGCTAACATTATTAAACTTAGTCCACTTGTTTAAACTGCAAAAAAAGTGTAGTGCTAAGTCAGCCTGTCCAGTGTGAACTTTTTGTCCATTTGTAAAGAAATGTCACCCAAACAATTTATTCAAAAAATGGATTATAATGGAGTAAATACACTGCATACTTTTATACCTTCAAAAATCTTTGAGACTATCTGTGAGAAATTTGTGCTGTATTCACATGGAAATAAACCAGACACAGGCTGCAGACTGTCTGCAAAGCAGACAACTCTACAGTGAACTCATGAACACCAACTAATATCATTTTGTAAGAATTTAATGAAAAATATTTTCTGCATTGTATAAAACTCATGCAACATCCTATCAGGCAATATAGAAACATGATGAGAAATGTGTGTTGAGAATAAAATAATAAATGTGAATAAATAAAAGATCTGGTATGAAATATTTGGTGGTAATTTACATTTTCCATTTAGTGCCTCACAGGAGGAAGGTTCTGGGATCACTTCTCAGCTGGGATGGCCTTGATCCTTTCTATGTGATGTCTGATTCCTCCCACAGTCGGAAGTCATGCATGTTTATATATATATATATATATATATATATATATATATATATATATAAACAGCAAACATCTGTTACATTACATGACTAGAGTATATGCAGGGCAATACAGAAAGAAAAATTAATCACATCCCTTTTTGTAAAGCGTATTCTTAGATTTGATCATTTTTACACTTTATACAAATAAGGCACGCTCTTTCCTGAATGTAATGAACAGTATTAAAGAGTCTACAAAGTAAACTATGAGACACTATTACAGCTAAACTCCAATATCTACGCCCAACCGAGCCTACGTGTAAAGTCTGTAAACAACGCTGCTGATTCGCACAGTAGACATTGGAAGAGCCGCGGTTTCCCAGCAGCCTCTGAGCGCACAGAGATCCGGGGGGCGTGGCTTAACGGAGCCGCTGCAAGATGGCTGCTACCTTCAATGAAAGGTAAGGGGAGGATGTCTGTCCTTTTCTTAGATTTCGCTTCGGTCTGTAAAGCGAAAATTCTCACCGTTTTTTGAACTTGTAAGTTGTTGGTGCAGTGGCTTTCTTTGTGCCACTGTGCCGTGGCATTTGTCTCTCCCGGGCTGAAGACCTGAAAGAGCCGGAGGCGGATGGAGACGCGGCTGAGGGATTTGTTAACAGTCCTTTCATTTCCACTTCACCGGGCCTGCGGCTGTCCATTTTAATGCTTGTTCAAAGACTTGCCATGCTGAACGGCACCGTTTAGTGTGTGTATGTGTGTGCATGTGTATGTGTGTGCGCGCGAACTACGAGGTGCTATTTATTTATTCGCAGTCCTGGCTGCTTCCCACACAAAGCACCCGTTTCTTCCTTTTACCGGTGGCTTCTTGCACGTTGAGCTGCTTTCTCAGTCATGCCTCTCTCTCACCAGCACTAACAGAGGCTGTTGTCGAAATTTTAGCCCCGAATTAGGCAACATCGTGTTCTTCTCTCACACTTTTCTTTGAGATATAACGGTTTATATGTTATCCTGCCGTTAAGACAAAAGCTCTCCTTTTGTTGAGTTGGCTCCATTTGATCTGAATCCCAGGCTCCAAAACTGAGGTTTTCAGTGCTTCTGTGTACTTATTCATTTCCAATTGTTTTTGAAAACTGTAAAATATTCTGTAAAGTGTTGAAAATGGCCCCTTTTTTTGTCTCCCTTTCCTTGGTTTAGAATGAGGCTTCTGCTTGGGCTCTGCATTTCTTTACTCCTCTGTGGCACTTTGGCTGTGGACAGAGGAAACTTCAAAACCTGCAATCAGAGTGCCTTCTGCAAGTAAGTGATGACCAGGGCTCATGTGTTTCTTGGATTCAGCATCTCCAGTGGTGGCCTAGTGGTTAGGTACCTGACCTAATAATCAGGAAGTCATGGGTTCGAGCCCTGGACCAAAGCTATCGTGAGGTATCCTTGAGCACTGTCCCCAACACTGCTCCCTGTGCTGGGATGTAAGATTGCTGCCTTTCTGAGTTTTGGTTTATTGCTCAGAAAGTATTTAATTTTGGTTCACTGCGTCCTGTGGTACATTCACAATGGCAAATGGTCACTTTCACATTACTTAATGATGAGTATAGGTTTTTGCCTTTAAGACTGTATTACTTGTTAGTATATTACAAGTTATTTGTTTTCATGAGCAACAGCTCAAGACTCAAGATGTTTTCTGTCACCAGGCGTCAGCGAGCGATTAAGCCAGGTCAGTCTCCATACAGAGCTTTACTGGACACCCTGGAGCTGAGCGACTCCAGACTCACTCTACAGCTCATCAATGACAACAACAAGGTGTGCCTTACTAGTCATTTTTTTCCACGTGTAAATTATAAGATAACTAGGGACTTTTTTTGACACATCTTTTTTTTTATTTTTTATAATGAACACACTTGCCATAGATCTAATTATTTCGCTTTATACTTTTTTGTGTTTAATTTTAAGTTCAGGACTTTTGACCAGTTTTTACTGCCTGTTTTCTCAATGTTCTTCATGGTAGGTGCACTTGCTGTTGGAGCTGTACAGGCTGCAGGGGAATATAACTCGTGTTAAAATAAATGAGCTGAAACCCCTGAAGCCTCGTTTTGAGGTTCCAGACGTGCTGGTTGGGAATCCGCCCACTGAACCGTGAGTGTCATTCCAATTAGAGCTTTTGAGCTAACAATTCAGTTATATTTGTGAACAACACATTAAGATTTGTATATATCATGACTAATATTGTGACTAATCATTAGTGCATCTGTATTTGTTTGTTAGTCTCTCACTACTGTCTAGGGATGATAATGGTGTTGTGCTGTCGCTGGGAGTGGAGAGCCAGAGGTTAATAGTTAGTGCTCGTCCATTCAGACTGGACATCATGGAGGGGCCTGAAGTGCTTTTGTCACTCAACTCCCGTGGCTTGCTGGCTTTTGAGCACCTACAGCTACACAAGGACACGTGAGTATCCATCCCAATATCTCCACTGTCTCCCTAGATCTGGGTGATGTATTGTCATTAATGATAAACAAGTGTTGATGTAATTGAATCATTTGACATTTATATGGCATTTCTAGATAACCAATGTTTAACAACAGTCATTGTCAAGTACTGTGTGATTTTAAATTGTATTGATATAACAGATATTCATCAGATATAACAGCAAGGGGAGGTGTACAAAAACATGTAAAAATTAAATAGCCTCTGTCAGACCCCTCATTCCTCAATAGATGAACTGAAATATTAGAAACCACTTTGTGCTTTTGCTTCATGGTGTTCAAAAAATGATCCAAATCTCAGACATGTTAATCTGCTGTCTTAAATTCAGTAGCAGGTGAGAAAGAATAAAAGTTAATAAACAAAGTTAAAAAAAAAAAAAAAAGGGTCCATTACATCACTATTACATTACCAAGGTCCATATATAGTGGAGTACATGCTTAGGCTGGGACTTTTCAAAATTTTAATCTGTAAGTAGTTTTAATTTTTTTTCCCTTCAGATTCTAAATTACAGATTCAAAATTTCTATCTATAGTGTGTATTGGGATCTGCTGTTCAGGGGATTCTGTACAAACATCTGTTTATTTGTCAACAAAATGTTTTTAAAACCACAACCTTTCAGTTGGTCTTACCTGGCTGTTCAGCCTTGTCTGTGCAAACAGGAAAGGACACAATGTTGAGGTTCCTCTGACTGGATGTTGGGGTGATCATCTGCACTATTTAATTGCAATTTAGGTGCTGAGTAGTCAGCACCTTTTCCATGTTTTCAGTATGTTTTTTTTTTTTTTTACTTTATGCTGTCATTTTATTTCTTCTGCTTGTTTTCTGCTGTCTATAATGAGTATTAATCTTTCTCATTTTCACCTTTATTTGTGTGTGAATAACAGGCAAGTCAACCCTGAGGGAGCAGAAGTGAAAGAGAGTGTAGATGGAGCTGAACAGCAAGACAAGGAAGAGAAGGTTTGTATGTGTGTTTAAGTGAGATATCCTTGTTAGCCAAATTAAACTTGCTTCTGCTGTAATCCAACCATTGTTATTGAATTGCTTAGACTGCATTGTGAACATTATTGCTAAAACATAAATGAACAAGTCATACCTGATGATCAAGTCTCAGCTCTATTGTTTTCTACTGCAGTGTGTATTAATATCTGGTAGAGAAACCGTTCTGACCTGATTTTCTGGTTCTCATATAACTAAACTTTGTAAGTCACTGATAGCTCAGTATATCTCACATCCTCTCTTCTGGTTTCAATCTTCATTTTTTTTTTGTTCTATGCTTCTCTATTTCTATTCAAACAGCAGTTGTTTCTGTTGTCTCTGTGTTAACAGGCAGAAGATGTAGGGAAAGAAAAAGAAGACGATGGATTGTGGGAGGAGACATTTAAGACGCACACTGACAGTAAACCTAATGGTGCGCAGGCTCAGCATAATAGACTAGGATAATCAATTCTTTAGATTACTCAGTGGTACAAAACAAGGAAAACAAGGTGTTTCCTGCTTTCAGGAAAACAAGGTGTCAAAACATTCTCCATAATACAACATTCAAGAGATGTCTTACTGTATTTAAGATTATTCAGTAATTGTGTCAGTTTTCCATAAAGTTCACTGCAGGAGTGTCAAGGTTTATTTACATAGTATGTACTTTATTTATGAGTATATTCTGGAATTTGCCTGAAGCTGACTAGAAGAGATGCAGCCAGTGTAACATTTTCATTAAAGCACAAAAGTAATTAATTGTTTATGCTTATGACATTGTTTTATTTTATTATTAGAGATTTGTGCAAAAACTTCCTGAAAAAAAATGTTCTTCTTCAGGTCCCACTTCTGTTAGTTTAGACTTTTCATTGCCTGGAGTAGAACATGTATATGGCATACCAGAACATGCAGACAACCTTAAGCTCAGAACCACAGAGTAAGTAAACATGAAAGTCAAAGTGTTGCTGCTCTTTAATTGGACTGCTGTATAGTTTAATCTTGATCCAAACAGAAATATGTAATTATATTTCTCACTAAAAATAAAACTTATTTATAACCTGTTTTTGGAAGAATGTATTTTAAGTTTAATATTAAGATATAATATAAAAATTATAATAATATTTTATTTCTTTCCTTTTTTCACTCACAAACCTTTGGGTATTACATAATCGCAGTGGAGAGGAACCATACAGACTGTATAATCTGGACGTGTTCCAGTATGAACTCTATAACCTCATGGCTTTATATGGAAGTGTGCCAGTTATGCTGGCCCATAACACACAGCGAACCATGGGCATCTTCTGGCTAAATGCTGCTGAGACCTGGGTGGACATCAGCTCCAACACTGCAGGCAAAGTAGGCACATGTGTTATTTTCTATTATAGTTTTTTTATTTTTTTTATTTTTTTGAGTACGACCACTAAACACAACTGTTAAGTCAATTTTATACCATCTGCAGTAACTCATGCTCACTGCAATCCAGTGTTAAATGCAGTTTACACCAGGTGCACGTAACTGGGTACTGTTGTTTTATTGCTTTAGGGAGTGTATTTCTGTTTCTTAGAAGCAGTACAGAATGCAATTGTCTTCAGTACACTGCAGTCTATGCCCATAATCAAAAATGGCAAACAACTACATTTTAAGCTGTAGTAGCAGCATCACATTACACTGCAGTAAAGTGCTGATAAATTCTCCAACCCTTTGATGCTTTGTTTTTTTCCAGACAGTCTTTGGGAAGATGCTAGACTTTGTTCAGGGCTCTAGTGAAACTCCTCAGACTGATGTCCGTTGGATCTCTGAGAGTGGTATCATTGATGTTTTCATTATGCTTGGACCTGAACCCTCTGATGTCTTCACACAGTATGCCTCCCTTACAGGTACACACATACAGTTTGTGTTTCCTGCCAGCCTTTTAGACTCATCAACAGTAGTATGGATGTATTATAATTCTGAGAAATAGATTCTGCCAAATCAATTACTTTAGCATGTTGCATCTCTGTGGTCTTGCTGTTTAATTTGCCACTATCTCTTACTTTGCCATACATAAAAGGCACCCAGTCCTTTCCCCCTCTGGCTGGTCTGGGCTATCACCAATGTCGCTGGAACTATAATGACCAGGATGATGTTAAGGCTGTGGATCAGGGCTTTGATCAGCATGATATCCCATATGACTTCATCTGGTTAGACATTGAGCACACAGATGGAAAGCGCTACTTCACCTGGGACCCTCATAAGTTCCCCCAACCCAAAGAAATGCTGCAGGGCATTATGGACAAGAGACGCAAGGTCAGTCATCACCTGTGTTATATCTGTTCAATGCAAAGTGAAAAGTGGACCATTGGCTCTTTACTGCAGTTTTATCATTTGACCAGTTTGAAGAATCAGAAGCACATTTAAAGTCTCTTTTTGGCAGATGGTGGCCATTGTTGACCCTCATATCAAAGTGGACAGTGGCTACAAGATTCACAATGAGATCCAGACCAGAAACTTCTATCTCAAAAATAAAGATGGTGGTGACTACGAAGGGTGGTGCTGGCCAGGTGAGAATTATGCATCATATTTAGCTGTACACTCCATATAATTTTGTTTGTCATCAGATGTTTTTTTCCCCCTTCTTATTGCGACCCTCTTATGCTGTCATCAAATTGCTTTTTCCTTTTCAAATTCTTTCTTCTTGTATTAACACACAGGTAACTCTGGTTACCCAGACTTCACTAATCCAGAAATGAGAGCCTGGTGGGCCAGTATGTTCGCATATGATCAGTATGAGGTAAGACGCATTATCTTAGTTTTACATAACAGTGGGTGATTAAGTTTGGGAGAAGGGAGACCAAGCCGTACATAGAAAGGAAAACCAGCAGCAATGTTTATTTTAAGGTTTTTCATTTAATTGTTGGATCTGTCACCAGGGTTCAATGGAGAACCTATACACATGGAATGATATGAATGAGCCATCTGTGTTTAATGGCCCTGAAGTAACCATGCACAAAGATGCAGTACATGGCAAGTGGGAACACAGAGATCTGCACAACCTCTATGGCTTCTATGTGGTGAGTGCGTCAATCATACAGTCAGTAATAGTAATCATACAGTGTATAAAGATGCAAATAAAAATGGAAACTTGTCTATCTAGGAACTATTCACTTCTGTGACAAGCTTTTTTTTTGCCACATCTCTGCTTTCTTCTTTCCTGATCAGCAAATGGCTACAGCTGAAGGTCTGATCCAACGATCTAGGGGAACAGAGAGGCCCTTTGTTCTCACTAGAGCCTTCTTTGCTGGTTCACAGAGATATGGTGAGTACCGATATATCTGTATTACTTATGTAGAGGTTGGGAAACTGTACAGATAATAATAATAATAATAATAATAATGCAACCAAATGTTTATTAACACATTCATAAAATGCTAGCCTGAATGCTACATTTGTTAAGCTTTAACAGCAGTGGTTATAAATAGGACACACAGCTCTTTGTTCCTCATATTTGTATGCAGGTGCTGTCTGGACTGGAGATAACGCAGCTGAGTGGGACCATCTAAAGATCTCTATCCCTATGTGTCTGAGTCTGGGCCTTGTGGGCATCTCTTTGTGTGGAGGTAAGTCATGCTCTTCCTTCCTTTTATTATTTTTTAGAATTAACACTTTGCTTGGACTAATTAAAACACAGATATGCATCAGTAAAATTACATTTGATGTTCCCTGAATATCTGTTTTGACTTCAGTGATGTGTGGAATAATAATTACATTGAATAAGAAGTACCAAATGTGTGTCTGTTTCCCCAGCTGATGTAGGCGGATTCTTTAAGAGCCCAAGTACTGAATTGTTGGTCCGTTGGTACCAGACTGGTGCATATCAACCATTTTTCCGAGCACATGCCCACCTAGATACTCCCAGACGGGAGCCCTGGCTGTTTGGCCCAGATAATACTGCACTTATCCGGGATGCCATCCGCCAACGCTATGCTCTCTTGCCTTACTGGTATCTGCAATTTTACCAGGCCCACAAAACCGGACAGCCTGTCATGAGGTCAGAGGAAGCCTCTTAAATTAAAAAAAAAAGTACAATTACAATAAAAATACAGTTCAGAAACTTTTGAAAATGGCTGAATAAAATTTTCATTTTTAGCAATTTTATCACCTCCTGTTCATTAGGCCTCTGTGGGTTGAGTATCCAAAGGACACAGCTACTTTCACAATTGACAATGAGTTCTTGATTGGTGAGTTACCCAAGGCATGGGCATTGTCAGGGAATATTATTTTCTGAATGTGTATAAGTCAACAAGTAAAACAACAAATGTTTTTTTTTTTTCTCCCCTGATTCAGGGCGAGATCTGCTAGTCCACCCTGTCACAGAAGAAGGAGCAAGAGGGGTCACAGCTTATTTACCTGGGCTGGGAGAGGTGGGGAACAATGTTTGGTTGATGGATTGATTGATTTTTAAACCCTTTCTCTCCCACTTACATGTCTACAGATAGATATCTGAGAAAATTGCGAAATCCCTGCAAAGCTATGACAATGTTCATTGTCTGCATTAAATAGTTTGGGCAGACCTGGGTAAAAAAAAAAAAAAGCATTATCTGTTCATAGCAAGTGTTTTTTTTTTTTTCTTTCTTTTTTTTCCCCCCCTCTGGCCAGTCTTTCAGTACTTACATTTGTCTTTCTCCACATTTAGGTCTGGTATGACGTCCACACATTTCAAAAACATAATGGTGCCCAGAATCTCTACATCCCTGTCACAATGAGCTCTGTATGTCTCTCTTAATATTTAGATTTAATGGTTATATTTGCCAATGAATATTTGAGTTATAGAGGTTCTGCCTTTTGCTTTTATTAGATCCCAGTATTCCAGAGAGGTGGCTCTATAATTCCAAGAAAGGTCAGAGTTCGGCGGTCATCTGAATGCATGGACAGTGACCCCTACACTCTCTATGTGGCCCTTAGTCCACAGGTAAGTTTTGTTCTGTGCATTGCTTTTTTTTTTTTTTTTTTTAAGTATATAAAAAAAAAAAATACAGTGATCATACATCATATACATTGTTATACTGCTGATATGGTCTTGTCCTATTAACCTGCCTATATTTTTCCAGAGATTTGCAGAGGGTGAACTTTACTTAGATGATGGCCACACCTTTAACTTCCAAACGAAGAAAGAGTTTATTCACCGGAGCCTAACATTTGCTGACAATGTTCTCACATCAAGGTATCTCCAGTTATTAGTACTTTTCTCTTATGCACTCTTTGTTTTGGTTAAGAGTCTGGGTACACTCCCTCCAAAAACCCACTATTGGTTAAAGGAATTATTCCTTAGCATGACACTTACTTATTTTTTATTATTATTTTAACATCATGACACACATGAACATGGTTAATTGGATTTTTTTTTTTTTTTTTTTTTTTTTTTTTTTTTTCTTCTTCTTTTCTTTTCTTTTTCCCTCTGTAGGAACTTGTGTCTGGAGTGCAATTTCTCTACTGAATCTTGGATTGAAAAGGTTCTCATATTGGGAGCTAGTAAGCCCAACAAGGTTACACTTTTAATGGCTGGTATGTTTGCTATGAGTTTTATCTGTAATTAAATAATGTTCTTTAATTTTTGAATTGTTGGTTAATTACATTTTCTCTGACACATTTGTTAACTAGGCAAAGAGACTTCAGTGGAGTTTGAGTTTGATGCCTCCATGTCTATGCTAACCCTTCGTAAACCAGGCATGAACGCTGGTGCAGACTGGATGGTGGCTTTGCAATAACACACTGGAATTAATGGAGGTGAATCGAATCCTGGGGCAGTAGATGCAGGATTCAAACGTACTACAAAGTAGATGCACAGGACTGAATGTTTTTTGTGGTTCACGGAGACTGACCAAGAAATACTAGACTTATAAACACGAGCCTTCTCTCAAAAAACACAATCATGTTTTTACTTTGAATGCACACACTCTGTTCACAGAAATGTAAAGGCTGAAAGAAGGGGATATAAAATCAATTAAGATTCAGGACCAAAAAGCGGTCAAAAGTGGCCATTTCAGGTTCCATTGTTTGTAAAGGATAATCTAGAAATGTATGCTACTTTTCATAGTTTTGAGAGGGTAGGGACTAATCTTGTCCACATGTTGAGGTTGGGTTTTTGTTTGTTTTTGTTTTTTTTAACAAATGTATGTCATTAAAGGAATGGACTTGAATGCACTTAATTATTAATCATTTCAGTTAATTAGTCAGGCCCCTCTCAAATACATGACATTCTGCAACATTTTGTTTCTTTATTTTTGCGTAAAAAAACCCAAATATTTGCAATATATGGATGGGTCAAGAGGAGATGCTCATGCAGGCAGCTGACTATTAAGAGCCACACATTTGGAATTCTTTTTGGGAATAAACCACTGACTTGGTGGGACGGTTTATATTGCTGTAACAACCTCCCTTATGTTTTTCTTTGTGTGTCCCTTTCTATTTCTGGTTTCCAGTGATCCTAGGTTTACAATTACTGCAACAAAGTTGGTTGTAGTAATGAAGGGTCAGACATCCTCTGTAAAAGATTACATGTGCTATCATAAGTAGGGGTTGTATTTTATCTTTTCTGTTGATGTGGTTGATCAAGTGTATACGGTCCCTCCCATCTGTTGTAAATCTATACTGTTTTTCAAAAGATGTAAAATGATAATGCTGACATGCCGTCCTCGCTACACCGAAATGATGGACCAAATGATTTGATGGCTGGGTGTTTAAGATGGGGGAATAAAACAATTGTACACTGTTGAACATGCCTATCTTGTTCTTTTCTGATATATAATATTATATGTGTGTGTGTGTGTGTATATATATGTGTATATATATATAATGTATATGTATGGACAGATGTTAAATACTGGCCCCTGTGGTGTTTGTAGATGATATTGTGATCTGTAGGGAGCAGTTTGAGATGCTGGAGATATGATATGAGAGGAATATAAGTGAGTAGGATAAAGACAATACATGAGTAAGAATGAAAGAGGAAAGTGGAGTGGTTAGGATGCAGGGAGTAGAGATGACAAAAGTGGAGGAATTGAAATGGTCGGGATTAACAGGTCAGAGTAATGGGGAGTGTTGAGGAGAGTGCAGGCAGGTTGGAATGGGTGGAGAAGAGTGCCTGGAGTGATTTGTAACAGACGCTTACCAGCTAGAGTGCAAGGAAAGGTTTACAGGACAGTATTGAGACCAGCTATGCTATAGGCGTTGGAGACGGCGCTGACGAAAAGACAGGAGGCAGAGCTGGAGGTGTCAGAGTTAACGATGCTGAGGTTTTCGTTGAGTGTGACGAAGATGGACAGGATTAGAAATGAGTATATCAGAGTGAAAGCTCAGGCTGGACGTTTCGGAGACCAAATTAGAGAAGCGAGGTTGCGTTGATTTGCTCATGTACAGAGGAGATGCGAGGATTATATTGGGAGGAGGATGTTGAGGATGGAGCCAGGAAACCCGAAGAGTAGGACCGGGAGAAATGGAGACGGTTGATTCGCTGTGACGACCCCTTAGGGGAGCAGCCACAAGAAAAAGGAGACCATTTAGTAGATTTGTGCACATTTGCAACATAAATAATGATACATGGCTGAACATTATATTCATTTATTTTATTAAAACAGCTCACATATACAATATTATTTTTATAAACGTCTTAGAAATGTCGCACGTTTCTGACGTCATAAGTTTTCCAGTGATGGCGGCTGAAGGAACGGAAGAGTTTGTCGACAACGGACATTTCCCAAAGCCTTCAGGTTTATAGGTTTAATTATATCATTTCGCTATTGTTTAGTGTTTTTCGTGTTGATTGAGATGCTTATTTAATTGTACGCTGCTTGAAGTGAAGTGAATAGGACATTTAAGTCGATTCCGTGTAGAGTGCTAATGTGGCTAACGGCTAAATTCATTTGGTCAGGTTTCCCGCTGTTGTTTGTTTTTGTTGTGCAACGATTGCTGGCTTAATTTTTTTTGTTGTTGTGTGGCCTCCACAGTTTCCTGCTCTGTTTAAACTCGTGCATGTATCGTTCATAGTTTAAAGCAACTCGAACACTTTTGAATCAAGATTTGATTAGAGTGAAACTCTAAAAATTATCCAGACGCTGAAAAATTATCCAGACGCTCGTTGCAATTTCTTTACTCTGCAAGGTTTTGCAGAGGGTTTATTTTCGATACCCTTTGTGTCAGCCACTCTATGCTGACATTTTAATTATTAATTATTATTAATAATAATAATATTGTTGTTGTTATTTGCAACACTTACTTTAATTGCCAATGTCAAGTATGTACAGATGGATATAAGCCCCCAATAGTGGGCTCTATAGCAGTGGATCTGCTTTATCTGCAGTAAGAGGGCTCCTGCTAAAACCTGTGATGGCTTCTTGTTCCTTGTACTTATCCGTGCTAGTCTCTTGGAAACAAGCATTAAGTCTCCTAGAAGAGAAGAGGTTATTACTGCAGCAAACAGGCATCATCCAAACCAGCACAATCCTGCTTCGCTAACTTTGTCTCCAAAATATCTAACTTGAGCTGACCCTCTGATATACTAGTTTCTAATCCTGTCCATTTTAATCACTCCCAATGAAAATTGTAGCACCTTTAACTCTGCCAGCTCCAGCTCCGTCTTCTGTCTTTTTTGTCAGTGCCACCATCTCCAACCTGTATAACATAGCTGGTCTCAGTATGATTCTGTAAACCTTCCCTTTCACTCTTGCTGGTACCCGTCTCTTCAGGGTCTTCTCAAGCTGCTCCCTACTTTCTCTACAGATCACATCATCATCAGCAAACATCATAATCTGAAGTCTATACTTCTCCGTCAACACTTGTGGAGCAAACATTACATCTGTAGTGCTATTTCTTGATATGAAACCATTCTGCTGCTCACAAAAATTCTTAATAATCCTTGGTAAATTAATGTAGTCCTCAGTAACCCTTTTTATATTATAGGGTTTGACACCCCTGAGGTAAGTGACCTTCCACAGCCAGAGTTGGGGGTTTCTGAGAACAAAGGTGGAACAGAGATGGAAAAGTTGTCAGGCACCTACAGTGGCCCACCAGTAGAACCAGAAGAGGAAGAGGAGGGAGAGCTGCCAGTTGATTTTGAAAGACTCTGGAAAGTGGTGAACGATAACCCACAGGATTTCAACAGCTGGACAGATTTATTGCAGTACTGTGAACAAGAGGTGAGAAGAGTAAGTTCTGTAAAGACACAGTAGTAAATGTGAACACAGTGTAGATTAAACTTAAAGATGTGCAGAAATGTGGAATGAGTATGCTTTAGCATCTAAAAATTAAAACTCACAAATTGTTGTAGGGTCATATGACTGCATCTCGGCGTTCCCTAAATGCATTCCTTGCCAGATACCCCCTGTGCTATGGCTACTGGAAAAAGTTTGCGGATTTGGAGAGGCGGGCAGGCCACAACAGCAAGGCTGAGGAGGTATGAATTGCGATAGTCACTTTAAGAGATTGTTGTAAATGTTGTTAACTTGTGATTAAATTGTTTACTGAAAACAGTAATTTTACTCTTTTTTTATAAAAAAAACAAACAAACTTATAAACACTTCCTCAATAGCTCTTTCATCCCTCTCATTTCGTAGAAAATTAATAGGATATAGTGTATATTAATACAAAGAAACAAACTGTAAAAAAACAACTACAAACTATGTAGCTGTGTTCTTTTAAGCTTTTTAAGACAACTTCTATCTCCTTTGCAGTCTGTGTAGAACAAATAAGTATATTAATAGTACTTTTTGAAGAGTGTTTATGTATTACAGATATGATGATAATTAAATGTCTACTTTTCATACAGGGATGGGCTAGATAGACTTCTGCCCTTTTAAACAGAGATTTAGAAACAAATTGTTTTGTTGAAGTCAAAAATATTTTTTGTAAATGTAGCGTAAAATTGAATATATTGGATAAGAATTTGCTTACACAAATATTTATACTTTTTTTTTTTTACAAACTGGTTCTTCCAAGAACTCTAATATAACTGAAAATAAAACAAACCTTGAACTTTCTGAAATAATTCAAAAGAATTTGAAGCTCTTAATTGTTTTAAACTTTTTAAGGGAAATAATACATTCAGGTCAGCTTAAAACATCAAAACACATGTAAATATCAGGACATTATTGGTTCTTCTTTGTAGGTGTGTGTACGAGGACTGAAAGCTATACCTCTCAGTGTGGACCTGTGGATACATTACATTAACCTACTGCTTGGGACACTAAACATGAATTTGCCTGAGTCAATACAACGCATTCGCAGGTAAAATCTTGGCTTTTATACTGTGCATTTTACTTGTTTTTTTTACAATATAACTTGTGGAAGTTTTGACTGTGCCATGCTAATTGTCTTGTGTCTATATCCTAGTACGTTTGAGGAAGCAGTGGCTACATCTGGGTGGGACTGGCACTCAGACCGGCTCTGGGACTTGTATGCAGAATGGGAGAAAGAACAGGGAGACCTCAAAGCCATGACTGCAGTTTATGACCGAGTGCTGAGAGTACCCACCCAGCTCTACAGTACCCACTATGAGAAGTATGCCAACCCTAACAGCCTTAAGCAAATTTCTAAATCGGAGAGTTTGCAAAGCTGTTCAGATTGACACACATCCAGTTACAAATCCGATTAAAGATTTGTAAGAATTTGCTGATATTTCTTCTCACTATCATATTTTGTGATCTTTTTTTTCCCCCCTTCATATATAGATGCAGCTGAATTTATCACCCAAAGCCTTATTGGTAAACTGTCAAACACCTGCAATTCAGCACTACAAAATTCAGATCTCCAAAATATCACAATTTGGTTTTTGCTTTCACAGTCCATAAGAAAGTTAGTGCTGTGCTGGGAACTGCAAACCTAATGAGAGTATGATTTTGTTTCTGTACCCTTAGGCTGAAGGATCATATAGCCTCACAAGCACTTCAGAATGTGCTAAGTCTTGAGGAGTACACAAAGTTGCAGGCTGAGTACAAACAGATTCAGATTCAAACCAAGAAAGAAGGCTCTGACTTTACAGCTGATGAGGGAGAAGAGAGACCACCAGGGGAAGAGCAGCCTGCTGACAGTGATAAAGATTCGGTAATAAGATCAGTATTGTTACATTTCCTGAGATTAACACACATACATGCGCTTGAAACAAGTATATGAATATTATGGCTTATGACTGTACTAGTTCTTATGTTTTAGTTATTCACATTTCTTCAACAAACTGTGGCGGTTAAAAGTTTAAACAGATCATTGCTGCACATTAAATAATATGTTATGTTTTATGTACTGTTGATTTGTTATGGGGATGTTATTAATAGATAGAAATTACTGTTTTATCTTATAGGAAGAAGCAGCACAAAAGATACGTGAGCTACTGTTGGCAAGCAGAGAAGTAGTGTACCAGCAAAATGAGAGTGAGGTCCGGAAGAGATGGAACTTTGAAGATGGGGTAAGGGACTCAAGTAAAAATATTTAAATGGGTAATATTGAAGCATCAGCTTATTTTTACTTGATTGTAAGTTTGTAGACCCTTTGCAGTTGGCTTGCCTACAGATGTCCAATCTGATGCTCTGCATCCAAGCAGTGTTCAAGTTCTGTATGGTATAGCTAGAAACTGGCTGGTATGTAAAACAGCTAGTGTGTCCAGCCAAAGGCTGCTGAATACTATTTATAGACTCTCACAAATACACACACAAACTCAAGACACAGTCAAGTCTCTTTTTCACCCTCTTACGCACACACTGGCAATCAAACTTCACAGTTTCTAGGAAAAAATTTTCTTTTTTCTTGTCCTCTCATGATTTTTTTTTTTTCAGTAACTTTCTTATTTCACGTCTCAGATTAAACGGCCATATTTCCATGTGAAGCCCTTGGACCGGGCCCAGCTGAGTGCCTGGGAGAATTATCTGGATTGGGAAATGAGTGAGGCTGAGGCAGTAGATGGGGCATCTGTGGAAAGTAAGCTAGATTCAGAGGTTGAGTCTGGTGCAAGACATAAGCGTGTGTTTATTCTGTTTGAGCGCTGCCTCATTGCCTGCGCACTCTATGAAGAGTTATGGGCTAAGGTAGGTTGGGTCATTTGGCTCTTTTAATTTGAGAATTGGGTAGTAGCTGTATTATTTATTGTTTATATATGTGTTGTAGTACGTGCATTACCTAGAACCACGCAGTTTGGAGGAAACTCGTAGTGTGTATCGGAGAGCTTGTGAAATTCACCTGCAACACAAGCACAATTTCCACCTGCAATGGTCCATGTTTGAGGAGCGGCATGGTGAGTAAAAAAATAAAAATAAATCTGCATCACCTTGTGGGTCGTTACAAGCACAATGTGTCTGAAAATGCCAAAGGGAATTGTTTTTACGTTTTCATTTGTTTCATTCTATCCTGTAGGTAATATCTTGGAGGCACAGCGAATCCTAGAATCCCTAGAGCAGACAATGCCTGGACTGGCCGTGGTACGCCTACGGCGGGCAGCGCTAGAAAGAAGAATGGGCCATCTGGATAAGGCAGAGTCACTGTTAAGAGAGGCTGTGGAGCAGAATAAAGACAAGCCGTACCTTCATGCCTTCTTCTCCGTTAAACTTGCACGCTTTCTCCTGAAGCTGGGGAAAAACCTGTCCCGGGCTCGTGCTGTGTTGCTTGAAGCCATCGAGCTTAGTCCGGTATAGAATTAAGCATTAATTCTGAAGTATTCATCCGTCCACCATTCATTGTTAAATGTAATTGTTAAATTTTTTACATTTTAGTTCTTTCTTTTTACCGTGAAATTCAGTTAAGCTTTTCAAAAATGTTTACACTCCAAGGACAACAGCAAGCTCTATCTGAATCTGCTTGAGCTGGAGGTATCGGGTGATGTGCGGGTCAATGGAGGAGGAGTCCAGCAATGTGTGACCAAAGTTTTAGCTGCACCGCTCTCACCAGAAACCAAAATCCTCTTCTCCCAACGAAACCTGCAGTTTGCTGAGGACTTTGGAGCTACAGTGCAAAGGTTAGTCTGGGTTTCAACAAAGCAATAATTTATTATAGAAAAAGGTTTATTCATAATATTAATTAATGTGTGCATTGGTGTTAGAAAATTTACATATTTAATCACGAAATCTTGACTGGCGGGTTGTCATTTTGATTTCACTTGCAATCTCGGATGGGCTGGCTGTCGCATATTGCCAAACAAGTGGAACCTTTTTCCAGACTATAAATCATAACATTGACAATTATGTGTTTCCAGTGTGTTGAGTATCTATGAAGAGCACCAGAAACTGCTGAATGAGCTTGGTGGAAAGAAGCGAGGAGCAGAGAATGGGTATGAGAAACACTGCCCACACTGCAGACATGAATAAATGAAAGGCGTTAGTTTAGCCTTAATTAACCTTAATGATTAATAATGGGCTGGTGGTGGTCTAGTGGCAGGATACTTTCATATGGACCAAAAGGTTGCAAATTCAAATCCCACTTTCAGCTCTACCACCATTGGGTTCCATGGAAGTCACTCTGGTTAAAAGCGTCTACTAAATGCCGCAAATATAATAAATGCAGTATGTCAATTCAAAATGATAAAACACATCATCTTTCCTGTAGCTCTTTTTACCATTTTACCCATCCAAATGTACTTTTATTCACCTTTTGTTTTAGTGATGAAGATGAGCCAGAGAAAGTTTGTAAAATGGATGATGGGTCTGCTGTGACAGCAACTATTCAGGGTGTTCCACCTACTATGCCCCCTGTTCCTATGACTACACCTCCTCCCCCTATCATGGGTGGTGATATGAGTGGGTATGGAAGCTACAGCAACTGGTACCAGGTATGCAGGATTTAAATGATTTCATATGTACATACATGTATTTTACCCTGGTGTTTTAATAACAATTTATAAAACTAAGTCTTATTTTCAGACATTAAAATTATGGCTAATGCAAAATGTTTTACATCCCACTTTTTCCTTTTCATTTCAACAGCAATATGGAGGATACCACAACCCATGGAACCAGTACAATCAATATTACCCTCCCAGCTAGGACAAAGGAGCATCAACCAATAGACTGGAGCAGCACTGGAGGCTTCTGGTACTGCTCAAGAATGTAGTGTTTCAATGTACAAGCCCTTCACATGACAGGATTTTACTGTCACCATTCAATACAGTAAGAGGTAAATGACTAAGTGTACAGTGGTGCACATAATGCTGCAAGATACATTTACTTGCCTACAGGTCCACTCACCTCAGTGCTTTTAAAGATTTTATATTTTCAAACTTTGAGTTACTTTCATATCCCACAATAATGATTGCCATAGCTTTTTTGCCCCTCCCCATTTTCCTTATGGATGTCAAGGTTAATGGGATATATTTAAAATGTAAAACATCATGTCTATATATATATATATATATATATATATATATATATAATATGACATTTTGTATTTTTAAGATTTTATAAATTCCAGCCTTGCATTTAAACCACTGCCCATTTATCTTTGTCAGCTTCAAGGCATTCCAAAAGCCAGCCTGCTTTTACAAATTAATGTATTTAACGGTGCTTAATTTCCCAGCATCCCACAAAAAATGTTTGTACTTATTTTAGAGTACTGTTTGGTTTTTTTTTCATAAGGGATGTTTTTTGCATTTTTTTTTTTTTTCTTCAGTTTACTGGATTTGTATTTGTTTTACACTTTATAGCTGTTTTCCTTATAATTACTTTTCATGTAAAGACAAAGGGCATTCTGGTTTTGATTTTATATACTATTGGTTTTGCTTCATTTTTATCATGTAGACACTACCAAGTCCTTAATGGTAATGGTTGCCAGTGCTGAAACCAGATCCATTCTTAATAAAGCCAAGGGTACAAACACAAATTGGCCAGTCAAACTTTAGACACATTATTACACTTAGCTGATCTGTTTCACTCTTCTTCAGATCTTGGATTAATGCAAATGTTTGATACTTGGTGAGAGGTTATGCAGAACATCTGTTTCAAGGAAACCTGAATTAGACTTGAGCTTTTCTCATGAGTAATAATTAAGAATATTCTTACACTTACCTTCCACTTGATAATTTTACTACACCACATACCATGTGTTTACACAAATCCCAGATTTCACATCAGGTTTTTTTTTTCCTCAGTAATGTCAACTATCTTTTGTTTTCTGCCTTTTTTGTTTTTGGAATAAAAATGTTGTCTACTTTAATCTTTAGTCTATGAAGTAAAACAGATCAAGGTACTTGTTTATTAGGTTTCTATATCAAATGTTTCACGGCCTCTAACTTACTAATAACAGCCAAAGGCTGCAGTAAGTTTATTTCAAACATATCGAAATAAGATGCAGCTTGTGAAGATGAGTGGCATGGTAATCTCCTTCAGTTTCATGTACAGTTCACTTTGTGTTGAGGGCTATTTGTTTTATTTTAAGCGATACCCATCACGTATTGTTCAGCTTGGGTCAAATTACATAATGTAGAAAATCAATCAGTCCTGCAGTTCCTCCATTTATGGCCCGTTGGTGGAAGAACATGGATAAACTAGCCATCCTTCACTTCTTTGTAACCACAAGGACAGCAGAAGGCACCAAACCTGAGGAAAAGTAGCCATTAAATGTGCATTCAGCCAAAGAAAATCTTATGTGCAAAATGTATAGAAAACATTATGTATGCATTGTAAAATAGTTTTACTAGTGCAGGCTGTGTCACAAATGACAGCATGACATGTACATGCAAATAATTACTTATTTAACCATTTTGTAGATTTTTGTATACTTTACCTTGTACACAATGGCCTATCAGATGTAAATGTAAAAAGTGGTTTTATCATGATTGCAGTATTTAGAAGTTCTATAATTAGGCAAGGTTCCTCTGAGGTTATAGAGCTGAACTGTATGGGGAGGGGGGATCATCCAAAAACGGATATACAGCAAAGGGCATTTTCACTAGAAAACTTAAATATTACTGCATAGAAATAAAAAATTATGTATGTAAATATAGCAGGAAGGCTCCCATGTTATTGCTTTAATCTTACCGAGCTCACTTAGAGGTTTTTCCATGTCAAGGTCTGTGTAGACGCGGCGAGGGTAAGGTGAGAGAAGGGTGAAGTCCTGATTATCGGGGCTATTCATCTGCACATATACTCTTACAGCAGCCAGAGGCTCCTGGGCTTTAAAGACTGCTGTCAGAGCAGAACCATCCAAGAGACGCACCTAACGGACGTTTCAAACAAGAAAACGTATTATGATCATCTAGCATGGCTGATAGGTTAAACAGTTGAACTGTTGAAAAAACCCAACACTGGCTGTATGCAAATCTATTTCTATTTTTAACTACATGAATAGTGAATGTGAATCAAGTCAGATTCAATACAGGGCAAAATGCTGACAGACAGGAGGTTTCCAAGAACAGAATTCTTGGCTTCTGACAACTTAATCTAGAGGGGAATATATTGAGATGAGGAGCACCTGTATCCGACATTCATCGTAGTCTTTCTTGGCTGGAGGAGGACCTTGGTTCTCAAGTGGAGATTGTGGAGTGGCTTCAGAAGTAGGGGATGATAGGGATGTACCTGAAGAACCCCCTCCAAACTGAGACAGGAAGCATTTATTCAATGGTTTCCAGGTTTAAAATTGTTTTCAAAATATGTAAAGAATAGTAAATGAATACTTAGATACTGAAAACTGATGACAAAGGAAAATGAACACTTCAGAACTACTTGCAGCATTTTAAGAGGTGCTACATGATATGAACACTTCTTGTGGCTGCACAGAAAGGAGAAAAAAAAACATCTGAGCTGCATTAATGTCAAGAAAAATGTATTAATGAGCAAATACCTTACGTGCCCTCTCTTCTCTGTCACGTGCAATCTTCTCTTTGACCCTTTGCCTGAAGAAAAAAAAAAAGCATAAGACTTCTTACATCTACATGAGAGTTTTTTTGTTTCTTTTTGTGATATGGTACTTGTATTACTTGGCAAGTCTGTCCTCCATTTTCTCTCTCCTGCGATCTTCAGCCAGCTTTTTCATTTCATCATCTTGCAGCTTTTGTCGGATCTGCTGCAGCTCTTGGCCTTGCTTCCTTCTGGTCTTTTCCCTCTCTACTTCCTCCTGCCGTTCCCTCTCTCTCCTCTCCTCCTGTTTCACCCTCATCAACTCTTCCAGCCTGATGGCAAAGTGAAAACATCTCACCACCTCCTATAGTGGTCAACTTATTTTCAAATGCAACCTTTATCAATTTTACACAAACCTCTTAATTTGTTCCTTCCTTTCTTCTTCTGTCATTGGTTGTCTGGGATCTTGGGGCATAGTTTCAGCATCTGGTTTTTATGTAAAGTAAAATAAGTACATGATTGTACATGAAATTCATTTATTCTGACAAAAAAAATAATATTTTTGCTTCATAACAAAGCAACAGTAAAAACATTTATCTAATTTTAAGTCAGAATTCTTCAGTTTGAACAAACAAAACACTGGGCAAAAAATATTCATCTTAATCTCCATTTTGGATTAACACAAAGGGACTAAAGATACATGACAGGATCCAAAAAACTGCTCTGGAGTTGGGGAAAGGTCTTACTTTCAGCGGACTCTGTATCAGGCTGGGATGGGCTCTGCTGCTCTGAGTTGCCTAGAACGTTCTCTGCTGGTGGGACATAGGGCTCGTCTATGTCTGGATCATTCTCGTGCTCCATTAGCCTGCACATGACAAAGGCAAAAACTAAAACAATAGGCCTGCCAAGTTTCTGACATTACATCAGTAATGCAACTCACCAGTCCATAGCCCTCTCAATGCCCTGGTTGCCAGTATGTGCTACAGCCTTCTCCCTTTGAGAATAAACAAAGCAGTGAAGCACCAGGACGTCATAGTGGACAATATAGTCACATCTGCTGGATCATAAGAACATTACTTACGCCCTGTTTCTGTCAAAGCCCATTTCCAACAGGCTTTCTAGCGTCGTACACTCCGCCATGGTGCTGGAACATATCAAATGCTTTAACATGAGAGCTTGTACGAGTCCACCACCTGAACTTTATTCAGCTATTCCTGCACTATATCCACTTGCCACTCTGTTCATCCGGCACAGTTAAAACCTACATAGCGTCTTATATATTGACTGTACAAAGTACATAATAACTGTACTTAAGATTTGAAAAAAGCTTCAGAGAGAGCTACACACAAGTCCTGAGCTAGCAATTCATAACAGTATTCATATGCTAGCCAGCTAGCTCTCGGTTACACTCCTTATTTCTGAAAAACACAAGACGTGTATGCATGTATCAGATATTTTCTTATTTCTGACGCCAAAACAGTTCATTTTCGTTTATCAGAAAGGTTAAGATGAAGAAAAGCAGCTAAGATTTAGCTCCAGGCTGCTCTGTGCCCTGTCAACACACATGAACGTTAGCTAGCAGAGACGAGCTTCTAAAACAGACATTACACAAAACTCTGAACGAATGAAAGTCACAAAAACGAAACATGTTTTAAAATAACCTCCTGAATACGTACAGTGGTGTATTATTAATGATGAGCTAGCATAACACTCACAAAATCCAGTGTGCAGTCTCCCGGTCACGCTGCACTATGGCAACCGCCGCAGGCCAAAACGCGGTTCAAAAAAGGAGACGAACTTGTGAGCTTTGGGTACCAAATGAAAGAATGGGTTAATGCTTATATCTGACTTCAGACTGCTGTGATTCCGCGCTTTAGACTGTAGGCAAATGTAACGTGTGTGTATTTAGTATATATTAAATGTATATAATATGTAATGAATGTTATATATTATACCATTATAACATGTAATGAGTACCTATTGTGAGAATATGCAATTATAAGTGATCCAAACACTGGCAAAACTGCTTTGTCTTATGACCTCCATTTTGTCTTATGACCTCTGCAATTAACCCATAAACAAACACGTGCAGCAGGAGACAGCTATTGAAAGCGCTCCGGGAGCAGTGACGGGGACAGTGCCTTGCTCAAGGGTACCTCAGGGCAACCTTCTGGTCTGGGATTCGAACCCTTGATTTTCTAATCCTGGGGCCTAGAGCTTAATCACTAGACCACCGCTGCCCTGGTTTCTTTGATCCCATTTGGGATGGACAGTAACCACAGTTGCTTTTTAAGCAAAACTGCTGCAAAATGTTTAGTGAGTGTTTAGTCGGTCTGCTACCTTTAAATGCAGAAGAATGTAAGCAAACATCAAATATCCATCCATGCATTATCTTATCCAGGTCGTAGGGGGTGGGGGTTTGCCAGTCCTGCATAGGGCAGACATAATACTTTTCAAACTCAAATAAATAGAAATTAAAAAATTAACTTTTAACATGGATTATTTAAGCTTGATTTCTTTCTGGGTAGGTCAACTCATTGTCACTCAGAATGTCAGCAAAAAGTTTCATTTAACTGACAGTGAAATTTTGGTACAACTGTATTTATAACACACTTATAGAGGCTTGCAGAGCCCTTCATTTTCTTGCTGTGTGTTTAATGTGCATGTAATGAGCACCACGCACAGGTAGGTGTGTCAGCAGCATTCTCTGTGGGAGGGCTTGTTACTTATTGAGCAAGAGCGTAATAATCTACCAGCCACAGTCCACAGCAAAGAGGAAGGGACTGGACACTGATCCAGCTCAGAGGTTCTGCTCTTCAACAGAGGTAAGGAATAGAAAACACTTCACTTTACTTTCATTTGTCTTTCAATTTGGTGTAAAGATTATTTTGTCTGAAAGCACTAAAATGTTTTTCTTGTTTTTTTTTTACTACAAATGAAACGATAACTCTCAAATTGTTCTCTTAGGCAGCACTGCCATCATAAATTGAAGGCTATACTGCTGTTATGTGAATGAAACATTTTGGTCTGAATCTTCACCTTTTTTCATTAGAAATGATTACAGGTTAAATGAATCAAAGAACTCAGATGCACTGTCTTAAACATATTTCCACAGAACACGTAGAGGCCGACTGTGACTGGGGTCAAAGTGTCTGAAGTCATAATTGTTTTATTGTGTTTTCCAGAAAGAGTAGAGGAGAAAAGTGGGTAAAGTTCACACGAACACAAAGTCCTGGATTGTATGATGTAGGTGTGCTGAGTTTATCACAGTCAAACTGAGGTCAGGGGACAGTGTCAGAGTACCAACTACTGAGCAGTCAGCTCCTATTTAACCAAATCCTTCAAAATTTGGGTGTGTTGAGCATTAATCAGTGTAGATCTATATATTTTTCCCCCCAGATTTGGCCCAATTAAGTATTTTCAATTGTATTAATTTATTGTGACAAATTTCACTCCCTAGCTTTGACTCCTCCAATCAGATTATTCTGCCTGGGAAGGTCAAGGCTTCCATGGTGAGTGAGAGGGGAAAACATCTTACACACCAAGAATGAAGGATGAGTGTAGCATTATGACAGTTTTGTGGGTCAGTGTAGGGCTCATGATGATTTGGTCAGTTATTCTCAGCTAATGTCTCCAGCCTCATCTATTTAAATTCCCAGTACTGTTACTGTAAAATACTGTTACAGTTACTCTTCTAACTTTTTGCTTTTTCCAGACTACCTGAATGATGTGAGACGTGCAGTCAGTAAGTGCTGACTGCAGTGCAGATGTTGCTAGTGCTCACTGGGTGTAACAGTTCCTCCATGTGGAAGACCTCTGTGTGCCAGTGGAGAAACTGTTACCTGCAGAGGGTTACTTTGAGCTGCCACTTACGATTTGAATTCTGCATTAAGGCTCAGAGTAATGAGGAGAGATGGGAAATACGGTTCAAATGTCATACATGTGTTTGAGTATTCTGTGCTTTCTGAAGACTGTTTATAAGTTAGAACAGATGGGGCTTAATGCTGATCGATTCAAGGAACAACCATTCTCAAACCAACATGAATGCAGTTGCAAGAAGATTTTTGAGGTGCTCCTTTGCAGTCCACTTATTATGTCACTTTGAAATAAAATGTTAAAATAAATAATGTACACTAAAATAACATTTGAGTTTGGCTTAATAGTTGTATTTGTTTGAAATGATTTGTTTCTAAGTTTTGACGTACTGATTATGTGTAATACCACAGATGGCCACAAGGGCGGGGTATTTAACAAGCAGGACAACAAGCCTACAATGATTAAATATTTGAGTTTTTATTTTTATTCATCATAAATCAGTCGTTCAGTGCTCTGATTTGAAATGCAGAATCCTATCACTTGAAAAGTTTAGAATATTCTTGAGGCATGAGGCATAGTTTAATGGCGATTTAAAAAAAATCTTTTTGCCTGATATTAAATTAGAAACAAATACATGATGGGCAGGAAGGCTACACGTAGACTGCAGCAAGTGGATCCCATTAACTTCCCTGTACGTTCCTCAGCAATAAAGCATATCCTGTAAAGTAGAAGTGAATTTCTGCTTAAGGTCAGTTCAGCCTGATTCCAACCAAATGATGCTGAAACTTTGCAATGTAAACGAAGATTTTAGAATAAGGAAACCCATCTAATCACTAGGTTTCACTAAGGTTTCAACATAAAATCATCAGTACAACTGCATTTTCCCAAGATTGCTATGAAGATTTAATTGTATTCTGCTACAAGGGGATTGGTATTGGATGACGTTCACCATCCCAAAGGTATTCAGTGGCCTTTTAAGCTGTTATATGATACATTCTCACCTTGTTCTCATCGACTGTGCAAAGAGGGAAGTGATTTCAATTCACAGAGACAGAGAAATGATCCAATTTTTTGTATCCATTTTTTTTTTTTAAATACAGTACAGTTATTCACATCAAAATGAAACAGTAGGCTTTATAATACATTTATTGGATAAACTCCATTTATTATTTTACAGTTTATTTTTCAGGAGGGAGAGGAAATGAAATATATACTTTTTTTCTTATTACCTTCACCTCCTCAAACACCTCAAAAGAAAACAATCCTTAAAAGCTGGTATGACAAGTGTCCACAAACCCTACAAACACTAATAAACACTACATAAAACTTTTGTAAATCTCAAATTGTGGGTTTCACAGCCTTTTTGCTGGTACACAGTGATTTATTTAGCTTTGTGTAATCTGACTTTTTTATTTAAACTTTACTTTTGTGTATTTAAAATGTAGCTAAAACAAGTTCATCAAAGGTAAAAGGTCGCTGGACTTTCGTCCATAATCAAAAATGCCAAATAATACATTCTTGTATAGCAGATTAAGGTTAAAACAATTATGATCAACAAAAAGTCGTAATAATTTAATAAATAATTCGGGAACTGAGAGCCACTTTGCGGCCATCGCCCCGTTGGCGTCTAAGGTTTGATTTGATTGGCTCACAGCTGTGCACGTGACCAGAGTCGCCGCCCCAATGCTAATGCTGTTAGCTCCATTTCGCTTTCTTTAACTTGAGTTAAACCTGTTTTTGCCCGTATTTCGCAATCCACTTTCATTTTACAGAGGAAGGAAAACTCTATGACACCGCGGTCGCTGGTCATACTTACTCCGTTCCTTTTTCCCCCGGGGTTAATTCTGTGTTTGCGGTTAGCCTGAGCTCTGGGAGGGGTCTCCAGAGAGGGTGGGCCCGTCTCAACTTCACCAAGACCGACTTCACCCCATCCGCCAGCGTGCGTAGGACTCTTGCGACAGATCTTCCACTGAGCTGTCTTTCCCTCGCCTTTTCCTCTCGGAGGGTCAGTAAAGGGTCGTCTGTTGGACATCACCATGTTCAGTTGGTCGAAAAATCACGGGAAGAAAGACCCGGAGCTTTTCCAGAACGTGTCCGATGGACTCAAGCGCCTCTACCGCAACAAGCTCTTCCCCCTCGAGGACACCTACCGCTTTCACGACTTCCACTCTCCGGCCCTGGAAGATGCCGATTTCGACAACAAGCCCATGGTTCTTTTGGTGGGCCAGTACTCCACCGGAAAGACAACTTTCATCCGGCATCTCATGGAGCAGGACTTCCCCGGGATGCGGATAGGCCCCGAGCCCACCACCGACTCCTTCATAGCGGTGATGCACGGCGAGCAGGAGGGGGTCATCCCGGGCAATGCCCTGGTGGTGGACCCTAAGAAACCCTTCAGAAAGCTCAACGCTTTCGGCAACGCCTTCCTCAACAGGTATGACTCTGGGCAGTTTGTGAAGGATTCATTTTGCACCCAGTAATGTATTTCGAAACTGTGCCACTCCCACACCAACTGTTCAGTCTGTATTAAAATCTACTCCAGCGTTTAAGTCCCGTGGGAAGCAGTTTGGGGTAGAGTAGATTAACCCCCTTCATGTTCTTTTCTAAAGGAGGTGGAGACCTCAAATAATAAGTAATCTGTTTAAAAAAAAAAAAGCTTAAAACAGCAGGATTCAAATATCTGCAGTGGAGCTTCTCAGCACCCAGTTTGGGAAATAAAGCTTATTAGGGCTTTTTCCTCTTCCTTTGGGTCTGTAGTTAAATAAAAGTCCCAGTGAGAGCACTCAGTGGTGAAACAGGATGAAGGAAAAACCCTAAAAAAAGGGAGACAAAAGGAAAGGACTACAATAGTCCAGAATAAAAGGAGAATAACTTTTATTTTAGATTTAAGTAGAAACATTGTAGTCACTTATTGAAATAATCAATTAGAAATGTACTTGAGTACAAATCTCTGAGTAATTGGAACCCAACCCTGATGGTTACCACAGCTGACTACTCCTGACTTTGAGGCCTTGTGAGATCATCATAAGTCAGCCGTGACCAATCAGTTCTCCTGACGTGTGTTTCCACATTTCTGTGTGTGCAATGGTGGTGTTTCCCATATATATACACAGGCATTTGATTCCTGGAGTCTTTTATTGGCCTGTTTCAAAAGAGCAGAAGTTTTTGCCTTCGAGAAGGCACCATCCTGCATGTAATATTTTTCTCAAGTTCTCAATTCAAGTCAAAGACATGTCATTCTGATGGCACAAAGAAGGTCAATGGACAACACCCATTATTTTGACACACAAACACAGGACACTGTGTCATATGCTTGGCAGGTGTGGCCTGTGTGTGTTACCAAGTGAGTGTGTATGTCCTTAACGGTTTACACAGTAAACTCTGACCTGTAGATTCTTCATAACCTACAGCTTCTACACACGCTCCTTTTTAAAAGGTTATCCAAAGAATCCTGTATTAGGATGTTCTCTAGATTTTCACTAGTGCTTTAATGCACCTCTTTTGTTTCCTTAATTTTTAAGAGTGAGCTCCACTGAACAAGTATTTCAGTTGTGAGGTTCATCTGATCAAGAGGATTGAGGCTAAGATTAGAGCCACCGATTGGCCATATGCTGCTTTAGATTAAAAAGTTTAAGGCTGACGAGACAGATTTCAGTTTGCAGTGAACTGACTGCAGGTTTCATGCCCGGAAGAATGTAAAACAAAAGGTGCTTCCTGTTTTCTTTGTCTTAACAAAATTTTTGTTACTTCAGCGCAACCCAAATTCTTATACAATCCATCCTAGTATGTTACTGTGATAATAAAAACACTTTCTCCCAGAGGTTATGTCAAAGGTTACTTCCCCTTTTTTTGTTCAGACACTCAGCTGTTTCATATCCAAAGTGACTAAGTATGATGAGCTTTAAACTTTGTGGAAATGACACTGCAAACCGTTATTACAGAGGATCTTCCGCTAAACATGCTGAAGCTGTATTTTCCCAAGCAGAACAACCTTTATTCCATTAGTTAGTTCTTGTTTTGAGTGCTGAACCCTCTCTTTCCATGACCTTGCCATAGGCTGCTATGCAGAGAGGATTCGTAAAGACTGAAATCCTTGCTGAAGTTACAGAGGTCAGAACGAGGGTGAAATGAAGAGCGTTTAGGGATTTGGGAAGTCATTACTTTAACAAAAACAGTTTAAACTCCTGTAATTGTTGTTTAGCTCTCTGTCTGTTCTTTCCTTTCTTTACCTCTGTTCTTCTCTGAAAGCATGAATAAACATAAGCAAGCAGGTCTTCTTAAAGAACACTCAGACTCAATCATGAGAAGGACACAAACATTTAATGCATTTGAAGCAGCAAATTTCTGAATGACGTAAAATATTTGAGAGGATCTCTTTGCAGTGATGTCGGTGCGCTGACATCTGCAGTGTTGCTCTTTGGGTTTCTTCTAAATGATGTTCTGGCTGAGCCTCAGCCCTTGTGACCAAGATCAGTTTATGCTTTGAGTTTTTTTTTTTTTGTTGTTGTTGTTGTTGTTGTTGTTTTATTTCTATATATATATATAAAAAATAGAGTAAAGAAGCAAATTTTCGAGGGCAGAATGAGGGCAGAGAGTGAGATAAAACGAAAGAAAGAGAGATGGTGAGTGAATGAAAGTAATCCCTGTACACCTCCTGTACAAAACTTTAACCATCTGTATTTACGGAACACAGTAGGAATATTTTTAGTGCAGGAATGTCTCACCTTGCTGCAATAGTAAAATGGCCATTGACCTTGAAATATAAGTCTTGAATGCGGATTATAAAAACATGAGGTTTTTAGGCTTCCTTTTTGAATTTCCTGTATGGGCACCTTGACAGGAAATTGTTTACACTGAACGTGTGGTGAATGTAACAGCAACTGTGTGTGCTTACAGGAGCACACACAGTTGCTGATCATTTTCATTTTATGGCTTAAATTATATCTATTTTTAGTTGTGTGTGAATGTGACACAGTCTAACCAAACCTGTCCCCCCCCCCCCGCTCTCTCTCCCTCTCTTCCTCTCTGTGCTCTGTCTCTCTCTCTCTTGTTCTGTCTTTCTCTTTTTCTCTCTGCAGGTTTATGTGTGCTCAGTTGAAAAACCCAGTTTTAGAGAGTATCAGTATCATTGACACTCCAGGCATCCTGTCGGGGGAGAAGCAGAGGATCAGCCGAGGTCAGAAACCCTGAGGACTTTTTCTCTTCTCTCTTTCACCCTCCTTTTTTATTGCAACTTGCAGCATTTTCTTTTTGCAAATCTTTGCTACACTATTGAAATGCAAATTAGGGTGACAAATATGACTATGAATATCGCATTCATGAAAAAAACAAAATTAGCTTTTTATGTTCTCAATCTAATGCTCTTACCACAATCAGACCTAAGCCTATACAGTGAACCCAAAATACCCAGATAACATGATAGTCACAGTAGAATGATGCAATACAATAAGCGATGATACAGCTTGAATAAAATAAAGCATATTTTAAGAAGTGTGCAACAAGACAAGGTTCCCTTTTTGCCTGCTGGGTTTGGACCAGCCCACAATATGTGTGCTGTATTTCTCCTTTTAGAGAAAGTTAATTTAGAATTTTGCAAAGCACTTCAGTACTTTCCCCTCTCTGCCACCTGGTCAAATTCCAACCACATTATTTTTACTAAAATACCGCTGTACACTATATAAAAGAAGAAGTCTCAACAAAAACATAGCAGAATGGTCAAACCCATATACTCTGTGAAGCCACTGCATATGACCAGGTGGGTTAACCACACAGCAGATCCTTTCCCACGTTTTTGACTGCCAAAGGTGTTTCTGGGAAATGAGTTTTTTTAAATACTTAGATTTTCAGATATTTAGATTAAAAGATTTCCATTTTTTCTAGATTAAACCTGTTGAATAAATCATTTCCTCATAGTGTCAGAATGTTTGTCATTGATGGCGTGTCTTCTCTTGCCAGATGGCTGTAAACATGCTCAGTGCCTCCTGTTAGTGGACACTGTAGCCTTACAGGAATCCAACTGGTCTAGGCAGCAGCTGACATGCATGATTAATCCTTGCTTTGCTCTCTCTTCAGACTTTCACTGAAAAGGTCTTTGTGTTTAACTGTTGCCTAGAGTTAATTTTATGATGATGCCATGACTCACCTTTTCAAGTGTTTGGTGTTTTTAATTTATGAACTCTTTGATTTGTGCTTATAAAAACAGCTCTCTACTGGTTGGTGTAATGTATCTGCTAAATTGTAGGATCAGGAATGGTATATCCCTCTACATAGGAGCGCACCTAAGTAAAGATAACTCTGGTACAGGAATGATGACTTGTATCAGTGGATTTTGTGAATTCTGTGCACTTGTGTTCTTATCCTACAGCTTGGGAGTGCAGCTCTTTGAGTCAAAAAATAAATATTTGCCATTTAACAAAGAATATCAGCTGTTTCCCTTTGAGCCTCACTTCTCTTTCCCCTTGCAAAGCTCTAGCAAAATTTGTAACTATTTACTCTTTTCACTTTAGTTATCTGTTCCTTTCTATATGTCCTCTTTTTGGTAGCTTGTTGTAGATTTGTAGCAGGTAGACAGTTAAGTCAAAATGTAAGTATCTCACGCTCTTGCTCTCTGTCTTTCCTCTAGTATATGTTGCTCCCCCCATCCCTCTCTCTCAGGCATATTTACAGTAAATGGAATCTCTGACTACGTGGCTTTGTCCTTGGCATTTGAGACCAGCTGCAGTCTTCTCAGATCAGATGACACTGCTTCTAATCAAAACCATAATTCCTTCCTTTTCTCTTTTTTCCTTTTTTTAACCAAATGGCTTGCTGCCTCCACTCCCACTTGCTTTCAGTCACTGTGAAACACAGACTGCTTTGTTTTACATTACTCTGTAGCTTTTCTTTATTGTAATGTGTTGCAATGCTTAAACTCTTGTGATTTTGACTCATGACAAAATGTGAACAGTTCATTGTTGTATTTTATATATAATCTCCTACTATGTTTCTGCTAGCTGACACATCTGTTGTTTAATAGGAATGATTACAAATTAATTTACAAGCATGTATGGATCAAATGTGCTGTGTGTTAAGTTTGCTTTTTAAAACTGAATGTTTGCAGATTGTCTTTGATTAACCCTTTCCTCATTGGGTCATTGCAGGCTATGACTTTGCAGCCGTTCTAGAGTGGTTTGCTGAAAGAGTGGACCGTATTATCCTGCTCTTTGATGCTCACAAGCTAGACATCTCAGATGAGTTCTCCGAGGTGATAAAGGCCCTGAAAAACCATGAGGACAAGATGCGTGTGGTACTGAACAAAGCGGACCAGATCAGCACACAGCAGCTGATGAGAGTGTACGGCGCCCTCATGTGGTCGCTAGGGAAGATCATTAACACCCCAGAGGTGGTGCGGGTTTACATCGGCTCGTTCTGGGCACAGCCTCTCCTGGTGCCAGATAATAGGAAGCTTTTTGAAGCTGAAGAACAGGACTTATTCCGAGACATCCAGAGTCTTCCACGAAACGCTGCTCTGCGGAAGCTGAATGATCTGATCAAGAGAGCACGTCTTGCCAAGGTGAAGCCAATAGCATGGGGAATTTTGGAATTGGTTGCTCTAGTTTTATGCTATGTAGGTGTGGGCAAGTGAAATAAGCAAGTGCCAATATGGTTGCTTTATCATTTGTCTGTTTCTTTAAAAAGGAGGTAGTTGTCATATTTTACTGCTGACATTTTCTCTCTAGGTTCATGCTTACATTATCACCTCGCTGAAGAAGGAAATGCCTAGTGTGTTTGGGAAGGATTCCAAGAAGAAAGATCTCATTTCCAATCTGGGTGCCATTTATGAGAGGATAGAGAAGGAACACAACATCTCTCCAGGAGACTTCCCCAACCTCAAGAAAATGCAGGTAAGAATACTAAGCAGTTGCACTGAGCCTTAAGAAATTGACAATGTGAGGAATGGCTTAAAAGTTCAAGTTGTAGGTATGTTATTTAAAGTTACAAAAGTGGCAAAATGGCATGTATTTTTGGCTAGCTTCTAGTTTGTATGTCAGATATGCTATAGCCAAACTTCATTTGTGATAACTAATTTCCCATTTAGCTGACCTGCATGCTCAATGAACTTCATGCTAATCAGTCATTTCAAGTTTGGCTTCTTTCCTTTAGGAACTGCATTCATTGCATGTGCAGGTTCAGTCCTGTGATGTTCAGTCCTGTGATCTTAAACATGATAGTTCATAAGCAGTGACAATGTCTCTTGGTAATTGGACTTCATTTAATCAAGACTACACTCCTGATTGAGCCTTAAGATAAGCAGACACTGCTTTACCGAAGATTCCTAAAAGAAGCATCAAAAGACCACAGAAGCAGCCTTTAGTTTTTTGGGCCAAATCTTTGGAAGGCAATGCCAATAAATATCTGTCAGGCAACTACAGTTAGCAGTTTTAAAAAAAACAAAGCTTTCTGTTAATACATTATAATATTCTTCTTTAGAACATACTCCAACGATTTTATATAAGTCTTTATATTAACTGTAGTTTTTTTTTTTACAGCAATTAACAATTAAGCAAATCATTGTTTTAACGGTGGTTCCAAAATGTAAAGCACTTTGCACTGTATCTAAATGCATGAAAACTACTCTATGAATGATTTTTTTTATTATTATTATTTTTTTATTATTATTCTTATCATTATTCTCCTTCTCATTATTATGTGACTCCTTTTTGCTTCTTTACCCTTTTACAGGAACTCCTGGCTGGTCAAGATTTTAACAAATTTCCTGCCTTGAAGCCCAAACTTCTGGAGGCTGTTGAGGACATGTTGGCTAATGATATTGCCAGGCTCATGACCCTTGTGCGCCAGGAAGAGGCATCTATGCCCAACCAGATGGTGAAGGGTGGTGCCTTCGATGGAACCATGAATGGGCCATTTGGGCATGGCTACGGTGAGGGTGCTGGAGAGGGCATTGATGAGCTGGAGTGGGTTGTGGGCCGTGACAAACCATCATACGATGAGATCTTCTACACACTCTCCCCTGTTAATGGCAAGGTGACTGGAGCTGCTGCCAAAAAGGAAATGCTCAAGTCCAAGCTACCCAATGTAGTGCTCGGTAAGATCTGGACTCTGGCTGACGTGGACAAGGATGGTTTCCTAGATGATGAAGAGTTTGCTTTGGCCAACCATCTGATCAAAGTGAAGCTGGAAGGATATGAGCTGCCCGCTAAGCTACCAGCTCACCTGGTGCCCCCTTCCAAGCGTGGTCAAGATCAACAGTGAGTTGTGGGCCTGCACCTTCAGCTTTAAAGCTATGGTTCTCAGCTCAGGCTTCAACTCCTTCAGCCATTCCACTTATTTGTTCTAAGAGCAGCCTTGCCAACCCTCCTCATTTCAGCACATCTTTTTTAACTGTTGAAGGTACCATTAAGGGTTATGAATGGTTGTTCCAGTATCTTTACATACAACTTTTTCAAGTTTCTTGTATGTTGACAGTTTTCTTCTGTATGTTTTTTTCTTTCCCCCCAAAATACCTTTTATGTATATTATTCACTTGACATCTGTTTTGATTTTATCTTTTACTATTTTTTTTGAGGGGCAGGGGTCCAAGGTGTTTTATTTTGAGATCACAGGGCATATAGTAGTACCTTGATTGTGTTCTGATGATGGAATGCCTTACGGATGGCAGTATCTGGCAATTTATGAATATCTGGAATGGCTTTGGAGATCCAGTGACTGTACAAAAAATTGAACTCTGGGAAGTAAAACTAAAAAGATCAAATGTGCCATGATTTGGAAACAAAGATACCACTTTGAGAATTGTTTAAAAACAGACTGCAAAAGGACTTTGGTACTCAAGGCAGAGGATGACTAGTATAAGGTATAAAGATTTTTTGCTGTGTTTCTGGGGTGACTCATGGAAAAGGAAAATGTGAAATAACCTCACCATCCACTTTATTACACACACTTACCTTTCACTCACTGCCCACTTTTAGCTCTGCACACCTTATAGATTCATTATTCAGGTGTACATTTACTCACTGTAGCCCATCTGTTATAATGCATGTCAGGTTCTTTTAAACCTTATCATTGGTCTGTTTCTGATGGCGAAACCCAATGTATAGGGGGTTGTTGGAGGTTTTACAGATGTCTCAAGCGTTCGAAGGGCTGTGTGTACAGACATTGACCATTGATAAAGGGCTAGAGAATGGCCAACACAAACTGCATCAACAAATGGACTACAGTCTCTACATGTACACCAGCTAGTTAGATCTACTAGGTCAGTGTTTCTAATAAAGTGGCCACTGAGTATTTATGTATGTGATATTCTACAATATATGCTTAATCTTTTTTTTTGCAAACTTAATTTATTCTTCTTTAAACAAATCTGTATTTTTATATCTTAAATTTGACAGTTATAAAATTTTCCTCTTGATTGATACACCTACCTATAATGACATGTGAGATTTTGGTCTTTAATAGGTGGTGGGTTTTCATATACTTTAGCTGGACTTGCATTGAATTCTGATGGATACCTGATGGATAAATAAATAGTTATGAATGAATAATAAATGTTAAGCAGCTTCTATTTGTTTTGCCTGATTGAGCTAAATATAATTAGATTTTTCAATATTCATGCCACTAATACAAACAAAATAAACTACTGAAAATGTACAACGATTTCTTAAACGGAGAAACATTTTATCAGTAAACTGAAGCAGCATTAAAATGTCAAGCAAATGCTATTTCTGTAGAAGAAATGCAATGCTGTGTAATGCATCAAATGCAAGTTCACTAGATTACAGAGTTTCTGTTCTGGCTCAGGAATGTATGCAGCACTTTTTTATTTTTAAACTCTCTCTCTCTCTCTCTCATGTCACAGCATGTTAGGATGCTACTCTGCTGTTGTCTTGAATTTAAGTCCAACGCCATGTCAAACTGAGACAGCGGCTTTTCCCACATTATATCGGGAAAGAAGTTCAAATTCAACACATTTGAGTACTTTTGGGTTTTTCCCCTTTTGTCACTTCTCAGGCTGTTTATATGGCCTTAAATAGAAAAAGTCAAATGATCATCTAAACACCAGGTTCACTCTGGTCATGTGTTCTGTTTGTCAGATGACTTGTTCTGTTGAAGATATCCGTTTGATCTGATCTCCTCTCTGGATGCTTAAATTGTTAGAGCACCTCAGACTCCCAGAAAATTTGGTGTAAACCCATTAAAGCCTATTACTAATGATACTCAAATTTAGATCTTGTACATCAAAGCACTGTTCAAGGACACATTTGCTCTACGACAGCTGGATCAGCTGGTTTAGCTAATCCTCAAGCCCTTTGTGAACTAGAAGCAGGACTTTAAACTATGCAATGCTTCAGCCTCCAGCATCACATTTCAGGAAGAGACTCCTAGACTGCTTGGCCAGTCTGACTGAAGTCTTGCATATTTATATGGAAATTCCCAACTGTACATGCAATGATGAGCTGACATTATTTAGAGGAATTCCATTCCACATGAAACTTGAGGCCTTGAAACTGAGAACTGTTCAATGACAGGATCATCAAAACATTGTTTTCTGAGAAAACATATTTACTGAATAGATAAATAGCTCTTATATCTTATAACTCTTATAACATCAGGTGCCTAAGCATTTGCACAGTTTTATATATCAGACACTTTATTACTAAATCCTATGGCATGGATTAGGCCAAGTCTATGGACTCAGCAGTAGTGCTTTACAATTAAAAAAGCTACATAGTCTTGTAGTCATGCTTAAGCTCCAGAAAACTGGGTCATTTTTATTAGAGAAGCTTAAGAAGAGACCTAACATCAGGATGCTATTTTACAACAGAATGCAATCCAGTCTTTTCTGAGTTAATGGCTTGTTCTGTCCAATTAGGCCTTCTCTGAGCCTGTACTTTGAACACTGGCATGAGCGTTATTAAATTCCAGGATTGTGATTCAGGAACATTCAGGGCAGTAGGGCGCTAGAAATCTCAGTAATGTGCTAATTGGGAAAAGTGAATGCCATAATGCCTCTTGCAGTTTTATTAAACTGCATGTAAACTACATTCTCTTACTGAGTAACATCACACCTGAGCTCAAAGGCTCTCTCAGCCAACTGGCACATTGACCCCTGGCCCTTATATAAGCCACTGTGATTATGTAAGGCATATGTGTAGGAGGGCGATAGGACTGTCACTGAGCTGTAATACTGAGGAGTCTATTGGCTGCAATAGAAGTATTACAGGCCCTGGGGCTTTCCATGTTGGTCATTGTCCAACCTAGAACTTGTTGTGGTTGAAAAGGCTTGAGCTTGGTATGCTGTAGAAAATAATAATAGTTCAAATGTATTTGTGTAGTGCTTTTGACGAGGCAAACACAATGAAGTAATTTTATTGTTTTTATGTGATTGTCATTTTTATGTATTCAGTGCATCGCCTCCCGAGTGCTACTGAGAAGGAACCATGCAGACACTCTGTTAAAAGGGCAGAACAGATTTATTTTTAGCTTTCCCTATAACAATTGAGGTAGAGTACATGGCTGTCCTGTTCATTGTAAACATTTTTCACTGGGCTATTTAAACTCTGAATGGCTCAGTTTCTGAGTTTCTGAGAATGGCTACAGTTCATTCTCATCATGACTGTTTCCAGGAGATGAGCGAATAAACACAACAAAGAGAACAAAGAAGGAAAATGTTTAACATCCAGACATGGACCCTCTTCATCCTCTCTCTCTTCCTGTGACAGCAAGCTGAAGGATATGGAATCCCAGGACATTCCTTTTGTTCCAGCGCTGTCCCACACACTGGGAATGTCATGACCAGACAGCTGTATCTGCATGATAAGTGCTCAAGTGACACAACTCATGTTAACTTCCGACAAGGCATGTGTGTTTCTTCTCCTCTCCATAAACTTTACATGAATTTGAAAAAACAAAAATGGAATTGCAGGAAGGTTCTTGGCCAAATGTGCATGGCGTTCTGAGATTCAGCAGAGACAAGAAGGTGGGACTGCTCAATCAGTCAGTGTTGGAGAGTGGAGATAATGGAGATAATCAAGTGGTCCCGAAAGGGCCTCAGGAGGCTTATCTCAGCCGAACATATCTTGAGAGGCGTAGGTCATGTAGAGGAAGCCATCTGGATCTCTGTGCTGCGAGTATATCTCTGCCATGCTGGCTGACATACAGCACATGCTCTTTCCTGAGATCAGTAGGAAAAGAGTTTGGGAGGCCTCCAGCGCTATCTTACTCCTAAGAGAAAGATGGAGGGAGAATAAAATCAACTTTTAGTGAGATAATAACTCACTAAATAATAATTAATAACCTTTCCAAGCAACTAAACTTCCAGGTACCTTTATTTTACAACATATATGTAAGTGAATTGAAAAACAGCAATCTTCTTTCTTTAAAGGAATGGATTGTAAAAGTAATGTCATATAGAAAAGTATGTCTTATGGAGTATGTTGATTGTGAAAATAACTACACATCCTTAATGGGAACCCACCTAACTTTTTGTTTACGAGCTGAGTTTAAAGTACTGAAAGCAGACATTCAAGATACCAAAAGCCACAGACCACATTTGATGTTTTTTTCTCCCTTATATTAAATTCTCATAGAATTTCCTGCTGGATAGAAGTTAGTTTCGCACTGCTTTGATATTTATCTCTTCAGACTTCATGCACTGCTTTGGAAATCACTGAACACCACTCACCTAAGCAGACACAGAAACTGACCCATTGTAAGTTCATGAGGGACCAAGAATTTAGTTTTGTCCAGTAGAGGAAGCTGTTTCTCTCGAATGTATCGCTCAACAATGACCTGGATTTAGAACATAGAGGTCAGAACATAACAGGATGTGAAGTGTCCAAAAATTTCAAAGAAAATTCCAAGTAGTGGAACCAACCGGTAATTTGTTGGGAAATTTAGACCGAATTGTGCAGACTTCGTCTTTTCTTGTAGCTGCATTTAAAAAAAAAAAACAGAAGCAGATTGCAAATACGAAAATCGTACTTCTTTTAAGAATTGGTAGAAACATGTCCTATATTAAGCATGTATTTATGAGCATCAAGACCAACTGAATTAACTGTGAAAAGTGAAAGGTGAGTTTGGGTAATGTGGTACCACCATGTAATTTATTGCTCATTTTCTTAATACATTTACAGCATTTAGTAGACGCTCTTATCCAGAGTGACTTACATGTCCTAATTACAGGGACAGTCCCCCTGGAGCAACTCAGGGTTAAGGGTCTTGCTCAGGGACCCAGTGGTGGTAGTCCCAGAGATGGGATTCGAACCGGGGACCTCTTAAGCTCCAGAGGGCCGTAAACAAGTACCCTACCACTAGACCACCACCATCCCTTAATAAAGCGTTTGATGTGACAATTTATCATCAATATATCAAAAGCTGGACCAAAAAGTAATTTCCTAATGTAGCCAATATTATCTGATGGCCCATAATACCAGATTAAGATACAGTTATAATAGCCTGAAATGTAATTTTTGTAGAAAAACATTCTTTTTAAGCTGCAGCTTACCCAGACACTTCCTTTGCTTGAATGGCATCATTTCCATTGACCTTTCGAAGGGTGGCATGTCTGCGTGTGGTGGTGTGGCGGAGGCTAAAGTGTCCTGAAGCCCAGGCTGACGGTGAGTCCCCTTGGGTAAAAGTGCACTTAAACCACACCTAGCAGCCAGACAGGCTTGGTTTTATAAAGGATGAGGATTGAAGGTGTGAAAAGAGGGAGGAGGAATGGAGGCTCTAATACGTGTAAGTATGTGCTTACACACAGAATAGTTCACAGCTGGGTGCTGCTGCTTTTTAAAGACTGATCTAGACTGATCTAGCATAAGCAGTTCCCAACTGTACATGCAATGATGCATGATACATCTAGCATGTAAACAGTTGTGGTGAAAGGAACCAGTAATCTGAAAAGTTTAATGGCTCCTAAACTTTTTTCTGTGGTTTAGAAATCATTTTGATGAATCACTATTTTATCACTATCAGCATTATCAACATGCCAAATCACATTTGTATTTAAATATTTGTTTTGGGTAGTAAAGACAATAACTACATTTGTGCTGTAGATAATGCAGCTACTGGTTTCTGTCACTATTTGTTTTCTTCACTACCTTTGTGAAGAAATCAGAAAATTCCCTAATTCACATTGAATTCATTTTGAATGATTCTGTCTGAGGATAAAAGATAGTTATGGACAAAGTGTAGAGAATTTTTAATACTTCTCTTTAAAAGGTGAAATATTGTCCAGTCCACTAAATTCTAGCCCATCTAAACAAACAGACATTGTAAATTAACTGCAAAAACATTGAAGACTTTTTTATAGCTTTGTTGTATAACCAGTGGATTCACACCCACCAGTCAGGCCAAACCTTTTTCAGAACTTAGTGTGAGAGAACATGGAGTAACTGGAATACTGGGCAACAACATATTGCCTTTTAAATAATAAACAAAACTTGTGGTCATGATCCAGAAGCCTTCTGATGATGCCCCCAGTATCTTAAATAAATAAGAAACAAGATGACTATAACTTTATCTGTCAAGCAGACCAGCCTAGTTTAGCTGGATAAAAAAATGATCATATTGTACTGTTATTGTGGTATAAAATAATAGCACTTATACATTTTATACACAGATCAAACACAGATATTTACCTAAGATTCTTCGGTCATTACATCTTTGATCTATCTTTGACTCCACATGACCTCTAAAGCTGTTGCTGTGGTATCTGTTACCAGGACGCTAGCAGCAGTTCATTTAAGACCTGTAAGATGAGGGGTGAGGACTTACATGAAGCAGACTAGTTTGTCCAGCACATACAACAGATGATCGATTGAAAGCCAACTTTGAAAACTCCTTGTTCTGTTCCACAAAAAAAATCCTGAACAATTACTGTGAGGCAGTACATTTGGCTGAAGTATGCCACTGCCATTATTGAATCCATTGCAATAAAAAGGTGAACTTGGCCTACATTAATGTTTAGGTGGTCTGCATTAAGGTGACATCCACATTAATGCTAAGACCTAAGATTTCCCAATAGAACATTGCCAATCACACCTCCTCTGGCATCGTCATATTACTGTAATCATTGGGACCATCTGTAACCCAGGCAAGCGACAAGCACACACCCAGGCATTCAGTAGATGAGACTTAGGCACCCTTGAGCCTGTTGCTGGTTTGTTATTTGTCCTTCCTTTCATCACCTTTGTCTGGAAATAAACACTGCCTGCTGAGAAAAAGCCTAGAGTTCTGCACCCTGGAAATACTCTGAACCATTTGCCACAATTCGGTCCATGTCAAAATCACTCATAACCTTACCATGCCTATCTTTCCAGCCTCCACTGCACTAAGAACTAATTGTTCGCCTGCTGCCAAATACATGCCATACCTTGACAGGTGTCATTGTAACAAGATCCTCCATGTTAAAAAATTCACCTGTCATTGGTTAACTGTTGTGTCTGAGTGGCATGTTTATTATTTTTAAAGTGCCTCTTTCCAAACTAAACACATGACCTTCAAGTGCAATAAATATCTATAGACATGACATCGTCGTTAACTGCTATACTTCAACTAGATTATTCTGAAAAATCATTTTCAAGGTGGAACAGATGTTTGGAAAGTGAAGCTGTGAGAGTAAATGATTTTTAAAAAATAATGACAAAATGATAACAATAATGACAACAACAGCATTAACATTAATACTAATAAAAAATAAACAATACACTTTATTTACAGCACACCTTTTATACACAGAAATTTATTTATACTTAATTGCTTAATTTTGCAACAATATTAAATACAAAAATGCTGTAAATAAATCTGCAAAGAGAAAATGAAAGACTGCATTAAATACTGAGATGATAAAGAGAGTAATGTACTGGTATTGCTCTCTAACAATGCCTTCTTAGACAGAAATGTTGTCTGTATATCCATTTATACTTTGTTCCAGTGTTTTTGCGTCTTTTGTGCTCCTAGTAAAGCACTCATTTCTGTGAGATGCAGTAAGAGGTGCAGGTTTGCCCCCGTGCAGCGCCCATGACATCATCCCGTGGCCCAACAGCGCCTCCTGTCGTCTGAACACAGGAAGTACATCCATTCACACGTGTCGCATAGCAGTCTCCACAATCGCACAATCGTAGCAAGTACTGTTGCTACGGTGGTAATATCTCGGCGTTTTGTAGACAATAGCTAATGATAAACATTAGAAAGCCTAAAACCAATAAAACGCTACCTGTGTTTCTTTACAGGTGAAGCGCCGGCTGATGTATTCGAAAACTTCTCCAGCCAATCGGAGCCGAGTCCTCGCTCCGTGGCCCCGCCCCCCGATCTCCTCTCCTCCTTCTGCTCTCTGTGCGCGGTGGGCGCTTTTTTTCCACAGAACTGGATCCGCATCATGACCGGCGGTGTGGTCGGAGAGGCAGAGTATGACTGAGGACGGACCCGCTGCCCTGTGGTGCGGTTTTGGGGCTAAAGGTTCAGGGATGCTCACACGCCGCGCGTCTTTTACACGGGAAGGTTCCTCCAGAGCGCATTAGCCTAAGCGTTTTGGGTGAAAAGACAAAACAGGGGCCCCGAACCGAACAGCCCGCAATGTGGCTCCGAGCACAGCAGCACTGACCGAACCAGCCGCGGCAGCTCGGCCGAATTTCGGGCGCGATGTCGGGGCGCCGGAGCTGCATGAACTCGCTGTGGTCGGGCAGCGAGCGGGTCCGTATCGGAGAGCGGCTGAAAGCCACCCTGGCCGGGATCCTGGAGCTGGACCTGCTCCGAGGGCGGCAGCTGCAGCTGGTGGACGCGGCTCTGGACGAGAGCGGGAAACCCGCCGCCGGGGAGGGAGCCACCGCAGCCCGCCGGCAACAGGTCAGCGGGGTCGGGGATGGAGGTTACCAACATCATGCACTGTCATAATTCACATTTTCATCTCGGGACGTTACTGGAAACACAAAAACCCGCATTTTAACAAACCCATTTATTGCGACAATGGCGTCTGTACATCATTAGCCAGGCCACCACTGTTCACGTTTAAAGGGTGGAAGTTACACACCAGACACACATCCTCCAACCAACCTGTCAGGGCTGTTCATTCGAGTCAGATACATGTCATTCCTTTCTCCACACAGGATTAAAAAGCCTGAGATTACAGTGAACATCATTATTTTAATGAGATTTTCCTGGCTCAGGTGTTCAAGGCCCCACTTGTATTTTTTTGTTTCTGTTAACCAAAACCAGCAATAACTCATATTTTTGACAGTTTTCAGCCTTTTTTATTCCTTAGAATGAAATGTTTTGTTACTGACCCTTTAAGAGTGATATATGCAAATTAGCTCTGGTCTGATTGGCTGTTGTGCCATGTAGTTTGAGCTGCACCACTTATTACTTCAACACTCGTGTATGGGATACACTAGGGGTAAATATGCAGGTTTGGTTTTTGAGACATCACAAAAACAATGCTTTGAGGTCTGATGGCTGGGCAATGAGCAAATGAACAGTTACAAAAAAGGTGAGGAATATCTGCAGAGTTATGCTAAATGCCATCTGCTAAATGCCGTAAATGTAAATGTAAATGTATGGAAAGGTGAGCTCCTCTACATTTACATTTGCGGCATTTAGCAGATGCACCTATCCAGAGCAACTTCCATTTCCTAATTACAGGGACAGTCCCCCCAGAGCAACTCAGGGTTAAGGGCCTTGCTCAGGGACCCAGTGATGGTAGTGCCAGAGGTGGGATTCGAACCTGGGACCTCTTGAGCCATTGGTCCATAGGGAAGTATCCTACCACTAGACCACCACAACCCTGTGATGAGTTTTTTTTTTTTTTTTTTACTGTAAACGTAGGTCTGTTCCAAACCGTATGTGTGTGTAATGAGCGGAAAGGATGGAGGAGAGCTTATTAGGGGTCATGTGGGTTAATAATGCCTTGTGCCCCGGTAATGGTCAATGAGACATTGTAACAGATGTCTTGTAGGAGCCGGTAACTCTAAACAATGAAAACATTCATCTGTTCTGAGCAGTACATCTATGTACTCTCATTTCTGTTTACATATCATTTCTGTTTTACAGTCGAGCCCAGCAACAATTGCAAGTTATTTCTATGCTGCACATTGATTATGGCTTGACTAATTAATAATACACCTTCAGTCAGAAACTCAGTCATACACCAAACATGAGGTGACTCATGGCTATTGCTGGGCAAGCCAGAAATAAAAATAAGTATTCTGATGTAACAGTTCGATTTAGAGGCTTGTTTAAGCTCCTGATCTGATGCCCCCCACAAAAAAACCTCCCATCAGATGGATCTGTGTAGTTATAACCCTGAGATTCAGTAATAGAATAAGGCAATGTTTAGTCATCGCTCTGTTTGCTTCCTTCCAACCAACGCATCTGCCATTTGCATAAACAGCACATGTTGACATGCATTTGCTGGCCGCGTCATAGATATCACCTCTAGACCTGCTATCTGCAGAGGGACTGGACAGAAAAGCAGGGATGGAGATGGAGGGCAGAGCACACGTTTTTCTACAAGCTTCTCAAAGAACCAACCCCCCCTTAGAGCAACTTGCTACTGTTCTCTTTTTCCACCTGATTTTATTGCACTAATCATACTTTGCAGGAGCTTTCCTACAGGAAAGGAATTTTCCTACAGGAAATTCCCATCCCATCAAACTGAGTTAATTAAGAAATGGTTAAAAGAGACATCAATTGTACACAGCTTCCTCCCCCCAGGTGTAATGGATCAGCCAAGACATGTTTGGCATTCAGTGATTTCTTCTATATTTTTGCACTTTTCCACGAGGCTAACAGCTCTATACTATATTGCTCCAGTTACCATCATGGTAATTACATGCTTAATTCATCACATCCTTGCCACACAACACACCAAAAGACAAAAACCTTTAAACAACAGATGTATCATGGGTGACTGACTACATTTGCGGTAAGGAGAAAATTGTGCAAGTTTGAAATTTTCCCCCAAACTATTCCTTTTACTATTCATTTAAAAAGATTAGATCATTATACTGTTGAAGCTCTGTCTCTCAATCTGTAGAAAAACAGAAACCGATTCCTGTTGGAAAAACAGAGACATATTCTTAGTTATTGTTTCCTGATCAAAGACAGTAATGACAGATAAATGTCCACACACCTCCGGTGGCATTGATATGAGAGCTTGGGTAAGTGCTCTATCATTAGGCAGCAATGGTCAGACTGGAGCACGTCCCACACCTCCTCCTTATTTAAATTTTCTATCCATTTTCATCATTAGTCTTATATAACTCTCTTCCTGTGTGCCAAACTGCTCCTTTGTGAATTGATTGGTGGCTGGAAAATGGCCAGTGCTCCGTGTGACATTGCTCTCAGACCTGGATCAGGTTTCTCACACACAGGTCCATGGCCGGGCCCTCGCTTCTCTGGTAATCAAATAAAGTGGAACTTCATACTGTGAAAATACACAGCACATGCTGTTCATATGTGCTGGGATGCCTGTGTATGATCAGGCTTATTTCTATTCTGCAACAGCAGAAACTCTGAAAGACAAAGAGCGAAAAAGCCAACACACCAATTTTGCGCAGAAAATCACTACTGGAGGTAACAGCTCACGATATTCACAATTTGGTCTGCCTTTTACCCCATGATTGCTGGGATAGGCTTTAGCACTTCCTTCATCTGTGGTCAGCATAAGTTTTTAAGATAATGTTACAATAAATCTTCCAATAAAGAAAAAAGAATTATGAGTTTATATTATAAATATTATGGGATATTTTATATTCTTCCATATTATGCTAGTGCTCTATAATGAATTTTATAGTTTAGTTTATTGAATTATTGAACATAAACTCACAACACTTTTTTGTGTCAGCCCACAATCTGACATTCTGGTCATGATACAATGATACCTTGACATACAGTTTGATGCAAAATGTTTGTGAAGTTGACTATTAAATACCTAATTTAACATATTCTCATGAAGTTACCCAGTCATTATGTGTTTGTTTGAGACATTTATCAATTTTATTTGTAAGTGTGAGCAACCAGGGGCTTTTCACATTTATGGGGGTGCAATTTGCGTTGTTATTACTATTTCTTTAAATGACTCCTGTATTTCAATGTATTTTCACTTCCCAAAACTTCTCTCTCTTTAGTTGTGCATACTGTAGCCCTGCAATAATACACTCAGTTCAGTTTGATTCACGGTACTGTGTTCACAGTGCGACACTCATTTCATGATATTCTGGGCGATGTTTGAATGAATCATGTTACACAACTTATGATACTAGAGGGGTCCTGGATGGGGTTATTGATTAGTGCTGACTGTGAACTGTGGTGTTTAAACAGTGCAGTTGCATTAGAATGGTGCTCCACATTACCTAATGACTGTTTTACATAAAAAAGCTTCAGAATCTTCTTTTTCTTTCACAGAAGAAATATTTCTGTAGCTGAGATAGAGTTAAGTATTGCTGCAGAATTGGTTGTGTGGGCGAAGTGAGAGAGAGAGCAGGGAGAGCAGCGCAACAGTATTCTGAAGTGAAGTGGGGGTGGTAGTCATATCTAGGAGTGCTGTGTGTGTGTGTGTGTGTGTGTGCGCGCGCACGCGTGTGTGTGCTGGGGGTTTAAAATGCCTCCCTCATGCTGTTTCTCTCACTAGGCAACCCATCCCCCGCTCTCTCCCTCTCTGTCTCTCTCTCTTACTTTCTATCCCTCTGACTCACTTACTTTCTCTCCTTGCTATCAATCTCTATCTGTCCCCTCGCTTAAGCCTTCAACCTTCATCTCTCCCCTGCCCTTAATCTCTCACTCTTTCTGTTTCTCACAGACCTTGTCTTCAGTGTTTTTCTCTCATTTATATATTTTTAGAGTGGGCGAGAGGAACTATGGGTAAACTGCTGAAGCAGAGATAAGCCTGGTCAAAGTTTCAAACCCCCTCCCTTCTTCTATTTCTCCTTCACTGTTCTTTGTTTCGTCATCTGTCGCTCTGTCCATTCTTCCTTCATGAACCCTCCCATCCCCCTGGTTTGGTTCTCCAGCACCATGAGTCACCTGCATTGTGCGCAAAGAGTCAAAGCTGAGAAGCAGGGGATTGATCAGACCTTATGGGGAACAGACAGCAGGTTGTTGTTTAAGAATATATATAGGAGGGATGTCCGTTTGAGCTGTGAAATAACTCAATAACAGCACTTAATAACAGGCCATAACAAAGCATCTTTTTTTTTACTGTTCTTGCAGGTCTAAAGGCAAAAAATCCTCAGCCCTGACACTTGTGATGATCTTCGTACCCAAAATTTACTATTACTCTATTATTACTATTTGCATTTTTTAACTAGGCCAATTTTGTGGAAAAACTATAAGCGTGGCAAGCCAGGAACACAAACAGCCCTAACAGGAGCTCTTGTGTGCCTAATTATAGAGCATTCTGCTGTTTTGAAGAAGGCATCAGTTATTGGAGCGGATGGCCTGAAGTGATAGTCTTGTCTATGAACAGAAAACTCCCTGCATTTAACTGTGAGGAGTCAGTGGTTTGCTACTGAAGCACTATTTTGAAGCACTGTTGTGTAAACATAAACATCTCTCTTGTGTCTTGTAATTACCAGCCCTCACTTGTTTTAACATGTGCCTCTGCCATCTGCTTGCCCTTCTCAGAGCCCTTCTCCAGCGGACCCAGTGTTGCCGGGCCTCGGGGCTGGAGAGGGAATCAGCTCACGCTGGTCCACTTTGTCCTGGGACATACCATCTGAACTTCTGTCCCCTCCTACTCCAGAGCCCACTGGCATCACATCACTGGACTGTGACTCCAGACCCAGCTCAGGTACTGCCTACTGCAAAAGCCTGCTCATTTCTTTGTGTGTGTCTATTTGTGGACTTTTCCACTGTGCTCGATTTAATGATTGATAACACATTTGCAGCTAGTGACATCTGGGGGGTTTTAAACTTAGTGCCTCTTGTAACAAGTTTAGAAACCGGATGGATCTTTTTAAAATGATATTATAATAATATCATCATCATCAATAATACCATTATGAATAGTTAAAGGCCTTAATGTTTGTCAACTGGAAGTAACTGAAACTGTAAATACAGTTACAATCCACCCAGGCTAGTTTTTAAAGTCTGACTGAGTTTGTGCAAAATATATATTTAATATTCCCTTTAAACTAATACATACCCTTTAATCTTTTATCACTTTGAGTCTTTGGCAAACATTAATTCAGGTCATTTTAGCTTTTTCTTTCATTTATATCTTCTTCCACCCATGAAACCACACTATTGTTCAGTCTATGTTCTTAACCCTCCCCCACCTTTTCTGCTTTCTTTTCCACAGGTTTTTACTCTGTCAGTGGGAGCTCACTGTCAGACTCCTGTTACTCAGTGGCCAGTGAGGCAGCCCCTGGAGGGTCCGTTAAAATGGGGGGTACTTGCAGGCCTCATTCGCTGGATCACAGTACCACCCAGTGGAAGGAGGCTGAGCAACAGAGTCTGCAGAGCCCAGAGGGGACGGTTTCGGTTCAAAGAGTAGAGAGGAGGCCAGCTTCTACTGGTAGAAAAACATTTATTAACTGTTTCTTACATCGTTGTTAATGATATTTCACTATCTCTAACCCAAGTTAGGGTTATTTACCTGTTGAAACAGACTGGATTCAACTTATCAGTAATCAGCTTTAGTTTGTGTTGAAACAGGAAACATAGCACAGTGGGTTGGACTTTGGGCTCAGTACCCTGAACACTAAACAAAGTAAAATTTCTCTTGTAGTTTCCTGTTAATAGCCTTTCTGGTAACAATCTCTCTTAAATTCTTCATGAACAGGTGAACTAGAAATTGATGGGCTCATGTTTCTGACCAGCCTCTGCTCCAGTCTGGAAGGAGCTCAGAAAGGATCCGTCCTTTCCACTACTACCACAAGTCCACAAATGCAGCTAGACCCCAAATTCTGCTCAGACTTGGTCTCACGAAAGACAAAAGAGGTTTACCCTTACCCCAGCCCGCTCCATGCAGTGGCCTTGCAGAGTCCCTTGTTCACTTCCTACCAAGACTCTTCCCCCACCCACCGCTCCCCAAGCCCAGAGGGGGGTCAGCCTGTGGAGTCAGAGACTGAAAAGACCTCTGTAAGGACCCAACCTCCATCTTCTCCATCTCTCACTCAGCTGGAACAGTATATAACCAGATTAGTCCATCAGTACCACAGTAGGGCGACTGCTGAGATCTCAAATCGAGCATCTCAAAAGACTGCTGTTGGCTCAAGCCATGAAGGAGTTCACCCAAGGAGTGCTTCCTCCTCCAGCTTGACTGGGGGCAGTGCAACACCATGCAAGTCTTTACTGGGCAACTCTGCTAGAGTTAGTCTGAGCAGCATCGGTAAGAAAGCTAGCCGGAATTCGATCAATCTTGGGAACTTGCCATCTGTTACGGGGGAGGATTTCAACATAAGTTTTCACCTCAACTTAAATTTGAACCTGAATCCAAGCTTGAAAAAAGCACAGAGTGTCGATGCAAAAAACGCAAAAGAGCAGGTGTCAGGATCCTGTGGGCATCTTAGCACCAACTTAATAACTCCAACTGCCTCGCCATCTTCATCATCAAGCACAGTTACCAGCACCCCCAACTGGAGGAGCAGACCACGCATATCCACCTGCCCCTCCACAGTAAGCCACCGGGGATCACTGGAGATTACTGGAAAGACCTTTGGCCCACTCAACTTCTCCAAGTCGCTGGACTGGAGTGGGACTCCCCGAGAAGAGGCAGAAGGGTGTCCCCTATCTAAAGCCTCAGAAAGTCCTGCTAAAATCAGTGAAGATTCTGCAGTGGTCTGTGAGATCTCTCGTGTATCTGGGCTCCCCAAGTCAGTGGTAGTGGGCCTGATGGAGGAAGGTGTGGAGTTAGATGCTGAATGCTTCCGGAGTGAAATAGAGAGAGGTGAAGGTTCATCTCCTTGTAATGCTCCAACGCCTCGCTCTTCTCGTGCCTCTCTTCAGTCAGCATATGGGGTAGATCGGTCTGGCTTGTATTTAAGCTCAAACCCCTGGGCAGGAAGCGGCAGCATAGAACCAGACTATATTTCTCACCAGCACCGGCTACAGGTTACCCATTCAGATTCCCATTCCACATTGACCACACAGTCGAACAGCCCTCACTCTGATCACTCTGGTCAAACTCCATCTCGCACTTCCCCAATCTTGCCAATACCTCACAGTCACTCAGACCCAGCCTCTTCTCCTGGTTCTGCTTCCCATGCTAGAGTACACTCCCCTCCACGCCTGCTCACAAATTCACCTTTCACGCCTGCCCAACTGTCTGTGTTCCGGCGGGACTCCCCATCTCAGTGCTCACTCCCTCACTTTCACCCGTGTGGCTCCCCGCTGGAAGGCTCTATTAGGCCTCGTGGTGGTTCCCTCAGGCAGGATGCTGGAGCTGGAGCTGGTTGGAGGTCTCAGGAGAGAGGCTGGAGAAGGAGTGGAGATGGGGAGAGGCTCTATCAAGGGAAGCATGCCTCTAGAGAGCTGGTGCGAGCATCAACGGTCAGCAGTTACTCAGGTAGGGACTATGGCAGCTGTTGGGAGGAAGAAGTAAGCACCCGGACTCCAAAAAAGGCCGCAAAATTCTGGAAAGGGTTTGAGTCCCGGCTCTGGGGGAAAGAGGAGGAGTTGAAGGATGAAAGGCTTGGTACATTTAGCCGGAGGCACACCTCTCTAAAAGAGACTTCATCAAGCAGGGTTCAGGAACGAAAAGAAAACATCCCGTCTAGGAAGAAGGGAACAAGCTGGGACGGACGCAGCTCAAGTCTCCGCTTATCCAGGAGAGCATTATTCCGGAGTGAATCTCAGGGATTTTTAGAGCCACGTTCCATTAAACGTGAAGCTCGTCTACACTGCAGTCAGTGGTGCTCCTCCTTAGAGATCAGCCGAGAAGGACGAGGTACCGAATGCGGGCGGCATCTTGTGAGGAAAGAAGAAAAACATCACTCTTCTACTGCCAGTCTCTTTCATCTCTCTCGCTCCCAGAGCCTTGAGGGAAGCAGTCACTCACTTTCACCTCTCTCCTCCCCTTCCCTCTCTCCCTCTCCACCTCCATCAGCGCCTCTCACTCGTTCTAGATCATTCCGTGATCTTGGGAGGAAGGTTTTTGGCTCAATGAGGTCACTCAGTTTCAATAAAAACCACAAGTCGAAAAAGAAAGACTAGAAAGCACAACATGCAGTTATTCTGCAGTGTATGGATTGGATTCTAGGCAAGGAATGAAGATGGAAAATCTGATGTATAATTCAGCAGAACTGTGCAATTATTACAAACATGACAGTTGCAAATTGAATGATACTGTGATGTAGATTGTTAATTGCTCTGACTATATTTCTTACAGAAATTTCAATAGAAACCTTTAATAGGAGATTGTTGAGTGTACCTACAGGGCAAGTGATCATTCACTCATTTCACGTGTTGTTGTTTAGAAATGTTTGACTAAATTGCAGCTAAAAGAAATGCACTAGTTAGACCCTTGCGCAAACAATTCATTGTGAACACCAAAGTCACAATTCCATTTGGTATTCAATTAACCTGCATACTTCCATAGGCCAGAACTAGTATTAAACTGTGTTAGCAGAAACCATGGGGGTGCCATTACTGCCAAGTTACAAAAATTGTAAGAGTTAATATGTATTTGAAACAGCTATTCTTTTTGCACGTTTATGTGCCTCTGCATGCTACTGTGCTGTGTCTCTGTGCACTATTATTCCATGTTTACCAGTATGCTTTTTATTCTATACATAGGCTGCACTATACACAGTATAGTGTGAATACTCCTAAGTATTTAAGTACTTTGTGCAAATACTGCACACTTGTTAAAACAATGTTGACCAAAATCAGAAGTACTTTGTTGCATAATTTGAACTGTGTGCTCAGGACTTTAAAATTAGATCATACCATCATAATTTCCACATTTACTCATTTCAGTGTTGAACAATGGCTTGACATTAATAAAAAATGAAAACGTGATGCCGATTGTCTAACACGTGACTTACATGAGGCTGATACAGTTTCTTGAAATACTTCGTAGAACAACAGTGGCATCTTCATGGCATCATAAGCATCTGCTTGCAGGGAATTATCACAATTGTTTCCAATCTTACATTTAATCTAGCAACAAATGCAACAGGCTAATTTCACAATCAGAAAGTGCAAAAGAATTATAAATTAATGAAAACGACTGTTTCAAAAAAAAATATTTATTAGACAACTTAATGGTGTTGGAGAAAATAAAATCCCAAAACTTTTCATCTGGAGACAAAAACACAAGAGTCTGAATACCTGTAGTCCTTGTCCTTTTATCTAACTGCCCATTCATTAAAAAGTCTTTTACATTCAGTCTTGGCACAAGGTCTGCAATGAAATATATTTTATATATAATTTATTCATATTCCAGGGTCAGATCTTCAGAACCTCTCATAGCTGTTTTTGAGACTCCTCCACTGCTTCCTCTCCTTCTTGTTTCTGCTTAGTGAACATGCCTTTGTAGAGAGCTTTCTCCTTTTGGTATTCTTGGCTGAGCTTCTCCTCCACACGCTGAAGCTGTTTCTTCACGCTGGCATCTGAGAAACATGGACATTTTACAGTGAATATCCTTTTATAGGCCCATCCACACCACTGAAAGAAGTTCTGTATTCTATTTATTTTGCTCGTGTTACACTAATGCACTTATGAACCAATGTAATCCCAATTAAAGCAAAGAAGTAATAGTCATTAGTAGTAATGTCAAACAGGAACATACAGTATAATGTTAAAATTCAGACGATACAGTTGACCAACCAAATTTTTGGATTAATGAGTGAAAATGTATAATTGAGATCATTCTTATTGTGAAAAGTTGTATGAAATTCACTTTTGCAGGAAGCATTGAGAATCGCCATGATTTTCCTATGTGGAGCAAAGAATAGAAGTTGTAATGAAGACAAAGGGCAAACAACAAGGAGTAAAACATAAATACAGTAGTTGAGGCTTTGTTGAATTTTTAAATATATATTTTCCTCGTGTGAAAAGGAATAACCTGTATTTAATGGTTTACAGAAAAATAAGAGGTGACCCGATTCTTGCACAGCAGTGCAGTTTTTATTTTAATTTGAATGACATTTAGAACAAGTTTCCCAAACCAGGATTTCATAATGTTTATTTTTTCTGGCTTCATAAAGTTCAAATGTTACTGGAAAGGTACCAAGGTGTGCAGCGCAGGGGTATCAGGAAGAGGACATGGTAACAGACTTTGCTGTGACAAATTTAATTTCAATGGCTTTTCCCATAAATTGCCACTACAGTCTAGTTTAGACAGTCTTTTCTGGCCTCTCTACTTTCATGCACCCTTGCTCAATGGAAACTTGCAGAATCAAACTAGAGATGGTGATAAAATGAAAAATTTCTCTAGAGCTGAAAAGGAAGTTATTTTTTACCATTAGGTTTCCCCCTACTGGCCTGGAGGAGGTACTGACGGGCAGTGTGAGGGTCACCCAGTTCTAGAGTGGCCACTCCAGCTCTGTACAGGGCTTTAATGTCTCCAGCCCTCCAGTGCAGCACCTTCAGACTGTACTCCTGCACACGGGCATAATCTACAGCTTCACGCTGCAGTAAACATGCTGCTCAACACAGAAAAACAGAAGTGTGTCATTGTTTTCTACAGTGATACATGTTTCACTACAAACAGCAGTAAACAGCTGTTTAAAAAAAAAAAGGGACAAATATATATAAAAAATTAACTATTAAAATTAAAAAGTTGGGTTCTGGATGGAGCGTTTCAATGTGCTAATGGCTAAGATGATTGACTTTGAAGGTGAGATAAAGAATAACAAAGTGTACATGTGACCAGTGTGTAGTCTTAGCACTCATTATTGTATGTGGTCATGAGGAGCTGCTGTCCAGCACATGGTAATGTTCATGCTCACACAACACCCGATTTAACTCTTCTGTTACTCATCAGGGTTTAGTAAGTGCATTTAAACAGAGGAATTACCAATCTAGATCCCAGACAGGCTACAATTGGAAAGAAAGGGGACAGGCTGGTTCTAAGTCCCCTTTCAAATACCACATACCTGCTAGATTGTTATAACAGTCTATCTGTATGCTTCTGAGAAGTTGTTCTTGCTCCGGGGTAAGGGTTGGCAACTGAGATCCAAACCCTTTAAGGGTAGATGTCACTTCTGAATCGAGGCTACGAAGAATAAGCAAGGCACGGTGATAACGTCCAATGGCAGAACGCAAATTCTTCTCCCGATAAAAGACGTTGCCCTCTGTTTTTAATTGCATGGCGTCAGCAAGTTGGCCATCCACACGGCAGCTGGAACCTCCAGCAGCCCCGGAACATGATGCCGAGCAGCTCTCATCCTCTGGGCTTTCCTCTGCAGCAGCACTGTCCGATGCCTGGAAAACACAAAGCTGTCAGTGATACAGGACTGTGTGTGTTCTGTGGGGGCTAAAACTACCCAGCGGTCTCTTATATTATATAGATATATTGTGTCCCCCATAATGTTTGACACATTTTTCCTTGATTTACCTCTCCATTTCAGTTAACACATTTAGAAAATACAACACTTTTTATAAATTTTACCTGTTTCTGACCTGCTGGACTGGCGTTTGGGGATTTTTCTTTACCATAGTGAGGGTTCTTCTGTCATTTGTAGTGGTCTTCCTTAGTCTACCAGACTATACTTTTGCAATTACAGAGCTAACCAGTGCATCATTCTCCTTAAAGATATTCAATACAGTTGATTTTCCTTGTGATGAATGATAGCAACTACCGACTCCAAATAGAAACAAGCCTGCATATCCCTGCATTAATGAAACAATGAAACACCTGAGTAACCACAAACACCTGTGAAGCCATTCGTGTCAGACATTATGGTGCTCCGAAATGAGGGACTATGAATAAAAGTCTTGTCATTTCTACATGGAGAAACTGAAATGTTTACAAATAAGTCAGGAAAACACACTTTAATCATGTCTGAACTGTCTGCATGTTTTATTTACTAAAAGTGTAAAACTTTACTCCTGTGTGTAAAAAGGGTTTGAACACATAAAAATATATATTTTACATTAGTATTAAATACATCACAACATAATGAAATAGAGTTAAATAACAGCAGTATATGTACGATCCAGTTCATGATCTGCCATTACAGAGTAACCACCCTCTCATGTGTCTGTGTGTAAGTGTATGAGAGCCAGAGTGTAGAGTGTTAGGAGAAGTAGTCTACACTAAGTTTCAGCTAGTTTTTAAACACGAAAGGCCTTTAAGCCAGTTGTGGGGCCCTCCAGCTGGATGAAGAGACATGTAAACCATTTTTCTCTGCCACAGACACACCTAACCCCTTAACAATAATGAAATGAAAGAGTAAGCTTTACTTTTTCATAGCAGTAAGTAGGCTCTTCACAAAACGTTACAATTAGCTTGGGTTGCACACTGTAAACTGAAGCCTGCAGGCTATGGCTGCAATCAGATGATTAAACAGTCAAATAAAACTTGTACAGCTGGGTGAGCTTTGGATCAGGCATGAATCACAGGCTGCCATGCAAATAAGACACAACTAAGAGATGGACTGCAAGCTAGAACACCAGGTAGAACAGCAGGAACACCTGGTGCCCAAGTGTTGAGGGACTAGACCCGAGGGTCAGAAGATGGCATGTTCAAATCCCAGACCTGTAGGTTCCCCTGAGGTACCCTTGAGCAAGGTACCATCTCCATCACTGCTCCCTGGGCACTTTAAATAGCTGTGTGGGTGAAAAGCAAAGAATGTATTTCGTTGTGTTTCACTGTGTGCTGCTTCATTGTTTCTCAATGGAAAATAGTCACTTTCACTTCACTTTCACTGAGGCACCCCTCCATTTACTCTCACAGTGTGTGTGTGTGTGTGTGTTTCCGAGACCAGGGATCTATTGCACTAAGCAGAATTACCCAGTTTAGCCAGGTGACGTCAGGTCTGTGTAACAGGAAGTTGGAAAAACACTCAACTTTCAGCTTAACTCTGGCAAATGAACAGAAATGCTGCTTTATGAAATATCCAGAGGACAGGTTCAGGAACTGACTCCGATTTCACTACCCGCGTTTAAACTCAAGTTTAATATACTGACGGATATCCAGGTTGAGTGGTGAAGAAAAACACTCAGTATCGATATTTTGGTGTACACATCGGTTCTCGGAAGCGGTCTGTGAGGATGACCAGTGTCGAGCGTCTCTTGTGAGAGAAACATGCAGTGAAGGATCCACGAGGATCTCCTCCTTCACACAGAGCACATAACAGCTAAACAGCAAGAACATGGCATCAGTCATGAACATGTTTACCTTTTTCTCCATTTGTAAGCGGTTAAAGTTGGTATATTAATGTTTAAGCTTCGTTTCTAGGTTTGCTCGTGTTGCTGTAACCGCGCCAGAGTCTTCGCTCTTCGGCTGGGCTGCAGTTTGGAGACGCTCTCGGACACGTGGCGCCCCCTGGCGGCAGTGCGCGCGTCACTGCAACCAGAACACAAACAGTGGCAAAGAGGAGAGGACAGAGGAAAGAAGCCAACAGCCATAAGTTTAATTCACCTTTTTGTTACATTGTCGTGCTGCCAAAAAAGGCTCTGAGCCTCAAGGCATGAACTAAACAAACTTAAGGTGTTCTGAGGCATCTGTCAACAAGATGTGGCAGAAGGTCCAGTAATTTAATTTTTTTAAGTGATTACTTGTCATTGTGAAACAGCACAGCGAATGCAACCTCTGCTTTTAACCCGTAAACACCGTGCAGCAGGGGGCAGCTATTTAAAGTGCCCAGAGAGCAGTGATGAGAATGGTACCATGCTCGAGGGTACCACAGAGCAACCTATTGGTCTGGGATTCAAACCCACAACCTTCTGATCTTGGGGCCTAGTCCCTAACCACTAGGCCACCACTGCCCCAGTTATTAGTTGTGGTCTGTATGGAATGGATTACATTTGCATTTATGGTATGTAGCTTACAGGGACAATTACAGGGACAGTCCCCCCCGAAGCAATTCAGGGTTAAGGGTTTTGCTCAGAAAAAAGGGAAAAAAGTGAAAGTGACAACCCTTGTCATTGCGAGGTCACAGCACAGCACACCGTGAACCACAACGAAATTGGACCTCTGCATTTAACCCATGCACTCAAACACCGTTGCAGCAGTGGGCAGCTATTGAAAGCGCCCGGGGAGCAGTGACAGGGATGGTACCCTGCTCAAGGGTACCTCAGGGCAACCTATTGGTGAGGGAATCCCACAATCTTCCAATGCAAGAGCAACCCCCTAACCACTAGGCCACCGCTGCCTAGGGACCCAATGGTGGTAGTGCTAGAGGTGGGATTCGAACCTGGGACCTCTTGATCCATAGGATGGATCAAGTACCCTTGAGTACCCAAGTACCCTAGCACTAGACCACCACCACCCTGTAGGATTGATTTGTAAACACATCTCATTGATGCTTGAAAGGATCAAAACTAATTCAGCACCTTAAACTCTGTCATGTTCATCAAACCGTTCATCCATCCATCCATCCATCCCTCCATCCCTTCATGATCTTAACTGCTTATCCTAACTATGCCACAGGCAGTGTTGGAACACAGCTCATCACTCACAGGGCAAAAGGTGGACACACAGACAAGACACAATTGCACACACTCACTCCTAGGGGGCAATTTAGCATTTCCAATCCAACACATATGTAAGTTTGGGCTGTGAGAGGAAACCCATGCAGACATGGAGTGAACATGCAAACACATAAGGAAAAGACCTACCCTAGAATCAATCCTCTCACCTTCTCACTGTGAAGGAGCTGCCATTCCTTAAACCGTTCTTGATTTTTTTTTCAGTGAGGCTGTTTACTTTCTCCCAACAGCATCTTTATGCCCTACTCCTCTTCCACTAATATAAACCCAAATGCTCACATGATGTAAAAGAACATGTAAATAATTTAGCTAGGCCACCTTGCATTGCTTGTTGGGTTTATTAAACATCTGACAGAATGTGGCTTATGTCAATGTATGGCATTTGTTTAATTTTAACATATAAATGAATGAAAATATTAAAAATGGAAAATTAATTAAAAAATCTACATATGTAAGAGTGGACAACAGCACAGTGACAGCTTGGAAATGGGTTGACCAAAACTGAGTCTACAGGTCAAAGTAAAATCTTTATTTCTAGCCACAGGGCTTTGCACATAATCCTGATCCACCCATTAGAAACAGACAAGTTACACATGACCCACTTTTAAACTGGAGGTCTCTACTGCTTTACTTACATAACGGATGATCTACTGGCCCACTTACTCAGAGAGGCAGCCCCAGCCCTCAGTTAACCCTTTCATTACAGCACTGAATACAGCGCAGAGCTGCAGACATTGTCCTGATTCCTCTGAAGGAGGGAATGTTGCAGTTGACAATACTCTCGTATTATTTCTAGTGCAATTTTTAAAATAGCAATGTATAATGCAATACCAATACAATAACTACACAATACCATTAACATTACAATAACAATAAATTACCATAACAACTCTTAAATATGAGTAACAATGCAGTGATAATAAAATACAATAATAACAATAGCAATGCAGTAATGATATAATAAAATAGAAATAATACAAATGAACAATAATAATAATTTAGAAACCTTTTCTTTTTTTTTATTAAATCAGTTGTCAAAGGTGACCAGAACGAATTGAATCGAATGACCATTTCAAGAGATCCAAGCAGTTTATTGATTTTTTTTTTTATTATTCAGTTTAGATTATTTGACACAAGTTTCTATTCTATTCTATTCTATTCTATTCTTTGTGTGTGCGCGCGCGTGTGTGTGAGTGTGTGTGCGTAGTATTGTGGGGGGCTGATCCGTGGAATTTTCCACACCGCATTGATCGTTTGAATCGAACGGGGCAAAACTGACCAATCATCCTCGAGAACGTCAGGCGGAGCCAGTGACGCAGCCGGGTGGGTGGAGTCTCTGAGCGGGACGGAACGGCTGGGTGAGTTTAGGTAGACTCGTCGTTTCACGCGCCGCATTACAGAAGACGTGCGACGGCGGGGATTCGGGAAGGCCGGAGTCAACAGACCGTCATCCAGCGAGTCCAGTTCAGTTCTTGCGAAGTCATGGAGCTTCTTCGGCGGCTGTTGCTCGCTCACTGCGCCGCCCACATCCTGTCCGTGATCGCGGGGCTGCTGGTGGTCGTGCCGCTGGCGCTAAACGGCTCCGCTTTTAAAGGGCGGTGTGCGCTGTTCAGCCGCGGCTTCTGGAGAACAGAGAACATGACGGCGGGCGGCGGGGAGGCGGAGGAGGTCACGCACCTGGTGGTGCAGCAGTGGGGCCCTCCAGCCGCCTGTCAGTTCGCCACGTTTGTTGGGGTCTTCACTGTCCTGTACGGAGCCACGCAGAGCTGGAGGAGCTTATTCTACCTCCACCGGCGGCACGACGAGTGAGAAACACGTCACAGATTACAGACCGCTTTTGATCATAGCGTGGAATAACGATATTTATTTATTACTATTATCATTTATTAATAATAATAATAATAATAATAACATCGTCATATATCACATCATTATCATATCATATCTCATATATGTATATATAATATTGTTTATCATTATTATAAGCAGTAGTATCAACACTGATGACAATATTTTTAACATAATTATTGGACAATGTTACACAATGTAATCATAAAAAATAGTTAATAATAATTATTAACTCAATTATTATTCATTATTATATGGACAGTTTACTTTAGTTTTTAAAATTATTGTCAGTTTCTGTTCTTTATTATTGATTTTCCTGCCACTGTGAGTAATAATAGAGAGTAATGTCATTTTTGTAGTAATTGCCTGTATTGTTAATAATAGTATTGGTTATTTAGATTTTTATTTATGTTAAAATTGCTTCCAATGTAAGGTTATTGAGTACTGAGCACAGCTGATTTGTACACCTGTGAATCCATATTGTTAGGAGGTCTTGTGTTAATAGAAAGGCATATTTTCTTGGGAAAGTTGGTTAAAATGTAGCATCTGTGTCTCTGCTGCAGCACCTTGTTCTCTGCCTTCCTCACTTTGCTGCTGAGCCTGTGTTTGCTTTTCCTTTCGGGAGGAGCCAGTGTAACCCTCACACTTGGCTTGGTGTCCTGGTGCAACACTGTCACTGACCAAGGCACCCGACCATACAGGTGAGGTTACTGGCAAACTGGAGATATTGACATTGATTTGGCAGGCCAAACAAATGGTTAAAAGGATCCTGTATTTGCTCTCTATATGACCTTTAGGCCTTTATGACTGGTATTCAGTTGCATGTAATAAATAAAAAACATTTCTAATAACAATTTATATATATGAGGTTACTTGATTATATACTGCTGCATAGTTGACCAGCCTAAATGTCAGGAACTTATTATTGCTGCTTATTTTTAGTTTGTGTATCATGCTTTAAAAGCAATGGATACTTACCTCGTATGACATAAGCTCCTTAAATAAACCTGCCATAAATCAAACTTATCACAAGCTTTTATTTTGGTTGAAATCTTGTTTACTGAAGGTATTAATTGTCACTTTCAAGAATTACTCACAAACTCCTGACGGTCAGGCTTGACTCACTGTACAACTCATTCTCGGCTTATTCTTTCACCAGCTGTTCTGAGTCTCAGACTGTGCCCCTGTATCTGGATGTTGAAACTTCTTCATTCTACTCAGAGCTCGCCTGTGCCCAGGTAAAGTGTCAGTTTCTGAGAGTTGTTTAATTGGCATGCTTCAACAAGCTTCTATAACTTACATTCAATAAGAGTGTGATTCTTTAAAGTGATTATGAATTTTGTGAATTGTACAAAAATATTCTTGAGAAATATGTAGGCTGATCCTTTCAGGAATTTGCAGATGCATATAAAACATTATATCCTTTGCAGGAGGGTCAGTCTGAAGGAGACTGGAGACTGCAAAACAGTTACAGGAGAGAGTGTAGCTTAACAGCATAGGATGATGGTTTGTAGGATGACCTTGGAGGTCAAGAAGAGGAGGAAAGTGGGGCAGAGTTGAGGCTCAAATGATGGAAGCTGAAGAAGAGAGACTACAATGTGGAATTCAAGCAGGAGTTAAGATGTGCGCTGGGGGCAGTGAGAGTGTGAGAGTTGGGAGCAGCTTGAGGAGACCATGGAGATATGCTCTAGAGAGGACAGGAATGAAAGTGAGTAGGACAAGGACAGAATACATGAGTTTGAATGAAAGAGAGGAAAGTGGAGTCGTTAGGATGCAGGGAGTAGACGTGACAAAGGTGGAGGAGTTTAAATACTTGGGATCAACCGCTCAGAATAATGAGTGTGGATGAGAGCTGAAGAAGAGCATTCAGGCAGGTTGGAATTGATGGAGAAGAATGGCAGGAGTGATTTGTGACAGACAGGTACCAGCACTCAGGTTGGGGGGCGGCACGGTGGTGCAGTTAGTGCTGTTGCCTCACAGCGAGAAGGTCCCGGGTTTGATTCCCAGGTGGGGCAGCATGGGTCCATGGCTTTCTGTGTGGAGTTTGCATGTTCTCTCCATGTCCATGTGGGTTTCCTCCCACAGTCCAAAGACATGCACGTCATGCATGTCTGGAATCCTGGCCTGGGTGGCCGAGGGTTATTTCTGTGTGGAGTTTGCAAGTTCAGTTGCCCCCTTGGTGTGACTGTGTGCATTTGGGTATCCCTGCATTGAACTGCTGACCCTTCTAGGGTGTATCTTTTGCCCTATGAGTGCTGGAATGGCATTGAGAAATAAGTGAACAAAGCAATAGTTGTTCTTGTGTGCATGTTATGCTACACAACGCAACTGCTATTCTTTTTTTCCCTTTGATATCAGATCTTTTTTGATATCAGAAATTTTTCTGTTGGTTCCAGCCCAGTATCAATACTGGTTTAAGAATAAAAAAAAAATGTATCATTATTATTTACTTAATATCTTATTTTTTGTGCAGTCTTTATACAGACTATATTTTATTTTACTTTATTTGGTGTACTTGATTGCAATGCTTTTTTTGGGATTAATAAAGTGTGTCTGTCTGACTGACTGACCATTATCATGTGTCTTCTTTCTGCAGATCGCTTTGTGGTGTGTGACAGCTCTATGGTTTACTCACTCCATCCTGTCCTTTCTGAGGCTGTACCACTCCCACAGTCAGCAGATTAGTGGACCATGTCTGTCCAGAGAGAAAGAGCTTCTACTGGGCCAGGCTCATGTAGACTGTTCCCTGCCCTGCCAACATGCACGGCCTCCCCAAACACCTGCTGTCTTTATTTAGATCTTGCTCTTATGATGGTCCAAATTTCTCCTGTAGTTCAGGTTAGTCAGGTTAGGGCAGCAGTAGCCTTAATGCGGCGGCACACTGACCCAACAAACACCAGCAACCATCAGCATCATAATACTGGTGGATGTTGTAGAACGTTTAGGAAAAATGGTAACATCTGAACCAGTGTGATGGGGAGGACATTCTAGAACCATGTTAATAAGAAAGAACATTATTATTACATTGAACAAGGGAGAACTAGGTAACCAGTGTATACCATTCTTGAACTGTAGATGGTGAAACGTTGGAATCTGGAACAGTGCAAATTTGAAATTATATGGAAGAAGTTATTCTAGAACACGTAATGGAAGATAGCATTCTAGAACAATGTGAATGGAAGAGAGTTATAGAACAGTGCGAATGGAAGAGTGGTCTAGAACAGTCCAATTGGAAGAGAGCATTCTAGAACAGTGTTTATTGAAAAAAAGTATACGAGAACAGGGTGTTTTTTTTTTTTTCCCGATTGGAAGATTGTTTTTGAACAGGGTTTTTTATTGATTGTTGGGTCAGTGTGCTCTGGTCTTTAGTGAAGCTGTTCTTTCACTTGTGTTGTTGCACTACAAGCTTTAAACTATTTGGAAATCCATGTCTGTGAAAGACATGAGAGACACCTTACAAATAAAGCTTTAAATATTGTTTACATGGTGTAGCTTAAATGGGGTACTTTACACATTACTTCATACTACAGTGATCGTTTATCAGTTTTTTCAAGCGGACATGATGTTTTGCACTTAAAATAGTGTGTTAAGCTAATGCTTTCTTTTGTGTTTTAAGCATGTTAGTATAAATGTTATACATGCAGTATTAACTCCAACCAAGGCCATATTTTGCCACAGTCTTGCAGTATGCAAGTAAAATACAATGTGAAGTAAATGGGAAGGAAGACTAGCATGTTGCATGTGCTGAGCTCAGACTCATACTGTTTTATGTGAAATGCAGGGTTATGCATGCTTGTATGCTTCTGATGAGCAGGTGAGCGAACCCTACACACTCTCCCCACTGTGTGAAGGTTTCTCATATGATGCTATTTGTGCAGATGCAGTTTAAAGAGGCAAAGTGCCACTCTGAATCTCACAGACTGTGTTTCAGAGGGTGACGTCAGTCCAGGAGGAGCTTGCAAAACCACAAAAAGGAATTTAAAGAATGCTCTCCTCCCCCATGTGGGTGACACACGGATCGCTGAGAGAGAAACTGGAGTTAATGGGAGAGAAAAGGTTTTTCAATGGAATTACTGAGATGTTTTATACTGGTGTTTCTATCTGTACTGAACTATTTATATGGATCTCTTCATGATAAACAATAAAGCATTTAAAATGTCTTGCTTCGTATCTGAACATTTCTGTAGGCCCCCCACGTGTAGTGAGGACTGATGCATTTTTTTTTTTCTTCTGTGCAATGACTTTTTGGTACAACAACAAAAAAAAAAAAGAAAAACACTTACAGTAGAGTTATACACTTATATTTACCCTAATTTTTTCAGCATTCTTTTATCAAATGATTAAGTGTGTCATTTTTCTAAGTGCAAAATACATAAAAAAAGGAAATTTTACAAGCTCACTTCCTAAAAAGGCTCATTTTTACATAAACAGTACAAGTGAAAAAAATCAAGTTTTTTTAAAAACCAAGTCCTAATAATGCAAACACGTGTACATTGGGTAAACATGTGAGTATACATCTTTAGACTTAATAAGGAGATGTCATTAAAGCTACAGTGACAAAGTTTTAAGTATAAATGTGTACTGTGTAATTAGTATAGTTAGAAATCTTTTGCACATTACAATATGATTGGCACTGGTTTTAAGGAGACCACTTATCTCATACATTTCATTATTAAATGAATTACATTTATATCAGAATTTTGCAGAAAGCTGAAGTTTATTCAGCATATTTAGAAAACTGGCACCAATGACTAAATAGGAGTAGCACACATGGATGGCTTTTTAATACTAATGCATCTCCACGGTGTGTCCAGGCTTAATTCTCCATAACTAGACCTACCACGTTCCGAAGTAAATGTGCAATAGATGGCCTTTCATTTTTAACCCTATTGCATGGTATTTACAGTTAATGATTAATTTACATTATCATTAATCTCAAAAACTGACTGATGGCTTGAGAGTTAAGGAAATTAATCAGATGTGAGTATTGCTCTGAGATTACAGTAAAATCCTCTCCAGAATCCACTGTGGCCACCTTGCTACATGGACTCAGCAATTTGTTGAGGACAGCTGCTTAAATACAGAATAATCTGCCTTCTGCTTTCATCTCTGTCCATACACTCTCTGTGTTACTCCTTCTTTGTTAGTCTCTGTGTTTTTTTTCCATCACAGTCCCTTGTTATAGGTCAGCACCTTGCAATCTGTTGCCATGGCAATTTCTGGCTCAAGGTGAGACGCCTCAATCTGTGAAGTGCAGAAAAGCGATTAGCAAGCGATTAGTCTCTGGCAAAGCTTTCATTATTCATCTTGCAAACAAACATACACCCACACATACACACACCCACACATACACACACCCACACACCAAAATTAATGTCAAGACAGGTCAGCTGTGGAAACTGAATCTCACAGCAACTCTATTTACTGAAGAGTGTTTAAAATCATTGTTTCCTGTTCTAGCCATTCTTACCTTAGATATCTGTGGAAACAGACTAATGGCTAAGGGGAGGGACAGGCCAAACACAGCCAGACAAACCAGACTGTGCACAGGTAACATGAGCCGGCGATGGGCCTGCATCAGCTGACGTCTGCGAGAAGGAGGCACATACAAAGATGCAAGCATTAAAAAAATGTAAAAAATCTTTTCACAAAGGATGCTTTCCAAGGATGCTCCCTAGATATGCCCATCAGGGTATTTTCTAATGCTGCTTATTTTACTAAAGAGTACTAAAACTGATTTGATGAGTTGGAATTTGTTGAATTAAAACTTACTGTTGGCTTCTAAATTTAGTCAATGTCTACTCTACCACTTCCTGCTTAATGGTCCATATCCTCATTCCTTTTATTTTCCTTTCTTTACGTACCAAAGCTGTCTCAATTACCTTCTTCAAGACTACTTTGTAAGCAATCTTTATCCCTTAGAATTAAACAAGCGTATTATGTAACAAGCCTTTATAACTAATTCTCATTGACTTTGTCTTTGACTAATGTATAATGACCTCTCATCACTCACTGTCCAGAAATTAATATTGTAAACAATGATAACCATTCATTTTTTTCTTTGACAAAAAAAGAAAATATCCAGATTAATCACAATCATGAGGAATCTCAAGAAAACTTCAAATACTGGGCTTCAGAATAGATCCAGTTCTTCTGTTGGTCAAATCTGATCTGGACTGTCATCCATTTTCTAAACATTTCTGAGAATAATTATTAAATTCCCATTAAAACAGATATGATTACTTACTTCTCTAGGAAGGCCATGATTATAGGAGGAAGGACAAAGATGGGCAGTGGCAGGACCACACGTGTAAAAGCTGTCTCCATCAGAGCCTTTGGAAAAAAGAAAATATAGTACTTAAAAGAAAACAGTGTATAGTTTTTTAATAGACGTTATGAAAGGCTTAATGAAAGTCTTTGGAGTGTAGAGTGAATGGTTTGGGCCATTTTTATGTATTGTTATGTGTACATTATTTTTATATTAAAAACTCACTCACATGTTTGGCTGCTATCTTTGAAGAACCCACCACATTCCCATTACTGTCCAGCACATCAATTCCTTCTGAAAGTTCATTGTGTCTCATCAGAAAAACATTACAGATGTTCGCACTGGCTGTGAGGAAGAGGGTTAGAAGGAAAAATTTCACAAAGCAAGGAACTCAAAACAAGGTGAAAAATTCTGACATCTGTATTATCAAAAAAAAAAAAAACATTTTTCCTAACCATGCTTTGTCCTGGAGATACAAATATTAGTTTTTTAATGGTAGCACAGAAGAAATCAGTTTACTCCTGTACTTTGACATCAGTCAGTCAGCAGGTGGAGCCCAACACAATGTGAAATGATCAGAAGAGGGGGTAAAAAAATAAATAAATAAATAAATAAAAAATAAAAAAATAATTAAAAATAAAAAAATTAATAAAAAAAAATTTAACAGCTCACTTTGGACTGAAGGTTCAATGCCTCAGTACTGTACGCACCCACAGCAGGGAAAGGGACAAATCTCTGTATGATGAGCCTGGTGGCTGGGTTAAACGTCCTGGATTTTTCTATGAGCACATTCAAGCCTACCTAAACAGAAACCAGAAAAATAATAGTTATAATTTAGTAACATAAGTCTAAGTCTACTATAAAGCCAGTAGTTTATACAAAAGCTATGTTATGTCTTTAATTAATACATTCCCATCAGCCATAGGAATAAAATTGATAGATAAAAGAAAACTGCATTCTTCTTACAGTAACGTCTCTCAGGGGGTGGGATTCATTATATAGCAGCTGAAAAGTCAACTCTTAAAGTCAAGGTGTTGGAAACGGGAGGATTGGTTAATTGTAAGTTTCTGAGCCAATGACTCCAGGTTTCTGACTTCAGGTTTCCAAAAGCAAAACACTGCTTCAGCTGGCAGGAACGCAATGCACAGGTACGCAGCTGTCCAGAACAGCTACCCTGTTCCAGTCTCTGATGTTCATGTCCCTACTGTAGGTGCTTTCAGTGGTCAACAGGGGTCAGTTTAAGCACTTAAGACTAATCTAAAGCTATGCAGCCCCAAAAACAGCAAGCAGTGAAGCATCTTCAGGCTTCAAGAACTGAATGTGTACTTGCTAGCTGATATATCCCACCCCTTGACAGGTCCCATTTTAAAAAGATCACTGATATTATTCATTTCACCTGTCAGTGGTTAAAGCTGAGGCTGATAAATGTACTTTTAGTACATGAAAATGATAGACTACAATCTCTTAAATTCTGCCTATGAGTGTTCAGGACCCTCACAAACCACCAGTAAGCAGGTAAGAAATAGACAATCATACGAAATAGACAATCATACTAAGATATTTAGACTTCCCTCATGAATGTGAATGCATCCAATCATTCAATCATATATGACCAGTGAGGGCGTTGCCCTCTGCGTTGTATTTAAAAACATTTTCTGAAGGAGGTCAATTAGTTTGTCTGAACTTTAAAAGAGAATGATGATCCTCAGCCATAACAGTAAAAGCACAAACCGCTATAGAGACTGCACTCGTGACAGCTCCCAGGTATCCCTGAATAAACCTGGAGGTTGGTGTGGGCTGGGGAGACAAAAAGCAACATCAAGATAACACTCTGCAGCTGCTGGAGACTATCCTCTGCACATCTAACCATTTGACTTTAGCCTAAAGCGAAGAGGGTCTAGGGTTGGGAAGCAGATGCTGAACAGATGTCCTGCTTTAAGGGGACACTAAAGCCCATTCAAATGGAAGTGAAACAAAGCATCGCTTCACTTACAGTCCATCTGGAATAACATTAAAAATTATTTTTTAAAAACACCACTGAAAGACAAGAGTAAAGCAATCCTACCTTTGTGGCATTACGGTTGGCGTAGTTCACACAGGCATTGTGGCTCTGGTTCAACCACTGCAGGACAGACACGAGGACACAGCCTCAGTGAACAGTATGATTGAGCAGAGCCCTAATTTAATATGCAGTCAATCCAAGCTACACAGAGCTTGTACACAGCTGTTTCAGAAGGAAAATAGGTCTTTACCTGCCAGAACACAGTGGATACCAGAGTTTGGTTTGGGAGGAGAAGGCCAACCACCTGCAAGACATATAGACTTGTAAAGTTGTTTTTAAGAACATTTTGTCTGCAAAATTCATGGAAAATGTACAACTTACAACATGCAATTACATTCAATTAGTAAAGCAAAAAGTAGTAAGTAGTAAAAATCAACTGCTAAGCTTTAAAAGGAAATACCATTGATCATTCTAAACTTCCAGATAGATAAATGGTCACCATCTATCTGTGACCAAATGTAACCAAATTCACAGCGGTACCATTCAGTGTTTTGATGTGAAATGCACCATTCTAGAGAGGTCAGCATGGTTTCCAGTGATGATGATAGAAACCAATAATGTGTAATGCCTTTTAAAACTACCTCACAGGAAATGCTTATAAAAAAAGCATGGTCAAATGAGATTGTGGGGGAAAAAAAAAAAAATCAATGTACAATAATACAGATATTTACCAAATCCAAAAATTAAATAACTATCTAAAAATTAAAATGTGACCAGATTATTTATTTAAGGAACCTCAAAGCTCTCAAGGATTTACTGTAATGTCAAGCATCCAATGCTCAAAATAAGATGAACTACACTTACAATTGGTGTTCCAAACGGCACGTAACCTATTTAGAAAAAAAAGACCATATGCCAGAACAGTAAAAGTAACACAAATAACAGAAGCACACAGTCTGTGTTTTGGCTCATCTGCTCTTGCTATGTGTCAAAAACTCAAATCTGAAGCAGTAAAACCTGTCCTGTGTGCTGCAGCCTTAGAGTGTCACATTGACAAGCTTTGCAGGGAAGCTTTGCAGGTCTTCAGAAACGTATCATTAGCAGCAGCTGCTTATAATTAATTTTTTAGTTGTCCAGAGAACTAATTCTACGCGGATTATATTTGCTCCAGCAAACATTAAAATGACCCAAAAAACAAAAATGCTCTAGCAATCAAGAGCTCTGATGTGAAAGATGGCATTAATGAGAATGTACTTAACCTATTTTAAGTTGTAAAACTGTAAAACTCAGACTGAATGATATTTAAAAACCACCCAATTGCTGCCTACCAGTGCCATCATGGCCCAAAAGCTCACAGGTATAAAGTGAAGTGTCTTGAAGACATTCACACTACAAACCTTTCAGTTACCATGAGTCACTACCCACTAAACGACTAACAACATGCCTGCTGTAACTAATCTGATATGCCAAATGCTCATTAGACTGTAAGACTGCCAGAACATTGTGCCGTCGAGGCCAGCTATGTCTAAATTGGTTGCCAGACTGCTGGCAGTGTGTTCTTCACGGTCTGGAACAATTAACATTCCCCTCTTTCATCACAGACATATCTTTTGTTTGAAGGCCAGATACAATACATTGTTCAGCAGTGTAATGTTTACTGTCATTTTTTTGCTTGTTCCTCTGTAACCACACAAAAAGTTATATCTATAGATAATAAGATACTGTATTATTATGATAATGAAGCATTTCCTTTTTACATTCTTGCATACAACATAATATGACTGGGGAAGTCAGGGAGACCCTTAGGATGCTGCTTAAGCCCTTTTCACAGAAGCCAAAAAAAAACTGCAATTTCACACTCCAACAATTTAGCTTTGATTAAATTGAATTAAAAATATTGAAATATGATGTTAAATTATATTTTTCATTCATTAACCTGAATGAAAAGAAGAGATTTGGCCATATTATGAAAAATAACTCAGGAGTTATTTTCCACTAGGCAGAGGTTAAGGGGTTAAGGTTTCTAAATGTATTGTCCTGGGAAAAACAGCAGGGTCTCGTCCAACACTGTGAAAATCATGCTGAAATTACACTTGTATGGAGAAGTGAACCACAATCAATCAGAGCAAGATGTAGCTGTACCTGACATGCGAAATGGCATGAAAATCTTCTGTCCCGTGTCAGGGTGAATAATCGCCTGCAGTGCAATAAATAAATCTTATTCAGTGATTGTGCTGACCACATATGAGACTTGATTAACCTGAATGTAGATACTTTGTCTTACCTGCTTCACTTTCTGAGCCTCCCACAACTGTAAAAAAGGCAAAACAACACTGTATTGGATTTTCAATGAAGTACAAAATGGCTGACAAAAAAGACAAAATGCTTTTCAGCTCCACACTGAAGTAGAGAAAAGTAATTATGGTGTACAGCAAAGCATTCCATGAATGCAGAATTCATGTTCTTTAAAAAAATCAGAATTAGACTCAAAACACATTAGTGACCCCAAGGGAAATAAAATAAGACCAAAAATGAAGTATGATAACAATTTTTCCATTGTATATAAAGCAACATATTCCTGTAATGTGTGACTTTATACATTTTTTGCAGCAATATCCTCTATACCCTGACACACTGCCTACCACACAAAGCATGTGAGCGAAACTCTAAAACAGATGTGGGGCTTGTTCAGACAGGCAGCTCAAACATAATTTTTCCAACATGTTTGTTTTCAGCAGGGTATTCTGCAGTCTTTCACCTCTGCAGATCAGATCTCTACATGTGTGATTTAATATGACTAGTGAGGTCAGATTTAACATGTTTTTTAACATCTGGATGGGTAGATTTGGATAGAATGATTCTATATCACACATTACAGCTTCAACAGAAAGAACTGAAAATTTAACAAACAAACATTTTAGTCACATATTTTTCTGAATGTTAATGGTGGATTTGTGTTAGTCTATTAGTTATCTTTGCATGAATTTACTAGCTAAACTGGGAGAAAGGTAAATGTGTAAAATTAGATTTTAAGATCCGAACTGTCTCTTTATTGCTGTGTTTCACTGCTTCACCTGTTGGTCTGTTGTTCCAGGAGGAAGAGTTCCATGTTTAAAATTGTCCAGGAGTGCAACACATTCATTAAAACGAGTCTGAAAGAATACATTAGATTGACTTTAAATGTTGACTATACAGGATAAATGGCAGCTCATTAAATAAACCCCAACTAAAAACCATCAAATGGACAACTACTTTCAGTGTACTGATTGTGGATGTTTTTTTTTTTTTTTACCTCTGATACAAAAAGTGTTCTTGGATCGATGACGTCAACAAAGTGCCTGAACCTGCCGAGGAAGGAGCTCTGAGGGGGAAACAAGTTCCATTAAGGAAGCAATCAAAAACTGCTGATTCGGCATGTCCGCCACCCAAGGACTAACTCAGTGTTCACAAACAGCAAGAAACATGCAGATAAATCAACACAGTAGTGTGTGTGTGTGTGTGTGTGTGTGTGTAGTAGGATTGCTGTAGCTGTTGTTGTAGCTGACAGTCTCAGTACCAATCACAAGATGCGCAGCCTTTCTTGACTGGGTTTTCAATAATCCACTACATTAAAACATTACACAATAACGTGGAGCTTCTCAGATTATTCAGTTTTAAGAGCTGTCACACATACTCGGTTAAACCTGATCAACATAACTTGATAAGAGATTTTTGATAATCACAGATTAAAATTACATTCTTGAAGAATTAGTTGGATTACATGACCATGTCAATTTTCATTTCTTCTCTCTAACTCTTACAGTAAGAAACCACTTTAGGGAGACACTAATTTATGTTTATTTCATTTTTATATGCCTTTATGCATTTCAGTGTTTTATTAAAGCAGTTTCAGTTTTTTCCCCCCAAATACACTTCTGTGGAATCATTAAAAGACTGTGCATGGTTTGTTATCGTTTAGGCTTTCTAAAAATCCACGAGTAAATGTCAAAAAAATCCACAGAATACATGATAATTTATATAATTGACATAAGAGATAATTGCCCTAAAAGAAACAGAAAATAAAAAACAATTACAGAGGCACAATGAAAACCACAAAAGCTTAAGTTTGTGCTCTGACACTGAAGCTGAAGTGAGGTTAGTCACAGGCTCAGCCTGGTTACTGTTCATCCTCTCTGTTCCTGCCTCGCCTGAGCACTATGCCAGTGGCATCCTGAGTGCCAACTGTTTCAGAGGCACAATGGCAGGGCATGCCAAGGGTTTTTTGGCACACACCACACAGCAAGAAAACGGCAGCTTCAATCAGATCTAGTCATTTGCCTCTTTTGAAGTATGAGAAACAAAAATAGCTCTTCAGGTCTCTGGAGATGTGAGGTTTTGTTACCTTTCATCTTTTAGAATCTGTGAGGTGCAAAAATCTGCCAAGCTTTCCCTTGCTAACACGCATTGGGAGGTGCAGGCGGCTGTTTCAAAGCAGGTTTTATATGCAGTGGTATGTGTGCGGAAGTCTCTGGGAGAAGACGCTTGTTAATAATGCATGTGTTTCTGCTCTCTGGAGAATTTGCCTCGCAGATCACAGAGATGCAGCTAGCTGGAGCCCTGCAAGAACACAAAAATCCTGCTCCATCCTTCAGTTGCCCTGCTAAAAACAGAAGTAAAGAGTCATCAGCCTGATACCTACCAGACCAGAGCACAGCATAACCTGTGCTCAGGAATAAAACACATTGACACATTCTGATTCCTGCAGTAAGAGAACAGCACAAAAAATGTGATGCCTGCACTTAAATTCTCTCACCCTACATAGGATGAATTTATGCTGAAACAATAGAATAACAGTTCAGTAGGACTGGGTGTAGACTTCATCTTCTTCTTTCAGCTGCTCCCATTTAGGGGTCACCACTGGATTGGGTGTAGGCAATATAGCATTACGTTTTTGTTAGCAATGAACCAACATGGGAAGCCAAGCAATGCCATCATGCAATATTTTTTCTGTATTATGTTCCAAAGCAGATGTTGACACAAACATTTACCACATGTTGAAACCAGGGCCATCTAGATTCACATTAAAGAAAACAATTTATTCAATGCCATTTAAATTTAAGGCCAACACTGATATTAATTCAGAGTTACATCATTTTTACATATTTTCTTTATCCTGCTCTTTCTTAAAAAGCTGCAAGTGTTCAGCAACCAATTAACTACAAAGCTACATGAAAAAAAATGTCAACCCATTATAAATGTGATTTCATTCATTCATTTTATTTATTATTCACTTTCTTTAACTAGAATCGTTGAATAGTTGTATAGCAAACATTAAATATAGAACCACAATTCATAGTGCAAATCCTCATAGCTTTTATCCTCTTTTTATTTCAAATACTGCAAAAATTTACTATGAACATACTCATAAATTGTGCATGCCTATTGTCAGTCAATCATTTTCTGCCGCTTGTCCCAAGCGGGGTCACGGGGGAGTGCTGGAGTCCATCCCAGCTCACACAGGGCGAAGGACGGGGGACACACCCTGGACAGGTCGCCAGTCCATCGGAGGGAGGAGCGTGACGGGTACGGCACCTTGCTCAAGGGCACCTCAGGGCAACCTATTGGGAAGGGTTTCGAACCCCTGATCCTCCAATCATGCCCGCATGCATATTGTGTCCCATAAATTCATAGGCTCACTCGCTCACTGTTTATCCTGAGTAGGGTTGCGGGTGATGCTCACAAAGGGTGTGGAAACAAGAAGGATAGGTCGCCAGTCCATCTCAGGGTGCCCCATAAACATTCCTATTAATGTGTTATATTGCATTTTTGCCAGAATGTGCACGCTTACAATGCAGTAATGAAAAGATTTAGGCAATAATATAATTATTAAACAAGATAACGTGGCCCTCTTTCCTGGCTATTCTCAGTCTTCAGTGTCAGTAAGTTCGCCATTACACAAGTCAGCTGTGATAACCAATAAAGGTGGAAATCTCAGATAACGACACAGGGTGTGGCAATCCAGCTAAACCTTGCACTTACTCTCTGTTCAGTCCAAGAACGAAGAGATGCACGGATGGTACAAATGAACAGCCATGTGACCAGTGTTCAGAGAAACCCGGGCCTCGGGACAAGCCTTACAGAGGAAAGGGATCACCTGTCTTTTCACCATCCAGCCCTGAACATGTCAGAGTATGAAGGGAATGATGGGTATGTGTGATCAGGTCCGGCGCGCGCTGAGGTTTAACCTGACACCCCGTTAATTAAGGCTGACCGCGGCGTTGCCATGGAGCCGGAGGGACTTAAATAGACAGTCGTTCATTTGACCGATGCAAAACGATCCTGCCACGACGGGAAAAGATGGAGGGATAAGGATGGGACGACAAGCAGTTACTTTGCATTCTTTGCAGTGCTGTGACCCAGATTTCAAGATACGACAGGAAAAGCATTACACGCCAGCCCGGGAAACATAAACTACAGACTGACTTTAACCGCTGAACTGACCTTTGAGACTGTAGACAAATAATGACGAGTGCACCAAGAAACACAGTAATTCATATGCTGCAATCTTCTTTGCAATAAAGAAACGCAAAAAAGAAAGGAAAAAAAATCGTAGTTACTACAGTCAGTCAGACATGGGACAAAAAAAAGTATTTTTAACAGCTACTTCGTGCACGAACCCCGGCACAAGTCTATCGGACTACAAATGAAACGCTGCCGCTTTGCCGAACAAGTGCAACAGGACTCGCTGCATGGACATTTCTCCAGAAAACAGAAGAAAGGAGATGAAGAATGCGCGAGAAAAGAGCACAACTTTTGGAGACCGTGCATCGGGCTGATGGAGCCGCAGCCACAAAGATTAGTTGTTTATCAAAACGCCCCTCGACGCTGACCGACAAAGATGCAGTTCGCTGGAAAATAACGGAGAAAAACTCATTACAGCAGGTTTTTACCTGGTCATAGCGCGGTCTTCCCAGCTGAAAGGCAGGACAGACCGCAGACTCTGCCATCACAACAGCAGCGAAGTGGCGTTAAATAATGAAAAGGCTCATGAGACGGAATTTAAAAGAAGAGTCAACTCGAGTGCGAAACTAGTGAAGCAATGAGCCGCATGGGATTCTGGGAAATGTAGTTATTTTCTCACGCAGGACTTCGGGACGGAACATTTCTTCAGCATTCCTAAAAAAATCTTCTTCCGCATGAGGGCAGTGTGTGAAAGGAATAACCACATGCCAAAAATGACTCTCTCCCAATCAACACAGATGTAAATCAACCAAAAACGTTTAATGTGCAAAGTTCTTCAGAGCTGTGAGGCTAATTTCGCTAACAAACACTAGAAGTCAATACCGCACGAGTCGTTCATGTGAAAATGCGCCTCAGAAACCTCCCACGGCCCTCTTAAATCATGTTCCCTTCTTAATCAAAGTGCGGCAGACTTGTGGATGTGGTTTTGAAGTACTGTGAACTATAAAAATGGTATAAATCGCATCAGTGTTTCAGACAGCACCACACTGACAAGACTGTCTCACCGTAATTAGGATTCGGAGAAGTACTGCAGTTAAACTAAAGTGGGTTTCAACTACGGAGGAAAGTTTTACATTTAATTTGGCGGATCTATTTCTAAGTGGACATTCCCCTTTCCCGTATGTTACGTGTCTGTATGGCCGCCATATTTAAATGAATAGCTAGATTAATTATTTGAAAATTTAAACGGTGTAATAGTAGTAACATGGATCTATTACTGGAAAACCCACCATCAGACTGTTTTTGTTCTATATAACATACATCAATCCACAATAATGTCACTTTATTTTACAGTGTAGATATTTCATAGCACAGAAACACATTTAATTTGCAAAATACTCGAATGACTGTTCTCCAGTCAGTAGAAGAGCCAAAAACGTTTATTCCCCTCATGGTTGTCAACCAGGCAGAAGTTGCACGACAGCGCCGCCTTGTGGACGCGACTAGCTACTTTCTTAATGAAATGAAAGCTGTGAGTAACGAGTTCAGGAGTAAATCTGGGACCTCAGAGGTATAATAAAGGTTGAAAAAGGTTTTTTTTTTAGATGTGGTCCTTTTTTTTCTTCCTTCATTTGACTTCAGTAACACAACCTTAATTGGTTTTTGCCACTTGAAGCAGAAAGAATTATCTTTAGGTATACGACTGACAAAGTCTTCCTTTAAGGAAGTAACTATTCTTTACTTTCTTCTAAAGAAGAATCGTCCACGTTCATAACATGGGGCCGGAGTGAAAGGAATCTGAAACTGTCACCAAAAAAAAAGGCAAAACTCAACATGTAACTGGGAATTTACTTTATTTTCAATTAAACAGAAATCACTTAAAAATAAATATGACTCTAAACACAAACGAGAATGCCTTGTGAATTGACATCTACAAGCTAAATAACAAAATGTATCTGAAGTGTCGAATGAATCATCTATCACAGTGCTGTGCGGATTCAGCTCTAACATTTGACAGAATTGGACCTCTTCAGTAAAGCCAGCTGACGAGTGGCAAACAGTCGAACATGTTCACTACTTTCAGCTGAAAAACATCAAACCTCACAGACAAAAGACATTAAACATCACCTACACTTTGGTTTATGACCACCACAACTTTAACACGTTTGACCACTTTAACATTCAGTGATACAGATCCAGTCGGATTCTGTAAAAACAGGATTTTAATGATGTTTATTACGTCGATGTTTAAAAAAAAAAGGAATGAAAAATACTTTCAAATAATAGTAAGGCAATTTCACAGACAAGCTTCATGGTAATACTGCACTTAAGATGAAAAAATAAAATTTAAAAATGACACTGTGGAAAAAAAAGAAATCCTTAGAACAAAAGCGGTCTTTCAAATTGTACAACCAGAATATAGGCTACAGTCATCGCTAAACAGAAAAGCAAAAGCTTGGTTGTTTTATTTGTGTAAGTTGCTTTTGCAGTGACTGCCTGTGGAAGAGTATAGCAATGTGATAACTAAGAGACTTCAGGTACAATGCAGCACATAGTATTGCATAGCTTATATGTAAGCCTATTAACAAATAACCTCTTCTGTTGTGCAAATGCTACAAAGCAATGATAAGCATGCTTTCATTTGACTAGGTTATGATGGTAAAAGCTTACTGTCTAAAGCATCAACTGTTTGCATATTACAATTTAAAATGTTTCTGAAAATAACCTTCAAATAAGCAATATTAACAGACGTAAAAGTGCATAATGCAGAACATTACAAGTTCCAAATTAGACACTGGATCCTAATGGTATTCAGGGATTTTTTTATTACTGGACAACCTGAGAGTTTTAAATTAACTTAAAAGACTTGGATGAACACAACTGATTAATCACTGAAACGTTTTTTCCTTTTTGTGCTTAAGCTCTCCAAATAAGAAGCTGAGTTTCCTAAAGCATTTCTGCAAAAACATCATGAAAGTGTCCCTTTCCATGTTAAAGTGCAGCTGTTATATTCTACCAACCCAAATCATTTTTGGTAATTATGGCCCTGGTTGGAGGGACTACAACAGGTATAAGCTGGAAGACCAGAAGTCTAAAATCTCATATCTGAACTCTTAGAGATCTAATGAGGTTTAATGAGAGCCATGGTTTTAAAGGTGTCTTTTTAATAATATATCTTGATCTGATAACCTTTAAGTTTAATGGTTATAGCAAAATAAAAATATCTGTTTGTTCAGTTGCTTGTGTCAATAACAGTAAAAGGTACTTTTCTGTAGGCAGTGTTTGATTTGTACCATTGGCATCAGGCATTTTTGTAAGTTACTCTGTGGAAATGCTTTTTTAAAAATGCTTTTTTAACTTGTGTGGTGTCCTCCCTTCATAGTTTCCAGTGCCTTTGAACGAAAAAAAAAAAAAAAAGTTGCAGCAATGTAGCCTACAGGGGCAATAAAAAGGGCTGGGTGCGGGGCTTCTCATAATAGCTTGCATTATGGCTGCTTGAATAAGCTTTTGATGATTTTGAATCAGTAAGTACAGCATCATGCATGCAAAGCTTATAGAAATACTCTGGAATTTCCCAACTAATCTCTATTTGCAGCATCTGTAGTGCACGGTTTATTACCTCGGACAGTAATTTTTTGTGTTTCAAAACTGTACCTGCCCATTAGCCTATGCTACCATATGCTACAGATGGAAGATGGATATTCTGTTAGAAAAAAGAGCATTAACTGTGTCTTGGTGAACAGGGCAGCAAAGTGACTTTGTTAGGGTATATGTATGGGTGTGAAAAGTCTGCTGAGGTACACATGTCACTTGGGACGGGCGCGTACCTGCAGCAGGGTGGGTGTTTGCTCCATGATGCGCACAAGCAGCTTATCGATGTAATCTTCCAAATCCCGAACCTGGACCTTCATCTTCTTCAGCTCAGCATCTCGCTTCTCCAGAAGCGTGGCCTGTAGCTCTGACTCTGCCCTCTGCTGCTCCGCGTCCATATCCTGCTGCAGCAGCAGCGCAATCAGTTCCATGTTGGTCAGCGTCTGGTAGTGAGCCCGGACTTCAGATATACACACCTGCTCCAGAGGGAAAGACACTCAGCAAGACTGCTCAGAAGTGGGACATAATAAAATAGAAGTTCTACCAGGTGCTCTGAATAAGTATGATATTACTTGAGCTATTTAGGGCTTAAATGAACCTAAATGTTTTTTTGTAATGTAGATAATTGTTTCCCTGCTGGAAATACTCTATTTGGTCAAGGCTTGAAGCAAGTTTGCCCACTTTTCCACTATCTCAAGGAAATTTTATTGTATAGCTGGACACTGAAAAAGTGAAAGTGAAAGTGACAACCCTCGTCATTGCGAGGTCACAGCACAGCACACAGTGAACCACAACAAAATTGGACCTCTACATTTAACCCATACACACAAACACCGTGCAGCAGTGGGCAGCTATTGAAAGCGCCCGGGGAGCAGTGACGGGATGGTACCTTGCTCAAGGGTACCTCAGGGCAGCCTACTGGTGAGGGAATCGAACCCACAATCCTCCGATGTGGGGGCAACTACTAACCACTAGGCCCTAAGCAGCCCTTTAAGACACAAAATTCAGCAACCCAACAAGCAGAGGTGCTAATCTAGAATCTGATTTTGTCCTTAAAATGAAACACCTGCACCTGCTTTGTCAAAACCTGCCCTAAAACACATTCACAGTCCTGTGCCGCCTTAATGACGAGCTAAATGCACTGTGAGGTGAGAAATTTGAGAGAAGTTTTGTTGCTCCAGTAGCTCACTAAAGAAGCCAAATCTGCATAGCAAACATTGTTTAGCTGAATGAATACAGCTACAGAATTGAAATAATTGAGCTTCTTGAGTCTCCTCTGCACTACTGAGATTCTAGAGCCTTAAGTCTAGATCTTACTGTTAGCAGCCTGCAGTACCTGTGTTTTCTCTAACTCAGCTGTGCTCTGTTGACTGGAGCGTCCTGGGTGGATGGAGGAGCGTAGCTTCTCCAGCACTGACCGCCCCTCTGATTTCTTCTCTCCCAGTGCAGCTGTATTGGTCAAGGGCTTCACTGGGTGAGGACTGCACAAACAGCAACAATACTGCAAAATCACGCGCTTAAAATGCCAGTATTTTCTTAATGTTAGCAGACATTTAGCAGATGATTGTGAGCAGACATTTAAGTAAGTTCTTCATTTTCATCAAAGCAAGACTAAAATGTGGCTATAGAAGAGTCATGATGAGTTTCCTAAAATTCTGGTCATACTGCCTGATATTAGGATATAATTATTTTCATACATAAAACATCTCTTATGCAAAACTTAACAATCCATAAAATGTGATTCAAATGAGCTTTGATCAACACATATAATATTTCTACAGTCTTTTCTGTTAGATCAATCTTGACTTCTGTTTTGTGGAAAACTACATGGAATGTTTTATCCTGCAGCGTAACAGATGCGCTAGATGCAGAAAACCAAAGAATGAAAAAAGAAGAGGCAAATAAAAGAGAAAATCAGCAAAAGAATAAACAGCAAAGAAAACAGTATAACATGAGCAAAGCTGAATACAGCATTCTAAGAGGAGATGGACCAGGATGGAGCAAAATATACTGCCGTAATATACACAGGCATGGTGTGTCACTGTCCTCCTGCTTCTGGTGAACAGAATCATTAGAGCCTCAAAATACAGAATTATCACTATACCTGAGTCACCTGAGTAAGGTGATAAGTATTGAGATATTTTGTGATTTATTCCTTTTAACTGCAAACTATAGCCCCAAAACTAAATATTATGTTCCATGACATTAAGTTCTTGATGAGTAATTTTGGTACTTTGGTACAATGGCCTTAAAACATCTTAAATATTCATGAGAATGAAATTTGTGTATATATGCTTTCCACCCACAATATTGCAATATTATCATGTATCAATTTATCGACCCCCACCCCTACTCCTGGAGGCACTGAGGGCTCACCTGCTCTCCTCAGGGGGAGGGGGGCTGCTAGCTGGCTGTGCCTCCTCTGGGGAAATTGTGTGCCGTGCAGCGACCTGGGGCTTAGCTGTGGAGGTAGTGGAGGGGGTAGAGGCTGGAGTGCTTCCCAAGCTGGGCCTCAAGGCTGGGGGATAGGTGAGGCAGGTCAAGTCAGGGTCAAGGGCAGAAATGGGGTCAGGGACAATGTTTGAGTCAGACAGAGTGCCTGTTGATAGACATGGGAATGGCAAAGCACATTCATGCAATGGTTTGGTCGATTGTTTTATGTCAGCATTATCTGTGAATGAGATTGTACTTGAGTGATCTTTGGATGAATTCATGGCAGAAGATGTTTTGATACGTGCAGATTTTACTTCAGTTTTGGAGGGGCTGCTATGGCCTCTTGGTGCCACTCTGGCATGTAACTCCTCAAAAGTGATGCCAAATGACTGCTGAGTCAAACATGACTCCATGATTTGTGCAACAGACGCTTCACAGTTCTTGTCCTCTGTCTCGAGTTCAGCTGTTGCAGTCTTAAGCTTATCATAAGTCAGACAGCCTCCACCATCGCATGCCGCATGTAAGCCTGCATTGTCTACCGCTGCCTGAGGTGTAAGCTGTTGCGTTGCGCTGTCGTCATCATTATTGAGGGTAGAGGCAGTTTGTGCAGTGACAAAGCTGTCTTTGTCTGATTCAGCTCTCAGATTGGACTCCATGGGTTGTTTGGAGATGAGCACTGAAGAAATATCTTTTATCTCATTTGCACACCCTCCCGGCTGGGTTGCGATATAGTCACATCCTTCCAAGCTGTCACAAAGTCCCTCATAAAATGAAGCTTTAAGCTGGTTTTTGTTGGGCATTCCAGCTGTTATAGATGTCTGCTGGGATGCAACATCACTGGCCTCCAAAGTCTTTTTTCTTGGGGAAAACATCTCTAGCTCTGTAGTCATTCTTTTTATTATATCTTCAGGCATCTCAGAGGAAGGCATACACATTGAAAGGACGTTCCCAGAGATATCGAAGGCTGATGCGTTCTGGTGCTGCACTGTTGCTTTGTTGTTTTCTCTGTTATTCTCTGTCATTCCTAAAGTGCCTTGGATCACATCTGAAGGTGAGCTGTCAGCATCAATGAAAGCAAACCCCATAGTATCACTTGTATTGTTGTTGGAATCTCGTGCAGGGACTGTGCGTGTGAAGACATCCCCATCAGTGGCAATGTTCTCAGTCTGTTGATCAGAAGTTCTCTTTGGCTTTGAGTTCAACTCGCAAGAGGACTCAGGCATTGGGAAGGTCTGAAAAGAACTGCATAGTGATTCACTTACAGTTGTGTCACAGTCTGAGAGGCAATATGGCATATTTGGCACAGTGTGATCACTTTCTGTATACAGGGAGTTTTTCTGTACATCTCCGTACATGTAATTTTGACTCAAGTTTATTGTGACATTCTCAGCAGGGCCAGGACTTTCTATAATTTTAGGACTGAGGCCTCGCTTGGCCAAAGCCCTGCATTCTTCCATGTCTAAAAGGTTCAGATTTCCATTTGTCCGCATATGGGATGGGGGATAAACATTAATATTCTGCTCTAGAGCAGCACAGTGGAAGTTCTTAATTGACTCTTTATTTAAAGGGGAGACTTGGGCATTTGTCACTCTAACATGTTGCAGTGAAGCTAAGTCTGTCTGGAAGAGCACACTTGCCTCTTTTTGTACAGCAAGCTCTTGTCCTCGGTCTAGCCAGCTGTCTGAGTACCTCTCTCGTCCTGGGAATGAGGTCCTAAAGGGCATCCTTGGGGGTAAAGGAGGTAAGTCTGAAAGATTAGGGATTCCCTGGTTAGCTCTGTTAAGCATAACTGCATTATCTGTTTGAAAAGTATGGTGCTCCATCGAGTTATTGTATGGTAATGAAGGTGAAATTGTACTTGAGGGTGGTCTAGAAGGAGTCCCTACTGGTGATTTTAGACGGCTAGTGGCAAAGGCCTCAAAATCATCAAATTCTCCTCCTCTCTCTGATAATGTGCAGCTGGCTTTAACATTCACAGTGGCTGACTCTTGTGTCCCAGGCATTAAGGCAGGGAGGGAGCTCTGTCTTGCTACACTTCGAGGTCTGTCTCTCTTAATGGATGACATTCGGCTTGGTGTGCCATCACTGGCAGGGCTTGAGAGGCCAGGCCTGGTCAGCAATGCTGAGTAATGACCATTGGGAAAGTTAGGATAGCAAGACATTTCAGTAGGAGATTTTAAAGCCTCCTCGGCTATGAGCTCCTCAAAAAAGGGATTCCTCTGCAATCTTGTGAGGAAAGGGTTGGAGGATATGGAGGTGGATGGAGTTGAGGAATGGGTGAACGGGTTAGTGTGATAGCTGACAGTAGGGGGCGATAAATGGCCAGAAGGAAGAACAACGGGAAGAGAGCTTGGTGGTGGGCTGGGGAAGCAGGCAGGGATGGGGTAGGATGGGTCTGGGCTGCTTTCTACTTTAGGAGAGTCTCCCAGCCTGTGGAGGGAAGAAGTAGTCCTCTTAGTCATATCTCTACCTATCAGGGCCGTTTCCACTGCTAAAGCCCATCGTAGGGGTTGATAGAGCGTGTTCTCTAAGAGACAAGTGTCTTCATACAAGAAAAAAAGAGGCTTTAGATTTAAAATGCTTAATACTTTCCACTTAATGTCACACATCATTCTGGCAAAGTTTTGGACTGTGAACTACATAACAGAAAAATGGTAAATCATAAAGCATCAAACGTTTCCTTTGCTTTCACAGAGATATATATTCCAGAGCACAGCGTAAGACTCTTTTCACTGTAAAATCACTGATCGGTCTAAATGAAACAGAGTATGTAACAAAACATGGACCAGTCTCCAGAAAACAAGCTGCTATGAACACAAGAAAACAACTTTGCAAAGTAAAAGCAAACTTTAAATAAATTGAATGTAATTAAATTAAGATAAATGAAATTTTGACCAAAAAAAGGAATGAACATTATAATATGCAAAGAAAAATAAGAGAATGTTTCCAAATAAAGCAATTTGAAGAATTTTTTTTTTTTTTGCAAAAATGTGTGACTGGGACAGTTTACAGGCTTCCAAACACTGTAAATGGCTGAAGGTGAAAAAGTTACCCAAGAGAATAATCCAGAAATGGTTTGCAGGTTTTTTCTATATTTCTCTGAGCTTAAAAGTTTTAAGATGTAATCCTGTACAGGTACTAAATTGCAGGATGGAGTCTAATACCCTGGTGCCTTCACTGTTGACATACATAAAATTACAAATTAGGCCCTGTTTACATACTGCATTAAATGCATCCTGTGTTTAGAAGTTGTCCTTATATGCACTTAAAAGACCAGTTCTGACATGGGAAAGTTCTTGGATCTAGCTGTCCTGATCCTGATGAATGAACAGAGCATGCAGTGTGATTGGATCTGGGATTTAATATTTTTCTTTTAACTGTGCTTCAGACTGAAATTTTAAAAGCAGAACAAGTTGCAGAGTTTTGCTGTGGCATCACACAAACCTGGTTCAAAATTGGAATAAATAAAGTAATAACATCTGATATCTTGTGACAGTTTCATAGTAGTTACTGATTAATTACAATAATCCTTCATTTTATTAATTAAACAACAAGCCAGCAATAAGGGGTTAAATCCTTGAGTCACTCACCTCGGCTTGTTTTGTGCATCACTGGAGCCGAACCAGCCACGCAAACGTCCCTCCTGTGAAGCAGCAGTCTGCTCGGGCCTTGCTGGGAGAGAGTCACTTCTGCTACTGGAGAACAGAGTTTTTCTCACCTTCTTCCCCTTTTCTGAGCCCTCTGTTCCACCAGCAGCCACCACTAGTGGAGCAGTGGCTAAGACTGGTTTTCCCTCCAAAATGGTAGCTCCTTGGGTTGTGGAGCCCTCAGACTCCTTCTCAGCTTCCTTCTTGCTCTTATCGATGGACCAACGTCTCCCCTCGGCTTTCTGGGGGTCCTCACTACGGCGGGTTAGGTTCTGCAGTGAACGTGAGAGAGGAGAGCATTTTTCCAGCAGACTGCGTTTGACAGGCAGGCTTCCAGGCCCTTTGGAGCAGATAGGTTCAGACGAGTAGATATGGGTGCCATTGATGCAGAGAGTGGACTTTGACAACATGCTGTTCTGGCCTTTCAGGTTCTCCACAGTTGGACAGGGGCGCGAGACAGCTGTGACTTTGCTGGCCTCGTCGCTGTACGCTCGCTTGTGGGTCATCACTTTAGGAGTTGTGGACACACAGATAATCCACAGATAAAATCAACACATTGAGTAATTAGACATGTAAAGACAAACTATTAAATGCCAGTAAATTGTGAATGCAGAAAGGTTGCCATGTTCAACAGCCAAACATCTTTTCAACTGTGATCATCAACAAAATCATTTGCAAATGCAGTGTACCAGTGTAATATTTTCAAAAACAAGAAAAAAAAAATCTAAATTATACTGGCCCTGATAGAATGGTCTAGATGTGGAACATATCTATGCCAACACTTAAGTTCTCTCTTCTTTTCAAAAACTAGGTCAAATCCTAAACTCTGCATTGCTATAACCTTTCAGGATTGAAGTGTTACACCCTTGCTGCATCTTTTAAGAGAATTGTGTTTTGGAGTTGTGATATGGATCATAGAAAGACTAGATTCTACTAGGGATGTTGTCATCAAATTTTATTAGTAATGGAGTACTCATGCAATCATAATCAGTTTAATTTAAATTAAATGTGAAATTTCAAACATACATGCATTCATGCTAACATGTGTTTTCTGTTTTTAGTGATTTTAAGGAGAATGTTCCAAAAACAGGTTTACAGGATGACCAACAGATCCCATTAAATCCCTCAAATTACATGACTGTGAATTCAAATGGCCTATTTAATCACATTTTTTTATTTGAGTAATTGATTTAAAGAAAGTTACCTATGGGCAGAATCCTAGGTTCTACTTCTTACTTACTTTATGGTAATCACATGGTTTACCATAAAACTGAAGAATAAAACTTAAAACCTAAATTAAAACTACATGAATATAAATGGTTTTCCAACAAAATGAAAAATCAAATAAAAATCATTTATGGATTTTGGCAGAAACTTTTATTCAGTGATGTCACCTATAATGTATAACTGGTTCATAAAAGTATTTCTGTCTTACCTTGTGTTAAGTGTTAAAATCCTTATGACTACATTAAAGATTACACTTTACAAACGATTATCCTGTAATCTGTACTAGGTTATATTAGATACAAATGAACCCTCCTATTCTGATTATCGTTTAGTGAGGCTTTCTACAGCTTACCTTTTACTCCTCCCTCTGAGTCGGAGTGGAAGGGCTCCATGACCCTGCTGCTGTAGATAGGGGTACTGCACAGCTCTATAGGAACGAACGGATCCCCTGCTGATGATGTCATGCTGCTCTCAGAGGCCAGAGATGAGCATGAGCGAGTGTCTGAGTTCTTCCTCAGCTTCCCCTTAAGGAAGAAATCCTTCACTTTGTTGCTGCGTTTATCTCCACATTCCTCTGCCTCTGTGCCATTCTCCTGTGCAGATGGACTGGCTGAGCCAGACAGGCCAGCGTAGCGGCCAGGCAGAATGGCTGAGGAGGACTCCACGTCTCCTCTCTTCTTGCCGGTGACACGGTCCTTCAGCTTGCCGAAGGCCGACCGCGGTTTGTCCTTGGTGGTCAGATCGTACATGCTGGCAGTCATGTTGTTACGGGTGAACTGGACAATGACCTGCAGCTCTCCACGTTCCTTCTCTTTTCTTCCTACTTTAGAGTGCAGCTTCAACCACCTGCACAGACAAAAGAAACACACATTAAATACCCACAGCTGGAAGACAGCCATACATCCAGTGCCTGGGGAGCAGTGATGGGGATGGTACCTTGCTCAAAGGTACCTCAGGGTAACCTGCTGATCCAGGCTTCAAACTCACAATGTTCTGATTATGGGGTCTAGTCCCAAACCACTAGGTCACAGGACCTTCCAGTTACATTTATTAAGTGTGCATGCTCCAGATCCAACTTGAATGTATATCCACTAAGCTGGGGGTAAAATATAGGCAGAAGATATGCAGTCTTACACTAAAATCTGAACAGAATCAAATAAACTGTTATGTTGACTTTTTTAAAAGCCAATCAATGCACAGAAATTGTGTTCTCAAGGTTGTGGACTCGTTTGACTAAATTTATTCATAGGACTTTGCACACAAATGTATCATCATACCCTCTGCCAGTTAAAACTCTTAATCAATACATGTGGCAAGAATGTTCCCATCTACTCCTAGACATACTGGTTAAGACTCTCCAGCACCAACTCCAGCCTTCCATTGCAGCTAAACATTTATCAAATTTTTGCCCAAGAGCCTGTGGGGAGGCTTCTGGCACACAGCCATCGTCCAGCACTGTGCCTTTGTTCAAGACAAGAGCAACGTTAAGACTATTTCCTCCTCTTCCGCTCTCACACACCACCTCATGGGGAACAACACAGACACATGCAAGCAGAGAGAGAGAGAGAGAGAGAGAGAGAGAGAGAGAGAGAGAGAGAGAGAGAGAGAGAGACAGGAAGACATAGAGAGATGAGGGGTGTGTGCTCTTTTGAGCACAATTAAAGCCAGATGTGTTCACTGTTGCCTCACTCTTACTTCACAGGCTGTTTGACAGTAGATTCTATAGGCAAGGCTGGATCTTTCCCTCCTGCATTCTTGGTCTTGCATTCTTGCCTTTTCCTTGTAAACACTGCAGGCGATTTCACAATAAGCGACGTGGCATGGCCGATTTTAGCACAGGTTTTAAATCATAATTCATAGAAGAGGTCAGCCATGTCCAAAACCGCCCATCCAGCAACTGCCAATGTTAGGTCTGGTCTGCTATTTCACGAGCACATCCCAGTGGCCCTTTTACAGCTGAGAGTTTAGTCCAGGCACAAAGAGCAGTATAGAAAAGAAAGAAAGAAAAAAAGAAAAGCATCTGCAGTCAAAAATGACAACGACAATATTATTGCTGCTCAGCTCGGCTCACTGGCTTCCTCCCTCATTTTGTTTTTAAAGGCTTTAGCCCAGAGGCCCCAGCGTCCTCTTAGGCTTCCAAGGCTTTCCCAAAATATAGCTCAGTCATCTTTACAGAGAAAAACAACACTTGCATGAAAAGGACAACCACATCTGCACACAACTGCATGCAGCAAGAAAACAGATCATGAGGACATAAAACTAACTTACTCTGATGACACACTAGATTCAAGGGTTGCTCTTTTGCAGGGAGATGTGTGTGGACTGTTAAGTCATGCTGTAATGCTCCTGGAACACACTGGCACTGCCCTCTGCTGAGCCCAGCTCTGCACCAGCTGATCTTCCCCACTAACAGCTGAGTGCTGGACCCACTCTAACCAAAACACACCCTTCCCAGCTCTTACATGTATGCATGCAGCAGGACAGAAGGACAGGCCTAGTATGTGTTATTGCCCTGTTTATTAAGTACAACCAAAAAACTTCCTCTGCTGTCTGTCCAGACAACTCTGTACATATTTCCACCCTTAGTCACCAGCTCAGAGGCCTTGAGTCACTCGTGTAAAATACCTCACCTCGGTACCAGCCTGCAAAAATAGCGCCGCTGTATTCCCTTTTCATGCACACAGCTTTCTACCTGTTATAGGACAGGTCAGTTTGAGGGGGTGTAAATACTGTCTAAAAAAAGCTCTTTCATCAACTTTAGACTGATTTCATGATATTTGCAAAAAAAGGACATCTCGATACTTCAAAAAATATTCACAACATTCGATATGTCATGTCATTAATTTGTTGGAAATCCAGTAAATTAAACGAAGAAGAAGCAGAAATGCCATTTAAAAAATATGAATACAATGTTTTTTTATTGACACCGCACCCTTTGCGCTGCACTGCATCCCATAAAATTTTCTTTAATTACTGACAATTTGCCCAGAAAATATGGTGTAGTTTATCACCATAGCGATGAATATTGTCATATCGACCATTCCTATATCACATCACAAATGATGTCTAATGCTGATATTTGCTGTTTGATATTTAAATTGTATTTACTGTTGGGACTGTGGAGTGCATCGTGATATTACAAAGTGATCGCTGATGTTTAGATCAGATTTTTTAAATGAAGTTTTAGAAAAGCCATTCCGTTCATAACCACTCCTCCATTGTCACCCTTGAGATTTGACCACAAACTGACCAGCTGTAAACAGCAGCAATGGCTGCCACAGTGTTACTGTGGGAGTGTGTGTAGAAGGACAGTGTGTGTGTGTGTGTGTGTGTGTGTGTGTGTCCATGCAGTGGAATACAAACTTTTCCTTCAAAGCTTCAAACCAGAATGAAACTTACTGGTTCCTGGGACATTCTCCGTCCCGGAAAGCTTTATCCAGCGGGACCACGGCTTGTCCCAGGAACACGTCCAGTCCGATGAGGACCCGGTGCATGACTGTGAGGACCAGGTCGCTGCTGCCGGGTGGGTACGGGCCCACCGAACCGGCCGGGTCCTCCAACAGCCCGGGCAGCAGCTCGAAACTGCACTCCTCATTCCACTCGGGCTCCTTGGACTTCTCCACCAGCCCTGTGGTGTACCTGTCCCTGCCCACCTGGATGACCGTGTACACGTACCGGCTCCCGTGCTGGGCCCCGCTCCGGAGACCGCGCGCGCGAAGCACGGTGACGTTCACGTGCGTCGGAACCCAGCGCGGGTCGTCGTCGTCCAGGCTGATCAGAGGCATCCGTGCAATAATAACAACAGTATAAATAATAAAAACAATAGTAAAATATAAACACTGACAGCTGCGCAATTCCCTACGTGAGCTCTAATCTCCGCATGATGTCAAGCGGCTGGATTAAGTAAGAAAATACAGAAAATGAGAAAATCGATCTTTGATTTCATGACAAAACCCAAAACCGACGGCAGGTTTACATTAAGTGGACGCAGCATCCAAACCCTGCGTTCCCTCCGCCTCCTCTTGGAGGGGTGGAAGGGTGGGGGCCTGCACACCACTTTCGGCAGATTTAACGTTATTACCGTGCGGGTGTAAAGTCAAATGTTAAAATCACAAAACAAACACTCATAAAAACATATTTTTCTGGCGTAATATTAGTGCATTGCGGAGCTCTCTCGCTTTGGTTGACCACCACTCTTCACGTCCCCCCTCTCCTGGGCTGTGATTTGTTGTTTGTTTGAGAGATTAAACTGTTAGCCAATCACAATGCAGCGTAAAGAATGTTTTCAGCCAATCATAGCGCAGGAGAGGATGTCCGCCTGAAGAAGAACGCACACGCTGGGTGGAGCCCGCAGCGAACGTTATCTCCGGCACAGCGTCCCGAGATGAACAAGATTAGTTTCTAAAATGCCTTTCCTGCCGGACGCCACATCACACTCAATTCCTGAACCCTTGGTTGCGTAACACTGATGAGACTAAACTCACAAGTTTTAAGAAACGACGAATAGTCGACAAATCCCAACATTTAACGGAAAACAAACGGAGCACAAACATGAATTATATATCTTGCGGTTCATTTGTAGTTACAGCTCTTGAGATTTAAGTTTCCTGCCAGATCGCCTAAACCTTTTTTCAACAATTTCATAAATTCGTTACTAACAACCCTTTCACTGATCACCGGACAAATTCCAGCACTTTCTCTGCCCAAAAGCACTGCAGTGTCCTCCAGATGTGTTGTCTACTGCCATCTACTGGATGAGGCCCAGTAATGCAGTTTGTACAATTCATTTCTAACAGTTTTTTAAATTAGAATAAGGACAGAATTATACTCATTTTTCATTTAAATTATTTTTTAAAGAAAAAATCAGCACTTGTCAAAGAATATTCTTTTGTATAATAATGACAAACAACAGTTTATGGATTCACAGTGCCTACAGAATTTCTATGACAGGGTAACTGAGCTACCACGGATATACACATCCACAACAAAGTCTGCTACAGTACACAGTAACGCAGGCGTAGACAGTCTTACTTGGCTTACACCTCATGAAGAGGATATAGATCATTTTGTACCGAATTATTTTGGCTAGAAAATAAAAACCCCAAAAAAAGATCAGCTAGAAGCTCCAGCAGCGGTAAAATCCCAGCAGACTGGCAACAGTCAGAAATTGGCAGTATTTGAATTCTGAGTGGTGGACTCTTTGTCTCTTATTAAGGCATCTCAAAATTGTCCTTATGGCCTTTGTGCACTGACTCCCAAATATGTCCACATTGAGTGTTAATTACATAGATCTTCCCAGTTTCCTTTCCCTCCAGCAAACAAATGTATTACATGTAGGAAACAGCATAATCTTTACATTGGATTTCCTTCCCAAGCTTACATTAGAGCTGACCTATCCATCTATACACATCAATATCCTAGCCTTACTTCCATATTCCATATTCACAAACATGGACAAACGATTCCATCAAATAATGACCATGAAACTGATTTTACCACAACATTCAACACCCGACAACAGAATAAAAGATAGCACTTTGAACTTCCTCATCTATGAATAAATTCACGGATATGTTATTCCATTTCTATAATGATTGGTTATAATAGCACCTTGTCAATGTTATGTTATGTGTATGCACACATAGACTCAGACACGAGGAAGCTTACTTCCTTATTTACACTGAACATCATTACAATTGATACATTCATATTTCTCTATCACATTCTTAACTAAAATAGATTTTATCATAATATGCCCAATTTATGTAGTAAAGTAAGAATGTTGCGCTTTAAAGATTTATGTATTTCCCCATCTCATGTTTAACAACACATTGCTCTCAAGGTTGACCTGCAAGAAAAAACGTTTGACGTTTACAGTATGTACAATGCTACCATAGTACAGCAAGCAGGTAGGAACAATGAGCCAACATTGCAGATTTTAAAGTGTATACTTTTTTTTTTAAAAAAAGGTTACTGCTAGACTAATAAAAAGAGAACTTAAGCAGGGTGTGTGGGGACTGGAAATCTGAAAAATGATCTTTTTTTTGCCTGCCTGCTTAGTTGATTCTTCAAGGAGGTATTTCACAATTCAGGGTTTTTCAGTTAAGATAAATCAAAAGTCAAGCTTGTTCACAATATTTAATGGTGGTTTGGACAAAATTCATGACTTTTTAAAAAAATGTGACCAGATCATGTTTAGTGTTTGATCTTCACTTCTTTTGTGTTGCACTGAAGATACTGGTCTTATATAAAACCTACTGTTTTTTCTAAAAATGGACAAAATCATGTTGTGAAGCTCAAAAGCAATACCTGAGCAAAGCCTGTATTTTCCTGTACATTTGTCCGTTTAGATATGTTCCAGGCAGATATATTACAGAAACTACATAAGCAATTCTATCTGAGTGTGCTTAGCAACACAATGTGGGTTGAGGCAAGTGTGTGAGGATTAAGGCATGCACATACTCTACACAAGATAACTGGGCAGCTCAATGCTTCCACTGCCTGTTAGCTATGCTAAGTTCATAGCTCCAGTGGAAATTAAAGAAGCTATTGACAAATACCAAACATGTTCTTGGGCTACCAACTGCATTTGTGTTAAGGACATTATTGTGTAAGTGGACAGTTTGGCCGAATCGTTGTTATCCGTCCTACTGAGAAAACCTGCTTTGTGAAATTCCAGGCTATTGTGACATCACATGACTCAACAAATTATGACATCACAGAGGGAAACCTTAGGCCATGTAGTTACAACAGTCTGTACAGTGTGTCCTGACACTGCAGAAAAGCCTGCTGGTCCTAGTCATCCTCAGTGAGCTTTAGTCCCCCAAGCCATTCTGTGAAGTCTTCAGGTATAGCTCGTCCTGAGACAGCTGTCCATCATAACCCTCCAGGTACAGACTGCTTCCACTGCTGCTGCTACTGCTGCCTCCACCAGGCAGGAAGGTTCCAACAGCCCGGCCCTGACGTGCGTGACCAACCGCATCACTGAACACCTTATTAATCTGCTCCTCAGATGGCATCCACCAGTCTGGGTTTGACGCACAGTGCATCCGGATGAACTCTGGGGACAGATATATTTACATTTACACATCTCCATTCAGCAGATGCCCTTATGAGTCAGTTACAGAAAGAATGAGAAGGGAGAGATGAGTCAGCAAGGAACAGAAGGAGAGAGGGATGTGGGTAGGACAGAGGGCAGAGAGGGCAGTTGTTTTTGTGAGCATACAGAAACAGCTGGGGAAATTATAAGCAAAATTAAATGAACATTTCCATGAAAACTCTAATTTTCCAATGTAGACTTAGATTCTTCTGATTGGCATCATGCAAATGAATAGTCTAAATCACACACACTTGTGTCAAACTGTCAAACTTGTGTCAAACAGACTGTAAAGTAATCTTAAACATACTTAAGCTGTTTCTGGCACTGATTGGCATACTGTTATCTGTTAAAAAGGACAACAGTACATCTAGTATGTTTGTGTTTTCTGGGATGAGATTAAAGTTACTTTGTCTGTGCTCTGTTATAGTGAACCTGGTTCTTCTGACTTAGCAGTTTTGGTTAAGGTATGATTTGTAGGGAGAGTGAAATATCTTGTAATGCACTTACACTTCTCTTCTTACTTCTTATTCTGTCGTGATTCTTCATTCTAGCTATCAGCACAGATATTAGTTCAGGCAGTATCTTAGCTCAAAGGCTTTCTGAACTCTAACCTGTTTGTACTGGCTCTGTATACATTTTCATCTTGACACCTGCCTAGTCTGCAACCACACTAAGCAAGACTATTTGAGATTTCTAAACAATTCAGTTTGAGGCAACTGTGCAATGGTTTAGACATGCAGTTTCCATGATACTAACAGTGAATATGCTTTCCTTGGCAGTGACCAGCGATATTAGTCTTTATGGTTAAGGAACAAAGTTTTGACCTTAAATTTCAACATGTTTTGGCTGATTGTCTTCCTTTGGGGGTAAGGGAAAAGTTGTGTAAATTTCATTTTTTTTCATTTTGATGAGGTTTTCTTTTCATCCAGAGCGAAGACTGCAAAACATCCAGCACTTATTAAACATTTATCAATCCAGCGTAATGAATGCACATAATTCATGCTGCACTTTTACATGTAAATTTTAAAAACTGGTTTCAATGAGTCACTGAATTGCTTTATCAGCCCTGGTGCTGATGTCATGTACCTCTCAGGCAAGTGACTTTAATGGGATTGAGAGGCCGTCTCTCTGGCCCAACATCGTTCATGATCGAGCGCTTCCTTTTCCCCAAACCACACGAGTACTTCAGTTCATCTGTGGTGAAGACGAAGCGGATGAGGTAACGCAACAGCCGCCGACCATCCTTCTTTGATGAGTTCACCGCCTCATCCCACTGTTTGTTGGTGATGAAAAGAGGGTAGTTCCCCAACAGTTGCTTACTGCCCTGGAGGGGGGAGTTTAGCAGATTTAAATAAAGTATTTATTTTAATTTTTAGTATGATCCAATAACATAGCTAGCATGCTATCCCTCATCTAGAATAAAGGTTAAACATGAATGGTAAATTATTCACATTTTCTTTGTTTTTTTCATCTTATCTCTCTTACTTCTTACAAAAATGAAGTTGCAGTCTAAATGACAGGGCTGGAGGTCAAAACAATCATTACACATTTCTCAGACAGAGTCTTTTCTGATGACAGCGCTTCAGAAACAACAGCCAGACATGAGGCAGCATTCTGTAATGTTGTCATTTGCATCCTTTTATGTAACACCACATTTTCACAACCTTATTATAGCGCAGAATTTGAATGTCAGTTTCTCTTCTCTTTTCAGTTTCTGGTGACTGGTTTATTTTTAGTGAAAAAAAATGCATCTGAAGGAAATTCACTAAAAGTTCTGCTATGCACAGCTCTAAGTCTAAATAAGAGCCTGTAGATATCAGTTATCAAAATATCAAAAGTGTCTGTGGCAGTTTTCTAGCAGTTTTCTAATATTTCTAGTATACTGAAGTTACAGCAGAGAGCCAAAATGGCCAGTTTTGCAGTATTTTTCTGCTTTTGTCTTAAAGAGAAGCTGAAAGAACATCTGCTGCAACTCACAGTTTAAACGGTCATAAAATGCACCTGCAGTTTGTGTTATTGTTAAACAAATGACACTTTTGAACCCAAGAATAACTAGAAATATCTGCTGGTGTGAAATAAAACCACTACCCTCTCTTCTTTAATGAACTTGCATTTTCTGGTTTGCCCTAAGCTCACTGATGGGTCCACCAGTACATGCACCCTTATAAACTCAGTACAATTCAGTTAGCAAGTATAGAAAGTCATTTGCACAGTTTGTGTGATTAGCTTCAGCAAACTGAATGTTTAAGACACACTGCGTGCACAGAGCACAGCCAATTCAAGGCACAATCTGTGCTGCATCTTCTCACTTACGTACATCTGGCCCAGAGTCTGGATCTCTAACGTCCGTGAGCTGCTCTTCAGGAGGAGGTGGCACTAACTGGTTGTAGTGTTGCAGGACTGTCTTAAAGTAATCCAGCACAGTCTGACATGGTGCTGCGGACACACACCATGACCATCAGAACCCAACTGTGATTATGATATTCACATTTATTGTTTATCTGGGAAAACATGCTGCACTGAATAAAAACATATATTAAAACATAATTATAGCATTATTGTCATGAATGCAGGGCCTGTGTGACAACCTTGAATTTATGAATTGGAGTTTGTGACTAATATCATTACAGTATGACACATGAGCAGAAATTAAATATGACCCATGTAATAAGAAACTAGATTTCACAATTAAAATTCATGCATGGCAATCCAAAATCTTAATTGTTATGTTGATTTAATTAAATAAATGAGCGAGCAGTGGTCAACAGGTTAGGGACTAGGTCTCAAAATTGGAAAGTTGTGGGTTCAAGTCCCGAACCAGTAGGTTGCACTGAGCAAGGTGCCATTCCCCAACACTACTCCACGGGCACATGGCTGCCCACTGCTACACATTTGGAGTAAGAGTTAAATGCAGAGGTTGCACTTTGTTATGAATGTTCCAACAATCAATAGTAACATTACAATCAATCCTTAAACTCAACTAAAATTGAAACTTAAATTCATGAATCACAATGCTATAAAGCACTTTTAAACTCCTTAAAGTGCCTGAAGTGTTTGGACAGTGATGTACCTGGGAAACTGTCCAGCCTGTGACGGAGATCCTCATTCTCTTGCTGCAAGCTCAGGACCTCTTGCTCTAGCTCTACACAGCGCGGACAACAGCCTTCTTCCTCCTCCTCATCCCCAGGCAGTGTTGAGGAAGGGTGTCCATATGACTCTGATGGTGTAGGCGAGCTCCAGCCGCCAATGTTGTGTGGGGGTGAACCAGAGGCAGCTGGCTGGTGCTCAGTCTTGAGGCGAGGCTCCCCCTGTTAGTAAAGTTAGGCAGTATGATTGTATTCATGATTTGTCAAATTTGAACTGCATCACAGCACACTTTTCCCAGTATATGCTTGGTATCATAAGTGCTTCTAAAACACTGAACAACTGTATGCACAATAAAAAAAAAACATAATACACAATGAAAACATAATACACAACAACTGAGAGTGTTAAATATTATATATAAACTATATATATATTATGTATAGTGAATTCAAATATTATTGATTTTATATTTCTGCCCTATCATACGCTGCTACCTGTGTGGGTCCTGCTCCGGCCAGCAAGTAATTCTGTAAGGATTCAGTGAAGACCTGCAGGAGGTTGGATGTCTGCTGCTGGTTCCACTGGTCCCCACCATGCTGTTGTGATTCCTGGGGTGCTGAGCATTCCAGATCTACAAGCCTGGGCTTGGACTCAGGAGGCTCGGACTGACAACCCACCTCTTGCTTGATGACAGTAGAGATGGAGGAGGATGGGGGGCTGAGGGCTGGTGGGGGGGCCAAGAGTCTGCCATTACCATTCAAAAGGCTCAAAACACGACTGCATTGTTGAGCAAACGCGTCCAGGATCAGCCGGTTTTCTGCAAGAATCAATGGGACGGGAAAGATAAAGATCTGGGACCCAGGTGTTTTATTCAATTATTATAATACAATATTATTCAGTAACTACTATGTATTATTTAGTTACCGTCATGTAGTATTCAGCAACTATAATGAATTATTCAGTAACTCTTCTGAAAAAAACGTATGCATTATAGAGGAACTTTGATGTATTATTTGGGAACTCTTCTAAATGTGATGTATTATTCAGTAACTCTATTGAATTATTAAATAAGTTCTACAAATCCTAGTATAAAAATTGGGGGTTGGGAACACAGTCTGACCTATATATTTCTTTTCTTTTACGTATGCCAAAGAAGACAAAAAATGTTATTTGACATTCAGCCAGACTGTTCCAAATATCATTAAACCCTTTCTTTTATATCACAGGGCAGGTTAAATGCCCCTGATTATCTTAAACAATAACCAAGTTAATTCAGTGACAGGGTGTGGGCATGGGAAAGGGGTACAGTTGACTGGCATCACTTTTTATTGGTGCTTTTTCACATTAAAGGATTTGATACTACATTCTCCCATTCCATCCTATTTCAGGTGTAACTGCAATAATGGTTTGGGGTCAGGTGCAACATGGAAGGCTGTAACAAACACAAATTGTAGTTATTTTAGTTTGAAAATGTCAGCGCAAGCTGCGTGTAGTATGAGGCTTTTCTGTAGCTGCTTCTGAGCAAGTCTTTCTCATGCTCTCTCTCTCTCTCGCTCTCTCTCTCTCTCTCTCTCTCTCTCTCTCTCTCTCTCTATGTCTGTCTGTCTTTCACTCTCTTACCCTCTTTGGTCAGCAACAGCTCAGTTCCCTCTGGTCACAAGATATTACAGCAGAGCAGAGTGAGAACACGGACATAAACCCTAACACAAACACACTCACATGCACTTCACAAACATCTACCTTATACTCTCAATTAGTAGTTACTTTATGAGCTCCTACATTACAGATTGTTTTCTAAGTGTATACTTAGAAACTTACACACTGGAGCACACCTTTTCTCCTGCACACTTTAACAGAAAGCATAGCACAATGAAAACACACACATACACACACACACACACACACACACACACACACACACACACACACACACACACACACACACACACACACTCACGCACAACACTTTATTACATGGACCAACCTTTTATTTTTACACTTTATAAAGTTCACCGATCTTATAGCCCCTCTGTATAGAGATACAATTACAGACTGAACACCATCTGTTGAAGCACACTTTGTCAGCTGGCCTCCATCACTTTCATTATTGTTCAGTTTCAACCACATTACCACTAGTGACCAGATGTTTTCTGGGTGTTGGGCCATTTTCAATACAGCAGTACTGTCAGTGTCACTACTAGCCTGAGAGTGGCCAGTCATCAGGAAAAGAAAATAGCACTGTGCTCAAACCTTAAAGATTAACATGGCCAGAAATAGGCTCTAATCTAACTGTAGTTAAAGTGACTGTTATTCATTGTGAACCTCAGTGAAATGCAACCTCTGCTTTTTTTGCTGATACCTAACTATATGTGTTTAACTATATGTTTAGTTTGGTATACTGGATTATTTTCTGAAATACAGAAAATATTTACATAAAGAAAGATCCCTTTTGATGATCCCTGTGACTCTGTCCTGAACCCTGTCTATGTCCAGTCCACACATGACAAATAACTCAGTAATCCTTCTCAATTGCTTTTGGAGGAATTGAATTAACTCCACTAATTATTCCTGTTTTGAATTTCCACTTTCAGCCTCTGATGAAGTCGTAAGCCACCATTTCTGCAAACTTTTCTCTTCTTTGCTGAATTGCACTTCCCTTCATTTACCAACATTTGTTATGCATCTTTAACAATCAAGCATGCATCTTTAACAATCTTCTTTAATCCCTTAAATGCAAACATATGCTAACAAACATTAGATCATAATAACTTAAATACATTTCACACTTTCATAGCTACCACCAAACAATTCATACTAGTTACTGAAGAAGTACTGAGATTAGGAACTAAATGGCTACAACGCATTAATCACTGTACTATGTTTATACTACCAGTGCCAATATCTTATGAAGTACAATTCCATATGCCTAGAGTTTTCCTTTATAATATCCCAGTTTCCTTAACAACACCCTTCCCTAATTCACCTCAACTGTACAGTACAGTTTAACTACAGAAAAATGTCTCCCTGTCTGTTCCTGCCACTCATGGATGATGGCGTTTCCCTTTTTAAATGTTGACTCCTCTCACATTTTCCTTCTAAATACTGCCGTTGTTGCCTTCAGCTTGTTCAGAAGAACTGGGCTTGAAACCTTTTAAAGCCCGGAGCTGCAGGCTTGCTTTTCACTTATTAATCTGCAGACTCATTATTCAGGAACTAGGCTACTATGAATTATTAACTATGATGAATTATTCAGTAACTACTAAAAATTATTCGCTACAATGAATAATTCAGTAGGCTAACTACAGTGAATTATTCAGTATATGTCATGAATTATTTACTATGATGAATTATTCAGTAACTATGATGAATTATTCAGCAACTACTCAGAAACTAAAGCACAAGTTTTTAAGTTACTAAAGTGGGGCGATGCAGTGTAGGCTTTATTTGTGTCCATGCAGTTTAAGAGGTGAACTCACCAATAAACTCAATTGTAATGAATTTTTAATTGATTCATCCTTTTCAAACACGGCAGTTCCTCCACACTCTACCACCCCCATGCCCACATCCACATCCACCACAAACCCCCCCAAACCCCGGCCTCAGGCCGCAGCACCATCTCTAGTGTCTCTTGGAGGATGATTATGAATTTGTCGCTCTCACACAAAGGCACAGGGCAAGCAATTATGGGATGCGTGCAGTTGCCGTGGCAGCCGTGTGACGGGCGGCTGCAGTTGCTGAGACGTGTCTATCGGGTGCAAGCAGATGTGGCGATTTATTAATATGCACGGCGTCTCTGTTTACTCCTGCAGAGATGTGTTTGATAATATCCTTCCCCTCACACTCCTCTTTTCCTTGCCTGCTCATTTTTGCCCTCCCCCTCTGCCTTCCTTGCTCTCACCCTCTCTCCTTCTGCCCTTTCGACTCCTACTTTTCTTACTTTCCCTCTTTTTTCACTCTCGCTCCTTCCATCTCATCCTCTCACTCTCTTCCTGTCACCAGCTCCCCTTTCTCTTTCTCTTTCTCTTTTTCCTCCTCCCTCTCTGTCTGCATCACGCCATGCAGAGAGAGCTCCCTGAAATTTCATTAAACACAACATGCTCCGCAGAGCGAAATTTATGAGCCTCATTTGTTTTAATCACAATCTCTTGCGAGATTGGGCGCGCTCTAAAATGTAATTTTGCTTTATTGCACACTTTCCAGAGCCTTGTTATTGCTTTGCTGTGTCTCAGAAAAACACCAGCTACTCCTTATCCCAAAACCAGCTTCTCCAGATTGGCAACAGACATGTTCTGTGCAAACACAGGGGCGAAATCAGCTCTTCCCCACTTCAGCTGCCTTTTTCACCCTGCCTTTTAAACAGCAACGAAATTTACTCCCCTCTTCACGACTCCCTTATCCATCACCCATTACACCTTTACAATACATAAATCCATTACACCTACCACCAGCACTGGCTCCTTCACTGCCTTTTAGCCCAACCCCGAACATGCACGCATAAAGAGGAAATTATTTATAAACTGTGAGGGGAAAACTGCACGATGACGCATGACGGTACACTACTGACTGCATAAATGGCATTTATAAATGAAGGATCTTAAGAGTTCCTGTAAAGCAGGCTTCTTTTTGTTTAGACTGATACTAGATACAAAAGAGAGAAATGATAACTGATCAACAACACTCTGTTAGTTTCATACTTATTTGCTATCCCAGAGACGTAATATAACACTCACTATCTCTAAATCTTTGATGTGTGGAGGAAGCACAATAGGTAATACTAGCAAATGAGTGGATGAGTTTTAAACATTAATGATATGTTTAAATGGAATATTTATAGTAAAAAATGCCTGCGTAATGTCTGAAATGACTGCTGAAGTGTGGAGTGATTTCTCTTCTACTTCTGCCTTTCCTCATTCCTCTGCCAAATATGCATTTGTGTGAATCATTAATGAAGTGCATTGGCCTGTGTGGAGCGAAGAGGAAAGGACAGACACTCTGAACACGCCTGTTAAAGAAGAGGATGTTGGAGGATATTGCTGTGTGTGTGTTTTTACTGTTGAGTTAGTTCTCTTTCCTGTGATCACACAGTTAATATGAACTACCCAAGAGTGTATGTTTTCGAAGTCAGTATTTTTAATAAATTCATGGCATTTAGCAGATGCTCTTATCCAGAGCGATTTCTAATTCCTGGTTACAGGGATTACAGTCCCCCTGCAGCAATCTGGAGTTTAGGGTTTTGCTCAGGAACCCAGTGGTGGTAGTGTTTGAGGTGGAATTCGAACCTGTGACCTCTTGATCCACAGGTGAGTATCCTACCACTAGACCACCACAATTTATTGTTGTTACCAGCCTGATAGGAATCGCACATATGAAGGCTTTAATGCCTCTAAAGGCTTTCTTACGATGCAGTAAATGATCATTAACACACCCTGAAGCCTGAAATATCACTTTACAATAATTCTGGAAAAAGGTAGAAAGTAATATAAGAAAGCCATGAAATTTTTCAGGGAACTATTTATAGGTCCATGTCATTCATGTAAAAAACCAAGCACTATAACACCTTTACTCTGTCTTTTAAGTACTGCATTTGGAGACACAGAAGTAGAAGGTAAAGGAAGAGACATCTTAAATCAGACGTCTTTCTGACCTAAAAAGATTATCTTTGAACAGAACGTGGAATTTAGAACTGTAAGGAACACTACAGAACACACCCTTTTTGCTAGTTCATTGAAGTGAAACATTGCCCTTAGATGAACATGTTCTCCTTTTATTTATTTAAATATGGCAGCAGTTCAGGTTGGCAAAAGAACTCACAACAAACTTGCCTTGCCTCCACTAGCCTCCATAGCTGTTTTGCCACACTGTAGCAACTGCCTACACGTGTCATTTCCTCAAACTGACACATTTCTCAGATCTATCACATTACAATATCTCTCAGAGAGCAGCTGTATCTACCTGCTGAACCAGCAGCTGTCACATTATCTCTAACACATACAAGAATGTAACAGCAATGGAACACTTACTTTTCAAATAAGTGCATCATTTTCATTTTCAGTAATTTAATTATTTTTATTTGGTTTTATTCTTAATTCATCTTTACATATCTATCTTCCAGTCTCACTTTATACTATCCCACACGATTAAAATGCTTGTTACTATGCCTTTACAACTGATTTTTGCAAATGAGATCTGTTCTGGCTGCCCTATTTCATACCTTATTCAAAAACTACTCTGGTCTGAAACACTACAGTTTGAAACGGTGTAACTACATTACTAAGACGAATGGGAGGATATATAGTCTTTTACAAAAGTACTGAAACAGCATGATCAAAACTTTTGCAATTGCTTTGCACTAAATACATCAGATTCCGATACATGAGAGATCAGATTTTCAGCTTTTATTTCCTGATTTTTACATCTAGATATGTTAAATCACACAGAACATTGCAACTTTTGTATCTGACCACCCTTTGAGATAAAGTATTTTAACATTAGTAGCTTACAGTGGAAAAGAAGGAAACCACTGGTGTATTGAGCAAGAGGCATTAAACTGATGACAGACAATTTGTGAGAGAAGTAAAGAAAAACAAAAACAACTTTCAGTGACATCATGAACAATCTCACAGGGCAGGGGTGAGGTATCAATTTTTTAAACAGAAAAACTCTGTACTGTTAGTATACCCAAGGGGGTTGGGTAGCCGGTTGACCTTAGACCCTCAGAGGTTTTTTTTTTTTCTCCACATAGTGGAGTTTTTGGTTCCTCTCCTCCGTAGTCGTCCGGCTTTAACATCTATTACTGTAACCTGTTCCATCATCGACCATCAATGTAAAGTGCCTTGGGGCAACTTTGTTGTAAAAGGCGCTATACAAGAATAAATTGAATTGAATTGAATTGAATTGAATCTCAATCTGTTCAAGGTGTTCAAAGAAGACTTTAAGAACAGAAATAAAGAGGCCATACCACCAGATAGAAACCACACATTAACAGTATAGTGTTGAGGCAAAAGCTTGAAAAACAATGAAACCAACAATTTGGTAAAGTCAGAGGGTTGTGGTCTTGATGCAGTTACTAAATACAAGGGATATACAATCAAATATTAATTACATATAAATGTTTTAATTCAATTTACGTTAAAGCTTTCTGTTCCAGCACTTACAGTGTTAGAGTGCTTACCTGAAAAATTGGCTGGTCAGATACTAAACATGCTATATTCCATGTAATTTTAAACATTTAGATGTAAATACCACAAAATATTTTTTCATCTTTCATCTTTTTTTCCATCTTTAGGTCTCAAATCCAAATGTCTGAAGTGCATAGAAAAAATTATTTAATTGGTTTTGCTGTTCCAATAATTTAGGAAGGGACTGTAGATCCATTATAAGAACACTTCTATATTTTGCATTCTAAATTTAAAAACACCTTTAAAAGCTTGACATTTTAAACTCACAGGTTTGATAAAGGCATAATAATTTTAACACAGAGTTCCTGCTCTATATGCCAGTATACAGCCAGACAACCTACAGATGCTGAGAAACTGGTTCAAGTGCTTCAACTGGATGACTGTAATATATGGCTGTTCAGATGTCACACTACACATTGAAACAAACCCAAATTAGACCAGAAAAAAGAATCTAGAGCTCCCAATTAAAAGCAGCAGCTTTGACAAAGTCAGCAGTCTCATATTTATATTATATTGTGTACCGGTCAAACACATGCTGAAATCACTGCTACTGATGAAGAAACACTAATTAGCAAGTCCCTAAAAACCTGAGAAACCACCTAGACTCTCCTGGGATCAGTAGGAACAGGTATACTCTTCATACCTACACTAATAAAAGCCATCTGTGAAAGAATTTCTCTAGATCATGCTTTCTGCCAATGCAAGGTATTCAGATGTGCTAACCATCTACTCAGTCTGTAGAACTAAGTGGAAGCAGCCTGCTTTATAGTGAAAACTGTGTCTAAGCTGGCCAATGTGGAGAAGATACAGAATGTAAATGTCCTGAAACTGAATAGCTAAACAGACAACCTAAAGCCAAATTAGCTACAGCCCACATTCCTGTGAAAAATACCCAGGGCATGCATTACTTAGCATAGTAATGCATACCTGAGTCCTGCATTATTTAGTGAGTTTCCTACTTAATCATAATGCTTAAGGTGCCACTGCCCGACCCTGTGCCTGGAGATCTACCATGCTACAAAGTTTCAACTCTAACTTAACACACATACCTCTGAAGGTTAGAAGTTCCAGGTCTCCTTGACTGGGTAAAGCAGGTTTGTTTGATTAGAGCTAGAAATACAATCTGCATGGTGAGAGGAGTACCAGGTGCTTGGATGAGCACCCTCACTTTCATATATTTTACTCTTTCTGGCTTTCGAGCTCAGATAACCACTGTAAATGTTATAAATATTAAACACACACACACACACAAACAGATATGACTAGGTAAACATATTTAATAACAGTTTCTCACATAGACTTCTTCACTCCACAATGAACTTACCTTAATTGCTAGCTTGCCCTTTCTGATTGTGTTTGTCTTGTCCTTTCTCAACCTTCCCTGCATTGCAACATCTTTCTGAGGCCCACAGGCTGCAGCTTTAGCAGTGTTTAAAACAGCGTGATGACCTGCCTCTGGCTGACCATGAACTGTGGAACAACAGCCTCCAACACCCCCCTACGGAACCACATGCTACATGCATGCTCTGCATCTGCCACAAGACAGCAACCCCTGTTTCAGCCCTGCATTTCACCTCCCCACACCTCCATGCGTCACTCTGATCCACAACGCCTCCATGATGATCTTCAAATCAAACCATAGCATTATTAAGCTAAATATCTCTCATCAGATTCACTTGACTCATTTTCGTCTTCCTAAATTACTGAGATTAATCTTTTTTTTTTTTCATTTACTGCCCATCTCTGATTACCATAGAATCCGCAACATAATTATTAGAATAATACTTAATTGTATTAAATGTGGAACACACAAGGTGTGATAAAGACATGTTATTACACCCAAGTAACATAAATGTAACCTGTTATCAACATCATTTAAATTAAGTTAATTTGCAGGGGTTCCTGGCTTGCTGACTTGCTGGTTAACGTGATCCAGATGAGAAGTCGAACTTCAGATAGGTTGCTGTAACGGAAAACTGGAAGGAATGCTGACTTCAACTCACTCATTCCTAAACCCTTATTTGAGCAAGCTGGATTTGGAAATAAACACTGGTGGAGTAACATCAGAGTAACTGGTGCATGGCACAAAATCAAGCCTACAACTCGCTGAGCTAGCTGAGTAACTTCTGCTGAACTGGTGCAAAGGTTCCCATTCAAACATTAATAGAGCAGTGAAGTGGGTATATTTTTTTGTAGTGTCAGTCAGTCGTAAAGGTCCAGTCCCTGGGAAGGGTGGTTGGATCTGCCAGGCCTGCAGGACAGGAGGGGGGTCCATATCTAAGTCACTGGCTTTGTTTATATCCTAACCCATAAAACACATCACTCAACAAAAACCTGGAATAGAGATCAAACAGCTCTACGGAGAACAGACTGCCAGTATGAGCACTGGTTCCTCTTAAAGTTCCCCCTTTTTAGAGTTTCCTTCATTTGGGTTCCCAGGACTGTTAAAGGTCTTAATCGTAAATGCATGGACAGTTTCTCAGACAGTAACTTTCCGATGGTTTACAGCTTTTTACCAGCTGTTTTAATTATTGCTTTATATATTAGTCAGAGAATCATTGTTGATTTGACTGTGAGCATCATCAACCAGTCTGGAGGGTCTTCTGTTACATTTACTCCTTTTCACACTTTGAGCAACATTGTGTATTTCTGTGGATCAGTAAACAGACTCTCGACTCAGTAACCCGGTGTCGGTATCACAGAGCGCTTCAGGCTGCTCTCCTGGCCAAGGAGCCGACTTCCCCCGTGCGCTCGGGTTCTCCTACCTGGACTGATGCCGTAGCAGCAGTCTGGAGGTCGCTGGCAGAGCTCGGGGCGGCCGACGGGCTGTGGGACTCTCCCGCGGCCGCAGAAGAGCGGAGGCGGCGCGGGGCTTCCCGGAGCTCCGGAGACGCTGGCGGGCCTCGCGTTCGCGTCGCAGGGGAGGCGCCGCAGCGGCAGCTGGTGCTGCTGAGGTGAGTACGGCTGCGCGCGCCCTCCGCCGTCCCCCGCCTGCGGGATGTCCACCATGGTGGGTCTGTCTCGTCTCGCTCTCACGATCGCGCGCTTGCTCGCCAGCGTCCTGAGGGCGCTATAGGGGCTTCGCTGTCCCGCGCACACGCCGAGACCCTCGTCTGCGGACAGCATCTCCTCCTCCATGTCGCTGCGCCCGCTGCTGTCCTGCCTCAGCGCGGAGACACGGTGCTGTCGGTCCTGACCGACTGAGCGCTTCTCACTTTCTCACACAAAACACACACACACACACACACCTAACTCTGGAGCAGGAGGAGGAGGGACTTTAATGACAGGTCACTGCTCCAATCCCCTGGCGGGATGGGGGAAGGGGGGGTGCTTTTGTCTGCACAATGAGGGAGCTGGGGTTATTGGGGTGGTGGGGGGCGTTATCGGCGTTGCTCGCGCCGTCTGGAGTGAGGGGGAGATTTTTTTTGGGGGGGGCATCTGCACCACAGTGGGAGTGTCGAGCTCGGCAGGGGTTTTTATGATATTAAGACTGGAGGACGTCCATGTTTTGTCACACAGGCTTGAGGCTTGACACGAGTCCCCACTCGACTCAAAAACAAGCAGCAACGTGGCTCAATACGATCTAAATCTAGATTATTTTTAAAGCTGCAGTCTGGGTCTATGTCCAGGCCACTCGTACAGTGATTACACTTGATTAGTTTGGTGGATGGAAAAAGTGGTTAAAGTCCTGTAATATTTAAACAGATGGAGCAGCTGTGATTAAAAACTCGTGTTTTTAAGGCCAGGGCACCCATATCCAGCACCCGGGGAGCAATGATGGCGACCTTCCTCCAGGTTGCATCCGGGCAACCTGCTGGTCCAGGATTCAACCACACCCACTGATCCTGAGGCCCTGTCCCTAACCACTAGGGCACCGCTGGACCCAGTGCTGAAGTTGAATGAATGTAAACGAAGGTTTTACTGACGTCACAAAAACCATTTCACAACAAACTGTTTTTGTCTCAGTCTGTAGTATGGTTAAAAACAAGCTTGTATATTAAAACAACCCCTTTAATACAGGTATGTTAGATGTAAAAATAACAACAACAATAACAGTATTTGCTACTTTGGGCCAGAAAATCTGCACACCACCAGGGGTTTTTTCCACAAAGCAGAGTTCCTCAGTTTAGCCAGATTACTTAAACCCAAAGTCAAGCCTGTCCGATTTTAAACGAGCTGAGGGATATTTCTATTGCCAACTTTCAAATTTTAGGATTTATCACTTCTATTTCACTTCTAGAAATAATTCTAGATTTCACATTTATCGTATTGTCATTTGATAGCAACACCAAATTGGGGTCTGATGGGTCAACCAAAACTTTAGAAAATTAACCAATGCTTAGATTAAAAAAAAAAAAATATATATATATATATATATATATATATATATATATATATATATATATATATATATATATATATATATATAAGCTTGTTAAATCTGTTCTGGCTGTTTTATAAAAGTTCTTATTTTGGCCGATGATAAACTATATATTTAATATACACATCGCCCAATCACACTTCACTGCTCTCCGGCGCCCCCTGTAGGATCTTTCTGCAATGTCATATAACAGCGCCAACGTGAGGACAGGGGTGGAGGAAGCTTACCAAAAAGTCTTTAGGGGGTCTTTAGACTTAGGTTTGTTCTTTCTAGGCACATACAGATGCACAAAAGTTTGTATTTTATCTTTTGTTGGGTACTCTCCTGTGCTATTACCTGCACTACAGCTCGAATGCAGAATCGCTTCTCTGACTTTGTCTATATATGACCAGTCCCTCCACCACTCTCTAGGCAACCTGTCATATGAAAGACTCCTTCTGACCTTCTCTATACTTCATCAACAGCCTCACAGAGAACACTGCATCTTCTCAGCATTAAACCATCCTGCTGCTCACGAATCAATACCTCCTGCTGCTGAAAAACAAAGAAATTAAGGCAAGCTCCTCCATAATGTGAAAATCATCTTTTCATCATCGCTGGGGACATTTGCACACACAGCATGTTTAACACTCTAACATTAAAGCGGGAAATTATATTCAACGCTCATATTTCCTGTTCCTGCGCCATTGCGGCAGACAATGCAAGTGGCCACTAGATGGCAGCCTTACTGAACAGATGAAGGACTACAATTATAATAAATAAATAATAAATGAATAGCAGAGACAAAACTGTTCATATATTAACGATTAACGTGGAAATATCCGCATAACACGTAAGAACATGTTTCTCCAGAGTTTAAATTATGCGTTGGAAATTAGATGTTATATGAAATGAAAACAAAGAACGATCAAATGAATTCCAGGAGTATTTATTTATAAGACATGGATTTCCACAGGTAGTAAGGTGACTTTTTATTAAAGTGACACCTGAAATGATCAGATCACTGACAGAAAAGCAATCACTACAAATCCCTCCCTGAAGAACACAAAGAGGAAAACAAAGCAGAGGAGAAGTTTTAGACCTCTCTCTCTCCAACAGTCTCACTTCTTCCATCATCTCACCAGGATTTTTGTTATTAGAAGAAAATGTATTTTATTTAGTTCATGACGAAGAGTAATGCAGATGAGCGATTACAGACTCAGTGTGATCGACTTCAGAATTATGTCAGTTACACGCTGACGTAGTAGAGAGGCGGTTCTACCTAAGTCCCACCCCAACAAGCGAGTGTGAAAATGTCAGCCAATCCCAGAACAGGGGGGCGGAGTTTATCCCTGGAAACAGGTGGAAAAAATAATAAGGCTTCCACCCTGTCGCCTAGCAACGAGAGACGCATGGAGGGACAGGCCGTGAATTGGAGCGAGTTTGACGCGCGTCGTGTTTTAAAGTCCGTGTCGTGTTTACAGAAAGGCGCAGGTAGTGAGTTTTTACTGACAGAGCGCGCGCTGCTTCTCTCAGCCTGTCCGACTGCAGGGGGCGGAGCTTAGACGGAGTACAGGTGGGAAACAAATCCCCAACAATAAGAGTGGCGGGACTCAATCTGCCCCAAACAGCGAGCGGGACTCAACCCGAGCTCGAGCTCAGCGGAGAGACTGAGGAAAGAGGGATTTATCTGCTGCTCTTGAAAAACGGATTGGCGTTTAAGTTTGAAACGTTTAAGACTAATACGTGATCTTTGATTTTTCTGATTCACCCAGAATCGTTTTTTTTTTTTGTGTTATTACTTTTTCTGGAGATGAAGAAGAGGATGAACTCTCACTCCACCACACACTCTTCCTCCCTGTGTGCTTAACTCTCTCTCTCTCTCTCTCTCTCTCTCTCTCTTTTCTCCCTCTCTCTCTCTCCTCTCTCTTTCTCCCTCTCTCTCTCTCTCTCCCTCTCTCAGCTTTCCCTTTTCTCCTCTCTCTCTTTTCTCCCTCTCCTCTCTCTCTCTCTCTCTGTCTCTTTTCTCCTCCCGCCCTTGGTTCTCTCCTCCCTCTCCTCTCCCTCTCTCTCTCTCTTTTCTCCTCTCTTCTCTCTCCCTCTCTCTCTTTTCTCTCCTCTCTTTTTCCTCTCTCTCTCTCTCTCTCCTCCTCTCTCTCTCTCTCTCTCTCTCTCTTCTCTCTCTCCTCTCTCTCTCTCTTTCTCCCTCTCTCTCTCTCTCTCTCTTTTCTCCTCTCTCTCTCTCTCTCTTCTCTCTCTCTCTCTCTCTCTCCTCTCCCCTTCTCTCTCTCTTCTCTCTCTCTCTCTTCTCTCTCTCTCTCTCTCTCTCTCTCTCTCCTTCTTTATCCACCTTCTGCTTTCTCTCACCCTCTGGGAGAGATGGCTGTGTTTCTCTTGTTGGGGTGTGTGTCCTGGTCTCTGGGTGTGCTGGATGCTCGGGGTGAGTTCTGTCACGGCTGGTTGGACAGCGGGGGAAACTATCACGAGGGTTTTCAGTGTCCGGAGCAGTTGGACACGGCGGCGGCGCGCGTGTGCTGCGGGACGGCTGAGGCAATGCTGCGCCGGCTGCGGTGCGTTGCTCGACCAGGGCGCGTGCACGAACCATCGCAGGCGGAGAAACAGCGGATACACAGCGCGTAAGATGGAGATGAAGTCACTTCACTGCGAGAGAGAGAGAGAGTCGGAAAAGTAGAAATAATACCGAGAATAATCTTAAAAACAAACTAAACCGTTTAGTGAACCCATCAGTCACCAGATATAAGATCACACTAAGGGAAAGCAGCTCCGGCAGAATGAGGAATGAAACGATAAACAAATTAAATAAACATAGAAAGTTAACATGTGGACCGATAAGGAATCTTCTGTAAATAAGAAAAAGGCCAACATTTGTTTTGCGGAGGCACGAGGAGGGGATAATGAAGCCCTGCTCACCTGAGAATAAACCATTTCCCCATCCAAATTATACAACGACCTTTTCAGCAGAAGCGCATCTGAACGAAGATACTTTGTTCAGAAGATCAGTCCACACTGCAGCCTGTCTGTCACTTACACATCTTTAAAACAGATTTATCCAAAGAAAAACACTATAATTTTACTTTTGTAAAAATTATCATATATACAGTACTGTGCATAAGTTTTAGGCAGGTGTGGAAAAAACGCTGTAAACAGAATGCTTTCAGAAATATCAATAATGATCGTTTATTTTGATCAATTTACAAAATGCAAGGGATGAATTAAAGAAAATCTAAATTGATCAATATTTTGGTGTTTCACCTTTGCCTTCAGTTACCAGCATCAGTTCTTCTGGCCCCACAGAGCCCTGATCTCAACATCATCCAGTGTGTCTGGATCACATGAGGAGTAGCAGAAGGATGTGGGAGGAAGCATCCACAGAAGATCTGTGGTTAGTTCTCCAAGATGTTTGGAACAACCTACCAGCCGAGTTCCTTCAACAACTGTGTGCAAGTGTACCTAGAAGAATTGATGCTGTTTTGAAGGCAAAGGGTGGTCCCACCAAATATGGATTTGATTCAGATTTCTCTTTTGTTCATTCACTGCATTTTGTTGACTGATGAAAATAAACAATTTACGCTTTCCATTTTTGAAAGCATTCTTTGTTTACAGCATTTTTTTCCACACCTGCCTAAAACTTTTGCACAGTACTGTACATGTAACAGCACCGCTTATAATAATACTAATCATCATCATCTTTTATTATTATTATTATCAAATTGTATTAACTATGTTATAATTTACTAACATTTCCTCTATACAACAACAGCAAATAAATAATAGTAATAATAACTGATCATTTCTTTATAGTTTCAAGGTAAAAATGTTATTCATAAATAAAACCAAAGATACCTTTATACATTTTAAAATGTATTTTTAATGTGTGTGTTTGTGTGTGCCTGTGTTACATTCAGGCTGGACTGGATTAGTAAATCAGATTAGGTACGCCCGTTTTTAAACACCCTCAGTATATATTTACTTTGTGCTTTATCTTAAATAAGATCCAAATGTCCAACTGTCCTTCACTTCAGTGCAGATCCAGTCTCCACTCTGCAGTGATGGGGACGCCATGGAAGAGACAGTCTCAGGTTAGTTTGTTAGTCCGGCGCACATGTGCTGTAACAGTACCCAACATGAGGTCTAAAGCTGCACTTTCTCAGCATTAATGTAAACTTCTCAGCAAAAGCAGGACGGATGAGTTAATGACTCACAGTTGAAGGTCTTCAGCAAACTGGCAACCGTCCAAATCTCATACAAAGCAATGGACATGCAACCCCCTCCCCCAAAATCAGGATTCGAACAATTTTGTATCATTTGTTTTCACTTATGGTAATCTTTATCTGAGAGTCTGCAGTAGATGGACCGTATGGTTAACATTCTTAACTGCAGACCGAACACATGATTCTGTAAATGTGTTTCATTATTCTATATTTACATAATAAAATCTCAAAGTGACTCTAACCCTGCTGACAATTATCTGAGCTCCACCAGAGAGTATCTGTAGGTCAGGAGAAATCAAAGTGTGACTGATATCTGTATCTGATGTCGCTCAGGGGAAGAGCACTTTTAATGTCTTGGTTACATTCAGTGTTTATTATTCATGTCTAGTTTTAAAGACACCCAGAACAACGCCTGTTACTATTTCAGTAGAGCTGGTTTAGGCAACACTGTTTAAATTAAATCTGGATTACATTAACACATTGGGTTGTTCAAAAGATTAATAAAAAAATAATGCATTTTTTCAAATCTGTCAGTAAATATTATGTTTAATTCAGTAGCAACTATGAGGCTAAATATGATTTATTGAGTTATTAAGTGAGGAACTGAATTGTGGCCCCAAAATTTAAAAAGTTCACAGTAATAAAATGAAAGAAACTTAAAAAGAAATCAATAAAATGTGTGGATTACTTGGGAAATCATAGCACTTCAAGATAAATGGGACTGGATAAAAACAAGCAGTGGTGGGACATATTTTAAAATTACCAAAGACATAATTGCTCCTATTCATGAAATCAATTAGTTCCAGAAAGCATGTGTTATAACTAATCATGATAGCAATCAACATCCTCATGTTACTCAGGCCTAATGGACATGAACTGCATGTTTTAATTGCTCTAACTATTTATTTTCCACTATACACTATATCAAGATTTTTATTTATTATTTTATTTATTTTTATATAAACTTATATTTTTAATAAGTTTAATAAAAACACAAAATGTTTCAGTTAAGTCTGAATAAAGAAAGATTTGTTTCATTTTAAGAAATACTCTCTCAAAGCAACATCATGATCTCCACTGCAACATTATAGCTCAGGACAATAAAGTTCCAAAAAGTCTCTCTCTCTCTCCCTCTCTCTCTCTCTCTCTCTCTCTCTCTCTCTCTCTCTCTCTCTCTCAGAACCCATCTACATGCCTTTCCTGATGGTGGGCTCTATCTTTGTGGCCTTCGTGGTGGTTGCCTCTTTAGTGGCTGTGTATTGCTGTACGTGTCTGCGGCCCAAGCAGCCAGCCCAGCAGCCCATGCGCTTCTCTCTGCGGAGCTGTCAGGGTGAGACCATTCCCATGATCCTGACCCCTGGGGCAGCACCAGCCAGCCTTCGCACCCCCTCGCGCCAGTCCAGCACGGCCACCACCAGCTCTAGCAGCGCTGGAGGGGGGAGCTCGCTGAGGCGCTTCTCATTGGGAAGGGGCGAGCCCGGCATCCAGCAGAACACACAACAGCAGATCCTCCTAGCATCATCGTCATCCTCTAACACAGCAATGTCACTGGGCCCTGCCCAACCAGTCCTGCCACCACCACCTCCACCACCATACTTCTCTCCACAGTGCCTACAGGCCAGCCTCTCACACTCACATACACACTCACACACACTTAACCATGCCCAGCTACAGCAGCACCACCAGGACTCCAGCTTTATACTTTCCCAGCAGTACTTCTTCCCGCTGCAGCCAGAACCCTTCAGCGGGAGCAAAAGTTTTGCTGATTTTGGCCAGAGCTGAACTGGAGCCCAGGACTACTAATAAAAAGGCACTGGCCATTGGACTCTCTTTCTATCTTTTAGTGATTGGACTAGAATAAAATAGTCCACGATGCTTCTTTCAGCTGCAAGCAAAGACGCGTCAGGAAAGGGGTAAAGCAATTGAGCTGTCCTTCCAACAGCCCAAGTGCACCTACTTTCAGCTGCTGTAGGGCTGGACATGCTTTACAGAACATTAGCAAAAACCTCCGTTCAAGCGCGGTGGAAAATGCTTGAATAAGTGCACTTAAGTATTATACTTTACAGGATTTGTAATCCTGTATGTTTACTCAATTATATTCCAAGAGGGAATTTTTTTTTGACTTGTTATAGTTTCATTGAGATTCTCAAAGTATAAAACACACTTTTCCAATGGCCAGTTTTTGATAAGCTGCAGGATGCTACCAGGCTAGAAGGATGGTGCTCACACAGTGTCACAGAACAGCTCAGAAGAACAGGGTCAGCTTACAGACAGCAGCATTGGCAAACATTGTGTTGAATCAGGGAGGGCTTTCACTCCCACACAAGAAAAGCGAGGTCAGTTATTTATGTTAAAATCTTTCTTTTTTGCTTGTTGACACAGATCCATACTTTCCATGATTTTCTGTGCTTTTCCTCTTCTTCATTTAACATGACGAGAAAATAAAGATCTGATCGCCCAGTCGAACCTACTTTTTGCCAAAGTTCTGTAAAGCGTTTCATACCTCACAACAGTTGCTATGAAGGACTGCATTTGTGGGCAAAGCATGTAGAGGTCAGTTGTTAACAAATCATTAAATGCATCACCATTTATTCCCTTAGCAAGAACTCAGCCATGGGCAGGCTGTGAGCAGTGATGCCTCTTTGGCAGCCGGCAGCGTTGCTCTCACACACATCAGGACTTGAAGAAAAGAAGAAAAATGGTGATTTGATTGTTGTTGACAGATGAAGCCAGAGAGCTGCTGAAACTGCAGGAAAGGAAAGAAGCGAGAGAGGAAGAGAAAGAGAGAAAAAGCTCTACGAAGTGGATTTTTCATCTGGAAGTCTGCCTAAAACTCCTGCGGCATATCAAAGCACACAGACCCCTGTTTGCACCTCCTAAACTATTAAATATGCACTTTTCATAGGTTTTATAGAAGAATGTTTTCTATCTTTTGGGGAATAAATTAGTCTTGTTTTCTAAAATTCCAATTCATATGGCCACTGCTGGGACGCTCAAGGAAAAGACTGAAAAAGGATGTAAGAAATCATTCTGGATTAATACTGATATTTTTTTTGAAGCAAACCAGGGATTTAAATCTGTTGACAATCGAAGAAGGAGCAGAGTGAGTTCACTGGGGAAGAGTGCTGGTTATCATGTGTGTGTGTGTTTGTTTGTGTGTGTGTGGGAAGGGAGGGGATATTTTGCTACACAAGAAGAGAGTTTCCTTAGCAAGGCAGTAGTTTGTTCACATTTGCGGTAATGATAAAAAATATTACATTACTTTATGTTTATATATTTGCTCTATAAGAATAACTACTAATGCTGAGCCATATTTCTTAACATTCCTCATTTCTCTCAACCTCAACAGAGTAAGACACACAGCTACCTCTGGGAACACTTTTTTTGGAGGGGTTTGGCCGACTGTCTCCAACTGTTTATTTTTCCATGATCTGGTGTCTTTTTTTAATTTCATTTCTCATAATTCACCGAAAGCTGAATAACCACCATAATTGCGATGGTTCAGATTACGTTAACAACACGTACTCTGGTGGATCTGTGCTCAGCACAGGGCTCAGAGAGTTACTGAAATGTCCAGCTGGAGCAGCATAATGAGCCAGAGAACAGTCTGTAGGACGTGCTGTCACAGGCCTCAGCTGAGCATTCTGTGCAGTGTTTCTAATAAAAATCAATGACCACCCATTAAAGGCCAAACTTAAATAATTTCACTTTAACAAAAGACATTTTCCAGAAGAAAGTTTTTCCCAAAAATAATTGCCAATTTATTAAATTGTCCAGAATTCTTCTTTTTTTCCCCTCTGTGGTCCAGTTACTGTTTTTGTTGTTTTGTGTTCCATTCCGAGTTCTAATACATTTTACATGACAATCTATTCTTTCTTACCCCTTATCATTTAACAGCCTGTGTATATTACTTTGTTTTAAAGCTGATACAGATGACTCGATTGGCTGTCCTGTATGTTTCAGGTAACATATTGTTACATAAAAAAATAGACTAATAGAAGTAATGTACAAATATATTCAATACAGGCTATTTTTGAAACTTTAACAATGTTTACATTCTGCATGTAAACATTATGATGTAAAAAAGTGAGTAAAAGTCAATATATTTAAGCGATTATTTAGACACAGGTCTTTGATTGGGTCATCAGCCTTGTAATCTATGCAAGGGGGGTGGACGGGAGTTGTCCTGTGAACAAACTCTAGTGGGCCACCAAGATTGAATTAATACTTAGCTATTTCTAAACAGGAATAAATTGTTTTTACTTCAGTGAGTCTGAAACAGGCAATTAAAAGATATCCGACCATCAGATGGCATCTGTTTATAATGGGTGAAATGGGCTGATGCGTTCAGAGACCTCTCCACCTTTTCCTGTTTAGGCTCTAATAGCAGCGTGCGTGTGTGAATCCTGTTAAATCCCACTTTAAAGGTAAAAATGACTGTTCTACACACACAAAGTAAAACAACAAGACTAATATATTTTGGCCAAAAGTACCTGATAAAATGATTATTTTAACACGGCAGTAGTCAATTCATTACCCTACTGAGGCGTGTTAGTAAGCCAAGCAAATGCAACAGAAGAAAATCCAGAAAAAATGTCTCTGTTGTGTACAGTACACAATGATTATGAATGCTGTATAATAACTATATGAATACTTGTAATGACATCTGTAATGAAAATGTTTTTTGCTTCCTGTGCAATGTTTAATAAGTTACAATCCCACAGGATTCTGTTTAGATAGATGGAGGCTTGTCCAGAAACTGGGGCCAAACTCCATGACTCAATTCAAAACCTTCTCATAAACAAATTTAGTGTGGGACAGGGCTGAGTTCAGAAGGGAAACATCCTGTGAAGGAACATAGCCCATCAAATAAAATAAGGGCAATTCAGAGAGGGTGGGACATCCTGATGGACAGCATTTTAAAGGAGCTGGAATTTGCTTGTAATATTTCAGATTTTCCATTCTCTTCAGCCATGATAAGCATGATGCAAAAGTTTGACTGTGTGGGGAAGTTATTATATGAAATAATTAGATTTTTTAAATGTAAGAGATGGACACAAGCTGGTCTAGAAAATCGGTTCAGAAACAGCACAGATTAATGCTAATGAATAGCTTTGTGTTTAAGGAGTCATTTTGTAACTTCTCTAATTTGTTTTTGATGACCTCCTTTGATGACTATCATTAGGTAAGGTTAAAGCTGAACATTTTACAACATATTAACTCATAGTAAATATGTTAATGGAATGTAAGTAATAATGACAAAACCAATTATGTCCTTGTTCAAGTTGTAAAGTTTATTTCAGTAGTCCTTTATGGCAGTAAAAGACAGAACACTTAAAATTTTGCAGTCCCAACATGCTGAACAATCATTAAACAATGAAGACAGAAAGGAAAGAGAGAACAAAGAATTTTCAAAACAAAAAGTGCATCTTCCTGTTTAAAGTGACCAACACTAAAAAAAGAAATCTGTGTACAACTAACATTTAAACCATTCATGCAGTCAACCACTTCCACAGACGAGAGTTTGCTAAAGCAACGGTCCAGCTCTTCCAAAGCAATGTCAGAAAGCATCCAGTGTTCAGTTCAACAAGAGCTGACAACGACCAATGACAGCAAACGTCCAGAACAGAAAACACTCACTGAAAGCAGAGATTAAAGGACAAATGCACCGAAGCCATACTTTACAATAAACTGAGGAAAGAAAAACACAGAGATTTCTGTTCAGAGAAGAAGTACACCATATCAGAATTAAAACCGAAAGTAAAACCTTATACGCATCAGATGAGTAATACTGCAAACAAACAGAACCCAGTTCAGAAAGAGCCACCACTGGAGAGATTAACAGTGCATTGTGCAACATTACCTGTCAAGCTTAAGCTCAGCATTACCAATGAGGACTCTTCTGCCCAATACAGGCTGAAGGACTACACACACACCCACACACACACACATACACACACACACACACACCCACCCATCCATCCATCCATCCATCCATCCATTCAAAAACACTACTGCACAACCACTCTACATACGTACAGGGCCATGCAGCATCTTAGTTTACTTTCATTATACCTGGAGTCATGCAGACGAGGAGCGAGCAGCATTACACACACAAATATATGGACATGGAGGTTACACACACATACATGCACACCACATACTCTCATACCCTTGTGTGTCATAGACAAATGTTTCCAGAATTTATCATTAGGAAGTTTTTAGACTCCCAGGGGTAACCTGCAAACACACACACACACGCACACGCACACGCATACACACACACACACACACACACACACACTCTCAAGAACAGCTACACACATTCAAACATACGCTTACATGCACATGCAGACAACCCACAATGCACACACAACATACAAAACTTGCTCTCCCACAGGGAGAAAAAAACTTGCGCACAAAAAAAAAAAAAAATACATAACCATACATTAAAGAAGCTTTCATAATGTTAACAAATAGGTTAAGTCACAGGTTAAATTAGACTCATTCTCCACCATCGGTTTTCTGAAGATTGACAACGAAAGAGAAGAAGACTGATGTCTTGTTACAAAGCGGAACAATCCAAAAAGTTGGACATCCCCCATATAAAAATACAAATTCATAAAATAACTATGGAGACAAAGTCGTTTTGAGACTGGGTGTACCAACAGGCTACATCCCCCACCCAAGCTAATGGCACTTCGTTTTTGAGGAATAAACTTTCTATCTCACCAATAGAATTACTAGAAGTCAACCATCTGCATCATCTAAAAGACTTTCAAATGACACACACAAACACAAACCATACCACACTGGGTGACAACATGGAGCTCAAACAAACCAGCCAGGCACTGCAGAGAAACCAGCTTCTAGCTTGTGTGTGTTGTATGGATTAATCCTGTCTAAAGGATCTCTCTAACGGGGACAAAAAAGTTACTATTAGGCACCTTTGTGATCGTTGCAGCAGTGTACAATAAGGAGCACAGAAACTGACTAAAGGGTCAAATAAATGTTTAATAAGAATGGCACCAGACATGGTGTCTAAAGATAAGCTTGATTAAAATTTACTCTAAAAAAACTGATTGAATTTGGATTAACTTTAAAGTCTGGAGACAGGAAAAAGTGCAAGAACCTAAGACAAGTAAAAAACAAAATAACAGAAAAAAAAATTGGTATGCAGTGGCCAGATCAGAGCAAGGGAGATGGTCAGGGAAAAATCTGTAAATACAACTACAATACTGAAATTTCCAAACATGTCTTTCACATTATTGTCTTTTTAAACAGCAACTGTGTTCATGAAGGTGTTCTTTGGCAACTTGCATTTCTACAGGAGCTGTGTGGAACTGCTCAATACTGCTGCTGCTACACAAACAGGGATATTTTGAACAATGCCATTATTTAGAGAGATTAATACACCATCACTGGTTAGGGGACACAATCAAAGACCATTACCACAAAGGGTTAACACCGCCATTACCACCACCACCATCAGATTTTTGGCTTCAACATTAAAAGTTGTAAGGACGTCAGAAGAGAGAGAATTCATGAAGTTTCCTCAGTATGCCTTTTTGACAGGGCAGTAACTGAGCAGGCCCAACTGCAATCCACTTAAGCCATTCAAACCCAAGGTGGCCATACAGCTTCAAATCTCAAAATCTTAATTTTGTTCCCTACTTTTTAATTTTCCCTTTTAAAGTACAGCTCTGTTCCTCTCTTTTGTTTTTCTTTGCTGTAGTTCCAACCAGGCATCTCTGAGTTGGAGAAAGGCAAACTGACAGACTTCAGTTTCTGCCAGTTTCAGAAAGTTGACTGACGGCTGAGACTCAGCGGGACCGGGCCAGAGGGGCCGGACCTCACCACTCATTGGTCCGCTGCTTGGTGGTGTCATAGGCCCTGATGACCTCTGACTGGGAGACCACTCCATTCTCATCCTGAGAGAAGGCATAGCCATCTGCAGGAGGAACACAGAGAGGACACGTCATGTTATGCAGTACAAATGCTGATAAAGCAAATAATGGAAGAAATGAGGGAAGACGTGGGCAGTGACAAATATACTCTTTAAAGCAATCAGAGCTATACCTGGGCACTCAAACAAATCATGTTAAAACTGCTATAATCGCACCGCTAACCTAAAGGCAGACGCATTCTACCGCTGGACTTATATGACTGACAGTGGGCATGGATTCAGATAAAAGGATGAGATGTTTGTGTTTTAGCGGTCAGATAGAGTTTATACTGAAGAAGTTCCACCAATGTTGTTTTATACCACTAGCTAAAGGCAAAAATGTGGAACTTCTGAATCATTTCTAACAGTGAGTGGATAATATATCTTAAAGCCTGCAGTTTGTAGGTTTCTACTGAGAATGTAAGCTGCATCCTTTCCTATGAATCCATAAAGGTTTTTTCACGATTTAGAAGCTTGTAGCAGTGTCGGTACACTGAAGCTTCTACCGTACTGCACACTGGGGTTGACCTTTGACCCCTGACTCACCTTTACGTCTCAACTGATTCGGCCTCTACCTGCTGGCCTGGAGGCGCATGCAAGAGGCCAAGGAGAGCGGTGCATTGTGGGAGTGACAATGGAACATGGAAACAATTAAATGTGACTCTGTCCATCAGGCATCAGAGCTGCACAGCACAGCACAGCACAACACAAACACACACACACACACACACAGACAGGGAAAGGGCAAAGCTGCGGGATATGGCACCATGTGCAAGGTTGAACTGTGGGTCAGGGATGCAGTGGTTAAAAAAAAAATAAAATTGAGGTTTTGGAGGTGTGGTTTTAGGGTAAAAGCGAACGGTAAAATCAGACTATGACTGAGCTTCTCCCATCCCCACCTAAAAACAAACAACAGAATAACGTCATGAGCAGATTAACAGAAAAAAAACCCCAGAAAATATGGAAACGCAAACGTAAACGAACATGGCAAAGCAAAATGGGAAGCAAACAAATTAAGCGCACGCCTGCTCGAGCCATACGGCTTCAGCTCTGCGGAGGGGGTGCATGTTAGTGATTATAGATGCCTGGCATGTCAGTGTCTGTGAAGGGATTTCAGACTAAATGTCAGGTGATAGGCATTACCAGCAGGTACAATGCCCCAGACACTAACATACACGTCTGCTATGGCATCCCCAAATTCATGCAAATGTCACTGCCTCATTTGGCAGTTGGCAGCTTTGTTTGCTTGGTTTTTTGGTCGTGGGTTGCTTTCTTCTTATTCTTAAGAGTTCCTGAGGGTGTCGTCAGGTTCACAGTTTGTCACAAGTGTTTGGGTGTACATATGCATCTACATTTTTATAGTGCAAATGGGAATGGTGGGATGCATGTCCAACTGATAGTCATCATGCGAGTGTATGTGTTGCGAGTGTGTGAGTGTCTGTAGCAGAGCAAAGGTGAGTCGCTGACGTACGGAGTAGATTCTGCTGCATGGAGTCGGAGCGGTACAGGCTGACTGTGCTCTTCTTGAACACGTTCTTCAGCAGCTGGGCCCTCTCTGTCAAACTGCACGCACACACATTCACAAAAATAAAAATAAGGAGAGAAAGGAAGATAGGAGAGTGAGATGTTACTCAAAGAGCTTTGTCTCTCTCTCTTAGGAAGAGCCAGTTCAGCAGACAAGGTTTCTGATTGATGTCGCTCTTGTACCAGTGCTGGGAAAAAAAACTGCCCATGAAGGAGATGAAGAGACCCAGGAGGCATCAGAGGAGCAAGGTGAGCATTTGCGCACCAACTTTTATTTTATTCAGGGAAGACCAAAACAATCATATTAGGATTCCTTACAACAAAAATTAGGGAGATTTGTTGCATGATATGGGCCTCAGCCAACCACCCTCACTAACTTTGCTCCCCACTTTCATATAATCATGCACTCACCAGGAGCTCTATATAGAAGCTCTACAGCCCAAAGCCTTTGATACAGCTTGGCTTTCAGTGCAGACAGACCTGTTGGCTTGGGAGAGGGGCCAACATGATCTACCTCTCAGTAATTTTACCCCTGGTGATCTACCCTTATCTTCTCTACTCATTAACACAAATCTGCCGGACCGGAAAAGAGATATGATAGAGTTGAATGACTGAGAGCTTGTCTGAAGGTCACTTATTTCATGCAGACAGCAGTCTTATATTCAGTACTGTCCAGCTGAGCTGAACTAATTCAGCCAGAAGCTGAGAGGGTGGATCAGAATTTCTCACCTCTTTCCATGAACCACAGCTCCAGGATCCTTGGACATAGCCTCCAGTTCCTGCACCTCATCCACAAGTGTCTTAAAACATGCCTTTTTAATACTGAGATTAAAAATATCCAGAAAAAGAGAAAAATGTATCAAAAGAACAATATTTTATAAATGCATCAATATGGAGTTGATATCAAACTACAATGGAAGGTAAACCAAAAAAAAATATATATATACAGTCAAAAGAGCACTAGTAAAAAGGCTCCTATTTTACATTCTACTGTATTTTAAAACAAATTAATATATTATAACTTATGATGAGAATGATAATGATTTGTGTGAAAAGCTAAACTTTCTGAATTTCTGAACTACACCATTAAAAATAAATATGTCTCATAGTGCAGTGATGACAGAGAAGGGATCATAAGTGAAGGAAAAAGGTTTTGGCTTTGTTTCTCAGTTTTATGGGTCAATGTGAACTTGTGTATCACTAGACATAAAAATATCACCAATAAGACAAAAAATAACATGACCTGCTGTGCCAATTGTTCAAATCTTTAGATAAAGGTATAGATTTACGTTTCTTCCTCAATAACCATTACAATACTAAAGTCTTTTACTAATAAATTTGCTCTGACCTGCTTAACACCTAAAACTAAACTAAGCACTGAGGAGAGCAGATAAAGAAACTCACACTTTGTAGGCCACGTCAAACACCAGAGAGGTGATAGGGATGAAGAACAGCCCCATCCAGAAGACTCCGGAGTTGAACATCATATCTGCCTGCACACACAAGCACAAATACAACAAAGAATGAAATTAAATAAAACAGGGAACGATTTTGCAAACCACTAAAGAAAACAAGTATTTATAGATTCCAATTCATCAATAAATAGAAAGGGCTTCTCTAATTGGCCAGTTCGACAAGTAAACACAATGCTATTTAACCCCTGATGGCATAAATAGCCCTTCTCTACAAAAACCCACCTGTTTCGAAATACCTGCTTTGATCAACTGAACTCACGGTGTGTGCATATGTTTATGTGTAGAAGTGTGTGTGTGTGAATTTTTTCGGAAAAAAACACTGTAGTCAGAGACACCAAAATATAAACAGCCGCATGAAGGCTTGTTTGTGTATTAGGTAAATGTTTGCACCAGACTTCTCCAACTCAAAGCCTGGGGTGGGACTTAGGAGAAGAGTAACGACTCTGACTCTCTTGCTCTTAAGGTCTCTTTTTATATTATATAGCTGTTGGTTTTGCCAAGGATGTATTTTTACAGGCAAAGTCAAAGGAAAGCTCGTTTTTCCTCTTTACATTGATGTGCCTAGTACTTGGTTTAAAATCCAGCTTTAATCCATCCGTCTGTATAGGGTTCATTAGTCAAAGCTTGTAGACTTGGACAAAACTTTGGAAAAGTCCAACCTGGAGTAGAAATCTTGTTATCTTTGAAAAATTATATAAAAAAAATTACACTGCTTTCAAATGAAGGCCAAAGAAAGGCCACCATCAGCCTTTGACAAGCCAAAATACACCCATGAATTAAATAAACATGGACTGTGAAGGCATTCATGTGTTTAGATTGGGTGAGAGAAGGAGCAACAAACCATTTCACTAATGAAGTAATGATATTCAAAAACCTCACACATTTATCTCTCTGAAAATTAAAATAACATTTTGAGGAGAACATCTCTTCTCTTTTATAAAACATCCTAGATCATGCTGCTGACAGCAGCAGGGAGGCTGATATTTTAGTGGGCTGAAGGATGATGAACTTCTGAAATTATTTCATGACAGAGAGAGAGGGGGTGGGAGAGAGAGAGAGAGAGAGAGAGAGGGGTGGGAGATAGAGATTGAGAAAGAGAGAGGGGAAGAGAGAGAGAGCAATTGTTTTGTGGTTTCAGACAGTCTAAGTAAGTAGGAAGGGATTCTCCTCGGTGCTGTAGGGTGGGCTGATGTGCACTGCCTGTTTGCTTTGGCGCTGCTGCACTGAAACTATCTGTCATTAAATGTCAAGGGGCACCAGGCTAACCCTCCTCGCATCGCAATTCGCACTACATGCTTGTGCCACTTGTCTAAACTTGGCAGACCCAGACAACGTCCTTCCTGTAACCAAAACCAGACGAGAGCCTTAAGCGGCGCCTTGAGGAACGTCTGCACACACCAATCAGTGTCAAAAGTAACAAAGAACTCAGGTGTTCCCAAATTAGCTAAACTGTTGGCCATTACACCCCAATAGACTTTGATGTCTGACAAAACATACAGGCAAAAATACAAATCTCAAATGACTGGAAATCAAAATGGCTTTCCACCCTTCTAACATATTCACAGATCCTGGCTCAACAACCGGGCCTGTGTTGCTAAGCGACACCTGCGAAAATTGCACCTCAAAGTATGTTGCTAAGCGACATCTGAGAAAATTGCTCCAGACATTTTCATGTCATGTGGAAATTGAGCAGGCCCTCAGGAAATATTGTTTTCTCACTAATAATGACACTTTAATCACTTCCATTTTTGTCTAATGTATCAGGAAATCAAACGTACTTAACTGACTCACAGCTATTTGAAATATAAACAAAACCAATACTGTGAATATTAGATCAAAGCCAGCACTCGTAAAAATGACGCTGCAACAATAAACTTTTGAAATATTTTCTTGGAAAGTTTTAAAGAAATAACTCTCCTATAAAGCAAACAAGGAGGTGGAAAACTTACAAATTACCACAGCAATAAATTTTTAAGCAGAACTTGGACATTTTTCACAAGCTAAACGCATTTTCCCTTGCCTTTGTTTTCATAGTTATAAACGTATTGCTTAACAGGGATTTAATGGTGTGTTTATCTGCTGAGAAATGTGAGTACACAGACAGTAAATCAGCACCTTGGAGAGTTTAGCGGTCTGCAGGCCTGTAGGCAGTGGTGAGACCACAGAGAGAAAGCTGTGGAGATGTTTTTAGGGTAAATTAATAAACTGCTCAGGCCAGCTCTCTGCAGTTAGCATGTGCAGAGTGTTTTGACAAGCATCAGCTTACTCTGAATCTGCTGGACATGTGCACATCACCAGACACATGTACATACAGTTACATGCCAAACCCTTTCACTCATACTTACTGACAGTGACACTATTATTTCATAGGTTTGTATCATGATAATGTACAGAAGAAACTGTGAAATATGTAAAATACACTTCCCTGATCACGGAAAGTCTTTTTTGTGCACCACGAAAATCTGGATGCATCCGGATTTCTATGGTTGTTTAGCATGCTTCAGTCTTTTAATGAAACTTACAAATGCAAAACTATACCAGTCAAAAATGATGCAGGCCAGCCTGTTATTGTATTACATTTGCAAAATTGTGCACACCGTATTAACATTAATAAAAGCAATGTGAAAGCAGGCTCTAGTGTGAAACTTCTCCAGCTGTAGAGTAGTAGTCATGAGCAGTTTGTGCCAAAGCTAACAGTGGTTAACAGTCTGCCCAGCTCAGCAGCTGAAGAGTCCTACTCTAAAGCGCTCTCTTGAAGTCAGATTCCATTACAGGACATTACACCAGTCCTGGCATGGGATGTTCGACCTGGGCAAAAGCTTTTGGTTAACATTCGAGCATAAATGATCTCACAATCTGCTCTGGGTAAATACAATAAAATCACAGTCATTATTGCTGAACAGACCTTTGAATTGCTGCACTGGCTGAATTTTGTCCTGCTTCATTTGAACACACTTCACTAAAACCATAACAGCCTAAGCAGACTGAGACAAACTCTTTTATTTTTTGATTGTTAAAGATTTTTCAGCTAGGCAACATCTCAATGTTTGTCAAGTTATCTAGTGAGTGACCTTTCTGCATTGTAACTGACGGTAGGAGATTAGTCCTGTCTGGTTAAGTTAATCAGCGGTGCTGTGAAACAGCAGCATTTGGCTGCCCATGCCTGGCAGAGATAATGTAGGTCCAGGAATGTTAATGCCAGCTATTGTGATGGTAAATATGAGGCAAAAGAAGCCAAGCAGGGCTGGCTATCCTCCTGGCCCCTAAGAGTCTCCACACTATTATATGTGTGTGTGTGTGTGTGTGTCTGTGCATATATATATATATATATATATATATATATATATATATATATATATATATACATACATACACATACACACACACACACACTGTACTGTGCAAAAGTTTTAGTAGGTGTGTGTGGAAAGTACAAACAAATAATGCTTTCAGAAAATAAATAATGATCGCTATTTGATCAATTTACAAATGCAAAGTGAGCAAATGTAAAAGAAAATCTAAATCAAATCAATATTGGTGTTACTACCTTTTGCCTTCAAACCAGCATCAGTTCTTCTGGCCCCCACAGAGCCCTGATCTCAAATTCTTCCAGTGTGTCTGGATCACATGAGGAGACAGAAGGATGTGAGGAAGCTACATCCACAGAAGATCTGTGGTTAGTTCTCCAAGATGTTTGGAACAACCTACCAAACGAGTTCCTTCAAGAACTGTGAGCAAGTGTACCTAGAAGAACTGATGCTGTTTTGAAGGCAAAGGGTTGGTCACACCGAGTGAAAGTGAAAGTGACTATAAAAAGTGAGAGAGAGAGAGATATGTGTATATATATATATATATATATATATATTCTTTTTCTGCTGGTTCTTTTAAGGGGCTGCCACAGCGGATCATCCGTTTCCATTTGTTAAGGCTCTTTTCCTCTTGCCAGGCAGCTCCATAAGCGTCAGCATTCTTCTCCCAATATAATCCTCATCTCTCATCTGGACGTGTCCAAACCAACACATTCTTGCTTTTCTCTATCTCTGACATACTCACTGATATATTATACGTCACTCCCAACGAGCATCTTTAACTGGCACCTCCAGCTGAACCTCCATCAGGACCACCGTCTCCATCCCATATAGCATAGCTGGTCTCACTACCATCCTCTAAACGTTCCCATTCATTCTCGCTGGTACCTGTCTGTCACAGATCACTTGTACTACTTGTCTATACCCATTCCACCCTGCCTGCACTCTCTTCTTCACCATTACTCTGAACTGTTGATCCCAAGTATTTAAATTCCTTTACCTTTGTCACCTCTACTGCCTGCATCATAACTATTACACTGTCCTCTCTTTCATTCCCACTCATGTATTTTTTCTTTGTCCCACTCACTTTGATTCCTCTGCTCTCTAGAGTATATTTACATCTCTCCAGGGTCTCCTCAAGCTGCTCACTACAGATCACAATATCATGAGCAAACATCACTTCTTCACAGGGACTACTGTTAACCTCGTCCGTCAACCTGTCCATCACCATTGCAACAAAGAATGGGCTCAGCACTGATCCTTCATGTAATCCCACCTCTACTTTATGTCCAGCTGCCACACCTTGTACCTTTCTAGCTCTCTCCCTTACCACTTTGGCAATAGTTGCCCAGAACTCTTGTAATTCTTCACTACTTCAGAGTCTTAACTCCTGCATGAATTTCACTTTGCAGTCTTCTTTAAGCTTCCACCATTTGATCCTAAACTCTAAACAGCATAAGATGGTGGCCTTTAGGATGACCTTGGAAGTCAGGAAGAGGGAGAAAGTGAGGTCAGCTACGCTCTCCCCTGTCACTACTTTGTACTCTCCAATCTCCTTTAGACTGACCCTCCTGCAATGGACATAATCCATCTTCCTCCACTATTTTACGTTACCCTGTGCTCCTCCCTCTTCCTAAAATAAGTATTCACTACAACCATTTGCATATTTTAGCAAAATCTACAACCATCTGACTTTCTGCATTCCTCTACTTAAAACCATAACTACCCAGCACCTGCTCGTCACCTCTGTTTCCATCATGTTCAACATGTCCATTAAAGTTTGTACCAATCATCACTCTCTCTCCCCTGGGTACACTCTCTATCACTTCATCTAACTCCCACCAGAATTCTCTTTCCTCTCCATCTCATAACTAACTTGTGGGGCATAAGCACTAACAATCATTATCACACCTTCAGCTTCCAGCTTCAAACTCATTATCCTGTCTAATACTCTCTTCTCCCCCTAAACACTCTTCACATACTCTTCAATCAGGAAAACACCTACCCCATTTCTCCTTCCATCCACACCATGGTAAAACTATTTAAACCCTTCCATCCAGTCTCTTGCACACACAAAATATCAACCTTCATCAATCAAATCAACCTTCATCAATCAAACCATCTTTACCAGTTATGCTGCCAAAAAAGTTCCTAGCCTCACTCTCACTTTACTACACTTCTTTTTCCTCCCTCCGGGCAAGCCTTCCACCTCTTCTTCTTCTTCTCCTTTGACCAACAGCAGCCCAATTTCCACCCGCACCCAGACGGCTAAAAGTACTGATGGCGGTCGTTGTTAACCCGGGCCACTACTGATCCGGTAAGGAAATCTGTTAAGTTGTTGGCATATTTGATTTGACAAAAAAAGTTTCACGATGAATGCCTTCCTGACATACAAGAAGCACTTCTACAACTTAACCTCTCATTTTCACACACTCTCTCAAACACATGTGCCAAAAACAATGAGCACTGGCAGGGGGCACTTTTCTTTTTTTTTTTTACATTTATCTGCAATATATATACTTCTTTCATCTGTAACATCTTTGAAAAAATGGTCTTTAGCAAGTGTAGCATAAAAACAGCTTTCCAGTGGCAGTTTTCACATCAAAACTCTATTTAATGCACTTTATCCCTACATCACTATCTATTCACTAGGACAGTTTGCTACTATCTTTCCTCACCATGGCTGTGTCTAATCACTGCTTTCTTTCTCTCGTGGTAACTGAATGTGAGAAGTAAGGAAAGTGATGAAGAGGAGCTGGTGTGTGTCTCTTTGGAGGTGATTTTAACTGGCACAAAACAGCTGAGCAGAAAGTGTGTGTGTGTGCTAGTGTGTGCGTGTGTGTGCGCGTGTGTGTGTGTGTGCGCGTGAAATATGTGATGGCAGTGGTATTGAGAGCAGATTAATTTCAGCATGCAGAAAATTAATGCTACAGCACAGCACCTTAACATTTCATGAAAAATCTGTCCTGTTTTGTGTAAGAAAGTCTGTAAACATCATGATCCTCAGCACCCTTCCACTCAGCTCTTTTCAGTGTGTGCTCTCAAATGTTTAATACATTTCTCTGTGCCCTCATGTACCACTGTTTCCATGGTAATAGCTGGTATCAGGTTTCAGGGCTCCTGAGGCCATTATCTATTCTAGTTCTGTAAATGCAGACAGAATTAGAAAGGAACACATATGACTTCCAGATATAAGATTTGAAAGAGAAAAATGGAAGACAGACAGACAGACAGACAGACAGACAGACAGACAGACAGACAGACAGATAGATAGATAGATAGATAGAGAGAGAGAGAATAGAAGAAAGCACTTAAACAGAAGTAGAGATAGTTTCACTGGTTCTAAGGCAAATGGAGTGGCCATTAGACGTTATAGTGTTATAGGTTATAGTGTTGATGTGTAATCTGGTGAAAGTCTGTATGAAGCCCTTGCTAGTGTTCCAGCAATTGCTAGCATGCCAGCAGCTCTAAACACATTGTCTATTCCTAAACTGTGCTGGAATGTGGAGATGCAGCAGAAAGATCTTAATTGATTATTCTTGTTCACACAGGTGACACTAATAGGCCTTTAAGGTGGCCATTAGGTAACAGGAAGGTGAGAGAGGGGTATAAAGCTTGCACAGCCTGGGGCCTGACAGAGGTGTGCGGTTACTGAAGCCCCCATTAGCCATGATAAGCAGAAGCCTCACAACACTCTGTTTAGTGCAAAGTCTGTTAAGCCTGAAGGTAAAGAGAGGGTGGTCAGTGTGTCTTTGTCTTACCTATTAAATATCAGGAGCCTGGGATGGCACCAAGCAATAAAAAAGAAAGCGTGTGCTGGTCTGACCGTCTTACCTCTCCTGACATATCCGGAGCCAGAGGAATGAGAGGCCATAGAGAGGAGTAGATGCCAAAGAACACTACCCACAATCCAATGCTGCCCCAGATGGCTATATGACTGAACTATATGTAGACAAAAAGATAACAGAGAGAACAAAACTTCACTGTCTCAGTCATCTTGCTGCAAAGACCCACTAGTTATTAGGCTATAAATATAAATACTAAACCTCACTGCTCATATTAAAGTGAGACTGTGAAATTAAATATAAAACAGTGTGGCACTGTTAACATATACATAATTTAATAAATCAAGAACATCTAGGTAGACCTGCTATGAAACATAGAATCCTGTGTGAACTCTTTCAGAATGGCAGTGTTTGCAAGTAACTGAGACCACTATAATAAAACAGATAACACAGAATGTGAAGGATAGAGAGTTTGCTTCGACAAAGAATAGCACTGGAAATTGGGTAAGAACAAAATGGAAGAGAGAAAACTGCAAAGAAAGAACCTTACCATGGTCCAGGAAGAAGTCTCCAATCCTGCTTTCAAACACACAGTGATGACCACAAACTGAAACACACACACACACACAGTAACGATGATACTCATTTAATATTCAGTGTAGTATATCATGATGTAATTTATCACAATAATGATATTGCCCACTAATACTGAGAAAGTTCCAGTATCCTTGTGAATGCAGGAAGGTGGAGCAGAGTGAAATTTATTCTGTTATATAAGGTGAAGTAACAGTAACAGTAAACCTCCCATTGCTGCAGTACCCAGGAACATTTCACAGCAAGACTGTGAGGACAGTCTATTAAACACAGACTGGACACAGTGATGCTTTGTGAGGAGTCAAGAGTCCTGTCCTTCCTGAGCAGAGCATAAACACACATCACACACAAAATGGGCTCCACATGCCCATTCACTTACTGTGTACACCATGTTCCCCAGCAGTAGATAGTCTGGAGTCTTTCCGTTCCCAAACACTGTATCTGTGAGAAGAGGCAATATTAAAGCTTTTTAGTTAACAGTAATTATCAGACATTTAGTCACCTGTCTAAATACTGGTTATATTTTCAGGTAGGTTTTTCAGGTAGGTAAGAGTTAAATAAACAGTGCTTCACTGATGCATATGATTGCCAGGAGTCATCGGTTAAATATAATTTTCAGTTCTTGATTTCAGCAGATAAGATTTCTAATAAATAGCACAAACAGTTTCGACATTATAAATAATTTTTAATAAGTAAACAGCTTATAAATGACTATTTACTTAACCTTAAAGCAAGCAAATGCACCACTGAACTATCAATCAGCAGTTTCCTTAAGCCACGTTTTTAAGGGCGCATGTAAACCCAAGGATATAACAGTAATTAAACGTGAAAGGATAAATGCAACCCAGAGTCAGACTCTCAAGTTACCTTCATGAGAATTAGTACAATTCCTGGCCAATTACAGAGAGAGCTCATGGTTGAACATAAGCTGATACATTAGCAGGAAATATGTTACAGTTGGCTGAATGTTTTGGTACCACTTAGGTTTTTAAAGTACAACTGTTTAGTTTTCAGAGTGAAAACGTGATGGGAGCATATTCTAAAAGAGTATTTAAGGGCTAAAAGTCAGAATCCCACTGGTTAAAAGATCCTGTTTATGTCTTGGTGGTTCAAAATAGCATAATATGAACGAAAGCGATGTTCTTTTAACAAAGAGACTATCAGTGTTTTAGTGGTGGATTTTTTCATTTCTGTCTGTGCTAATAAATCCAGGGAACCTTAATATCTGCTGATTTTATCAGCCAAAGGAACTACTACAAATCATACACACACCCACACACCCGCAGTTTAACACAAAAATCCATTAAGACAAACTATTTAAAGTGTTTAAAGCGTTGGAGGAAAATGACCCATAAAGCATGTTCAATGGACCAATCTTGAATCCCTGTGTGCATGAAGGTATTTGTGTGAAACAATGAATGTGTGAAAGAGAGGACTTAACAGCGTGTATTCAGAAACCAGCCATTTAGTGTCAGTAACGGCTTATTCTACACTACCTGTACCCTGGTGTTTCGATGATTCTTACTATTAATCTCAGAGATTAGTCTGCTGCTTCCAAAGAGAGAAAGATTTTCTGCTATTGTAATGTTTGGTCTATGAAATCCTATTGTTTTTTTTTGTTGTTGTTAATATATAAAGTCTTTTTACTGGCTTTACCATATAACAAAAAAATAAAGAAAAAAAATACAGGTCTACAAATGCAGACGCCATGCAGGAGCTGCAGCATTTGTGTTTAATTCTGTGGTGGTGTGCAAGAGACTATATACCTAGTGGTGTAATGAAATAATTTTGGGTATGAACATTCAAGGTGTATAAATATTTGAAAGTGTATATGTGTGCGTGTGCTGAAAGGCTGTCAGTCATGGAGAGAGGTCTCTGTTGTTTTGTTTAGAAAGAAGCTGAACCTGTGTGGTCCAGCAGCTCGCCAGCCAACCTCTCACCAACTATATTCTCTCACACTCACACTTACAAACTTGCACACATATAAACACAGGCACGTGAGTAATGGGAAGAGTGAGAAAAGGTAGACTTTAAGTGTGCGGTTGGACAGAATGGATGTGCTCTGCATGCAGGAGCAGTAGGATCCTGAGGGACACGCTCATTAATAGTTAGCAGTTCAGAAGAAGCATGTGCAAGATTACTTTCACTGCCTTTAATGCTCTGCTATGAAAAATTTCATCTAGACCAAAGTGTGTGTGAGAGAAAGACTGTGGCATTATATTAGCTAAAGCAAAAGTTCGGCCAAAAATCACATTAACACCATTTTCCCGTTATCCCTAAAGGAGCCACTGAGCCAACATGTTTGGTGTTTGAGCTTTTGTGAGTTTTGCGTTAAAGATTAAGTTGTCAATGCAGCTAACAAGTAATGGAAGTTTATAATCCACCACTAGTTGTAAAATAAGCTGTTAAATACGAAAAAGACGTTATAAAATAGGAGCAGGCAGGCTCTGGTATTTACATGTGTGTTTGTGCTTTATTTAAATATTACATACATACTTAGCAGGCTTTGAAATTACTTAATCACTCAACTTGTTTTGAGGAAAGTGATGATTTCCATTCATCATTAGCTCTATTAGACTTCTAGCTCCAGAGCTTAACTAAATAAGGACGTTTTTGGCACTAAACATGTTTTGACTGACTACAGTTGGATTAAAGGGAAAAACTGGGACATTTTTCTTGGCTTACACATTGCTAGAAGACTGAGGAGTCTGTGTGTGACAATATGTCATAATTTTAGTAAACAAGTGAACTGAAGAGTGTGTGCTTATATGTGTGCGCTCACCATGCTGGAAGGCTTTCAGGGGGAACCAGAAGAGGATGACTGAGTGAAAGAGTCCGTTCAGACAATGAGCCCAAAAAACCTGCAGTAGAATGGAGGAGGGGAGGGAGAAACAGAGAGAGAGAGAGAGAGAGAGAGGCATGAGAAAAGTTGGTGGCCACTCTGACCCCTGGCACTGACCCCTAGCATACAGGCTTTGTGTGCTCTCAGGGCTGGGCTAAGTGGAGGGTTTGTCAGGCTTGTGTGCTCAATAGCTACCCTGCTGACAGACAGTGTACACCCTATATCCTATGAGATGGGAGTGAGTGAGAGAAAGGGGGGAAAAGGAGAAAGAGAGAGAACTCTAAAGAGCTGTTACTCTGTTCTCATTTCGGACAATTAATGCAAGCACAGACAGAAAGTAATTAAGATGATTTAACTTGCTTATACAGGAAATTGCAATGTGAATGTACAAAAAATACTGCCCACTTAGCTAATGGATAAAGAGACCTGGTGTGTGTGAGCTTGTGCGTATGTGTGTGCGGGTGTTTGTGTGTGTGCGCGCGCGTGTGTGTGTGTGAGCCTGTGCGTTTACTTTGGATGTTCTGTTTGAATAAATATTCCTCCTCCAAAACCACCTTGTTCTGCATTTACATTATGCATGAATGCAGCCAAACAAAACGCTAATGGGCGATGTAGCATGAAACAAGCGTGAAATCAGCCAAGGCAGAATTTTCTGATGGCTCCTTCTTTCAGGCCAAGACGGCAAAGATTCGTTACTCAAAGATCCAAACACCATCTAAATGTCACATAAACAGCATATAAACACTGCCCGCATATAATTCATTACACATTCAAAACCCATCAAAACACAATACAAGCACTTCCAGAAGAGTCTAAAGTCCGAAAATGATTGACTTTGAATGAAATAACACAATTGTGGGAATACAACAAAAATCTAACTCAACGGTATAATTTCTGGAAGAAAAACCATAAATGGAGAGGCCAAGCACTTGTTGTCTGTGTGCTGCAGGGTGGAGAAAATTGAACAACAGTAGTGAGAAAGCAAGAGAAGAAAAGAGAGAGTGAGAGAGGGAGGACCCATAGATTGTTTTCATCTGTGTTGTTTCACTTTGGCTGTGTTCCAGCTCGTCCTCTGCAGCCTGACCCTCTAACCTATGCTTTTGCCTAAGAAAACAGAGGCCAGAGGTCCAGGCCTGTCCCACACACACACACACACTCCCCCCGCAGGGGCAGCTTAGGCCCCCACTGCCTCGCCCGCTGACTTACACAGGACAAATCATCTGCAATGCTTCAATTACGCATTTAACCCAATTAGCCTCCCACCAGCTAGAACTACTCCCTCACGCTCTGCCTCCTAACATCTCTCTCTCTGTGCCCACACACACACACACACACACACACACACACATACACACAATATATGAGAACAAAACAGAGACTGCAATCAGTTTTCAGTTGTACTCTTGACACACACATAATGAATGTTAATTAAATCAATAAATGTTCAGAATCATTTGTCACTGAGAGGCCCCTTCTCCTCTGGATTCTGGCTTGTTGCGAAGCTCGGTGGTGCTAATTCTTGTGTTTTCTGGTTGAGGAGAATATTTCTTCATAATAAAACTGCTAAAATATGGTCATTTGACTTTAAAGTGGTATGATATGAAAAGCATTATTTAGCACAGTTTCATGGAAAGTTTCAAAGAAATTAAATTTTACAAATTACTATTTACAAAAACTATTTTAACGTTACATACCACTGCTGTAGGTCTTTAGAAAAGTCAAATCCCTTGAAAAAAATAATAACTTTTTACACTATTATACTAACTTCCGCTATAATCTCAGAATGTTTTTTCCTTTTCTGAAAAGTAACCATATTAACGATATGAAGCCATGTTCTCTGAGTGATAGAATGTAAAATCAGAAGACCGTTAGTTCATGGACGGTTTTGCATTGCAAATAAAATTATTTGTGCTGTAGTTTGGCCTGGTTCCTATCAACTGCCCTGTAAAGAAATCTGAAGTAGGAAGTGTCTTTATAATGAACATGTTCTCTTCAGTTTTTTTATCTAAAATAACAGCAAACTGTGGGCTTCAATGTGTTCAGTAGGGTTCATCTCAATGTTTTCATCTCACACACACACCGACACAGACACAGACACAGACACAGACACAGACACACACACACACAGACACACACACACACACACAGAGCAAGAGAAGGCAGACCAGTGTTGTGCAAACAAGCAGAATCTTAAACTCTATACATTTGTAGATTCAATTCTGGACAGCATCCTCAGTCTATTCTGTCTCTTCCTTCAAAACAGTCTTTCCCCAGAAGCTCTGCCTCTCTTTTAGCTACTCTTTTTCTTTCTTCTGCTTCCTTTCTTCTTCCCCCCCAATGAATTCTTCAGCACTTCTAACAGCATTTCTGTGTCTCCACGCTATCTCAATCTCTTGCTCTCTGACCCCCCCTGCCTGGGCATTGGGGGGGGGGGGGGGGGGGGGTGAAGTGGGTTGTATCTAATCCATGTCGGTGCTGTATTGAACATGTCTCCACGCTTGTGGAAACGGGGCGCAAGGGGACACAGGCCGACATGCAGAGGCTGAAGAGGAGACAACTTCATTAACAGCAGGGGCAAGTTAACACACGCACACACACACACACACACACACACACACACACACACACACACACACACACACAGCTCTGTCCACTGATTTATAAAGCAGACAGTTCGGTTCCAAAGGCTAATGAGAGAGACACATGAGGTCAAACACATACACAAAGAACTGCTACAGCAAGTTATTCATTTATTTTCTTGATGTCTCAAATCTAAACTAAAGATCTTACTGAAGTCTGGCATTCCAAAGCAAGCGTTAAATACATACATATGTCACGTTTTTATTCGCTGGTATAATTCATAGAGCCTCAAAAGTTTAGAAGATTGCATTGTGATTTGACAAGTGAGCAGGCATAAAAACATGCAAATGTTTTTGTTAAAAAGATTTCATATTGTTTTACTACCTTCACAATATAAGGACTTCTATATAACAATAAGCTAAAATCACTAAGATAATAATCTTAAAAGATCAGTCCGTCAAAGTGACACTTAAACCAATTAGTCCTGAATTTAATGAGAACTAAATGTTTTTCAGTATACATTTTCAGCTGATCCTAGGTTTAGCGTGAATCACAGTTCAGTACTAGGAAAACACTATTGAGACAAGAGCGTTACCTTAGTGTTGAAGCCCATGGCATTCTGAGATGTCTTGTAGAGTTCTGGGTATTTGAGCATGTTCTCTTTCCTGCAGGAACGCTCGAAAATGCCCAGTGTCAAGGGTGGCAGAGCAGTAAAGATCTGTAAAAATACATTGAACAAAGTACAACTAAAATTCTGATTTTTAAAAATATTTTCTAGAGTGTGTGTATATATATATATATATATATACACACACACACATATACATATACATACTCATACTCATACTCATACACACACACACACACACACACACACACACACACACACACACACACAAAGGCTGTAATGGTGAATCTTTTAATTGGTAAATTTCCTCAGCAATAGACGGGCTGTTTTGTTTCCAGACAGCGCACCCACCTGTATTTTCCCTGTGTCTGCTTGCTTGCTACACTTCACTGGGCATGAAACTTTCTGGCATTTATCTTATTTGGATACTCTCGCTCCATATGCAAAAGTTATCTTACATGAACATCTGCCTCTATGCCCGCAGCTCGTTAGCAGATCTACTGTATAGTTTCCCTCTGTAAGATTTGTGCATGAGCAGCTGTGGAAAGAGAAGAGTGGTATAATGGAGCAGGGAGGGTCACAGGGTCAGCCCAGAGTCTTTCCCACTGGCCCAGCTGTAGCTGAAGGGCTTTGGCCGCCAGGGTTGGAGGATATGCTCCGCTGGGCTGCACTCTCAGAGAGATGGGGACTTCCATTCAGGGGTGGATTCGGACGGCTGCGTCCAATAGACCCCCTCTGAAGCCGTGGAATTCTTCCTCTTTCAGATAAAGAGAGAATGCACTGTGCCAAGTTGTTACTCCCTCACCACGCCACTCAACCATAACACAGTCTTAAGGCCTTCTAACTGCTTTTTCATTCAGGAGCAAAAAGGGTATTCAAATTAAAAACTGTCAATGGTGAACAATTTCTATTTATTTTCATTCCTGGGAAAACAAGTTATAACAAACAAATAGTAGGGCCAAAATGTTTAACCTACGCATAATAATGTGCAGGAATTCCATGGTGCTAAATATGACACATGAATTAATCTCACATGTCCAGCATTGATCCCTGGGGCGAGCCACGGTCACCGGGGCTACTTTCAGACAGCTGTGTGTGTGTGTGTGTGTGTGTTTCTAGCATGTGTTTCTGTGCGTCTGAATTAAACCTGCTCCTTTATCATTCACTGCTGACCATTTTAAGACAGCTCTTTCGGGGCACGAGCGGCTGTTGTTCTTGCACATTCAGGACATAGTTCCAGGCACTGGGGGAATATGGACTTGACAAGAGTTCATAAATAAGAGGGAGATTTTCAGGATGTCGATGACACAGGCCTGCAGTAAAGGAGTCGCTTGGACTGCTGCAGCTAATGAGTTTCTTGCCTCGGCACGACAGGGGAGATACATTAACACATTTGCTCTCACAGTAAATTACTCACACAGTCAGGCACAAACATACACTTACCACATTATACAGGCCAATGCACCAACGCTCAAAAAGAATCTGACCAGAGAAGCCGTTCACAAAGGCAAACCAGATCTGAAAGACAGAAGAAATTGTAAAACAGACATTTTAAATACCAATTACAGACCTTCATGTAACTAAGCTAAAAAAAAAAAACCAAAACCTGAAGTGCCACATATGAAGACAATTTGCACTGTCGTTGCCTGTGAATATTAATGATTGCCTGTGATATCAGAACATCACATTCACACATTCCACTTCTGTCTGGACAAAGCCTTGTATTCGAAGAATGGTATCTTTAAAGAAAAAAGAAAAAAAAAATGCTACAGCTTCTACTGTAACATTTAAATTCAGGTAATTTTGGATTATTGTATGTTAATGTGGTGAAGAAATGTATTTCATATTTTCTAGTTATTTTGGAACAATTATGATTTTCCAAACTTTATTTTCCCCATTCTATAGAAAAAACACTTTTCAGCTAAGGTAAAGGGTTTGAGAAAAATATCTAATTGCAATTGTCTCACCAATGTTGTGACTGTGATGTAAACTAAGATCACCTCCGGAAAAACTCCAGGTTTGTAATTCTGACTCAGAAGACCAGAAAACCCACTGTTTCTGGTTTGCAGCTTGAATGTTGAACACAGTGGGCAGCGGTGGCCTAGCGGTTAGGCCGTTAGCCGCATGATCGGAGGATCGGGGGTTCAAACCCCTTCCCAATAGGTTGCCCTGAGGTACCCTTGAGCAAGGTACCGTCCCCACCACTGCTCCCCGGGTGCTTTCAATAGCTGCCCACTGCTGCACGGGTTAAATGCAGAGGTCCAATTTCGTTGTGGTTCATGTGTGCTGTGCCGTGACCTCGCAATGACAAGGGATGTCACTTTTCACTTTCAGTGTACCAGACTGCTTATTAGTTGTGGTACAATTATTGGGTGATGGTGGTCTAGTGGTAGGGTACTTGCCTATGGACCTATGGCTCAAGTGGTCCCACCTCTGAAACTACCACCACTGGGTCCCTGAGCAAGACCCTTAACCCTGAGTTGCTCCAGGGGGACTGTAATCCCAAAAGAGCGTCTGCTAAATGCCGTAAATGTAAATGTACATAAGTGTCTGGGCTGCTTTGATTGGTCCTGATTTGTCCTCCATCTTCTTTCCTGCTATTTTTCTACTTTAAACTAAAAAAAAACAAAAAAAAAACATTGTTGATGAATACATGTAATTAAAATCAACTGCAGCTCAAGAGCAAATAATTTCAAAACAATATAAAAATTAAACCTTTCATCTCCACTATCCAGCATGCACCACGGCATCTTCGCCATGACTAACTACCTACACACTAATCCTCAAAAGATATTCCTCAGTTTGATCAAAGTCATTTAAGTTACTTTCATTATCTGTGGGAGCTGTGGTTAGACACAAGTGTGTGTGAAAGAAAAATGTCTGCCGAGATGACCCCTGCCTGCAGCCCCCCACTACTCTCCCTCCGTCACTGATAGTGAAGAGCAGCATCCCAGGCAGAATTCAACACTCAGACAGGCACCATATCAAACACAAGACGCAAACCTTCTTCACATTGTAACCTCAGTTCAAGCAATTAAATATGCCATTGAGATACTGCTTAATTGGTTTTATATATAGAAGCTAAAGCCAATACAGAACATAGTGTTTAGTTTTAATGGATAGCAGGGAAGAAGTCATTAGTTTCAAGATTAGAGAATCAACTATTAGCAAAAGCTATAACAGATGGTGGAAGTGACTGCTATAAAAGATTTGCTACAAGAAAAGGCTTAGATATGACTTTGCTACTGGCATCAAATCACTCAGTAGGTCTGGAGCCTTGTGTTTTGACTGAAGTTACAGCATGAGCTCAGCAGATCGTCAATCAGACAGACAGTTCCATGTTAAAGAGAAAAAAAGAGAAGACAGCATGCCTAGGATGAGTCGCACTACAGTTGGGCTGTTGAGAAGGGAAAGCAGGTTTTTTAGCTTTTTTTTTTTTTTTTTCTTTACAGTAATGGTTTCCAGGGTCTTAAACTAGAGGGAAAAGATCAGAGGAGTAGATCACTGGAGTTTCCCTCCAACTTATGAGGCCCCGAACTAAGGACAGCCTTCCCTGGAGGAGTTGCCTTGAAAGAAACCACAAAACTGATCTCCTATCAGAGAAACTTCCAATCCCAGTCCACCAATGGAGAGTTATGGGTCTGGAGAGAGAGTGCAAAGTTTACAGGGGTCACAAAAAATCTTGAAAGAGGAGAGGCCAGAAAACAGAGGGACAGATAAGGTGTACCTAAACCAAATGCCACATAGGTCAAAACGACCACCTCATATGTCCATTAATAAGAACAGTCCATGAAACTCTTGTCTACATGGCACAGCAAGATGTTTTAGATGCTTGCTGGTTTACAGTTACATCTGTTATACAGTACGTCAGGGATGTATCTGCATTTATGATATATGAAGTGACTGAATAAGAAGCTGGGTATGAAATGATGCAGCACTGCTATCAATTGCCCTCAGTAGGATTCAAATATGTTAAATGCAGCGGCATGCAGGAGCATTGAGTGAGCTTCAAAGTTAACGAATCAAATGCCCTTTCAGTTGAACAACGTCTTTAGTATGTGTAAAGTGACACAGGTCCCTCCACAGTGTCTGAACAACATCCACATAGTTATGGTTCTCTTAGACAAACAATACAATTTAATAGACCATGCCTGTATCTGTGTGTGTGTGTAAGACTTGGCTGTTGAGCAGACACCAGGCTTGCTGTGTAGGGCTGGAGCCAGGCGGACATTTCCTCGCTTCATTTAACTCCATTATGAAAGCATGAATTGCTACAAATTCTTGATTTTGACAGAACCCCCAACCAAGGCCCCAGCATGCAACAGCAGTCCCTCACACACACACATGCCATTTTCTTTCACTTGTGCAAGCCAATGCGTGAAAACGTTCCCAAAACAAATCTGTCGCTTCTTCTCTTCACACCCTTGGGGGAAAGAGAGGGAGAGGACCCCCCTAAAACCACGCCCACCTATTCCAGCTCCCCATCAGGTGCATTCCACCGTGGTATTGTTTTTAAAGGGGAGCTGCTGTCCCTCACTCCCTTTTGCTCTCCCTTTCACACACACACACACACACACACACACACACAGACGCTCAAATACACATGCTTGTTTTATAGCTTGACAGGACATTTTATATGGGTCACAGTCAATTAATTATTTGCAACATAGGTACAGATGTAAAAAGAGGTAATAAAATAAAGAAATTTTATATAATTTTTATTTTATTACATAAAATTACTCCCACTAAAACCCATAAACACCACCAAATTATTTACCTGTTTTTTTTTTTACCCCATTAATAACCAACGTTAGCAGTAATTATACAATACCCTTGCAGAAATTCTCACCACACTTGGAGAATGTTCACCAAGCATTTTTACTTTGTGAAAAAATGCATAAATCATGTTTCACAAAGACAAAGTGTACAGGAATTAAATCAAATTATTTGGTGTCATATCTGTCAGTTATTTGCAACAAGTAAAAAAATTGGATTAACCTCTTCCAAGTGTGTTGACTTCATCATGTTTGTCACGGATTTTAGAACTGACTGTATGTACAGACATATGAAGAATGATCTAACCCTAACTCTAACTGCAATAATCAAAAAGTAGTGATTTCATTAATTTACTAGAACTGCTACTCCTACTCATGACATGAAAGTTGCTTAATTTAATCTGGTTTTCCTATTGAACAAACAAAAACATGTAACTGATGTTATTAGCTTTCTATACACACATTCTATACCAGAAACAGCGACAAGTGTTTTATCTACTCTGTTCTTATTAGCGACTTTCACACACATTTCTGCAGATGCTGTTGACACCACAGTCCTGTTCAACACTCAGTGTCTAGCAGGCTGCTGTGAGACCAGGATTGGCTCCCAGCCTGCAGCGTATTGTTATGCTAAATAAAAAAACACTCTATTCATAGGCAGCAGTTAAATATGCTTGTGTGAGAGGGTGTTTTGGCCTGTTGCTCTCTCTCCCTGCCTCTCTTGCTGTCTGCAGAGAGTCCTGCATTCATTACGACTGCTGCTTTTTCCTCTTTTTTCTCCCCCCCCCCATCACCACAGCTCAGAGCTGGGGTCTGTCTGTCCTCTCCACTGCTGCTCAATCCAAAAAAGCAACCACGTGTTTCACATGAAATCTGGCCATAGCTACTCCTGGAATATCTATCAGTAAATCAAAGGCCAATAGTTACAGTGTAAAAACTCATTCAAAGAAGTGAAGAAAAAAGAAGAAATAAAAAATAGAAGGAGATGAAGAGAGGAGAATAGACAAAGTGAGATACAGACAGAGTGAGAGACAGAAAGGGAAAGGGAGAGATAGAGAAAGAGGGGAAAAGGCAGAAAAAGAGAGCCAGAAAAAGCTAGAGTGAGAGTGAGAGAGTGAGAGAGAGAGAGAGAGAGAGAGAGAGAGAGAGAGAAAGAGAGAGAGAGAGGGAGAGGGAGAGAGAGAGAGAGCGAGAGAGAGAGAGAG